>CM076576.1:503268555-503966852 GCA_034641835.2 Pinus albicaulis | reverse complement strand
GTGCCTTTTTCCTTTGATAGAATCCCCTCTGCTGATTTCCATTATAAATCCTCTCTGTTGTGAAGAAGAATGCCCAAAGGGCCCTTTTCCCTCTTATTTCACCCCCACTTAACTTCTATTTTGTCCCCCTTTGCATTCCCTTCTATTTTCCCTTCTTACCTTCCATTTTCCCCCCTTATTCCCCTATCGTTCCCCTTTCTAACCTTCAAATCACATTGAATGGGTCAAAAACCCACTTTCCGACCTTATTATAAGGCCTAACCCCTATTCCTCCTTTTCTCCGATCAAAATCGCATTGTAAATCACGTTAAAACAAAATATGCGATTTCCAAACCACTTCCCCTTGCCATACCCGTGAACTTTATTATAAAGTTTCATGTTATATATTAACCCCCGCCGTGTGGCAATCGCAATCACAAAAAAGTTTCAATCACGGCTTTTGTTAATGTGCCAATCGCAAGTGTTTGCGACGCGATTAATCGCATCGCAATACATTGCGATTGCGCTGATCGCATGTCCCTCCAATCGCAGCCTTTCCTCCAATCGAAATCGCAAGTTCTTTGCTCCACGCTGTGATTACCCCTCACTCCGACTTGCGATTACGATGGGTCCCTTTCCTCCGATCCGCCCAATTGCTTGTTCCCTCCGATTGAGTGTGAGCCATTGATCTGGTCCCCAGATCCAACGACCAGCGCTCAATCACGCTCCCCGCCTAATCTCAATCGCATTTTCCGTCGTGTCTTCCCCTTTCTCCTTGTGATTGCAATCCCCCAACCACATCTGAGCCATCTATCCCTCCACCAGATCTAATGGCCGTGTTTCAATCTCATCCCGCCCTCAATCGCAATCGGAACCTCCGAAATGTGTCAACTCTCCGCCCCGCTCCGATCCGCGATTGTGATTTCCATATGGTCCCACCTCGTACTATATCTCCCTCCCGCTTCATTTTTTTTTCCACTATTTCCTTTGTATTTCCCCCAAACGTTAAACCTTTGGGTTTTACACTAATCACCATTTCTTCCATTCTTCATCATTGCCGCTATTTTCACTGTTCCGCCACTATTTCTCCGGGCCTCCACATCATGTCTCTGCCATCACTGCCTGGGCTTGTAACAGGATTAATTCATCGTGCAGATAACACAGAGAGGTCGTTTCAGCGTTCGCCAGCGGACCAACAGAAGAGATTCAAAGGGGGTTTATGCTTGTTATTGTTATAATCGATGCTTGACCCCGCAATTCAAAGGAAAGACACAGTTTGAAGACCAAAAGCACACTGTCGAGTCTTATCCGTGTTAAATATCAGCAGAGTACTTTTCTCTCAGAATTACACCATTCCCACAGCGCCCTCCGTGCCCCTTGAGCCCAAGAAAGTTAAGACAATGGCAGGAGCTTCTTAAAAGACTATCAGATTGTAGTTATGAGGCATGGAGGGGCCACGGAATTTCATTCAGTTCATTTATTCAGAAAGATACCAAAGATTCCAAACAGCTGAGAGGACTACAAAGAGCATATCAAAGGTCAAAATCGACCTAACAGAGGTTCCCAAACAGCCTACAGAGTACACACAACGAATGCTGATTGCCATTAAGTGGTATGGGCGTGAACACTTCCGCCTTACTGTCTTAATGGGGATCATTTAATTGTTCATCTATTCCTGTTTTCACTTCTTCTCCTATAAGAATTCCCGAGAACATAATGTAAAAGGAGGTTGTTAGTTTGCTGTTCGGAGGCTGCTGTTTGGCCGATTGTTGTAGTTAGAGGGATTCATGTTTGACTGTTAGAACAGCCTTGGGAGGGAGTAGCAGAGTATTCATTATGTAGTAGGCTGGGAGGAGAAATTTGGATTGTATTTCAGCCATTTAGCTCCGATGTATATGACTGGTTTTGCATCATTAATCGAGAAAATTTCACAGGATCCTGGTCTATTACTATTGGTGATGTTTTTCTAACTGTGTTTATTTCATTTACATGTTGTTTCATGTTCTACTGGCTTGCATCAGAAGTTTGGCATAGGATTTACCCTTGTTAGGTACCCTATGCTCCTGCTCTCCTAAACATTTATGTTTCTCTTCTGAAATGTGTTTATCTAAGGATTGATTTCAGTCAATTTAACCGGTGTAGTGGATGTTATTGCCTGCTCTCTGATGTATGAATTGAATGGATCAGTTTTTAGATGTTCTTGTTGGGTTTAAGCTGGAAGATTTGGGAACAACATTGTCCTTCCATTGAGAGCTGCCTTTGAGTATGTCCAAGCAGGTCCAGAGTTAAATGACCTCTGACCTGATCTATAGGCAGAAAGTAGGTTGCTTTCCTTCTCTCACTTTCTTTCCTTAATGTTCCATTCCATCATCTATCTAAAAGATCCTTTAGTGTAGATGACTTGCCCTTTGGAAGCCTTGGCTAGTTTTTGCATGTAATTACCTCTCATGACTCCATGGCCCAATGGATGGCACTTTCTCCACTTATTCTCTTTGCTGAAGCATCCTGCTGTTTTGTTCCTTTTCCTCCCATTACTTTCTCAGTCCATGATCTCATGACCAACTCAGCAACCAACCAACCAAATCATTTTAAACCCCCCTCTGTACTTCATAACTAGCCTAATATCTCAATTTGAGCTTTCAAAGATATATCATTCTTTGTTTCATTGGAGAGATCCCTCTAAGTCCAGGAGGGCTAGATCCTAGAGCCCCAAAGCGATTCTGATGTTGTCTCATCTTTTGGTCTTGCCAATCTGGCCAAAACATGGGAACCCCAACATAATGGCGACTCCGCTAGGGACTAGACCACTTTGCTTTTAGATTGGCGCTCATTGCTGATGGTGGACAGAAATCTGTTTCTAATGTTCAAATTCATCCACCTGGCGACTCCACACTCCATAACTCTCAAAGACTCCACTGGAGGGAGAACCTGAAATATGGCCAGACCTCATAGGAGGGTAGAACATACGGGATGGATTTGGTTCAAAGAGTTTATTGTTTTTGTCTATCACTATGTTTTGTCCTAATTTAAGCCAAATCAAGTGTGCAAAGATGAGACCCACGATGAGTATAGAAAAGATCTCAAGCCTCAGTCTTCATACCGTGAGCAAACCTATACTCCTGTGAAAAACCTGGTGGAACAAGAAGCTCGTGTGGTATCCCCCACCCCTAAAGAAGCTTCAAGCAACCATGAGCCCATTGTTACACTACCCACCTACAAAGGTCATAGAAAGATATAAGCCTCTGGTTTTACCTCTTTTCTTCCAACCCCTTCCTACAAAGCTTATAAACCAGCTGCCTCATTTTGATGGAGAAAATAAAAGGGCCACTGCCGAGGAACATGTGCAAAACCTTGAGGATTTACTTGAATTGTATGAATAGAAGAAGATGATGTGTGCATTAGAATGTTTTCCTTGTCATTACAAGGAAATGTAAAGAGTTGGTTCAAGGGCCTTCCAGCGGCAAGCATTTTCAGCTTTCATCAATTTTCTCAAGTTTTCCTTGATAGGTGGGCAGCCCCAAGGAATGTTCTTCTCATCTTAGAATAATATCGGAATTTGAGAAGTCAGCCAGGAGAGACAGTGCAGAATTTTTCGGCCAGGTTCAATAAGGTATATCATGCAATACCTTCAGATATAAAACCACCTTTGGGATGGGCTTTATTGCACTATCCAAGTTCTTTTGACCCCGAGGTGGAATTCCATATAAGAGAAAGGGAACCTTCGAGCCTGGAGGAAATGCAGAATATAGCCATCACTGTCGAATACAACATAAAGTGTAGAGAAGAGAAGTTAAAAGCGGCAAGGAAGGACCGAACAGAGCAAATAGCGTAGGTCTCTTTAGAGAACAAGCTGGAAAGACTGATAGAGACTGTCGAATCCTTGCTAAGTGTACAAGAAGAAGAATATGAGGTCGAAACCAGAAATGATGATTGGGAAAGACCTATTCCTTTCCCTTAAGAAAGACGAACCAGATCTCTGCAAGACAGAAGCCACATGCCAAACATGCATGACGGACCAGAGCTTGAATCAGAAAATGAACTTGCAGTTTTCTGTGAGGAAAGACTTGCCGAGAGCCCCGAATATTTGATGGGTGACTGTGCTTTTAATTATGCGTTCTCTCATGCTGATCTGTCTGATGATGATTTTTTCCAGAGGGAAACTGAGCTTGCAGGGCCATCATCAGTAGATTCAAGGAAGGAAGAACACGACCATCAACTTCAAGAAAATGATGAGTCAATGCAGGCTATCTATGATACTGATGGAGAAGGTGTTGAAAGCATGATAGCAGACGAAGATTCGTTGAATCTTCTCTCTATTTTATATCCAAACATAAGTTATATTTCCAAAAAGACGGAAGCCAGCGACTCTCCAGTGCTGAGGACGAGGAAGAAAGAGTTGAAGAAGACCTTGAGCGAAATGAATATCCTGAGCCTTATCCCGAAAGGATTAAGGTAATCAAAGAAACCCCCACTCAAGAATATGTTAAATTTTTTGTAGAGTTCCAGCAGGACCAGCCTGCGTTCCTAGAGGACAGCACGATCGAATATAATGAGCCCTCTCGCTCAGGCTGCATTGAAGATGAGCGAGACCTTCTTTCCCACATACATATTTATCTTGATCTAGAGGAAGAGGAGGTATTCCTGGTTGATTCCCATGCACCAAATACTCCCAATCAGGAAGAGGAGGAGTGTGATTACAAAGGCCTCACTACAGATGCAGTGATTGAAGTTTCCCGGGATGCAAACAGCCTATCAATCCTATTGGGCTTTGAAGATAAAAGTTTACATCATGTGCTGATTGATCCTGTGGCAGAATATATGGAGTCCCTGATTGGCTCAAATACTCCAGCATTTATCTTTCGCAAGAGCCAAATGCAACAGAATTGGTCACCACTTCTGGTGGCCTTAGTTTTGAAGAACCACATGCAGAGCACCCTGTGGTTATCTCTGACAGGCAGCCAATGCTCATGTCCTTTTTTGCTGTTGCTTGACTGGCTGCATTGGCATTATTGTATTACCTAGAGCATCAGAGATTTCTAGTTAGAGTAGGGTAGGTAGGAAGTCTGAAATAAAGCTCAGTTTGTGAGCATGTAGTTAGTTGTTTTGATTTCTGCAAAGTCCAGCAAACTAGACTGTCTAATCCTAGTTTGGCTGATTTTCATTTTCTGTCTTAGAATGTAGAGAAGAAATCTGCTAGACAGTTTAATCCTAGCAGATATTAGAATAGGTAGAGAAGCTATGAGACCAACATTCTAATCTGGTCTCATGGAGTAATAAGGGTAGAAGTAGAATAGGTTTATTTTCCTGTTTGTAAAAATTGATGATGTAAAGGGTCTGCAAGTCCAAATGCACCCAAGAAGAAAAATGTTAGGACTTTAGTATGGGTAGGTAGTTGTTTGGGAGAAATTTTACTGCTGATATGATGTCTTCATAGTTTGTGGCAGCTGATCAAATAAATAAAGGAATGATTCAAGCAGCAAGAATCTGGCCTACACCAAAGATCAATTTACGAATTCTTGACTCCTTGAGAAGAAGCCATCCCCATGTGGAGCCACTTGTTAGCCCCCCATAAGTTACTAGACAAGCAAGCAGGGGGCTAAAATGTTTGAGCCTTCAAGGAATGCATTTCCCACGAAAACACATCATCCTTGAAGCCTCCTTGTGCCCTTTTTCTTTTGATAGAATCCCCTCTCTTAGTTCCATTATAAAGCCTCTGCGGTCGCGAAGAAGAATGCCCGAAAGGGCCTTTTCCCTCTTATTTCACCCCCACTTAACTTCTATTTTGTCCCCCTTTGCATTCCTTCTATTTTCCCTTCTTACCTTTCATTTCCCCCCTTATTCCCTTTATCGTTCCCCTTTCTAACCTTTAAATCACATTGAATGGGTCAAAAACCACTTTCGGCCTTATTATAAGGCTTTAACCCTTTTCCCCCTTTCCTGCGATCAAATCGCATTGTAAATCGCGTTAAAGCAAAATATGCAATTTCCAAACCACTTCCCCATATATACCCATGGAAATTTGTTATAAAGTTCATGTTATATATTAACCCCCGCCGCGTGCCAATCGCGATCGCAAACAAGTTTTAATCGCGACTTTTTTTAACGTGCCAATCGCAAGTGTTTGCGACACAATTAATCGCATCGCAATACATTGCGATTACGGCGATACGCATGTCCCTCCAATCGCGACCTTTCACTCGCAGGTCGAAATCGCGAGTTCTTTGCTCTCCGTCTTTGCGATGCCCCTCGCTCGGAGCTTGCGATTGCGATGAGTCCCTTTCCTCCGATCCGCCCAATCCGCTTGTTCCCTCCGATTGAGTGTGTCGAGCCTTTCGATGCGGTCCCCGGATCCAGCGACGACGCTCAATGCGCGCTCCCCCGCCTAATCGCCAATCGCATTTTTCGTCGCGTCTTCCCCTTGCTCCTTGCGATTGCGATCCCAGGCCACATACGAGCCGTCCATCCCTCCACCGGATCTAACGATCGTGTTTCCAATCACATCCCACCCTCGTCGTCGGGCCACCGAAGACGCATCGGCCTCTCACTTCCGCTCCGATGCGCGATTGCAATTTCCGTAACGGTCCCACCTCGTACTATATTTCCCTCCAGCTTCATTGTTTTCCGCTATTTCCTTTGTTTTTCCCCCAAACGTTGAACCTTTGGGTTTTACACTAATCACCATTTCTTCCACCATTCTTCATCGTTGTCGTTGTTTTCCTTTGTTCCTTGCTTTGTTTCCACGGGCCTCTCACTTGGCATGTCTCCGCCATCCTTTGCACGGGCTTGTAAAGTTGCTTCATCGTGCGGATAACACGGAGAGGCCGTTTCGGTGTTCGCCGGCGGACCCGGCGGAAAGAGATTCAAAGGGGGGTTTATGCATGTTATTGTTATAATTGATGTTTGACCCACGCAATTCGAAGAAGGAGCACGGTTTTAAGACCAAAAGCTTCTTTGTCGGGTCTTATCCCAGGTGTTAAATATCATTGATGCCTCTCTCGAGAATTACACCATTCCCCGGCACCTCCGTGCCCCTTGAGCCCGAGAAAGTTAAGACAATGGCGAGGGCTTCTTAAAATATTGTCATATTGCGGTTATGAGGCATGGAGAAGTAGTGGACTTTCATTCGATTCATTTATTCGGAGAAAGCTACCACAAATTCCAAACGGCCAAGAGGACTACAAATAGCATATCGAGGTCAAAATCGACATGACGATTTAAAACGGCCTACAGTACACACGTGAAGATGTTGATTGCCATTAAGTGGTATGGGCATGAACACTTGGCAATTCTTTGTCTTAATGGCTCATTTAATTGTTCATCTATTCCTGTTTTCACTTCTTCTCCTTATAAGAATTCACGAGAACATAATGTAAGAGTTGTTGTCAGGTTGGTGACAATTTCTTTGGTAGAGGGATTCATGTTGCTTATTAGAGCGTAAGTGGGGAGGAGTAACAAAGTAGTCATTGTGTAATAGGTTGGGAGGGGAGAAGTGCGAAATTTTGTAATAGCCATTGAGCTCGGTGTACATGATTGGTTTTGCATCAATTAATCCAAAGCGCATTTTCATAGGATCTTGGTCTATTACTTTTGGTGATGTTCTTCCAACTTTGTTTATTACATTTCATATTGTTTCATTTCCTGGCACAGCTTGCATCGGAAGTTTGACATAGGATTTACCCTTGTTAGATACCCTATGTTCACTGCTCTCCATGCCATTTATGTTTATCTTAAAATTTTTTATCGAGAAGTGTTTTCACTCGGTTTAACCGAGCGTAGTGGATATTTATTACTTTTTAACTGGCTAATGTGTGAATTAAATGAATCGGTTCTTGATGTTAGGGTTGGGTTTAGTGGAATATTTGGGAACAACAGGATTGGGTTAATAAATCACACTAGGATCCTTGTGCAACTTGGTCGGCCTTTCTAAGATCCCTTTGTTAAACTGTCTATGTTTTTCCATTGGAGCATGCTAAAGCTGACACGGAGTTAAATGATCTGCGGTCCGATCTATAGTGCCCCTTTGTCTTCCCTTGAGAAATTTTGTGAGTATGTCCAAGCGAGGTTTGGAGTTAAATGACCTGCGACTGAGTCACATGTAGATAGAAAGTAGGTTGCTTTCCTTCTCTCACTTTCTTTCCTTAATGTTTCATTCATCATCTGTCTAAAAAGATCTTTAGTGTAGATGGCTTGCCCTTTGGAAGCCTTGGCTAGTTGTTGCATGTAATTACCTCTCATGACTCCATAGCCCAATGGATGGAACTTTCTCGACCTATTCTCTTTCTTGCGTATCTGCTATTTTTTCACTTTTCCTCCCATTACTTTCTCGGTCCATGATCTCACTTTGACCAACTTAGCAACCAACCAACCAAATCATTTTAAACCCCCTCTATACTTCATAACTAGCCTAATATCTCAATTTGAGCTTTCAAAGATATATCATTCTTTGTTTCATTGGAGAGATCCTCTCCCAGGAGTCCCGGAGGGAGCTAGATCCTAGGGCCCCAAAGCGGTTTTGATGTTGTCTCATCTTTTGTTCTTGCCAATACGGCCAAAACATGGGAACCCCAAGAGGCTAAAACCATGGTAATGTCCTGATATAATAATTTTAGAGCGAAAAAAAGGCATACGCGACTTGGATCATTCTTGTCTACGTGTATACGCGACTTGGTACATGAAGTCATGTATAGAAGACAACTAATTATGAATATTAACCATCTTCTCTTGGACTTTATACATTTCTTCTACTAGACTTTACTGCCAAACCTTTGTGCTTCTCTAGAAGACTTGTATACTTCATCATTGTAAATTTTCCATCGAGGAAAACATATGCAACCATAAGAATCATATTGCCAACGGTAGGTGCTCTTCCCATTGAGCTAGCACCCTTTAAAGAATTAGAATCATCATTGGTATTAAATTCATCCAACAATGGCTTTGGAGATCCCACTAACATCTGTGTTTCCATTTCCATGCACAGAAATCTCATGGACATCCCCATCGATAGTAGAATAATATGTGTGCACATTGCTCAAGAACACATTCCTTATTAACAATTCTTACCTGACGAGAAACTAAAGAGACAACACAACATCAACATACACAAAATTCCCTACGATATATAATCGTAACTTAGCTAAGAAGTCTAAAGATGTTCTTAATTAATAAACTTTGTATTTGGAAATCTTGTTTATTCAAATTTAAAAAATACTACGTTGTACAACGCTTCTATCTATTTATCCAGGAAATTATATCATAGCATATGTCACACAGGGTAGTAATTACGGTACATAAAGTAAAAAGACAAGTTTTCTTAAGAAAATAAATTTGAAAAGAGTTTTGAAAACTATATGTTTGACATCAAAGCTTTAAATAGTTGAAAAAATAGTTGGAGTTTGAAAATTAATATCATTCATAGGAAAATAACATGACAATGGCGAGTCACTATTCATACAAATATTAAAAGCTAGTCACTATTTCCATTTTACGAGATAACTAGAATTTGGGCAATGGTATAACATTTAGAATGATTAGTGGGGAAGACTCGTCGATACATAATCTATTTTCCACTATCTGTCGTGTCTCTAGATCCGGATAGAGATAGCTTGATATTATCGAGTTCTACCTTTCAAGTACTTATTTTGACCACCCTTTAGAAACACAATTCTACCACTCCATTTGATTTTTGTTTTAGCATCGAGATAATTGAGTGCCTTCCCATCACAATTTTTAAATCAATCAATAACCATCCATCAATGATATAGAGAATAATAGACAACCTATAAAATTGATATAAAGGTGTTCAACATTGATAGACTAATCTCGAAAGTGGGCGGTAAAGTGTAGTAGACATACAAATAACATGTGTCTTGAACGTGAACAATTCACACGAATGGAGCTAATGGGATTAAGCGGCATGAAACAATATTCGCTACTAAGATGAGGGACGGTTGGTCTTATCGGATAAAGTACAATAAGATCCACCAAAATAAGTTTAAGGCTTAAACGCTCCATAGTCTAGATACATTTGAAGACCATATAAGGATATTTCAATGTACAACCAAAATTCAAAAAGTAGAGAAAATAATATCCCCCCAACTCAGTGAGAAAAAAGGGCAAAGAGTATTACAACAAAGTATAAAAGTTGGAACGATTAGCAAAAATAGGTATGAATTAATGAATCCTTAGAAAGCAGTAGAGAATTTTATTTTCAGGAAGATAAAAAAAAAAAAATTCCTCCCAGTATTTGTAATATTCCCAAATTTTCAAATGATATTTGGAATATTAGAGCTCTTAATAAACCTACTTAATTAAGTAAATAAAAGGGTGGAGGGACCTGTAATCCTCAAGATGAATAAATATCCACTTTTTATGTTTGAATGTGGATTAATTAAGCCTGAATCTACATAATGAGGTAGTGGAGCCACTACTAATGTGAATGGAGATTGGAGATCATGTCTCATTAATGAGATAGATCATGGAGGTTGATACGATCAACTAAGATCTTGGAAGAGGTCAAACGAGAAGATCATGGAGAATTCATGATGGAGAAGATGGAGGAACTTGTGAAATTAATGCACACATGATGGAGAGGGTGTATGTGCACCTAGACATGATGGATGACTTGGAGAACAATGCAATCAAACATGGAGGATCTTGTCCACATGCACTATGCAGTTTTAGATGAGGGCCAAGGCATCAGGAAAGCTCAAACACTATATAAAGAAGATTAAGGCAAGAATGAAGACATGCTTGAGATTATTGATGTTGAGGATCTGTTTAGATCTAGAATTGTTATGTGACATTCCACTTCTTTTCTTGGGCTATTTAAGAAAAGTTACCAAGTGATGTTTAGCACAGGTGTTCTGGTCGAGAATCACCTCTTTCATTTATTAGCTCTTGAAAGATTATTTTAATTCATTCTACATCGAGCATTGGTGCCACATATTTTTCCCTACTTTACGCGAGAACATTCATATTCGAGAGAGTGCCAAATTTACGAAGATTAGTTGAGAGGAGAGGTTGTCCTTCAACATTTCGGTTGAGGAGGCAGGACGAAGGATTATTCCTATCACCTTGGGCTTGAATATCAGCATTCCCCGGGCTTCATTTTAGATGCGGCATCGGGCCAAAGGTTATTGACCTCCTAGCGATAGTAATCCCTTTGGGAATTACGGCTGTCCATTGCGGTCCAAAGGAGGAAGGATTGCTAGCATTTCGACTAGTAATCCTATGAGGATCATCCCTCACCTTTCCATCGGTATTTCCATCAGCCTAGAGTTTATTGCGGCATATTTCGGCGGGCATAGAGCCTCTCTTTCCCTTACGGTCTCGAGTTTATGAAAATTGTGTTGCGTGACTATAATCATCTTTGTATGATTGAGAGAAGTTAGATCTAGATATTTTAGCTTGTAGATTGAAGGAGGGATCAGCCCCTTCTGAAAACATATCTGATTTTGTGACATATTTCAGCCATCTATTTGTCATATCTAGCTTCAGATGCGTAATCCCGATGGACTAAGGATCAAACCCTAGGAGGGTGATTTTCCAAAGAGATTGTAGATACGGAAAATCCTTACGGGTTATCTTGAGACCCATCACATTGGCCGGATCTTGAATCTTGGCATCATCGAACTCATAATCTCCCTAGATCTAAATTTTCCTTTGCAACATTTACACGTATATCGATATGATAAGACAACACGGTGTTAACCACCGTAAGCTCACCGGTTACATAGTGCTAGTTACAACACCATTGTAGGGTGATTCTAGGCCTTCTCTTGGGCTAGATCTACTCATTTTACGAACATTGTGTAACTGATTCATCTCCATATATAAAATGGCTCATATTCTACGTAAATTCTGATTTTGTCTTGAGATTTATTGTTTACGTAGTTGCGGTTCTTATCTTGTGTTTAAGTATTCACCGCATTCTCCCTTTTGGGATATTACGGTGGTATCGAGCATGATCTTTGGCTCGGTTGTGGACACTTCATCTTTTGCATCTCAAAGAAGAAGAAGATATATGAGATCTATCATGAAGGAGGATTTTCCATTCCTCTTTATAGGTCAAGCAATATCTCTCCAAGGAGGTCCAATCAAATGAAGAGAGAAAGGGAATGGGAGGATCCAGAAGAAGATTTTATGAGGAAGGTCCAAGCACTTCTATCGGCCAAAAGACCGGAGAATCATAGATCTACTATTCCCACTTTTCTTTGAAGAAGGTGGAAGGTATAGAGAAATGAAGAAAGAAAGAGAACGGAGGACTCATGAGACTCTCGGCTTGTATCTTGAAAAGTATAAGGAATAGTCTAAAGCCTTCAAAAGTCTAACTCTCCAATAATTCTTTGAACTCAAGGAGGAAAGAAGATCCTATAGCAGCAATAGAAGGAAGAGGCATAATATATTTTGTTGCCTACATTTGATGAGTCTTCATCAAAAACCTTGTTGAGGCTTGGAGGAAAGAGTTAGATACATTTTATACTACACTGTGGCTGAAAAAAGGTTGTCAAATAGTAACCACTTAATATTTTAGGTGAAGCCAATGTTTGGTGGTTTATTCACATGGAGCATGCAAGGTGACTAAATATTCATATTTCTTTCACAATTTTGAGGAAGAAGTTTGATGTAGAAGAGAACGGGAATGTGTCACAAAGAGAAATTTCCTAAGGAAGCAAGGAGGATGTCGAAGCCTTGTCACTGCGGACAAAAGTCACTACATTCACCACTAGCTACAGAAATACTTGCATCTAGAAGAAGAGACACTTGCAACCTTGCAAAGGTATTCTTGAGCTCTTGACACATAGAGTCCCATGCATGATTTAGGAGATGCATGGGGAAGAGGAGGAAGATTCCCGGCCTTTGGAACATTGATAGAAGAGCAACCATCACTCTTGACATTTGGAGATATCATTGTCCGGTTGGAGAAATCTTGTGTTATGTCAATAGGTTCCCACACATTAGGTTATCCAGTGTGCATTCACATTCATCACCTATTGTTTCGGTACATCTTATTGAAACTTATGGGGACATGCCACCGGAGCCAATGCATAACCAAGAGGTTAGAACAAAACGGCCCCGATTTAGACGCAAAAATATGTGATAACGGAAGGACCCTTGATTTGATCGAGGAGATGAAACTGTCAGTTTTCATGGATGGACTACATTCAACCTTTTGAGTTGAAGTGTAGAGTTTTAAAAGAAGGGATGAGCATGATCCTATGTACTATGTTGGTTATGAGATCGGTATGGTACCTTGCTTTGAGGCAACATATGTATTACCTGAGATCTACGGCGTTGTCACTTAGTAGCGATGATAATGAAAGGCCATTATTCTTGGAGCATTTTGAAGGTGACTTCACTCATGAAGCAATGGAGGTTAAGACGATGAATGGTGGACATCTAAGATGAAATCTTTCTCCTTTCTTGACGACACTTTCTCGGTAAGAATTTCACGATTCAGGGAGAGACTTCTACTTATAGGATCGAACCTCATTGGTTTTGGAAGAGAGCCATGGATGAAGAAAGGTCTCATTAAGAGATCTCATTGGGAGCTTCACTTCAAAATTTCATGGAGTGCAAATTTCTTCAACGATTTAAAGAGAGGTTGGTGTCCTACAATGGGAGGATACCAAGTATTTGCTGAGAATGAGATCCATCATCCACATTGGGATGAATGGTTGATAGTATGGAGCAAGGGGTTGCCAAACAGGTTGCATATCTGTAATCACAATTATGACTTGTCGTTGTGTTGGTTTCTCTTGGGTGAATATGGCTACCACTCAATGAGTCATAATTTTTTGATTCATGCCTTGCACATTACTTGGAAGAATGTGAGAGAAGAATACGGCATGGTTACTTTGGTTATGGATGAGAGATTTTGGACATCACAAGATATATCTTATGTCCTTGTATTTACTCTTGTTTGGGATATGTTTCATGTCTTTACATGTATTTTTGTTTGGGATGTATCTCATGTTCATGTATGTACTTGGGTTTGGGAGAAAGCATAACTCTCACATGATGTGGCATAAGGAAGCTTGTTTGTATTATGTTGATGAGACATCTCACATGTCCATTACTTTATTGTTGCTCCATGACTTGCAACATGATAATGCAAGAGACAGCAAGAATAATTGTTGTTGTGGTTACTATTGGAAGTATGGGCTGATTTCTTCCCATACATTATGCTGTTGTTATTGGAGGATAGCAACAAGAGCCTTATAGCATTGGCTTGTGATGAGTGATTATGGTCATTGTACATGGTATGATGATGATGTAATGGGGTAGCAAGATGCCTTGTTAAGGTGGCTTCTCTTAAGAGAATATGGCCACTACATTTGAGTCTGATGATGATGCGGTATGGAGACGAAGAGGCGTTGTTGCGTGGCTTCTTTTGAGAGAAGTATGGCTCATATTCTCATTGATGTTGACTTGGCATGGCAACAAGAGTGTTCTTGTGGTGGATCCTTTTGGGGAGAGTATGGCTCTCTTACTTGTTTTCATGATGATCTAGCATGGCAGAAAGAGCTTTCTTTGCATTGGTTGTTATTAGGAGAATATGGTTTGACATTGTTCATATTTTCCCATATGTCTCTACTTCTTGTTTTTTCACTATGATGATGTGATTTTTTATTCCTACATGGCCAACATGGCTAATGATGAGGGCATTGATGTGTGTAATTTACTCTGTGCTTGTCATGGGTTGGAGAGATAATACATCGAGTTGGTTTGGAGAGATAGTTCATGAGTTGGGACTTTCCACTTTGGGAATGAACCACTTCATATTAAGTATCTCATGTGTAGAAGAGAGACATTTTGTCATCATATGGTTGCCATGGAAATTCATTGATGAGGATGGGTATCTAACTTTTCGGTTGGAGGCCATTCTAGACATTCTTGCGAGCGACTTTGGAGGCACGGACATGCATGACATTGTGACAAATGGCAAGGGAGCCTTCCCCATGAGGATGCCATTTGGAGGGAGGATGTTGCTGTAGCATCCATTTGTTGCGATTGCTTGAGGAAAAGCGACATTTTTCCCGAGGGAGAATTTGTAATATTCTCAAAATTTTCACATGATATTTGGAATATTAGAGTTCTTAATAAACCTAATTAATTAAGTAAATAAAAGGGTGGAGGGACCCATAATCCTCAAGATGAATAAATATCCACTTTTTGTATTGTGAATGTGAATTAATTAAACCTAGATATACATAATGAGGTAGTGGAGCCACTATAATGAATGGAATTGGAGATCATGTCTTATTAATGACATATATCATGGAGGTTGATACGGTCAACTAAGATCTTAGAAGAGTCAAACGGAAATCATGGAGCATTCATGATGATATGATGGAGAAATTTGTACAATTAATGCATACATGATGGAGAGGGTGTATATTGCACCTAGACATGATGGATGACTTGGAGGGCAAGTATGGAGTCAAAACATGGAGGATCTTGTCCACATGCACATCATAGTTTAGATGAGGGCCAAGGCATGGGAAGGCTCAAACACTATATAAAGAAGATGAAGGCAAGAATGAAGACATGCTTGAGATTATTGATGTTGAGGATCTGTTTACTATTTAGATGCGGAATTTCATGTGACATTCCATTGCTTTCTTGGGTTGTTTAGCAAATATTACAGGTGTTGTTTAGCACGAGTGTTCTTTGATAGAATCCAACCTCTTTCATTTAGTAGCTATTGAAAGGGTATTGTACTTGATTCTACATCAGGCATTGGTGCCACATATCTTTCCCTACTTTACGAGAACATTAATATTCATAAATTGCATATTTACGAAGATGGGTTTGAGAGGAGGAGGTTGTCCTTCAACATTTTGGTTGAGGGACAAGTGAAAGTATTATTCTATCACCTTGGGCTTGAAGATCGGCATTCCCGGTGCTTCATTTCAGAGCGGCATCGGGGAAAAGGTTATTGACCTCTAAACGATGTAGTAATCCCTTCGGGAATTATGTTATCCATTATTGCGGATCCAAAGAAGGAGAGTTTCTAGCATTTCGGCTAGTAATCTTGTGAGGGATCATCTCCTCACCTTTCCATAAAGAATATTTCCATCATCCTGAGTATATTGCAGCATATTTTAGCATGCATAGAGCCTCTCTTTCCCTTATAGTGCAGTTTTTATGAGCGGTTGTGTTGCAATGAAGTTGTAATCATATTTGGAGGATTGAGAAGCTAGATGCAGAGATTCTAGCTTGTCGATCTTAAGGAGGATCAACCCTTGAAGCTTCGATACGATTTTGTGACATATTTCAGCCATCTATTTGTCCAAATCTGGCCAGGATCTATAATCACGAGCGAGACTAAGGATCAAACCCTAGGAGGGTGATTTTCCAAAATTGTAGATACGGAAAACCCTTTGGGTTATCTTGGGGCTCCACATCATTGGCCGGATCTTGAATCTTGTCATCATCGAGATCTCCTCGCTCCATGGAGTCTGTTTTCCTTTGCAACATTTACACGTATATCGGCGGCGGCGAGGGACCGGCGCGGTGTTAGCCACAGCAAGCTCACCCGATTCACACGTGGTTCTAGTTACGACACCATTATTATGGTGATTCTAGGCCTTCTCTTGGGGGCACAGATATGCTCATTACGAACGTATATCGTAGTTCATCTCTCCATATAATAAAATGGCTCGGATTCTTTATAAATTCGATGTTGTCTTGAGATTTATTGTTTACTTGGTTATAGGTTCTTATATTGTGTTTAAGTATTACTACATTCTCCCCTTTGGTATATTACGGTAGTAAAATTAATTATTCCGGATATATGAATGGCATGGAAAAGAGCGAGGGACACGAATATAAAATTTAAAAGACCCAAGGTTCAATTAAATATTCGAAATATGAAATACACAAAAATCTGAAATATTGAAAGACATGGATTATAGAACTCGGTAACCATCAAAATTTTCTCTCATGTTTAGCGTTAAATCATCCCATTAAGAGCATTTTTAGAGTAAAGTTGCAGAGATGCGAATATGGATGAATCCATCATATTTTTTAAAATCCAAGATTTGAATCTTTTTATGAGATACATCAAGGACAAAAAGCTGTGATAATATTTTTTAAATTCTTAAAAAACATATTTATAGTTAAGAATCAAAATCAATCATGAATCAAAACATTAGGGCGAGATCATTAGATGTTGTCGGCTAGAAACACAAAAGGTGTTTCATATCCTTTAACTCAAAGATTGAATCGGTCTAAAAAACAACATTCGATGTCTTATATTGGAAGTGGGGCAAGATTATCTTATAGAATATTATAAGGGGCTTAGGTTTTGAGTGGAAAAAAATGCCATAAACCTAGAAATAAAATGAAAAAACATCAAATTACATCAAATTTTCATTGGGATCCATGTATGATTGGGGTTGAATATCGGTGGATCCACCTCCAAAAATCTAAATTTCCTCAGAATTATGGATACACCAATCTATATATCCATCCAGTTAAGAGTATTGGATCCTTAGATCTAGGGTCAAGACCCTACGAATCCAATAACGAAATTTTTAGATCACCTAATATCATAGTGTTGAGTTAGCTTAGTATTTATTGATCAAGGTTGAATTTACTGGTTGTATCCCTGCATTTATTATTTTAGTGACATAGCCCATTGCATTGGTGGAATATTTGGCTCTCCGGGCCTACCATAAGGTAAGTTGGGGTCGTTATTATGGTCATCTGAAGTCATAGGGCTTGATTGGGTGAACATTGATCGAGGTCAAATTAACTGGTCTCTTTTCATTTATTGATTTTGGACGACATGGGAATTACATTGGTGGGTCGGAGCTCTCATAAACTTCCATAAGGTGAGAAAGGGTCATTACAATGGCCACACTTGCTTCCCACCTCACGGTTTCAACAAATTCTCAAGCGACGTTTGTGCGATAGGTAAGAGTTGGCAACAATGGTGTTGTCGAAGGCTCTACAAGAAATTTCATCCCAAAGGTTGTCAACGAGGAAATGAAAGTCTGCTAAATGAATTTCTTTGGTGATATAACATATTTTGAATACATTATTTCTTGTGATAATTTAAAAAGACAACCTGTTATGGTCTTTTGCGGCCTTATCTGAAGCCCACATCAATGATTATGACCTAGGTTAAAGAGGCTGAGGAAACCTATGGTTGGATATGTTGGTTGAAAAATGATATGCAACCTAACCAAAGGCTCTCTTTTTTCCTTTTCAAAGAATTCATTTGTCATGAAATGGTGTTTCACAATCCATGGAGGTGTTAGACTACCCTGGATGTAGCATGGTCGCAAATGTTCTTGAGAGGAGGCCACTCGGTTGTATTGCTTGGTTTGAGTAGAATTTTAGGTTACCCATGTAGTCTGGGAGTTCCTAGAACACATTTTTTCACTAATTGGAAATTTCATATGCCATGAACCCGCAGGGTTTTTCGACCCATGGACTCAAAATAAGGGTTTCCCAAATTCAATCTATCTAAATATCTCAAGGATTTTTGTACATTAAAGTTGGGGGAGGAGGTAAAGTTATTTGTCAAACATTCTAATCGACCTCCCAAACACCTATTTCAAGTGTCAAATGCCAAACCACGAAATTAAGGATTTTTCTCTAATGGAGTGAGTGGAAAATGATGAAACTCAAGCTATTGATAATGTTCAAGGTTAGGATTCCATAGCCTACACCTTTTATAGATAGTGAAGTTTTGTGAAGGTTGTAAATAAGGGTAAAGCACTTGAAGCCCAAAACCTCATAAGAATGTTATCGATGTGGACATGGACAAGGAACCTACTAGAGCCTCCTAGAACACCTCCACTAGAGGTGGAATCATAGGGCCCAATCTCTACCCCCATGCCTTATCTCTCTACCAGCACTAGATGTAAAATATTCTCAATCCAAAACAAAATAGAACCCTAAATGATTGGTTTCTCACCTTAGTAGAAAAATGTGACCTCTCGAAATGTTTACAAGCTTCGAAGATGAGGAGACAATGAGAACTTACATGTTGAAAGTTTGAAACGAAAATATAATCATGGAATTTTCAAAGTCCTTACAAACCCTTGTAGGAAATCCATGGTTCAAAATGTAAGTGAATTTTTGGGGATAAACGATTTGTGTTCAAAGAAGTGTAAAATCTACGAAATAGGGATTTCCTAAAACAATAAGAATACCCTAAGGTATTCCAAAGTTGTAGATGCAGCCATATAGCTCATAACAGGTATTAAATCAGATGTTCTTCAATAGTATGTTCAGCATCAAGCATTATGATTCATTTCTCCAACCCAAAGTGGGGAAAAACGATTTATTTTGGCCCTAAAAACGTTAATTTCAGAAATGTGCGTAAAAATAAGGGCAAATGATAGTGGGATCCTTATCTTAGGTCATATGGAACTTACATACCAAATTTGAGCTGAAAAAAATGACTCTAGCTATATTAAACGGATCCCACTCAGGTATGGCTTAAAAATGCCCAAACCCCATGACTTGACTCAACGAGGAAATTCTTGAAGCACGGAGATACGTGATTTTTAAGAGGTTTGAATGAAAAATAGTTTTAATATCAGATCTGGAGTTCATTACATGAAATTATGAAGAAAAATGGAGATTATGCTCCTTTATACATGAAAGAGAAGATCCCCGTGAGGTTTCATGAGATCACTTGCATAAAAGTGCATATACGCGATCTAGATCTAAAAAATGGGTGCACTATAGCAGTATATTACAACTTAGATTTGTAGCAAGATAGTGCATGAATATTTATATCTACATCAGATCCATATACTAAAATGTCTTTATATTACATACCCCTTGGGGTTTCCGACGTACATGAAAGAACGGGGAGTAGAGCGCGAGATTTGCGGGAAAGCCGGATACGAATGATTCGGAAAATCTGAAGTAAGTATAATATCAAATATATCAGATCTGAAATAGACATGGATTAGATGGCTAATCCATGGATCACCACGGTGAAGAAGGAAGAATCCATACACCGGAGATCTCTCCTCTAACGGTGCCAAAACACCTACAATTATGCAACGGCGAGAATAACGCAATTTCGGGGTTAAACTACATAGTAAGATTGAGGAATAGTTTGGCCTGATGCAGATCAAAATCATGAAGCCCAACAGCTAATACACTCTTCCAGGAGGATAAAAGACTCACTCAACGAGAAGAGGCACTAGTATAATCTAGATGCGAGTAGATCTAGTCTCCACTCTTCTGTGACTCAGGAAACAAGTAAACCTCAACGGGATTTATCTTTGTCTAAGGGATATGGAGCTTGGCCAAATGCACGTGGTGGAAGATTATTACAATGCCCTCCAAAAGGCTACTTAATGGAAGAGAGAATCCTAGTGAGAAATCCTCACAATTGCTCCCCTTTCTTGACCAAAGAGAATGAGAGATATGTCTAAACGGACAATATACTCTAAAAATATAATATCATGAACAACCTTATTTTGAGCCTTCCTTCCTTTTATAAGATGAGAGGTTTGGCAAACCTAAACCACCTTGATGAATTAGCTCATACACGCAGGGGGCCACTCATACAGAAAGCCCAGCATGTTGTCCTTCCATGAGGTACATTGTATCTGGAAATGCGTTGTAGATTTGAGTCGAGTTGACCCGGTCTCATAGCTCAATCCCATTCACACTGTGAGTGTTTATTTTAAATAGCCCATATTTGTCTTTGTTCACATAGACATGGATTTATTCATTGTTTTTCGAAGTTTTTACATGTCCTCCTTGGTTCATTTATTCAATCAACGAAGAAAATGAAACAAATTATGAATATTCCTCTTAGCTTGGGCTAAGTAGGAATATTACGATCCTCCCCTCCCAAATGTTGCTTGTCCTCAAGCTGCCAAGACAGGCAAAATGGATTGGGAAAGCATCTTTCCCAAGCAATCACCATACAAATGGTCACCTCCCACCATGGCAACTCCGGAGAAAATTTTCCTCGGCAACCGAGCTCCTGCCAAAGTAGGTGGGCTGAAAATACGTACATGGTAGACAAGATAGCCTGCACACGTTGTCTTCCTCTCCCCATCATGATCTCAATAGAGATAAGAACAATATAAGCATAAGAGGTCATAATCGACGCATCAATATAGAGGGAAATGCGAAGGTTTCATGTGGTGCGAGTACTGTGATTTCCCATGTAGTTACGGTGAGTGTTTTATTTCTTTGCTTCAAAAAAATACATGGCTTGATTGTTTCTTGATACATGGTTAATCATATGAATCGGCCCGAACATACATGTAATGACAAAACATATGCCCAAGGCCACATAAGAGATGGTTGTCTCCATCATATGGTTTGGCCCAACATTGAGTCATGGAGCAAAATCGAAAAACTTGCTTACTTTTGGAGCAATGCCTTGCCAAGAGATGGTAAGAGCATGAAAATATTGTGTTGCACAAACAAAGCTCTCACCATATGTTGGACGTAAGAAGACACATGGATCCATGAATGGATCCTCCATAGTAGTTTGGCACCTCCCTAAAGAGAAATAGACAAAGTCTTTGCAAATCCTCTCCCTCATGCTTGGAAACCCAAGACAAGAAGAGTACACCATAGTAATAGATGTCCCCATCTACTACCTCCTCTTTGCCCATCAATTGCATCAAGTGTAAATTGATCCTGGGGGTACTCCATCAATAAACCTAGCTCCAAAGTGGCAACGCTATTGGCCTAAAGCAGAGGCTCCCTCCAACTCATGGCTCCAATCTTTGACATGCGAGAATGTCGAAAGGAATCTCCCCATACTTATTTGCTACACATAAGTCTCTCCCATGGGGAAAGTACCTCTTGAACATCTAAGGCAAAAGTAGCCCCTTTACACACTGATAGTGCCATCTTCTACTCTGCAACATCATGAAAAATATGAGAGCAAATTTTCCCTTGCTCTCCCAAAGACATCGAAAGCAACAAAATCTTTTGATGCCTCCTCATGCTTCCATCATCCAAATCATGTGGTGAGAACATGGTGATTGACATGAAGAATGTTATGTCAACACAATGTGTCCATACTCCTTGCTACCCCATGATGCAAGTATCTGCCTACATGGAAGAGGATGATGACCAAACTCTTTCAAGAGTAACCAACGTAATGACTCTTAACGGTATCATAGATTTGCAAGTAGCTTTCCCGGCTCCTTGCTCATCATCCCCATCCATCCATATGTGGGTGCCTTCCATCTTGTTCTTCCTTAGCACTCTCCCAAGGAAGACTATCATTCTCCCAAATCAGATTTCTACTCTTGCATTTTATGGGATGTTGAACAATCTTCTCAAGGATCAATTTGATCCCATAAGGACCCAAATAGGTGGTAGGAAAAAACCTCCCATCATGATGTGTATGGCCCAAGAAGTGTCAACACACACATGAGAGATGTTATCCATCCGAATATGTGTCCTCCATCATCTATTTTCCTTCTTGAATCCATGAATATCTAAGTGTGAGAAGGAGAACCTCCTCAAGCATTAGAACTTTGCACTTCATAGTGTGTTGAAGTGCACCTCATATGAAATCTCTCCATGAGATTTCCTCCTCATCTATGGCCAAAACCAATAAGGCTGGATCTTGGGGGTAAGTTTCTCTTTGGTGAGGTGCTCATTGAGAAAGGGTCATCTAGAAAGGAGAAAGGGTTTCTCACTTCAAGATTTCTACCATCTACACCATTCCTTCCTCCATTGCTTCATGAATGAAGGAAGGCGCCATGTGAATGCTCCCATAAGGAATGGTTCCTCCCTTCTTCCTCCTTTGCTTTTGCACGAGCGCGGTGCAGCATCTTGTTAACTCCTAAATCGGTAGCATGCAAAGATGTAGATCCTTCATATGTTTTTACGAAATGACAAGAGATGGAAATTTAAGCATACCTTGGTGAGATGTAGAAGCAAGATCTCCTTTCTCAACTATGTTGCCTTACTCCAACTACCCCCGAACATGAAGGTTGCTCCTCCGAGTTGTGACGAAGGCGTTAGTACGAGGCTCCTCAAGTGGTGGTGAGGACTCCTCCTTTTAAGGTCTCCTCTTTGTCAAACTTTTTGATCATCTTTTGGAGAACTCAGCAAGAGTAGACACTCTTGCATGGCTCAAATGATTGAACCACCAAATGTTGGCTTCACCTTCTAGGTGTAGTCTTTGAGATCTCCATAGCTTCCTTTCCACTACGGGATGTAGTAGGAAAAATTCTTCAGCTTCATCACCCACTTTCTTGTTGTGGATGACCCATCAAATGTAGACAATAGAAATTTGTTGCCTTTGATCTCTCTTTTCTTGCATGGTCTCTTCTCTTCCTTCATACGGATGAATTGAGGTAAAAGTTAGAGTCTCTTTGAAGAATCTAAAGTGACACTTGTACTCTGTCAAGTACCTACTTAGAATCTCATGTTCACCTGGGATTCTCTTCTTCTCTCTTCCTCCCTCTATGATAATAGGAAGTGCAGTCCTTCTTCTTCTTAGGCAACCACAGAGGTCTCAACTGTGACTTTCTTCTTTCTTTCTGTTTAACCTCTTTGGAGAGGCTCTTCTTAGATCTAATTGATAGGGAAGTAAATATAAATACTATCATTCTAGCTCTACTCCTTCTCTTTATTCTTCTGATATCTAGACCTCACGAGTGAGCTAAAGATCATGCTTTGATACCAGCATAATATCCCAAAATAGGGATTTTCTACAACAATAAGAATACCCTAAGGTATTAAAAAGTTGGAATTCAACCATATAGCTCATAACATGTATTAAATCATATTTTCTTCAATAGTATGTTCAGCAGCAAGCATTATGATTCATTTCTCCAACCAAAGTGGGGAAAAATAGTGACACAGCCTTAAAAACGTTAATTTCATAGAAGTAACACGCAAAAATACGAAAGGACGATGGGATCCATTATCTTAGATCATATGGAACTTACATGCAAATTTGAGATGGAAACAAATGACTCCTAGCTATATTAAACGAGATCTCCCACTCGGATATGGCTTAAAAATGCCCAAACCTAGTGACTTGACTCAACGAAATTTGCGAAGCATAGAATGTGTGATTTTACGAAGGGTTTGAATAAGAAAATATTTTTAATATCATATCTGTAGTTCATTACATGAGGTATGAAGAAAAATGGAATTAGGCTCCTTTATCATCAAGAATGCCGACGAGGTTACGCCAGAGATCCGCATAAAAGTGCGGATACGAGATCTAGATGCGAAAAACACGAGTGCAACTGCGGCGTTATATTACAAATTATGTACGGATCAAGATATTGCATGAATATTATATCTACATCAGATCCATATACTAAAATTTCTTTATATTACACATACCCCTTGGGGTTTCCCGACGTACATGAAAGAACAAGAGTAGATATGAGATTCTTCATGATTTCCGGAATAAATTCGAGAAAATATGAAGTAAGAAGAATGATAAATAGATCGTATCTAAATATACATGTATTATATGGCTAATCCGCATGGATCACCATGGTGAGGAAGAATCCATACACCCAGCGATCTCTCCTCTAAACGGTGCCAAAACACCTACAATTATGCAAGTAAGAATAACGCGAGTTTGAGGGATTAAGCATGCGATGAAAGCAGCAGAGAACGGTTTTCACGATGCCAAGATAAAAATCATGGTAATAGCTAATACACTCTTCCGGAGATAAAGACTCACTCCCGAGAAGAGCACTAGTATAATCTGAATCTGAGTAGATCTAGTCTCCATATTTCATGACTCAGCACAGGAAACAAGTAAACCTCAACGGGATTTATGTTGTCTAAGGGAGATGTAAGCAGCCCAAATACTTTGATAGTGGAAGAGTAGTACAATTCCCTCCAAGAGCTACTCAATGGAAGGAGAGAGAATCCCTAAGCAGGGAAATCCTCACAATTCTACCTTTAAACAACCAAGAGAATGAGATATGTCTAAACGGAAAATATACTCTAAAAATATAATATCATGAACAACCTTCTCTTGAGCCTACCCCTTCCTTTTATAAGATGAGAGCTTTGGCAAACCCTAAACCACCTTGATGAATTAGCTCCTTTCACATGAGGGCCTCCTTAAACACAACGTCGTCCTTCCATGAGGTACATTGTATCTAAGTAGCTGTGATTGGTAGAAGTTGACCAGATCTCATAGCTCAAACTACCATTCACACTGCAGAGGTGTTTATTTTAAATGGCCCAAATTTGTCTGTTCACATAGGCATGGATTTATTCATTTTTTTCATGAGTTTTACATGTCCTCCTTGGTTCATTTATTCAATCGATAGAAAATGAAACAAAATTGAATATTCCTCTTAGCTTGGGCTAAGTAGGAATACAATGTTTATGGTTGTTTCTTTTATTATGCAAATGATGCTGGGTAATTTGGCCAAACATTGTTTTTAAACTAAACATGTTGAAGGAAAAGGAGATACACCCTTGTCTCCCCAAGGTTGGATACTATTGTTATTGAGTCAAGGTGATCCAAAAAATTTAGTGATATGGGAATTGTTTGATCTAGATGGCCAGTTTTGTTAAGACAACCCAACATACATGCACTCAAATTATGCAAATGGGATAGCAACCTTTGGGAATATCTCTCTAATAAGCTCTGAGAAGGCACATCATTATTATATGGAGATATTGTCTTAGGTCCCTATATTATAGTATAGTCCATTATTGTTATTAGTGTAACCCCTTATTTTTATTATTGTACCCTGTAACCCCATATTGTTATTATTGTGCCCTTAAATTATTATTGTTAGGTCGCTAGGATTACATTGTAGCTATAGGTTTACATTATTGCCCCATGGACTCTAATATATAGAAAGGAGGTTTTTAATTTGTATCTTCCGAAGAATTTTCATTCATGTAATGTATTGGAGGTTTCCCCCTCGAAGTGGCTTATTTCTAAGGTGTTGATATGTCTTTTCTTCTATTTTTTGGGAGTTGGTTCTTTCATTTGGTATCGAGCTTTGGATTCTAGGGTTTCACTTTTGCTCTAATAGATAATTATGGAATTTTCTATATAACTTTATTTCTACGAAGGTTCGAGAAGTTGAAATGTTTAGAGTGCGAAGAATGAAATATTGAAGAACATCGTCAAAAAATTGCGGAAGATTGGTTTAGAATATTTTCGGAGATATGATCTGTGGAAGTTAGGGCTTTTTGCGAGGCTCCTAAATTTAACCTAAACGGGTCATAGTGTGTAATATTCAGAGTGGGAACAACTACACTGTTAGGAATATCTCAAGATATTACCAATGTGGAAGATGACAATACATAAACATAGTGGAAAACCATGGGTAGATGGGTATACAAGAATGCGGAAGATCCACATAACCATTACATTAGATTATAGCAGCAATAATGTACACAATATCTTGAGAAATGATCTCTCAAGCTAGGCAATGCGGCCCTCAATGAAACATGTACATGACAAATGGAGAAATATTGTTATACAAAAAGAAGCCCTGGCTATGTTGTAATCCATGAAGGCTATGCAAAATAATTTCAATACGTAAGGTAGCAGCAATATAGAGCTCAAATAAGAGATAAGGGGAGCAAGATCTCAACCCTTGGGAACAACAATACACAATCCTCAAAGGATTGGTGAAATATACACAAAATGGAAGATACATAGGAAATGCGGTTATTTCTGAGTGGCAATTGCAACTCGAGAAAATAGAAATGGATGTAGATAGCTGATTATCTTGTGAATTATGGATGAATTGCATCCAAAAAGGATCTCTAGGGTGAAAGAGTTTGGTCAATTCCTGAAGATCTCACCCTCCAAAATAGTGGAGCAAGTCCCCACTGCAATTGCACTCGAGAAATAACGGGTCTAGAGAGGGATTGTGCTTTTGGTGAAGAGAAATGCTTGGCACAGTCACCAATGATCATAAATATTCTCATGAATCTCCATCACTAATATCCCCGGATAGACCGAAGCTCTCTCCTGCGACGGATGAGCCAAAGTGGTGTATGGTGTCCTCCACTACAACACCCGGCAACAACTGAACCCATACTTGAGTAGAAATAACGTAGTATTTGAAACAAGTAGCTTTGGCCTTGAGCCAAGAGATCTAGAAGAATGAAGAAAAATCCCTCAGAGCCTCTCAAGAAGGTGAAGAAATCCTAAATAGGAATTCACAGCAATTCTTGCTAAACAACAAAAGAATGCACAATGTCTTGCATAGACAATGAAATCAATAATTCAAAGCATGAATAACAATGGGTACCTTTGCCCTCCTTTTAAACAAATGAAATCTCTCTCCATGGGCCCCATCCATTAGGGTTTCCTCCACCAAATATCCTCTTCCTCATTCACACTACGTTGTCTCATAAAGGTAATCCACTCACTCCTATGGCAACAACGTTGTTGACTTGGTGAAACATGACCTTGTCTTCATGAATTTTCCCCTTTTCACATAGGTGAAAAATGAAGCTACTACGATGAGTCCACTTTCACATTATGATGGATTTTATTCATGTCTTCAATAAGAATGGGTTCCTTTACCCATTTATCTAGGCGCAAGGTGATAAAAGCAAAAATTTAATATTCCATTTAGCCATGTGCTAAAATGGGAATATTATAGTCCTCCCCTCCCAAATGTTGCTTGTCCTCGAAAGCTGCAAGGATAGAACTAAATAATCTCCCACCCAAGTCATGAGTCTAAAATATGTTGAGGAACAGCTTCCTCATGTAGATCCTCCATTCCCTAAGCAATCATCCATACAAAGTAGGGGTTACCTCCCAACATGGCAACTCACGACAATCCATCTTCCACCTTTGTCTCCCTCTGATAGGTGGAGGCACAATCTGATCTTGGTGAACAAAATAGCCTACCCCATGTTTGTCCTCCTCTCCTCTTAGGATAAGTGTAGAGTATATGTTGATCCTTGGGCTGCAATAAAGTTTCCCTCCGGTGGCAAAGATGAAGACTAGACCTCCAAGGATCTCTTCACGGCGTTATGAAACATGTTGTCCCAAAATCCCCTCATATGTGATGAGTTGGAAGTCACCATCATGTGGCATCCAATCAATCATATGGATCACCTCAAATGGAAACAAATTTTTTTTTTGCGGTGGCCACATGTCCTCTCATGCTCCCATTAGAACACGCAATGCAAATAATGTGGAATCTCTCCCCCCAAGGGACACATCCAACCAATGTGCCATTCCCCCAATCATGCTCTCAACAAATACAAAGACAATAGAAACATAATCAACCATAATGAGAACCATACTTCTTTGTCATGTGGCAAGGGAGAGGGACAATGGTCCCTCAATTGTAACCAACTGAGTTTGACCCTCAGCTACAAAGAGTATGACAAAAAGTGTGGCCTCTCAACCACTTGCTTGTTGTCCTACTCTCCTAAAATGTATAGGAGAAAGTAAATGATGCATGGTACAAAGGTGAGTATGTCCTCCAAAATACATTCCTCCCCAAGTCCTCCTAGGGAGTGGTCACCAATAGTGCTCATGGCCTCAAGTAGACCATGGGGTCTAGAAAAAAAAATGCTCCTCGCATTGGAGCAACATCACGTACATATATTGTTAAGGGATGAATATGCCGATCATCATGCAAATAAAAAATACCCTTACCATAATTTGCTCATGCGAATGGAGGGAGCTCAAAATTGAGTCTTGCTCTCATCTCAAAAGAGAAAAGAGGTGGTTGTGCTAACTCCTCCAAAGAGTTATGTATCTCCTCCATGTTTGCACATGGTCTATGCATCTCCTCATATGGAGTCTTTCAATATCATACGAGAAAGATGATCACAGGAAGCACTCCATTCCTGCGAAATCAATGAATGGTGCCTCGACATGTGGATCATCCCTCCTCTCTGCGGTACGGTGGTCTCCTCGACAAAATGTCTCCATGCAATGAGACATCCTCAACGAAGATATTGAATATATGAATGAAAAATTCCGTCCATGCTTCCTTGCGCAATCCAATCACCTTCTTGGGTGCATCAACCTCATACAATGACGAGAGATATGTGTCATATCTCATCATGATGGTCATCCTCCTCTCCTTGTGTCTCCATGGTTCCACACCTCCTCAACAATGGCACATGAATTGTGCCTCGATCTCCATACACATGAGATCACAGGGACTTGTTTGCAAATATGCGATAATCCCTCTGCTGAAGCAAGCTTCCTCCTTCCTCTGCATGAGGCACTAGATAATCTCTAGATGGCACGACGTTGTTGCCCCATCTTCCTCATATATGGGCAACCCTCCAATAATGTTCTTTGCACATGGAATCTCTCCCAAGGTGGAAGTAATTCACGATCATCGAAGGTCAAGGAGTATCCCTTTGCACCATGATAGTGCCATCTCACTACTCCTGCCAGCAGCATCATTCAAGAAATGAGATAAAATTTTCCCTTTCTCTCAAAAGAATGGCCCCGACAACAAATGCTTGTGTTGCTTCCTCATGCTCTCATCATGCGAATGTGTGATGAAGACATAGTGAATGACATGAATGTGCATCATCCTCTTGCACCATACTCTTGTTTTGTTCCATGATGCCGGCATCCTGCCATCTTCTCCATCCTCATACCCTTGGAAAGAGTGTATGCCAAGTGATGGCCAAACTCCTTCAAGAGTAACCGGTAGCGATAGCAAACCTCATTGCCGGTGTCCTTACGTCACCGTGGCTGCCGACTTCTTGCTCACCATCCCACATCCCTCCAACCAGTGGGTCCTTATTCCATCATTCATCTTGGTACTCTCCATAAGGGGCTACCGTCATCCCAAAATCAACTTCACACGACTACATGGGACCTTGAAATTCAATCTTCCCAACGATCGTTTGACCTAAGGACCCAAAATAGGTGGTAGGCAAAAACCTCCCCATCTGCTGATGTGCATGGCTCAAGGAATGTCCAACACGGTCATGAGAGATGTTATCCATCCGAATATTTCCTCCATCTTCTATCACATTTCTGTGAAGAGGAAAGACCTCTCCAAATTGTTGAAGAATATTTCACTCCATGATGTAGAATTTGCACCTCCATTGAAATCTCTCCTTGATATCTCCTCCTCACTTGGCAGTTCTCCAAAACCCAAGAGGCCTTGGATCTCTGCCCGGTCGAAGTCTCTTTGATCGGTGGCATGCTCATTGAGGAGGTATGTTAGAGATGAGAAAGAGTTTCTTGTCTCCGGATGAAGAAGGCCTAATGAAGACATTTATGAGTTTATAAAAATATTCAACAAATTGTACAATATTTTTACCCATAGAGGGTAGGCCCCCTCCTATAGAATGAAATGATTTTTTTTGAACACAGGATGGGTACAAGCACATTGAGAGAAAGAAGAGCCCCTACTCTTGATAAGATACGGACGGACGTTTTAGAGATTGAAGCTAATATGGCTGTAGTTGGAAAAGGAAAAAGGAAAACGACTAGTCCAAAGAAGGGAAAGAAAAAGAAGAATCATCGCAAGATCTAAGGATAGAAAATATGGCAAGGGTGATAAAAAAAAAAAATCGACAAATAATCTATCTAGATAGAATTGAAAATAAAAACTTACGAGCCACATTACAACAAAGGCGAGGGGGGTTCAACCCTCAATTCGAGAATACATCCCACAGAATTTTGCGAGGAGGAAAGAAGAGATCAAGACCAGGTTCAAGCACGGTTGTATATAGAAGCGACACCGTGAAGACGATGAAGATGACCAAGGGGTCAAGGATCGGTACCTTCTCGCCATACGCAATAGAAGATGAAGGGAATATTGAGGGAGAATGTGCCGAAGCCAAAGTATCTTTTGATCGAATCAGAGATGGATGAATATTTGTAGAAATTCATAGACTTCATGCAATACGAGTTACATAAAAGTATTATTTAAGGTCTAGAAAAGATCTGAGTGTAGTATAATGGGTGAACAACAAGGTTCCATTCCTCCTCCAAAGACAACTCCACAACAAAAGGACCATGACAGTCGATGAAAATAGAAACAACCTACAAACTCACTTAAGAGAACAAATGTACGATAGTACCGAATCTTCCCGGAGATAAAATCGGTTGACACACTAATATTTTTGGAGAGAGTTTTTCTGTACCCAAGCAGGCGGCGATTCTAGAAAGAGTGAAGAAGAACACGAAAAAAATTTTAAGCAAACTCATGCCTTCTGTTTGGCAAAAGAGTTGGAGAAGGTTGGAAATTTAGGTACCTCTTCTAGAATTGGCTAAAATAGCGACTTACAAGAAAGAAATTTCAGAGTTTATTAATCTCACATAGGTGGAAGATATAGAGTGACCGTTGAACCTATAAGAAGAAAAATTCGGTGGTCACTTTGTCCCTCATGTATAAAGTAGATCCTTATGTTCCTGCCTTCTATCATTCTATGTTGCTTCATGATTTTACTCTACATAATTGCATATTTAGTTCCGAGGAGAAATCAAATAACCTCATGCCATTGTTTGTGGAAGAACTTAACCTACGGTTACCAAACCTTATAGGGATATGTATTGTTTTGATTTAAAAGGGTGAAATGTGTTGGGTTGATTAAAGATGTATGGGTTCGTTGGCACAAATCCTAGCAAAGATATAGTCATGGTTGTAGTGGTTTCTAACATCTGACTAGGTTTAGAATTCTCATGTCGAGTCTTGGGGAGCTAAGTTGGGAGGTGTACTAAAGTTAGATTTCACTTATGAAAATTAACACACTTCATCCATGAAGCAAAACTAGAGATTGAAAGATTTGCAAATCGAGATTAAATGGACTAAATACCCAGCAACGGATACGGTAAAACAAAAGTGATACTAGTCTCACTTTGAAGACGCAAATCAGCAAAGGAAAATTCCACTAAAAGAGTTAGGGAAGAAGGAGCATATTTTTGCGAAACCACAATGAGACTAAATTCAAGATAATATATAACAAAAGGCCTAAATTAAGTTAGGTTAGTGAAAAAAATAACAATTGATGTGGATGAAACGGAAGCTCATTGAATAAAGAGAATCAGATAAAGAGTATCAAACAAGGATGAGATTCCAAAAAATATCTAAAACAGTAGGAGGACTGACGATGACTGCATCTTATCCTCAAAACGAGTTTCTATTCTTTTGGATAAATAGGACGACTTGCAGATTTGTTAAGCAAGCTGTCTCTATTTTATTGTAGTATTTTTATTTCCCTTAAATAATTCCTGAAGCATTCTGGGATATTTTGTAAAACATTATGTATAAATACTTCATCTTTAGAAGTATTTTTTGGGTGAAATAAAGTTGTTGAATGTTATTATAGTCAATTTTTGTTGGACTTTGAAAGCTTTTTTGTGTGTCAAAATTCGAATAGCGGGATGGATCAAACCAATTGGCATCATACTTGGATTCTTGTGATGAGCTATTTGGAGTGAAGTATTTCCTTACTTGTCATTGTTATCTTTCTTTGTTGCATGCATCCATCTATGTTTGATTATAAATTTGAATGAATAACTAAATTATTCTTACGGGATTTGTTAAGAGCATGTTTTTAACTGATTATCATTTCTATGTTTTCCTACGATTTCAGGTGTAGGGAATCCTTAGTTTCTCTCTCTCTCATTTGACCTCTTCCTACGCTTCCCCTTTTCCAGGATCAAAGGATCCTTAATTTCCTTATCCGATCATGCCACCTCATAAAAATAACTTTCCAAGATCTTAGGGGATATCTATCTTTTCAGAAACATTTTGACCTTTTGGCCTTGATCCGGATACGCGGCCAAACGATTTGAATCCTTAGCCCAATGGACAAATATATCTCCCACTATCCATCCCTTGAAATGATTATTTCCCACCAAATAAATCAAAAAAACCAAACTTTAAAATTGCACATTCATAACTAGCCTAATGTTTTGTAAATCAAACAAAGTTAAAAATTAAAAGAAGGGGCCTCTGCGAACCCTAGGAAGGCTAGATCCTAGAGTTTAGTAGAGTTAGTGGTTACCTTTAGTGTTCTTTGACTAAAAACCAAAAATATCACAACTTTAGAATTACTAGGTGATAACATTGCGCGACCATCTTGGGGAACTAACCAATCCTCGGTCATAAAACTAGTCTTAAAGGAGAATCATTTTATTCATCATTTTAATTTAATATTTCTTTTATAAGTTGTGGGTATTAAGCGCAATTATGGCTTAGGAAAACTTACTATACAAGGTCTAACCAGGATCCTAAACCTTTTGTTGTTATAGTAGACAACCCCGAGACCAAATTGGTAAAAAGAAAAAACGGTTAGAAAATTTAGAAGTTGTAGTTTCATTAATAAGAATCAATTCTTTACCACAAGATTTGAAGTCTGTGAATGTAGATTTTGATGCGAAATTTGAGCATTCTTTATTTGAAGTAAATCTGAAAATGATTTAAAAATTATTTACTTTAGACCATTGTTTTTAATTCATTTTTTAGAAACAAAAATATTTATTTTGATAGAATTCTAAATCAAAGAAAGTTGAATATCAAACTAAAGTTGAAGAAATTAATCTTGCTATTCTCAAAGATATTGATGAAGCCATTGAATTAGCTCAATTATTAGCATATACAACCAAGCCTTCCAATTTCACATTTATATATCACCATAATACCGGTTATTATATTCATCTCTATATGCTACATCATATATAGCTTCCAATACCAATACATCTATAGATCCATTTATCCCTAGACTACCTTTACAACCTGAAGTACTATTTCCACCATCCTACCGCCCATCCACTATATCTACTAGCTTACCTTTTGATTTCCCAAACTTATCATCCTCTTTCCCTAAAAGTTCCACATATATTTCAGTTTCATTCCCCAACACCTCAACTACATCTTTTAGTTCATCAGCTACCACTTTCAATTCAGCACCAATCACTTCTGCTGCCACCTCCTAGCGAGCTAAAACTTCAAGCTATGGCTGCTAGGTATGCTCCTACTGAATCACTGCCAATATCTTCATGACATGCCTCGAACTATCGAATAAATACCACGAGTTTGATGGCACTACCCATTATATTGCTCGGCAATGACACATTACTAGATGACATACTTCTTTAAACTTCATGAGATTTATGGCCTAGGATGTTCAAATGGGGTTATTTGCCCAAAATTTGACGGGAGAAGTTAAGAAGTGGTTTAAAGGTCTTCTTGTTGGTAGTGTAACTGATTTAGTTGTATTTCATAGAGTGTTTTTAAATAAATGGGAAAAGAAAAAGAATCCACTTCGAGATATTTTCTAAATTTGGTCACAGTAACTTAGAGAAGCTCAAATGAGTCAGTCCAAGACTGCGCATAGATGTAATAGTGTCTACGGTTCCATCCTTTGCAAATCTTAAACCTACCTCCTTATTAAATGCTACTCAAATTCCACACAGTGGAATTGATGCGGACATGGCTTATCAATTAAGGGAAAGAGATGCGGGAAACCTTAGAAAGAATGAAAAAAGATGTTGTTAGTGTGGAAAGTAAACATTTTAGCCAAAAAAGCTAGACTCGGGGAATGAAAGAAAGAGTGACCATTAAAGAGGAAGCCTCAAGTTCATACACAAAAATTGACATGTTAGCTAAAAATCTAGAGAGGACGATGGATAGACTAGATAATATAGCAAGAAGACCTAAATGGAATAATCAACAACAAATCGAAATCCCAATTTTAGGAAAAACACAAATTCGGGAAAAGCAAAAGAAACAACCCTAGACTAAACAATAAGGCCCCCCTTCCAAGAGAACTATGCTGAAAGTTCTCAGAATAATGATGATGATGATGATACGATTAATCTAATTGGAATAGATGATAATAATACTATTCTTCTCACTCGGGAAGATTAGAATTCTTTGAGGAACAACAACTCAAATTAGATTCAAGTGAATCCTTTGATTATAAACAAGGTTATGATTATGCCATAAATGAAATACACGGTCAATATAACCTTAGAAATAAGAAAAAAAAATGAGTCTTCTGCAAAGTACCCAAACACGGAGATAAGAAAACGGTAGAAGCTCCCAAAACAAAGTTACGCAAATTCTCCCAAGGGAAAATAAGCAAAACTCCAATTCTTCCCAAAACATTACCGGTCCACAAAAATGCATCAAGTCCAAAAATTGTTGATAATCTTGCAGTGAAGTTTCTCAAACTACAAAAGATCCACGAATATAATGCTGCAAAAGCTTCTAGATACATTAAAGCAATGACAGAATTGGGATTCACGAAATACCCTCTGTTGATCCTAAATCGGTAGATCAAAATGTTATTTCAAAAACACCTGTGATAATTCTAAGTTTGAGAAAACATCCTACGCTACAAATAACCTAGAAAAGAAAAAATAAGAGTAGTAAAACACAAAAACTCAAATAGAGAATGTTAAACCAATTGAAAATGAAAATATAGCTGTAGAGAAACAAGATAAATCCAAGCCAAACTACGGTTACCAAGGAAGAATTAATGCAAATCGGTCGTCTAAGCTTGTTTTAATATAAAAATTAAGATTACAAAGTTAAAAATACCAATTCCTTTGATAGAATTGGTAAAACATGACTTGTATAAATCAACTATTTACGAGACATTAAACTTAAATGATGGAGAGGATTCCATTAACTTAAATGATGATCGACGAGTTGATTTTGGCTCGGATGTGAATGGAAAACATGCGGATGGTGCAGTTCCTCCATTTATATTAGTCTTACCATTCATGGTCAAATTTACACAATGCAATACTAGATTCAGGAGCTTCTCATAATCTAATGCCCAAAGCCATCATGGAAAAACTCTAAATTTAGAAATCACAAGGCCCTATAAAGATTTGTTTTCATTTGATTCAAGTAAAGTTAAATGCCTAGGTTTAATCAAAGATTTGTGTGTAACACTAGTTCAATATCCTGGTAAGAATTGTATTAATGGACATTGTAGTAGCTGATACTCCACTAAATATGGAATGTTACTTTCTCGCTCGGTGGGAGCAAAGTCACGGGGATCTCTACAATTGGACATGTCTTATGCTACTATATTAGTTTTGGTTAGCCTAAGAAGTTATATAGAAACATTGATGAAGTACATGGTCGATTAGAGCGGAGAAAGATATATAAATTACCCAATTTTACTCTACACCAACTGACCTTGATTCTTTTATCTTATGTAACTGCGAAACTAATGAAATCCAAAAGTGAACTAATAGAGAAAAACACCAAACAATGATAATATCTTTCATGAATCTTTATGGAATTTAGACTTTGATGGTTCGATGCAGTAAGTTAGGAGGGCGGGGAGCGAGGAGTTTGGATAACCAACATGGAGACTAATCACTCGGAAGGCCATGCTTTCGGCTCAATTTCATATGTACCAATAATATGAGTGAGTGTGAAGCCCTCATTCTGGGACTCCAAATTATTAGGAACTTAGGAGATAAAAGAATACTAAGCATGGGAGATTCGAGTTGATCATAAAACAAATAAATGGAGTATGTCTGTTTACAATCCTAGATTAGGCGAAATACGGTGAGTGTGCTAGATTTAAATGATGATTTATTGGAATGTAAATTTGTTGCTATGCAAAGAAAACAAAATATACGGGTCCATTGTCCCAACAGCCTTCACTGGTACGACTGATTTACCATTCCAACCTAATCACGGATATGTATTCTTTGAAGTCAAGCATGAACCAATAATCCTAGATAACTTAAAATATTGGCAAATTTTTCTCAAGATAGAAACAGTTACAAGTTTATGAACAATGAAGGTGAATTTCGGAAGCTGTAATATAGACATGATTATACTATAGAGCAAGATTTGAATTGTAAAATAGATTTGAATAACTTAGATGTAAATAAAGTAAAGTTTGCTAAACCCCGACTCGATTCGGTCGATCGGATATAGATAACTTAGAGAAGGTAGAGATTGAAGAAATTATTGATGATGAATCTGACATATTAAATCCCAAGGATAATTTCTTACCCAAAGTTTTAACTCCTTTAGCGGATCTTTTTACTCAAATGATGTAGCTAGAAAACCCAATATGGGCAACGTCGAGATACGATATAGAAGAATGCAATATTGGTACAAAGTTAAAACCTAAAATGATCAAACTTTATAAAATTTTACCTCAACGAAAGAGAAATATATTTCTCTTTTAAAAGAATATCAAGATGTTTTTTGTGGAATTATGAGGGATCTCAAAATCTGTGATACCGGCCATAATTCAACATAAAAGTCAAATAAAAGAAGATCAAAGCCCTTTAAACAAAAAGTTGAGAAGAATTAACCACAAACTTTATTTCCTTTGATAGAAAAATAAGTAAAAATAATATATGATGCCTGAGATAATTGCACCGAGTTAGATATTTTGATTGGGTTTTCAACCTAGTTCCAACAAGAAAGAAAACGGGGAGAGATTAGATTATGTATTAACTTTAGAAATCTTAACAAAGTATCCTTAAAGGATAATTGCCTTTACCTAAAATGGATCACATATTACGAAGGGTAGTTGGTTCTTATAGGATTTCATTGTTAGATGGTTTTCGAGGATATAACGGATCTTAGTCCAAAAATAAGATCAAGCTAAAAAACGACATTTACTACAACGGGGCACTTTTATGTATGTAAAAATGCCTTTGGACTAATAGATGCGGGGAACAGCCTTTCGAAGAGCTATGGACATAGCTTTTCTAAGGAAATACATGATTTCTTAGTGATTTACTTACATGGCATTACTTTGTTTTCCAAAAATTGATAATGAACACTTGGATCATCTAAGACAAGTTTTTGTTAAAAGCGGGAAATTTGGCATCTCTTTAAACCTAAGAAAAGCTTATTTGGATTAGAAGAAGGCAAGTTATTTGGACACATAATTTCAAAAGAAGGAATTAGAATAGATCCTACTAGGATAGAAGCAATTCTTAACATCATTCCTCCAAGAAACATCAAGAAATTACAAGCCTTTACAGGTAAGATTAATTTTTAAGAATATTCATATCAAATTTAAGTGAGATAATTACGGAATCAAACAACATGATTAAAAAGTCGGTTATTAAATAGATGTGAGGCCAAACAGTCATTTAGATCATGAAAAAGGCCTTAACTAAAACTCCGGTCTGATAAGTCACGATTTTAAGAAGCATTTCATAGTTTTTTCATTTGCTTGAACATGCCATTCTTTGTAGTTTTACGCGAGAAAAATGACCGGGGGATTTGAAACGACCCATGGCTTTCTATAGTAATACCCTTAGAGATGCCTCTTTGAGTAAAACATCATGGAGAGCAAAGCCTTAGCTTTGGTAAAACAATAAAGACTTAATTTTATATTCTCTATTCTCACATAATTGCCTATGTCCCCTAGATGCAGCAGTAAAGACATTCTTACTCAAGATAGTCTTGATGGAAAGAAGGGTAAGTGGATTGTCACTATCTTAGAATATTTCATAGAGATAAAACCCACAAAGCTCATTAAAGGTCAAGGATTAGCCGGACTTCATGGCTAAATCTAATTGTAATACCCTAGATATAAATTTTATTGCCCAAATAGATGATCGGGAAGAGATGGCGACTCCAACGATCGGTGAAGCCTTTTCGGACTCACCTTGGTAAAAATATATTATATTTGTACTACTTAACACACAATCTCCTCCTGGATTGTCAAGAACCAAACTAGATTCTGCAAACTTAAGGCGGTAAGATTTTGTATTTTAGACAATTTACTTTTTGGAGAGATCATGGTGGGATTTATTAAATTGTTTATTAAAGGGAAGAAGCTAACAAAATACTTGAATAATTTCATGCGGCTGATTGTGGAGGAAATTTATATTGGAAAACTAATGTAGACAAGATCACGAGGAGAGTGGTTTCTTGGCCTACCTTGTTTTACGATGTCCAAAAAGTTTGTGGCTTCATCACAGTGCCAAATTTTTTTAGGGTAAGAAAAAGCGCCCCCCTTTGCTTTAAAGCCCTGTTCAACAAATTCCATTTCAACAATGAGGTTTTTAGACTTCATTGGTGAGGGGTCACCTCCATATTCGGGCCAACATAGAGTAGATTTTGTGACCCTTGACTATTTTACCAAGTGGATTGAAGCCATACCCCTCCGGACGAGCCACAAATGTCATTATCTCCTTCCTATAAAATAACATTCTTCCAAGATTTGGATGTCCCAAAGAATGATGCGACAATGCAGCAGCATTCAAATCAAAAAATATGATTGATTTTTCCATAAATACCATATTACCCTAGGCCACTCTCACATATTACCCTCAAGGTAATGGCCTAGGCTGAATCCTCAAATAAAAGCCTTGTAAACATCATTAAAAAACTATTGGAAGATAACAAAAAATATTGGAACAAGAAGTTAGTCAATGCTTTATGGGAAGATAGACTTACAACTAAGAAATCTATTGGTACATCTCCTTACCGACTTATCTATGGAATGGATTTTGTTTTTCCATCCTCTTTAGGAGTGCCACAGGTGATGAAGGTATCAAGAATTACGAGGGATTGAAACAAATGACATTAGAGAAGGATTAATCAAACCCGCTATTCACTTGCAGCAAACAAGAGAAAGAAGTTTATATTAAAGCCCAAGTTATCCGGAGATAAAATAAAGAAAATATTTGATAAAAATAGTAAAAGAAAGATGATTTTTACATTGGAGACCAAGTGTTAAAGTGGGATTCCAAAAGAAGACAAAGGTAAACATGGAAAATTTGATTTTCTATGGAAAGGACCTTATGTGATTTATGGATATAGAGGTAATAATGCTTTCTTCTTGAAAGAATTGGATTGAAACGAGATCTCTGAAGGACCGGTAAATGGTAGAATGTTGAAGCACTACTATTCATGCGGAATCTGCCAATAGTTAGTCTCATTTACTTTTGACCATTGTACATATACATTGAAGATTTTAGATTGGATTGGATGTTTTACGAACAATTTGAAGCACGGAGAGAAGGCCCTAAGCTTTGAGAGGTAAAATATCATAAATATGAGTTATTGCAATCGGAAGATACTTACGGGATCATCATAGTCGAATATCAAGGCTACTAGTCTTAAAGTTCTTGACATTTCACCGGGGAAATGCCATCCCCATGTGGAGCCATTGTTAGGGTCCTACAATAATAGGGTTCATAAATTTTGAATTGACTTTGATAGTATTGTAAATATGTACATACCTTGCTTTAAAGTTGTTTTCCCATATTTTGAAAAAATGAAAAATAATAAAAAGTCAAAAGAGGGTAAAGTCCTAAAGAAACATCAAAGGACTTAGAAAATATAAACCCCAAAATAAAAAGAGATAAAATAAGACACCGAAAGTGAGCAAGTCCAAATGCCACTACTTTTAGCACTACTTTTAATTAATGATTATGTGTAGAGTGTCGATAAATGCCATAATCCATGACCCGGTTAAACAGTTTATTTTTTAACTTTTCATGTTTTCAATTTCATGTTTTAGATAGAGAATAAAGATTTATCGAATAGTTTTAAACTTGACAATTCATGTAGATAGGTAGAGAATAATGGGGAGCTCAGCAGTTTAATGCGGGCCCTTGGATGAAATAAGGTAGACTTAGATAGTTTTTATGCTTTGAAAGAAAAAATGTTTTAAGGTTGCAAGCCTAAATGCACCTATAAAATGAAGAAAAAATGTTAGAAATAAAGATGGGTAGGTAGAAAGCGGTTGAGAAATCATGTGATAAAGTATCATCGAGAAAAAATCATAATTTTCCCCTCCCATAAAAGTATTCAGTATTCTAAACTATCAGTCAAAAAGGCTCAGAGAATTTCTCTGACTTTTGTTGGGATCGGACCCAAGGCTCGATGACTGGTTAGTTAAAAATATTGAGTTCCTACATTAAACCCACATTTATCATCATTTACACATCATTCATAAATCATAACCCCTTTTCCTAAGTAAAAACCCATTTTTACTTGGTAAAAATAGAAATAATTAACTTCTTTCCCTTTCAAAATCATTCATAAAATCCTCAAAATGCATTTATCCTAAGTATAAGTGAAATAATATTAAAAATACAACAATGCTTTATTTTGTCTATGATTTACACTTTACGTAGAGATTAACATGTGTTTTGTTTCCATTTCACTACCCTTTTTTCATATTAACTTCTAACTAAAATTATTAAACCCCTAAACTACACCCTCTCGTATATATTAATACCCTTATTGTAAATAACCCCCCAAAACCCATTATTTTAAGTTTAGACCAAAGTTTAATATTCCACATGCGCAATATAAAACCTCGCCCTACAAACCCATTGGTCTAAACATACCTATATGCAAATATCCCACCCCATGTAGTTTAAACAAGTGCTAAGTGCATTTGATAAAACTATATAATAATAATACCACCCCCGTATATGAACAGTTAAAACATTTCACAATGTTTTAAATTAAAACATTATATCCGCCATATTTCATAATGCTCGAACTTTAAAATTTATTAAAACACATTTTTTATAAATTTTAAGTCATTCCCGTCACATATGCAGACATGCTGGCCCCACTCCCATTCCGATGCAGTTCCCAAACCAATCTGGACCGTTCGCACACAAACTCCAGATCCGACGGCTAAAACACAATATCGCATAGAAAATTTGCGCGATCACCCAAGCTCCAAATCTGCACAAAATGGGTGGTTTCGCAATTCTATCTCTCCTCCACATGCCCTTTTCTTATTGGATCGTGTGGGTTCAAGCCAAAACCACTTACTGCCAAATTGCCGCGCGATAACCACTATGGTTTTTTATCCCGTGAAGCCTGAAACCACCCTTCCCGCTGATGTGACAATCATTCAATGCTGAATTAATATAACCAAAATTCATATTAAACCTTCAACATGTAATTCATTCATTTCTCTTCTGCGAATTGACCATTTCTTGCAACCCTTACTATAAAAGCATCATTTTTCACCATTTTCTATGCCCAAGAGCCTGTAAAATCTTCCCTCTGACCATTGAAGGCTGCCGAGGAGCTTTATATTGCTCCAAAAAATCTACAAAAGTTATCAACTCATTCAAAACCTCAGATACATCTTCCGAAGCCCAAATACCTGCATACAAAAGGTATTTTTCTGAAATTTGAACCAGCAATCGATTTGAAAGACATTTTAAAGAACATAAACACACTTAGAGTTTAAAAATCAATTGAAGGAAACTGTCAAAAAGCCCAAAATACAGGCCAAACCCTATCAATTTTTTTACAGAAACCCTGTTTTACTGCTGCGCGCTATTTTGAGAGAAAATTGTGAGTTTTTTCAATCTGATGGTCTATTTCCAAGCTCTGAATCAAACCAAAAAACCTCTGAAGATATCCTAAGCCTATGTGACCATTTTCAAAAGATTTTTTAGCCCAATTTCCAATTAAAATACTCAGGAAACCCTTGTTTCTTGTTTTAAACCAGTAAAAAGCCTTTAAACCTCTTTGACAGACCTAATTGGGAAGAAAACCCAAAGAAAAATCTATACTTTGCCTAATTTATCCAAGAAATCCTCTTCTAAAGTAAATATACTTCTGCAAACTGTCTAAACTTGCAGAAAGTAGCCAAAAAATGCCTAAGAAGCAGATTACAAGCAAGCCTGAAGGTTCCAAAGTACCTAAACCAACCCCTATTATAACCTCCAAGACTGCCATAGTGGTAAATCCTCTTCAACCACCTGTTGTTGATGTTGAACACATCCCACTAGCTGATACTGATTATAAGATAGTATATCCCATTATTGAATTTAACTTGCTTGATATTCATAATTGGAGCTATGAGAAATCATTAGATAATGATGGAGAAGTTCAGATTTGGGAATCCCATTTTCCCAAGTATGTTGTCCCATTAACTCACCCATGTCAGGAGGTCATTAGATTATGTCAGTAGTATTATATACCTGATCAAAGAGCCATAGTCAATTCTAATAAAGAATTGCTTTTCACCATTACTACTCAATCTATCAATCAGATGTTACAGCTTCAGCCTGACCCCCAAGCAGTCCCTTTATCTATAGAGGCCTTAACCCAGCTGTACATTGGCCTATATTTCCCCAAGAGATTCATGATTTTCCAGACATTCATGCCCTCTCATGTAGAAATTCCTAAACTAAATCCCCCATATTCTACTGCTAAATTCCTAGAAGGTTCAAGGCAAGTGATTTCCATGCTTTCATTCATCTTGGGGTACTTTACTGATGAACACACTAATGAATCTATCCCGGGTTTCTTATCCACTTTCACCCCAGGTCAACCCCCATCTGTAATCTTCGATTATGTTGGTTATATTTCAGATAATATCCATGATCAATTGATCAAATTTCCAATTGAAGGAGTGTTCAGATACACTTCCTTCCTCTTCCATATGTTTTTATATTTCCAATCAGATAAATTTCCAGTTACTCTTCAAAAGTTGGACATAGAGGGAAATCCTCTTTCTGTCATTTTCTGGACATCTTTGCTCAGAAAATAAGGTGCAGATTTCACATATTCAGAGTTTTCAGGGCTATTTTTACATCCAGTAATCACAATGTTAACCAAAGCAGAGCAGCCAAGAATAAATGAAGAAATGAAAAATATATTGTAGTTTTCATAGCATAGTAAGGTTGGTGACTGGTATGTATATGAAAAATATACTAAAATTAGAGTATTTGGGTCAAACTTGTTACCTTAAAAGTTACCCAAGCATGTTTCAATGAGGATCTTTGCCTTGGAGTATATCAGGCAGATCCTAGATTCTGATTCTATAAATTTCATGGCAGCAAAGAATAAAACTCAATTCAAACTAAAGAATCAGATAGGGCCATTTATTTGCAATCACAGGGATGATGAAAACGAGGCAGTTAAGCAACTATTGGAATACAAATTTGAAAAGAGTTTTCCTTGGAATTATGATCCACAAGGGATCCTGAGTAAACTAAGGGTTAAATTCAAATTAACACCCTTCATCCATGAAGCAAAACCAAAGATTGAAAGATTTGCAAATCAGATTGAATGGACTGAAAATACCTTAGAAGATGCAGTAAACAAAAGTGACACCGGTCTCACTTTGGAGACTGCAAATCAACCAGAAAAGTCCACTAAAAGAGTTAGGGAAGAAGGAGAATATGTTGCAGAAACGACAACTGAGACTAAATTCAAGATAATATATAACAAAAGGCCTAAATTAAGTTCAGTTGGTAAAGAAAAGATAACAATTGATGTGGATGAAACAGAGCTTATAGATACCAACACTAATCTTCCAGAAATAGATGTTGCCACAGTAATTATCAATGAGACAGCCACTAACAACTAGAATGGAGAATAGGGTAATACTGAGGATACACAAATGATATAAAGACGGCAAAGCATGGAAGCCTCCTCATCCCAAACAGCTGAGGAAAAATATTTGGACATCAGGGAAAGATACAAACAAATTAAGTCCAAGAATGAAGAGATCAAAACTGAAATATATTCTCAGTTTTTGAAACAAAAACCAAGTAACCAAAACATATTCCTGATAGCATTTGATTACTCAAGTAAAAAACTGATCATGTCAGTATTGCAACCCACAGTACCAGTTCCAAAGAAAGTTGCTGACTCTAAGAAATTTGATCTAGAAGTAGCAACAGACAGTATGCATGAATTAGATCAAATAGAGTTTCACAGGCAGAGTTCAGAAATACTATATTCTACTGTTACAACAAAGGCCATGAGTGTTCAAAAACTTGAGAACACTATCACTAACATGCAAGATCAGATGAAATTAGACAAAGCCTCATTATATGCTAAGGATATAAGAATTAAATCCTTAGAATAATTGGTAATTAAAGCAGGATATGACCCCGTAAATTTCAATGCAACAGAGTTATTATTGAAAATGAAGAATGAAGACATTGCAGCTTTGAGGATACAGCTTAAGCTTCCTCCAAGTGAACATCCCCAGGCTAAAGAAATCATATAGGAGCATAATGACAAAGATGATATGATGAACATCATCTTACAACTTACATGACAGATTAAGGAGATGGAGATTCAAATGGACAAACTTGTCCAAGAAAATGAAACAGTGAAAATACCAGAGCCACCTACAGTTATTCCCATGGTCACTACTGTTGTGCCTTCAACTCTAGCTGAAGAGTTGGCACCAAAAGTTCCACTGGAAATTGTAGTGCCAGTGACTTCATCCACCACATCATTTGCTGATTCATACACAACAACAGTACAGCCTACTGATCAGGCCAGCAAATTAGTGAAAGAAATGGAAGAGATGTCTCTAAAGAAAAATGAGATCAAAATGTTAACAAAGATGGTAGAAAATCTTGAGAATTCAAACAAATTGACTCAGATAAATGCAAAAACACATGAGAAAAATGCCATCAGACTGAATGAGGAATTGAAGAAGTTGCAAAAGGAGTTAAGTTTAAAGGATCAGATATCATACATCAAAAACTACCTTTGGAATAATGTCATTGAAGCCATCCATGATGTGTGGCCTTCAATTCAGGTAATTTTTTAGCAAAGAGAGTTATTACTAGCAGCCCAAGCAGAAATTCAAAAGACTCAAATTGAACTTGTTGATAAACCAAAGCAAGCTGTAAGGCTGATCACTTTCCTTAACAGCAAAAATAGACAGGAGTTGGAATAACTCAAGATTACAGACAAGACTGCAACTATCCTAGAAATTAGGAAAGTTACTACAAAGAAAAATCTATTGAAGCGGCTGGAAGAAAAGTGTGAAAGTATGAATACTTCCATAACCAGGTTCATGGTCAAGTTCACAAATTTGAGGCAAAAATGATTGTCTGATATTATGGTCATTAATGATAAACTAATGCCTCAGAATGACTATGATAAAAAGATTAGAGAATTTGTAAAGGAGCAGGTGAATAAACCATAAGAACAAGGCATTCCAACAGGGAAAGTTTTACTAAAAAACTTTGAAGACTTATTCTATTTGCAGCATGAGATCAAACACTTATTTGTCATCAAGCCAACCTTTGCCAGATACACTGAAGCTGATGAAAACTTTAGGAAATTGAAAAATATACAAATTCCTAAAAATGAGGATTGGCAGTCACTCACAGATTTATTGTGAAGGATAAAAAAAAACAGATGAAAAGAATACAAAATTGTTTTCTGATTTACAGTCAAAACAGATTTTACAGCAGTAAACAGTTTTGACTAAGGGTTAAAGTGTATCAGATTTTAGAGAGTATCAGTGAATAAAGAGAATCAGATAAAGAGTATCAGACAAGGCAGATTATATTCCAAAAAATATCTAAATCCAGCAAGGAGGACACCAAGGTAGCCAGCTGCATCTTATCCTCAAAACAGTTTCTATTTCTTTTGGATAAATAGGACAGCTTCCTGATTTGTTAAGCAGCTGTCTCTATTTTATTGTAATGATATTTTTATTTCCCTTAGATAATTCCTAGAATAATTCTAGAATATTTTGGAAAACATTATGTATAAATACTTCATCTTTAGAAGTATTTCGGGTGAAATAAAATTGTTGGAGATTGTTATAGTCATTTTTGTTGGACTTTGAAAGCTTTTGTGTGTCAAAATTCGAGTAGCGGGCTGGATCAAACCAATTGGCATCATACTTCAGGATTCCTGTGATGATCTATTTGGAGTGAAGTATTTCCTTACTTGTCATTTTTATCTTTCTTTGTTGCATGCATCCATTTATGTTTGTTCTAAATTTTAATGAATAACTAGGAGTATTACTACAGGATTTGTTAAGAGCACCCTGTTTTTAACTAGTTATCATTTCTATGTTTTCCTCTGATTTCCAGTGTAGGGAATCCTTAGTTGCTCCCTCTCTCGTTTGACCTCTTCCTACAGCTTCCTTTTCTGGATCAAAGGATCCTTAATTTCCCTTTATCCTGATCATACCACCTCATAAAAACAACGTTCCAAGATCTTCAAGGGTTATCTATCTTGCCTTGAAAACATTTGACCTTTTTGGCCTTGATCCCAGTTCTGTTATCTTGATTTTGACTCCTTAGCCCAATGGAAAAATATATCTCCCACTATCCATCCCTTCAAATTATTACTTCCCACCAAATCAATCAAAAACAAACCAAAATTGCACATTCATAACTAGCCTAATATTCTATAAATCAAACAAAGTTAAAACTTAAAGAGAGAGCCCTCTCTGAACCCTAGGAAGGCTAGATCCTAGAGTTTGAAGTAGGCTTGTGGTTACCTCTAGTTTTCTTTGACTAAAATCAAAAAATCTCACAAATTTAGAATTACTAGAGTGATAACATTACTGGCGACCATACTGGGGAACTAACCAATCCTCAGTCATAAAACTAGTCTTAAAGGAAATCATTTTATTCATCATTTTACTTTAAGATTTCTTTTATAAGTTGTGGTTATTAAAAACTATAATTCTGCCTTCTAGGAAAACTTACTATACCAGGTCTAACCCGGATCCTAAACCTGTTGTTATAGTAGAAAACCCAGAATGAATTGGTAAAAAGAAAAAACAGTTAAAAATTTTAGAAGTTGAAGTTTCATTAATAAGAATCAATTCTTTACCACAAGAGTTAGCAAGTCTGCAAGTTATAGATTTTGATCTGAAATTTGAGAATTCTTTGTTTAGAATTAAATCTAAAACTAATTTAAAAACTGTTGTTTTAGACCCTGTTTTTATTTCATTTTTAGAAACAAAACATAAAACTATTGCAGTAAATTCTAAATCAAAGAAAGCTTAATACTAGACTAAAGTTGAAGAAATTAATATTGCTATTCTCAAAGATATTGATGAAGCCATTGAATTAGCTCAATTATTAGAATATACAATTAAGCCTTCAATTTCACAGTTATATACCACCATAATACCAGCTGTATATTCATATCTATACGCTGCTACATCATATATAGCTTCCAATACCAAGACATCTATAGATCCATTTATCCCTAGACTACCTTTACATCCTAGAGTACTATTTCCACCATCCACTTCATCCACTATATCTACTAGCTCACCTTTTGATTTCCCAAAATTATCATCCTCTTTCCCTAGTAGTTCCACATATATTTTAGTTTCATTCCCCAGCACCTCAACTACAGCTTTTAGTTCATCAGCTACCACTTTCAGTTCAGCACCAATCACTTCTACTTTACCTCCTAGCCAAGCTAAACTTCAAGCTATGGCTGCTAGGTATGCTCCCTTAGTCTTACCACAACAGCTTCATGACATGCCTCAAGACTATCAGAATAAAATACCATAGATTGATGGCACTACCCATTATACTGCTCAGCAACACATTACTAAGATGACAGACTTCTTTGAACTTCATGAGATTGATGACTCAGATGTTCAAATGAGGTTATTTGCACAAACTTTGACAGGAGAAGTTAAGAAGTGGTTTAAAGGTCTTGCTGCCGGTAGTGTAACTAATTTAGTTGTATTTCATAGAGTGTTTTTAAATAAATGGGAAAAGAAAAATAATCCACTTCAGATATTGTCTGAATTTGATGCAATGAAAAGAGCTCCAAATGAGTCAGTCCAAGACTACTGCACTAGATATAATAGTGTCTACAATTCCATCCCTGAAAATCTTAAACCTATTCCTTATTCTATCCTACTCAAATTCCCTGATGGATTTGATGCATACATGGCTTATCAATTAAGGGAAAGAGATGCAGAAACCTTAGAAAGAATGCAAACAGATGTTGTTAGTGTAGAAGTAAACATTTTAGCCAAAAAAGCTAGATTCGGGAATGAAAGAAGAGTGACCATTAAAGAGGAAGCCTCAAGTTCAGACACAAAAATTGACATGTTAGCTAAAACTCTAGAGAGGATGATGGATAGACTAGATAATATAGAAAGAAGACCTCAATGGAATAATCAACAACAAATCAGAAATCCCAATTTTAGGAAAAACACAAATTCAGGAAAAGAAAAAGAAACAGCCCCAGACCAAACAATAAGGCCCCCATTCCAAGATAACTATGCTGAAAGTTCTCAAAATAATGATGATGATGAGGATACAATTAATCTAATGGGAATAGATGATAATAATACTATTTTTCTCACTCAGGAAGATTAGCAATTATTTGAACTCCAACAACTCAAATTAGATTCAAGTGAATCCTTTGATTATAAACAAGGTTATGATTATGTTATAAATGAAATACACAGTCAATATAACCTTAGAAATAAGAAAAAAAATGAGTCTTCTACCTAGAAAACTACCCAAACACAGAATAATAAAATAGTAGAAGCTCCCAAAACAAAAGTTCTGCAAATTCTCCCAAGGGAAAATAAGCAAAAATCCAATTCTTCCCAAAACATTACCAGTCCTAAAAATGCATCAAGTCCAAAAATTGTTGATATTACTGATGAAGTTTCTCAAACTACAAAATATCCACAGAAATCTACCGCTGCAAAAGCTTCTAATTCTGTTAAAACAACAAATTTAGGTCCTAAAATACCCTCTGTTGATCCTAAATCAGTAGATCCAAAATTTGTTATTTCAAAAGCACCTGCTGATAATTCTAAGTTTGTAAAAACATCTACTGCTTCACAAACAATCCCTGAAAAGAAAAATAAGAGCAGTAAAACACAAGAAACTCAAACAGAGAATGTTAAACCAATTGAAAATGAAAACATAATTGTAAAGAAACAAGATAAACCAAGCCAAACTACAGTTACCAAGGAAGAATTAATGCAAATCAGTAAATCTCAAACTTCATTTAATATACAAACTGAGATTGCAAAGTTAAAAATACCAATTCCTTTGACAGAATTGGTAAAACATGACTTGTATAAATCAACTATTTCTGAGACATTAAACTTAAATGATGGAGATGATTCCATTAACTTAAATGATGATCAGCCAGAGTTGATTTTTGGCCCAGATGTGAAATGAAAACATGCAGATGGTGCAGTTCCTCCATTTTATATTAGTCTTACCATTCATGATCAAATTTTGCACAATGCAATGCTAGATTCAGGAGCTTCCCATAATCTAATGCCCAAAGCCATCATGGAAACTCTAAATTTATAAATCACAAGGCCCTACAAAGATTTGTTTTCATTTGATTCAAGTAAAGTTAAATGCCTAGGTTTAATCAAAGATTTGTGTGTAACACTAGTTCAATATCCTAGTAAGAGTGTATTAATGGACATTGTAGTAGTTGATATCCCACCTAAATATGGCTTGTTACTTTCTCGCTCATGGGGAGCAAAGTTACAGGGATCTCTACAATTGGACATGTCTTATGCTACTATATTAGTTTTTGGTCAGCCTAAGAAGTTATATAGGGAAACATTGATGAAGTACATGGTCAGTAGTGCAGAAAGATCTATAAATTACCCAGTTTACTCTACACCAACTGACCTTGATTCTTTTATCTTATGTAACTCGTAAACTAATGAAATCCAAACTGAACTAATAGATAAAGAAAAAAAAAAAACACCAAACAATGATAATATCTTTCATGAATCTTTACGGTATTTAGACTTTGATGGTTTAGCAAATAAGTTAGGAGTAGGAGCAGGAGTTTGGATAACCAACATGGAGACTAATCACTCAGAAAGCCATGCTTTCAAGCTCAATTTCAAATGTACCAATAATATGGCTGAGTATGAAGCCCTCATTCTAGGACTCCAAATTATTAGGAACTCAGGAGGTAAAAGAATACTAATCATGGGAGATTCAGAGTTGATCATAAAACAAATAAATGGAGTATATTCTGTTTACAATCCTAGATTAAGTCGATACACAGACAGTGTGCTAGATTTAACTGATGATTTATTGGAATGTAAATTTGCTGCTATACCTAGAAAACAAAATATACAGGCCCATTGTCTAGCAACCTTTGCTAGTACATGAAATTTACCATTCCAAACTAATCACAGATATATTGCTGAAGTCAATCATAGACCAATAATCCCAGATAACTTAAAATATTTGCAAATTTGTTCTCAAGATGAAAATATTTACAAGTTTATGAACAATGAAGGTGAATTTCAGAACTGTAAGATAGACACATATTGTACTATAGAGCAAGATTTAGATTGTGAAATAGATTTGAATAAATTAGATGTAAATAAAGTAAAGCCTTCTAAACCAACTAAATTTATTCAATCAGATATAGATAACTTAGAGAAGGTAGAGATTGAAGAAATTATTGATGATGAATCTGACATATTGAATCTAAAGGATAATTTCTTACCCAAAGGTTTAACTCCTTTAGAAGATCTTTTTGACTCAAATGATGTAGCTAGAAAACCCAAAATGGAGCCAGTCAAATCTGATATAGAAGAATGCAATATTGGTACAGAGTTAAAACCTAAAATGATCAAACTTTCTAAAATTTTACCTCAACAAGAAAAGGAGAAATATATTGCCCTTTTAAAGGAATATCAAGATGTTTTTGCTTGGAGTTATGAGGATCTCAAATCCTATGATACCAACATAATTCAACATAAAATTCCAATAAAATAAGATCAAAATCCCTTTAAACAAAAGTTGAGAATAATTAACCCTGTTTTATTGCATTTGATAGAAAAAGAAGTAAAAAGAATGTATGATGCACAGATAATTGCACCAATCAATTATTCTGATTGGGTTTCCAACATAGTTCTAACAAGAAAGAAAATAGGAGAGATTAGATTATGTATTAACTTTAGAAATCTTAACAAAGTATCCTTAAAGGATAATTACCCTTTACCTAAAATGAATCACATATTACAAAGGGTAGTTGGTTCTTCTAGTATTTCAATGTTAGATGGTTTTTCAGGATATAACCAGATCTTAGTCCAAAAAGAAGATCAAGCTAAAACAACATTTACTACTCCTTGGGGCACTTTTATGTATGTAAAAATGCCTTTTGGACTAATGAATGCAGGGGCAACCTTTCAAAGATCTATGCACATAGCTTTTGCTAAGGAAATACATGATTTCTTAGTGATTTACTTAGATGACATTACTGTGTTTTCCAAAACTGATAATGAACACTTGGATCATCTAAAACAAGTTTTTGTTAAATGCAGGAAGTTTGGCGTCTCTTTAAACCCTAAGAAAAGTTTATTTTGATTAGAAGAAGGCAAGTTACTTGGACACATCAGTCCACCAAGAAACATCAAAGAATTACAAGCCTTTCTAGGTAAGATTAATTTTTTTAGAAGATTCATATCAAATTTAGCTGAGATAATTAGAGAATTAAACAACATGATTAAAAAAGACTCAGTTATTAAATGGAATATTGAGGCCAAATAGTCATTTGAATCCATCAAACATGCCTTAACTAAAACTCCAGTCCTGATAAGTCCTGATTTTAAGAAGGATTTCATAATTTTTTCATTTTCTTCAGAACATACCATTGTTGCAGTTTTACATCAGAAAAATGACCAGGGATTTGAAAATCCCATAGCTTTCTTTAGTAAGACCCTTAGAGATGCCTCTTTGAATTACAACATCGTGGAGAAACAAGCCTTAGCTTTGGTAAAGCCTATTAAAGACTTTAGAGTTTATATTCTCTATTCTCACATAATTGCCTATGTTCTTAATTCTGTAGTAAAAGGAATTCTTACTCAGGATGGTCCTGATGGAAGAAGGGGTAAGTGGATTTTCACTATCATAGAATATGGCATAGAGATAAAACCCACAAAGCTCATTAAAGATCAAGGATTAGCCAAACTTATGGTTGTATCTAATTGTAATGCCTAGATATAAATTTTATTGCCCAAATAGATGTTCAGGAAGAGATGGTGACTCCAATGATCAGTGAAGCCTTTTCAGACTCACCTTGGTATACAGATATTATATTTGTACTACTAAAATTACAAGCTCCTCCTAGATTTTCAAGAACCAAAGCTAGATTCTTAAAACTTAAGGTAGTAAGATTCTGTATTTTAGACAATTTACTTTTTTGGAGAGATCATAGTGGGATTTTATTAAATTGTTTATTAAAGGAAGAAGCTGACAAAATACTTGAACAATTTCATGCAGGTGATTGTGGAGGAAATTTATACTGGAAAACTACTGCAGACAAGATTCTGAGAGCTGGTTTTTACTGGCCTACCTTGTTTGCTGATGTCAAAAAGTTTGTGACTTCCTGTCACAAGTGCCAAATTTTTTAGGGTAATAAAAAACTATTACCCCTACCTTTAAAGCCTATTTCAACTTAAATTCCATTTCAAAAATGGGTTTTAGACTTCATTGGTGCAATTCACCCTCCATATTCAGGCCAACATAAGTGGATTTTGACAGCCACTGACTACTTTACCAAGTGGATTGAAGCCATACCTTCCAGACAAGCCACAGATACTGTCATTATCTCCTTGCTAGAAAATAACATTCTTTCAAGATTTGGATGTCCCCAAAAGATAATTACTGACAATGCAACAACATTCAAATCCAAAAAGATGATTAATTTTTTCCATAAATACCATATTACCCTAGGCCACTCTACTGCATATTACCCTCAAGGTAATGGCATAACTGAATCCTCAAATAAAATCCTTGTAAACATCATTAAAAAACTACTGGAAGATAACAAAAAATCTTGGAACAAGAAGTTACTCAACGCTTTATGGGCAGATAGACTTACAACTAAGAAATCTATTGGTACATCTCCTTACCAGCTTGTCTATGGAATGGATGTTGCTTTTCCATCCTCTTTAGGAGTGCCAGTGATGAATATTATCCAAGAATTACAGGTTGAAACAAATGACATTCAGAGAAGGATTAATCAAACTATTCACTTACAGCAAACAAGAGAAGAAGTTTATATTAAATCCCAAGTTATCCAGGATAAAATAAAGAAAATTTCTGATAAAAAGAGTAAATAAGATGATTTTTACATTGGAGACCAAGTGTTAAAGTGGGATTCCAGAAGAGAAGACAAAGGTAAACATGGAAAATTTGATTTTTTGTGGAAAGGACCTTATGTGATTTATGGATATATAGGTAATAATGCTTTCTTCTTGAAAGAATTGGATGGAATAGATCTACAAGAAGGACCAGTAAATGGTAGAATGTTGAAGCACTACTATTCATCTGAGATCACCAATAGTTAGTCTCATTTACTTTTGACCATTGTGTTGGAAATGTTGTCATTGATGGCAAAGGAATTGGCAAAGACAGGAGCAGCACTTAAACTATCATTAAGGCAAAAGAGACAGAGCACTAGAGTTGAATTAGGGGTTTAATTTGAATTTGCAAAGGAGATGCCAAAAGGGAAAGCTGCTAGGAAAAGACAAGGTAGAAGCTGAACTGTGACGGGATAGAACTCCGAAATGGAAGTTTGATATGTTATATATATCAAAGCAGAATTGATGAATGACATTGAATTGTAACGAGTTAATCCCATTGGAACAGAACTACATTTGTTCGAAATCCTGCCAAAGATAGACCAGAGTTATAGCACAAAACTAACCCTTTGGAATCATGAACGGAACCTTGAGCGAAGGGCGGAACCACAAAGGAACAATAAATGCGGTTTATGGTTTTCATCACACCTCTTTCAACGGGAAAGCAGTATTCAAGAGGTTGGGAGCGATTCCATAGAATGGGCGACACGCGTCCCTGTACGATTTTACAAGACCACTTTTCACTATGCACCATTGCGCGTTATAGTTCGACCCAGGATGCCCAACGATATCGTTGAGCGCCGTTGATCTGGGAAGGGGTCATCGGACAGTCATCATTTGTTGAAGATGCGCGAAGATTAACACAGGTACGGCGGGCCATCGCACGTTAACATTCGGCATCGGAGGTCGAGCGATATGAATATACGCCGTTGATCTGGAAGCTTGCTAATCTAACGGTGATCGGACGCTAGATTTGCGCGAAATTTACTTATGGTACCGTGCGCGTATTGGATTGGATATTGACTATATATGTGGGCCCGGGGTCAAAGGTTTATCGTAAGATTAATTTACTTGGAAACGTTGGATATTTCTATAAAGTCCGAAGGGTTAAAATTTAGACATAAGGCTTGGAAATTTAAAAGTTGTAAATATATTTATTTGTCAATTGATAAATAAAAATTAAAAAGAGATCAAAATCCCCATGGGATAAACTAACATGAATACCATTAGCGGTTCATGGTTTTGTCTCATGGATTTACCAAAGGCAAAACTATATAAGGAGAAGGAAAATAGAGAACGAGGTGTGCATGTGAATGGGTTGATATTAAAACGAATCTCTTCTAGAGATATCTGTATGGGCGAACTCTGTTCTTAACTGATAAATCTGAAACTACGATGCACCCATGAAGATTATGATCTGACGATGATGAATCTCTGATTTGAACGACGGATGAAATCATGAAAAACTGGTGTGAGGGTACTGAATGAACAAATCTGGTGGCCTGCAAAGTATGTCATGTGGAAACTAGTGGATCCAGTGAGAAAATTGATGAAACATGGTCCGCAGTGGTGCTGAGGGTCGAAGCCTTCAGTGAGGGGGTTGTAGCTCCCTTCCAGTGGTAGCTAGTAAACGAGAGCAGGGGGTAGAAGCTCCCTTCCAGGAAAGGCTGGTAAACGAGAGAAGGTTGTAGCCTTCTGCAGGTGGGTGCCTGTGTGCTGGTATAAGTCTGCACAAGCATATATATATTGTAAGAAGATTTTCTCTATAATAAATATTGAAGTCTGAGATTACAGCAGCGGTGTTTTTCTCCCGAATTGGGTTTCCACCTTAAATCCTGGTGTTCATATGTGTGGTTTATGTTTGATGGTTTGTTCTGTTATTTTTGTTCATGATCAATGCTTATCTGATGCAATACTCTAAGTAATGACTTAATAAGATATCTGGATATACATGTTGGATGTTATGCTGTAACATATGGTTTTAAGATAAAGGAAAGAAAATTGTTCAGCCCTAAATACTGATTCACCCCTCCCCTCTCAGTATTTTTCCCAACAATTGGTATCAGAGCAGGTCCTTCTGAAAAAGCTTAGCCGCTAGAAGGAAGATCAAGCAAGATGAGTAACCAAGATGGAACAGCATCTATCAGGCCTCCGCTCTTTAATGGAAAAAATTTAATCTTCTGGAAAACAAGGATGAGATTCTATCTTCAGTCTCTGGGAGCATATGTATGGGCAATTGTTGAACAAGGATATCAGTATCCAGCTGCAGTGCCAACGGATCCGACGGAAAGAAAGAATTATGAAACAAATGCAAAGGCGGTCAATGCTCTATTGGGAAGTCTAACTGAATCAGAATTTTTCAAATTCATGCAGCTAAATACAGCAAAGGCAATATGGGACAAAATCATTCTAAGTTATGAAGGTGATGCAAAGGTAAAAAGTGCTAAACTCCAAACTCTCAGAATTCAATATGAGAATCTAAAAATGGAGAATGAAGAGAGCATTGCCAATTTCTTCTTACGTCTTGATGATATTGTAAATCGTATGAAAAATCTGGGAGAAACTATAACTGAATCTACCTTGGTTGAGAAAGTCTTAAGATCACTAACAACAAAATTTGAGTCAAAAGTTTCAGCTCTTGAAGAAAAGCAGGATCTTCAAAATCTTATTGTGGTGCAACTTCATGGCATACTAACTACATATGAAATGAGAAGAGGAGGACCATCTAAAGTCAAAGAATCAGTCTTTAGAACTTCTACAAAAGGGAAGGAAGTACAAAAAACAGAAGGATCAGGATATATCTCAAAAGAAGATGAGATAAACTTTGTAAAGAAACTTCAACTTAGCACAGGACGGTTCAGAGGTAAGCTTCCTTTCAAATGTTTTGATTGTGGAAGAGTTGGTCATTATGCTACAAAGTTTCCTTATAAATAAACACATAAAAAAGGGAAGGAAGTAGCAAAAATGAATAAGAGTCGTTTTAGCACTAGAAAGAGTTACTATACTCATGAAGACAGTGATGGGTTATCTGATAGTGAGGAAGAATGTGAACAAGATCTTAGACTTCTCATGGAATTTGAAAAAGAATCTAGAGAAGAAAAGGATACTTTTGTGGATGCTCTAGAAGACAGTGATTTTCTTGATGAAAACAATAGACTCAAAATCTGCTTAGAAGAGAGTAAAATAACCATAGAAACTCTGAAAAATCAGCTTGAAGAAAAAGAGAAACACAATGAGAAATTAGAATGTGAAGTAGTAAGTCTAAGAAAAGAACTTGAGAAAGTAAAAACTCTGAATCTTAGATTTGCTAAAGGATCTGAAACCCTAGATGAGATTATCAAGGTACAACGTTCTCCTCTCATAAATACAGGTCTTGGATATATCGGAGAATCTTCTCAGGTTTCAGCACCAAATTATCTAAAAGCAGTTACAGCTGGTTTACAACATGCTGCCACTCAGCAAAGGAATAAAGAATATTTATAGGTAAAGCATGATCATCTCAATTCAAAGAACACTAACAGGAATGTCTTTCAAAGAAACACCAATCAATAGGTAAATTCATGTAGAATATTTTATGATCACAGAAATTTCTTCTTCAATGGAAAATGTTTCTCATGTCACAATTTTGGTCATAAAGTTGTTCAATGTGTTGCATATAAAACCATCATGACAAGAGAAGCAAGAAAGAAAAGGATTGATATTGAAACAAAGAAGAGTACGTATAACAACTTTTCTCCTCTTCAAAATGAATTTGAATGTGCTTATTGCAATAACTTTGGCCATGAAGAATCTGAATGCAGGAGAAAAGTTCAGCCAAAAGAACATGTTCCTTCAAGCTCCAAAGTATGGAAAAAGAAGGAATTACAGGTTGAAAATTGTGGCATAGCGTTATTTACAGAAGATGAAGAAAACCAATGGTACATTGATAGTGGATGCTCAAGACACATGATAGGTGATAAAGACAAACTTCTTGCATATAGTGCTCTAGAAAAGGAAAAGAATGTTACATTTGGAAATGATACTCCTGCGATCATTAAGGGAAAAGGGTCTGTTTTTCTAAAAGAAAAAGTGAAAGCTAATGAAGTTATGTATGTGGATGGATTAAAGCATAACTTGTTAAGTGTAAGTCAAATGTGTGATCAAGGAACTGAAGTTGTCTTTAGTTCAAAAGAATGTGTGGTACGTGATCTTGATACAGGTAAAGCAATTATAAAAGGTAAAAGAACTCCAAACAACCTGTATATATTGAAGAACTGCAAAGAACAATGTTATTTGAGTAAATCTTCAGAAAATTGGCTATGGCATAGAAGGTTGGGGCATCTGAGCTTCTCTCAAATCAAAAAATCAAGCAGACTTAAAGCTGTTCGTGATCTTCCCAATATTACTCTACCTGAAAATATCATATGTAAATCTTGCCAATCTGGTAAGCAAACCAGAGTACAATTTAATGCCAAGGAAGGATCATCAAGTAAGCCTCTTGAACTCATTCATACTGATATATGTGGACCTATGAGGAAGAAGTCACCACGTGGTGAAGAATACTATATCTTATTCATTGATGATTTCTCTAGAATGTGTTGGATTGGGCTGCTTAAACACAAAGATGAAGCATTCGAGAAGTTTCAGATCTTCAAAGCACTAGTTGAGAATGAATTAGATCTAAAAATCAAGTGTCTCAGATCTGATCGAGGAGGAGAATATACATCAGATGAATTTCTTGGATTTTGTGAACAACATGGCATAAAAAGACAGTTTTTTGTAGCTGGCACTCCACAACAAAATGGTGTTGCAGAAAGAATGAATAGAACAGTTCAACAAATGGCTAGAGCTATGCTTGATGATTCCGGAACACCTAACACATTTTGGGGAGAAGCAGCACATACAGAAATAAACATCCTCAACAAGGCACATGTTCGTCTAAATAGTGATAAAACTCCATATGAACTCTGGTATGGTAATCCTCCCACTATAAAGCATTTTAGAATTTTTGGAAGCAAATGATTCATCAAGAATAATGATGAAAAACTTGGCAAGTTTGAATCCAAAGCAGATGAAGGAATATTTCTTGGTTACTCCTCTAGGAGTAGGGCATATAAATGTTACAATAAAAGACTTCGGAAGATTGTAGAATGTATTGATGTTGTTATTGATGAGTCTCCTACAGCTCCAAAAGAAGAAAAGCAAACAACAGATGAAGATGATGATGACACATATCCTTCTACATCAAATAGTAATGATACAAACAGTGAACCTAGTGAAGAACCTGAAGATGGTTTTTTTGAAAAGGCTCCCTCCAGATATGTTCAAAAGAATCATCCAGAATCTCAAATTTTGGGAGAAAAGGGATCAGGTGTACAAACAAGAAGGACTCTTATGGGATCTTCTAGCAATCTGTAATTTTTGTCCACTATTGAACCTCACAATGTTAGTCAAGCTAGCAAAGATGATTTTTGGATTCAAGCCATGAATTAAGAGCTTGATCAAATTGAAAAGAATCACACTTGGGAATTAGTACCAAGACCTCATGACAAAAATGTCATTGGAACTAAATGGATATTCAAAAACAAGTTAAATGAGAATGGGGATGTTATAAGAAATAAAGCTAGACTTGTTTGCAAAGGGTATGCTCAACAAGAAGGTATAGACTTTGAAGAAACCTTTTCTCCTGTAGCCAGACTTGAAGCCATAAGAATGTTTCTTACTTTTTCAAGCTTCCAACAAATCAGATTTTATCAAATGGATGTTAAATCTGCTTTTCTCAATGGTGATCTAGAAGAAGCAGTTTATATAGAACAACCAGAAGGATTCATTTTGGGAAATGATGAAAAACTTGTTTGTAGACTTAAAAAGGCTCTATATGGTCTCAAACAAGCTCCGAGGGCATGGTACTATCGTCTTGACAAATATCTTCATCAACAAGAATTTTCAAAAGGGTCTGCTGATAGCAACTTATACACAAAAACTGAAAATGACAAATTGTTGATTGTGATTGTATATGTCGATGATATCATTTTTGGAAGTAATGAAGAGTCCATGAGTCAGAAATTTGCTTCTAATATGCAACAAGAATTTGAAATGTCTTTACTTGGGGAACTAACATTCTTCCTTGGCTTGCAAGTACAACAAGCAACAGAGAGTATATTCTTATCACAATAAAAGTACCTCAAGCAAATCCTGAAGAAGTATGGCATGGAAGATTGCAAACCTGTAAGTACACCAATGATAACCAGATGTAATCTCAGTTCTAATGATGATTCCCCCACCGTAAATCAACCAGAATACAGGTCTATGATAGGAAGTCTACTTTATCTCACTGGGACAAGACCAGACATCATGCATGCAGTTGGGATTGTTGGACGATTCCAAGCTAATCCAAAAGAGTCTCATCTTCAGGCTGTGAAAATAATATTCAAATATCTACAAGGAACTCAAGACTTTGGACTATGGTAACCAAAGAATGTTGATCTTACTCTTCATGCATACACTAATGCAGATTGGGCTGGAAGTGTTGATGATCGGAAAAGCACTAGTGGTGGTGCATTCTTTATGGGGCCCCGGTTAGTATCTTGGTTTAGCAAGAAGAAAAGCTCCATTGCCTTATCTACAGCAGAAGCAGAATATGTGGCTGCAGCATCATGTTGCACTCAACTTCTCTAGATGATGCAAACCCTACAAGACTTTCAAATCAAATGTTCACCTCCTATCTCCATTATGTGTGATAATAAAAGTGCCATCAGTATCTCAAAGAATCCTGTTATGCATTCCAAGACCAAGCACATTCCCATCAAATATCACTTCTTACGTGAACAAGTGCTAGAACAAAAGGTGAAATCGGAGTATGTTTCCTCCAAAGAACAAGTTGTTGATATATTTACCAAACTTCTACCCAGGGAAGCGTTCGAATATCTCAGACAGAAGCTAGGAGTAGTCTCTGCCATGCAAAGGATCAGGTATACTTAAATACAGAATCTTAAATTGGTTGTGAGGTGTTGTTGGGCATCTCTGAATGCTCAGGCTAAGGGGGAGCATTGGTCATATGAAGATGCAGCATGATCTCAGGGGGAGCCTGGTATTGTCAAACTCTTTTCCATTGATGTCAAAGGGGGAGGAAAAGCAACAAAGGGCTTCTATAAGGACATCAGAGGAAGAGTATTGTCACCAATGCCAAAGGGGGAGATTGTTGGAAATGTTTTCATTGATGGCAAAGGAATTGGCAAAGACAGGAGCAGCACTTAAACTATCCTTAAGGCAAAAGAGACAGAGCACTAGAGTTGAATTAGGGGTTTAATTTGAATTTGCAAAGGAGATGCCAAAAGGGAAAGCTGCTAGGAAAAGACAAGGTAGAAGCTGAACTGTGATAGGATAGAACTCCGAAATGGAAGGTTGATATGTTATATATATCATAGCAGAGTTGAAGAATTACATTGAATTGTAACGAGTTAATCCCGTCGGAAGAGAACTACATTTGTTCGAAATCCTGCCAAAGATAGACCAGAGTTATAGCACAAAACTAACCCTTTGGAATCATGAACGGAACCTTGAGCGAAGGGCGGAACCACAAAGGAATAGTAAAGGTGGTTTATGGTTTTCATCGCACCGCTTTCAACGAGCAAGCGGTATTCAAGAGGTGGGGAGTGATTCTATAGAACGGGCGACACGCGTCCCTGTACAATTTTACAAAACCACTTTTCACTATGCGCCATCGCGCATTATAGTTCGACCCAGGACACCCAGCGATATCGTTGTGCGCTGTTGATCTGGGAAGGGGTCATCGGACGGTCATCATTTGTTGAAGATGCGCGAAGATTAACATAGGTACGGCGGGCCATCGCACGTTAACGTTTGGCATCGGAGGTCGAGCGATATGAATATACGCCGTTGATCTAGAAGCTTACTAATCTAACGGTGATCGGAGGCTGGATTTGAGCGAAATTTACTTATGGTACCGTGCGCGTATTGGATTGGCTATTGACTATATATGTGGGCCCGGGGTCAAAGGTTTATCGTAAGATTAATTTACTTGGAAACGTTGGATATTTCTATAAAGTCCAAAGGGTTAAACTTTAGACATAAGGCTTGGAAATTTAAAAGTTGTAAATATATTTATTTTTCAATTGATAAATAAAAATTAAAAAGAGATCAAAAGACCCGTGGGATAAACTAACATGAATACCATTAGCGGTTTGTGGTTTTGTCTCATGGTTTTACTAAAGGCAAAACTATATAAGGAGAAGGAAAATAGAGAACGAGGTGTGCATGTGAATGGGTTGATATTAAAACGAATCTCTTCTAGAGATATCTGTATGGGCGAACTCTGTTCTTAACTAATAAATATGAAACTACGATGCACCCATGAAGATTATGATCTGACGATGATGAATCTCTGATTTGAACGACGGATGAAATCATGAAAAACTGGTGTGAGGGTACTGAATGAACAAATCTGGTGGCCTGCAAAGTATGTCATGTGGAAACTGGTGGATCCAGTGAGAAAATTGATGAAACATGGTCCGTAGTGGTGCTGAGGGTCGAAGCCTTCAGTGAGGGGGTTGTAGCTCCCTTCCAGTGGTAGCTGGTAAATGAGAGCAGGGGGTAGAAGCTCCCTTCCAAGAAAGGCTGGTAAACGAGAGAAGGTTTTAGCCTTCTGCAGGTGGGTGCCTGCGTTCTGGTATAAGTCTGCACCAGCATATATATATTGTAAGAATATTTTCTCTATAATAAATATTGAAGTCTGAGATTACAGCAGCGGTTGTTTTCTCCCGAATTGGGTTTCCACCTTAAATCCTGGTGTTCATATGTGTGGTTTATGTTTGATGGTTTGTTCTGTTATTTCTGTTCATGATCAATGCTTATCTGATGCAATACTCTACGTAATGACTTAATAAGATATCTGGATATACATGTTGGATGCTATACTGTAACATATGGTTTTAAGATAAAGGAAAGAAAATTTTTCAGCCCTAAATACTGATTCACCCCTCCCCTCTCAGTATTTTTCCCAACACATTGTACATATACATTGAGGATTTTAGATTGGATTGGATGTTTTCCGAACAAATTTGAAGCCCGGAGAGAAGGCCCTAATCTTTGAGAGGTAAAATATCATAAATATGAGTTATTGCAAAAATCAGAAGATACTTACAGGATCATCATAGTCAAATATCAAAGGCTACTAGTCTTAAAATTCTTGACATTTCACCAGGAAATTCCATTCCCATGTGGAGCCACTGTTAGGGTCCTATAATAATAGGGTTCATAAATTTTGAATTGAATTTGATAGTATTGTAAATATGTACATACCTTGCTTTCTCCAAGTTGTTTTCCCATATTTTGAAAAAATGAAAAATAATAAAAAGTCAAAAAGAGGGTAAAAATTCCTAAAAGAAACATCAAAGGACTTAGAAAAATATAAACCCCAAAAGAAAAGGAGATAAAATAAGACCTGAAAGTGAGCAAGTCCAAATGCCACTACTTTTACTTTTACTGCAAGAATAATGATTATATGCAAAGTGTCAATAAATGGCATAATCCATGATCAGTTAAACAGTTTATTCATAACTTTTCATGTTTTAGATAGAGAATAAATATTTTTCAAACAGTTTAAACTTGAAAAGTCATGTAGATAGGTAGAGAATAATGAGGAGCTCAACATTTTCATCTGAGCCCTCAGATGAAATAAAGTAGACTTAGATAGTTTTATGCTTTGAAAGAAAAAATGTTTTAAGGTTGCAAGCCTAAATGCACCTACAAAATGAAGAAAAAATGTTAGAAATAAAGATGGGTAGGTAGAAAGCAGTTGAGAAATCATGTAATAAAGTATCATCGGGCAAAAATCACTAATTTCCCCTCCCCTACAAGTATTCAGTATTCTAAACTATCAGTCAAAAAGGCTCAGAGCATTTCTCTGACTTTTGTTGGGACCATACCCAAGGCTCAATGACTGTTAGTTAAAAATATTTAGTTCCTACATTAAACCCACTTTTATCAGCATTTACTCATCATTCATAAATCATAACCCCTTTTCCTAAGTAAAAACCCATTTTTACTTGGTAAAAATAGAAATAATTAAATTCATTCCCTCTCAAAATCATTCATAAAATCCTCAAAATGCATTTATCCTAAGTATAAGTGAAATAATATTAAAAAGACAACAATGCTTTATTTTGTCTATGATTTACACTTTACGTAGAGATTAACATGTGTTTTGTTTCCATTTCACTACCCTTTTTTCATATTAACTTATAACTAAAATTATTAAACCCCTAAACTACACCCTCCCGTATATATTAATGCCCTTATTGTAAATAACCCCCCAAAACCCATTATTTTAAGTTTAGACCAAAGTTTAATATTCCACATGCGCAATATAAAACCCCGCCCTACAAACCCATTGGTCTAAACATACCTATATGAAAATATCCCGCCCCATGTAGTTTAAACAAGTGCTAAGTGCATTTGATAAAACTATATAATAATAATACCGCCCCCATATATGAACTGTTAAAACATTTCACAATGTTTTAAATTAAAACATTATATCCGCCATATTTCATAATGCTCGAACTTTAAACTTTATTAAAACACATTTTTTATAAATTTTAAGTCATTCCCGCCGCATATGTAGACACCCTGGCCCCACTCCCATTCCAATGCAGCTCCCAAACCAATCTGGACCGTTCGCACACGAACTCCAGATCCGATGGCTAAAACACAATATCACGTAGAAAAGTTGCGCAATCACCCAAGCTCCAAATATGCGCAAAATGGGTGGTTTCGCAATTCTATCTCTCCTCCACGTGCCCTTTTCTTATTGGATTGTGTGGGCTCAAGCCAAAACCACTTACTTCCAAATTGCCGTGAGATAACCACTATGGTTTTTGATCCCGTGAAGCCCGAAACCACCCTTCCCGCTGATGTGACAATCATTCAATGCCAAAGTAATATAACCAAAATGCATATTAAACCTTCAACATGTAATTCATTCATTTCTCTTCTGCGAATTGACCATTGCTCATTCTTCCTTTACTATAAAAGCATCATTTTTCACCATTTTCTATGCCCAAGAGCCTGTAAAATCTGCCCACTGACCATTGAAGACTGCCGAGGAGCTTTACATTGCTCCAGAAAATCTACAGAAGTTATCAACTCATTCAAAACCTCAAATACATCTTCTGAAGCCCAAATACCTGCATACAAAAGGTATTTTTCTGAAATTTGAACCAGGAATCGATTTGAAAGACATTTTAAAGAATATAAACACACTTAGAGTTTAAAAATCAATTGAAGGAAACTGTAAAAAAGCCCAAAAAACAGGCCAAACCCTGTCAAATTGTTTCCAGAAACCCTGTTTTACTGCTGCACGTTATTTTGAGAGAAAATTGTGAGTTTTTTTAATCTGATGGTCTATTTCCAAGCTCTGAAGCAAACCAAAAAACCTCTGAATATTTCCTAAGCCTCTGTGACCCTTTTCAAAAGAGTTTTTAGCTCAATTTCCCATTAAATGTAATGTTCCAAAATTTGCATGCAGCAAATTGGAATATTAAATTTTGCTGATTACACTTAGGAGATGAATAAATGGGTAAGGAGGCCCACGCATAATAAAAATCTGAATAAAATCCCTCATAATGTGAAAGGGGATCAACATAAGAGCTGGATTTCACACCCTCATGTGTGAACAGGGACTTTTGCATGTGGAAAAGGTCAAGTTTGACCAAGTCGACAGCGTTGGGATCAGAGGTGGAGATCATCTTGTGAGACAGCGCAGAGATAGTGGGAGGAAGATTCATTGGTGGAGGAAACCCTAATTAGTGGGGCCCAAGGCAAGAAGGCTCACACATGTATAAAAGGAGGGCAAGGTCCATAGCAAGACATCTTATGAATGATATTTGATTTTTCTGCTTTGACTATGCTGCATTCTCTTGCTGTTTAGCAGAGTTGTTGTGCTACTTAGCACAAGGATCTCATGTTTAGGAATCCTTCTCCTTTCTTGAGAGGCCTCTTGAAGGAGCTTGTGTTGATTTTCCTCACATCCAGGCTTGAGGCCAAGCATCCTCCTTCATCTACAGCGTTATTTCTGCAGCAGTATAACATTGGGTTGCAGGGTGTTGCAGTGAGGGTTCACAACACCACTTCCTGCACTCATTTTTCAAAGGAGGGAGCCTCCTTTCCTTTGGGAGATCAGTAAGGAAGGTTCAGGAGCAGAATTTCATATCTAATTTCAATATATTTTTCATATAGATACCAGTCACCAAAGAATCAGATAGGGCCTAAATTCTGATTCTATAAATTTCATGGCAACAAAGAAGAAAACTCAATTCAAACTAAAGAATCAGATAGGGCCATTTATTTGCAATCACAGGGATGTTGAAAAAGAGGCAGCTAAGAAACTATTGGAATACAAATTTGAAAAGAGTTTTCCTTGGAATTATGATCCACAAGGGATCCTGAGTAAACTAAGGGTTAAATGAAAATTAACACCCTTCATCCATGAAGCAAAACCAAAGATTGAAATATTTGCAAATCAAATTGAATGGACTGAAAATACCTTAGCAGATGCAGTAAAAAAAAGTGATACTAGTCTCACTTTGGAGACTGCAAATCAACCAGAAAATTCCATTAGAAGAGTTAAGGAAGAAGTAGCATATGTTGCAGAAACTACAACTGAGACTAAATTCAAGATAATCTATAACAAAAGGCCTAAATTAAGTTCAATTGGTAAAGAAAAGATAACAATTGATGTGGATGAAACAGAGCTTATAGATACCAACACTAATCTGCCAGAAACAGATGTTGCCACAGTGATTATCAATGAGACAGCCACTAACATCCAGAATGAAGAACAGGGTAATACTGAGGATGCACAAATGATAGAAAGAAAGAAAATCATGGAAGCCTCCTCATCCCAAACAACTGAGCAAAAATATTTGGACATCAGGGAAAGATACAAACAAATTAAGTCCAAGAATTAAGAGATCAAAACTGAAATCTATTCTCAGTTTTTTAAACAAAAACCAGGTAACCAAAATAGATTCCTATCTGCATTTGATTACTCAAGTAAAAAATTTATCATGTCAGTATTGCAGCCCACAGTACCAGTTCCAAAGAAAGTTGCTGACTATAAGAAATTTGATCTATAAGTAGAAACAGAGAGTATGCATGAATTAGATCAAATAGAGTTTCACAGGTAGAGTTCAGAAATGTTATATTCTATTGTTACAAAACGGCCATGAGTGTTCAAAAACTTGATAACACTATCACTAACATGCAATATCAGTTGAAATTAGACAAAGCCTCATTATATGCTAAGGATCTGAGAATTAAATCCTTAGAAGAATTGGTAATTAAAGTGGGATATGACCCTGAAAATGTCAATGCAGCAAAGTTATTATTGAAAAAGAAGAATGAAGACATTGCAGCTTTGAGGAAATAGCTTAAGCTTCCTCCAAGTGAACATCCCCAGGCTAAAGAAATCATACAGGAGCAGAATGACAAAGATGATATGATGAACATCATCTTACAGCTTACAGGACAGATTAAGGAGATGGAGATTCAAATGGACAAACTTGTCCAAAAAAAGGAAACAGTGAAAATACCATAGCCACCTACAGTTATTCCCATGGTCACTATTGTTGTGCCTTCAATTCTAGCTGAAGAGTTGGCACCAAAAGTTCCACTGGAAACTGTAGTTCCAGTGACTTCATCCACCACATCATTTGCTAACTCATCCACAACAACAGTACAGCCTACTGATGAGGCCATAAAATTAGTGAAAGCAATGGAAGAGATGTCTCTAAATACAAATGAGATCAAAAGGTTAACAAAGATAGTAGAAAATCTTGAGAATTCAAACAAATTGGCTCAGATAAATGCAAAAACACATGAGAAAAATGCCATCAAACTGAATGAGGAATTGAAGAAGTTGCAAAAGGAGTTAACTTTAAAGGATCGGATATCATACATCAAAAACTACCTTTGGAATAATGTCATTGAAGCCATCCATGATGTGTGGCCTTCAATTCAGGTAATTTTTGAGCAAAGAGAGTTATTACTAGCAGCCCAAGCAGAAATTCAAAAGACTCAAATTGAGCTTGTTGATAAACTAGAGCAATTTGTAAGGCTGATCACTTTCCTTAACAGCAAAAATAGACAGGAGTTGGAAGAACTCAAGATTACAGACAGGACTGCAACTATCCTAGAAATTGGGAAAGTTACTACAAATAAACTTCTAATGAAGCAACTAGAAGAAAAGTGTGAAAGTATGAATACTGCCATAACCAGGTTCATGGTCAAGTTCACAAATTTAAGGCAAAAAGGATTGCTTGATATTATGATAATTAATGATAAACTAATGCCTCAGAATGACTATGATCAAAAGATTAGATAATTTGTAAAGGAGCAGGTGAATAAACCACAAGGACAAGGCATTCCAACAGGGAAAGTTTTACTAAAAAACTTTGAAGACTTATTCTATTTGTAGCATGAGATCAAACACTTATTTTTCATCAAGCCAACCTTTGCCGAATACACTGAAGCTGATGAAAACTTCAGGAAATTGAAAAATATACAAATTCCTAAAAGTAAGGATTGGCAGTCACTCACAAATTTATTGTGAAGGATAAAAACAAACAGATGAAAAGAAGACAAAATTGTTTTCTGATTTACAGTCAAAATAGATTTTACAGCAGTAAACAGTTTTGACTAAGGGTTAAAGTGTATCAGAGTTTAGAGAGTATCAGTGAATAAAGAGAATCAGATAAAGAGTATCAGACAAGGTAGATTAGATTCCAAAAAATATCTAAAGCCAGCAAGGAGGACACCAAGGCAGCCAACTGCATCTTATCCTCAAAACAGTTTCTATTTCTTTTGGACAAATAAGACAGCTTGCTGATTTGTTAAGCAGTTGTCTCTTTTTTATTGTAATGATATTTTTATTTCCCTTAGATAATTCCTAGAATCATTCTAGGATATTTTTTAAAACATTATGTATAAATACTTCATCTTTAGAAGTATTTTAGGTGGAATAAAATTGTTGGAGATTGTTATAGTCATTTTTGTTGGACTTTGAAAGCTTTTGTGTGTCAAAATTCGAGTAGCCGGTTGGATCAAACCAATTGGCATCATACTTCAGGATTCCTGTGAGGAGCTATTTGGAGTGAAGTATTTCCTTACTTGTCATTTTTATCTTTCTTTGTTACATGCATCCATCTATGTTTGTTCTAAATTTGAATGAATAACTAGGAGTATTACTACAGGATTTGTTAAGAGCACCATGTTTTTAACTAGTTATCATTTCTATGTTTTCCTCTGATTTCCAGTGTAGGGAATCCTTAGTTGCTCCCTCTCTCGTTTGACCTCTTCCTACTGCTTCCTTTTCCGGATCAAAGGATCCTTAATTTCCCTTTATCCCGATCAAACCACCTCATAAAAATAACTTTCCAAGATCTTCAAGGGTTATCTATCTTGCGCTGAAAAAATTTGACCTTTTTGGCCTTGATCCCAGTTCTGTTAGCTTTATTTTGACTCCTTAGCCCAATGGAAAAATATAACTTCCACTATCCAACCCTTCAAATGATTATTTCCCACCAAATCAATCAAAACCAAACCAAAATTACACATTCATAACTAGCCTAATATTTTATAAATCAAACAAGGTTAAAACTTAAAGAGAGAGCCCTCTCTGAACCCTAGGAAGGCTAGATCCTAGAGTTTGAAGTAGGTTTGTGGTTACCTCTAGTGTTATTTGACTAAAAACCAAAAATCTCACAACTTTAGAATTACTAGAGTGATAACACAACTAGTCATAGCACTCAGCCTGCCTCTTCTTCAACTCAAACTCAATCCATCACATCCACCCAAGCTCCAATGGAAGGTCGTTCATGAAACAATATAGGGGCTGTAAATATGACCGCTCCTCTTCATGCTCTTCCAAAATATCCTGAAAGGTGGTTACCTAAATTTAATCATGATGATGGTCTTCCGGCAGAAGAACACATTCATAATTTTATGTTAGCCACCATTTTAAAAGAATTAGTTGAAGAGGATTGTGCTGTAATATTATTTTCGTATACTCTAACAGGATCTGCAGGATCCTGGTATTTTTCACTGCCTGCCTGCTCTATAACTAGCTGGAATATGTTCGAAGAACAATTTCTAGCTAAGTTTGGGGATGACAGGATCACTGCTACGCTCATCAATGATTTATCAAATCTAAAAGCTAAATCAGGTGAGAAGATAAAATATTTTAATTCAAGATTTAATAAATTACTCAATAAAATTCCTGCTATATCAGTTCTTGGTGCAGAAGTTCAAATTGAGTGGTATATTTCATCTCTTCCATCCGATATAGTTATTTTTTTTGATAGAGCAAAACCGTCGACACTCGCATAAAACATGAAGGAATCTCTATCTGTGGAGAAACGCATAACCACTCTTGAGAAAAAGAATTCTCAAGAAGATAGAAAATTTAAATAAAAAAAAAGGTATGTTTCAAAGATTATTCTAAAAGAAGCTGCCAAAAGACCCTTTTGATGTAGAAGGTCTTCAAAAAATTTTGAAGACTATAACAAACGTGATGGTAGATATCAAGAAACAAGTTGCTAAAAATTCTAGCTCAAAAAAGACTTTCAGAAACTTCAAGAAAGGTCAGTCCTCTAATACTCAACCTCCAAATATCATATCTAACGTTGAATCTGATCAAGATACAGAGGAAGATCAAATAGAGGAAGAAGAATATGATGAAGAAGAAGAAGTTGAACTAAATGGAATGTGGGATTTCATCCTACCAAATGAAGAACAGCATGAAGCTTTACCTGTGAGTTCAAGGAGAAAAAAGACTACTGAAACAATGCAACCAAATCAACAACAAAAGATTTCAATGCCTGGTAAGGATAAATCAGTAAGAAAAAAGTATACTTCAAAGGCTACACAAACAAGTCTCGTTACTTCAGATACTCCACCTGCATCTAAGGCAATGGTAGTCTCAGACATTATTGAGTATAATGTAGTTGAAGATATGAAGAAAACCAGGCCAACATTTCAATTCACAAGCTTACTAAATTAAAGCAACAATAGAAAACCTCACTTAGAGACTTAAATGTGGTTCTTGCTTCAGTCTTACCAGCTCCGGTAATAGTACAAGCTGCTAATGAAACAAGTAAGCCACCTTCTCCTTCAACTAAATTATATGCTACAGACTTGATTGTGATAGGTGATCGATCAATATCTCATACTCCTCCATTTCTCTTAACCTATGATATCTCTAATAAAAACGTTCATAATTTTTTAATAGACTCAGGGACTTCCTCTAATATAATGTGTATGTAATAAGTTCAACATAACTCCTCAGAGTTCCCCTGTTCATATAGTACAACTTGATAAAACTAAAGTACAGGTTGTAGGAGAAATAAATTTTGTCTCCATGAGAATATCATCAAACCCCAAGGTTGCTCAAATAATTGATATACTAGTGGCTGATATTCCTCAGTTTTATGGTTCAGTTTTAAGTTGAGACTGGTCTGAAAAAATTCATGGATATTTTGCAACAGACTGGTCGCATATGTGGCTATCATATAATGGAAAGCCAAATCAAATTCGGGTAGACCGTGAAAATTTAATGAAACATACAGTCACCGACCTTGAAGGAGTAAATGAGCCAGTAGAATTCAATAATAACATTATTGGAAACTACTCAGCAGAGTTGTTTTCGGGAAATTTCAATGCTCAACCATCACCTTTCTTTGATAATGCAGTTGTTTCTCATATTGAGAATTTTTCCCAGACACATAGTTCCAAGTGTATAAATTTTGTAGATAATGCAGCAGTTAATTCTTTATTTTGGACTCTTTATTTTGACGGTTCTAAATCTGAAGATGGTGCAGGTGCTGGCTATATTTTAATAAACCCAGAAGGATAAAAAACCATGTTAGCCTATAGACTAGAATTCAATTGTACAAACAATATAGTTGAATACGAAGCATTAGTCCAAGGTTTATACAAAGTCATTGATCTTAATATCAAATATCTAAAATTCCTAGGAGATTCAGAAATCATCGTTGGATAGGTAAGAAATACTATTCATTGTAATTCTGGACATTTAAATCATTACCAATCATTAATCCAAGAATTAACCATTCAATTTCTTAGCCCTTTATGATAAGACAACGCAGTTTTAGTGGAGGACAACTTGCATGAGCTTGGTGGCAAGTATGGATGGGACCCAATGTGAGTAGGCTCTCATGCTATATATGAAGGGGATGGAAACCATTGTTATTCATGTTTTAGATTATTATTGATATTGGTTTGTTTAGAATTTTGCTTCCTCTTGTTGTTTAGCAGGGTTGCTGTGTTGTTTAGCACAAGGGTGTTCCTGGTCGGGAATCCCTACCTCATCGTCAAGGAAGGAGAGGTTCTTTGAGCTGAATTTCCTCATTTCAGCATTCTGGCCAAGCTACCTCCTTTAGCTACAGCACAGTTTCTGTTTAGAGCTGGGTTGTGTTGCAGGGTGCAGCAAAGGAGGATCACATAGAGCTATTTCTGGGCTTGTTTTTCAGTGGAGAGGTAGCCTATCCATTGGAGGATCAGCAAGGAGGGCTCCTAGGCATATTTTAACATCTTTTGCATTAGGCCAACCATCTACCATCCCTCACAGCGCAATCACAATTCTGAACTGCGTTATTTTTTGAGGCAATTGCTGGGAGGGTTCATTGAGCTCATCAGGAGGGTCTCTTTCTGAGTATAGGGATCAGCCTTCTATTTAGAAATACTATTGGAGGAGGAAATCATCATTTCAGATCTGTCATAGCCTCATTTCATTCAGATCCAGTTTGTAATGACATCTCAACCCCAGGGTTATTTGTCACCTTGTATATTTCTTCGTATTTCTAGCAATCTTTTCTGGATTGGCTAGAAATCATGTATTAGAGCCCACATCTTCTTTTCTGGGCATTTCTTTTGTTTCTATCAGCCATATTCCATTTATGTATGTTTATAGCAGCATCTACATTGATATAGAAAGCGTTGTCATTGCTCTCCGGCATTCTATACAGTTGCAGCAACTCATGTGTTGATTGTTCTTATTGCTTGAGTGGCTTGTCCCTCGAGATAGTTTTGTATATTGTTGCTGATATATTAATAAAATGATGGCTGCATATTGATCCCTCTCATTTCATGATCATATTTGTTGTGTTTTACATTATTATGTCTTATATTGCTGCTATTTCTAATTTGGAATATTACACCATGTGCCGATGTGCTGGGAGTTAGCGCCCGCCTGAGGCCCGAATCGCCCCCCCTTGCTAGGAAGGGGGGGCGATTCGAGCCTTGGTCGGGCACCCGCCTGTGGGTGTGCCTTCCAGCAGCACAGCGGCCATGTGCCACTATGCTACGCGTAGGTTCCCGCACGTAGCATAGCGTTCGTGTGCCGTTGTTTTGCAGGTGGGCGCCTACTTGTGGGCTGGTGTGCACACCTGCCCGGGCACAGTAGCCAAGGACCGATTATTAGATTTAATCGGCCCCTGGCTGTTATTCGCGGGTGGGTGTGCACACAGGTCCCCCTGGTAGCTAGGGGGGCAGCGAGAAATATATATATATATATATATATATATTAAGGAATTGGTTTTCTATTTTGGTATTTTGGATTAACGTAAAATCACACTAGACCTGGGGGGTGATGTACATGTTTCTGGTGTGTTTTATTTTATTTTTTTTAATTTCTCTTTGTTTGTTTACATAAGATATTGGTTTTTTTGTGATTTATTTATTTATATGTAGATACATATTTTTTCATAAAAATGGCATCAAAGAAGATTTATGTCAATGTTTCTGGACCAAAGTCAAAAATTGCATCATCTAGAACTAGAGGTGGGCAGTCAAAAAATATTGTTGAGCGAACCCGACCTGAATTAATTACTGAAAATGTAGGAGATGCCTCCCCAAAGGAAAAGAATTTGGTTTCATACTGGAATAAATCAAAAGAAGTGAATTGTACAAAATATGCATGGTATGTGAAAGATAGAGAAGGCAAAGGTCTGCAATTATATCTATATGCTAGTAATAATTTTGATGTTGCAAGTTGTGAGTTGATGGGAGAACTACTAGACCTATATATTAGGTCGAATACAGAAAATGTTTATATAATTTCAAAACCTCCCAAGTCACATGATAAGATTAGATATCATTTTACATCAGCGATGTATAACATGGCGGAAGATTATACAAGGATATGCAAACAAATCATAAATGATATTGCACAAAAGATCATAAGTATTTTTATTTATATTTATGTGTTTTGTGTTATTCTAACTATATCATTATATTTTTAATAACTTAGTTATTATTGACATATTATATTTTGTTTGACAGTATTTTGTTGAGGGTATTTAAATTACATTGGGGGGGAATCTATTTTATAGAGCGAGATATTATGAATGTTGTCGGAATTTTCCATGAACATGAAGAAGAAGATGGGGGAAAGAAGCAAAAAAAATTACTTCATGATGCTGAAAGACTATATAAAAGGGATCAATATAGTAAAGCTAGACATGTTACATTTGAAGAGGAGGAAGTTGAAGTTGAAGCTGAAGAATATGTTGCCATTACCGAGTATCAGATTAGAACTAATGTTAGAAAGGAGAAGAGCCATAAAAGAGAAAAAACAAAAATTCCCAAGAATGTATCCCTTCTATTTGATTATGAGGAGATTGCTTCTATTCAATAAAATATGATAGCCAATAGGAGGAAGAAACTAAAATTTTCTCATTCTGAAAAAATCATGGACAATAGTGAAGGTCCTAGTGAAAACTCAAAAGGAAGTAGGGAAATCATTACACCGGGATATTATTTATAGGATGGCATTATTAAAAAAAAAATGTCATTCAACATCACTTGATGAAGACAAATTTAATTAAGGGTGATCGTTCATTTCAACTTAATTTCATTCAAATCTACAAGGCAGATGAAGGACAGTTCAAATATCGAATTAGAAAGTCACCCCACTTGCATGTTCACAACTTGAAAGCATTGATGAAGTACAATCCATATGCACATGTGGTTGATTATGTTCTTCTTGTTGATTCAATTCAAGTTCCCAACAAAGAAACATTTGAAAATTCAAAATGTTTTGAATACAAATATTATGTACTTGGGGGGAACCATTATGTAGAAGCTCAAAGGAAATTTATGGTGGAATATTCCAATAACCAGCATTTTAAAACAATGAAATGTATCATTTATGTTAGTTTAATAGATACAAAAACAAAGTTATTGGCATGAGATCATAATACAGATAATGAATATAGGATGTCTATGAATTTCATCCAAATAGTTAGATTTATTCATAATGACTTTGAAGAAAAATGTAGTGGGGATAAGAAAAAATTTGATCTAGCCTTTTGGAAGGAATGTTTTATGGAAATAGGTTATCAAATTTAGGAATAAATCAATTCAAAAGGTGGCAAAGTAAATTTCGAAATATTTAGAGATATGGATAACATTTTCCAATTGGCATTTAGAACTGGAGAGATATGGGAATTGATTAATGATATTTTTGAGATGTGGGAGAACGTTGGCATAAAAATCTAGAAGGTCAAAAAGTCTAAACCATTGATATGTACCGGCAGTAAATCAGGTCCTAAAATGAAGCTCATTCCAGAAGATATGACTATCACACCTTGGAGAGAAATAAAATGAGTGAAGGATGAAAAACTTTTCAAAACAATATTATCTCATGTAAATTCAAGAGAATTATCATAGGACGAAATGTTTGATGAATTTCTAAAGTAAGTTTGTTATTTTTACTTATTTCTGGATTAAAATTTTCTGTTAAATATAATATTTTGTTGTTGGTAGTATTTGTTATACATATCACTATATTAATATTTTTTACCTTATTTATTTAGTCACAAGGTTTATATGAGAATACAAGAACAAATGGTTAAATTGTTTGATGAAGATAGTTGGGATGATGTTGTACGCAACTACCCAGATTCAAGTTCTGCATCAGTGCTAAAATAATTTTATCTTGCATTTAAAAAGGTATTTTGATTTATACATTCATTTCTATTCATATGTATATTAATTTTATTTTATAACCTATACATATATTTGTTTATTTCGTTAAAGATGAAGAAGGATGCAAATGGAGCACTGGATAGTTTCATAATCTTTATTGAAAAAATTAAAATGGAAAGGATGAGACAGCAACGTCTTACTAATGTTGAACTTGATCTCGGTCTTAGTCATTTCATTTTTAATGGGATCCATACTATCCAATATCAAATAATACCACGTGATTGTGAATACATTGCAAAACTCATACCTATAAGGGATTATTCCCTAGTTATTGCAGATATTCCTCATGGTTTCAATATCCCAAACATTGAATATGATAGTGACCCTTATACTTATCAAGCTTTTCGTAAAGTGGTTGTGGAATTTTTAGAAGTCACAACATCGCTATTTCGGATATTTGTGACATTTCATTTAGACACACAATTTGCAATGCTATTAAAAAGCTTCAAGGGAAAAGAAAAATCAATGATGCGGCTTACATGGTAAGAAGTTGAAATTGTATGTTTGATTAATGTTTAAAAAATCATTTATGTATAAGTTAATTGAACTTTTACTATTTCATGTTACATGCAAAGGTCAAATCTTATTGGTTGCGGAGTTCAATCAATTATAAGTGATTGTGATTTCATTCATGTTGAAAGTTGGGCAAAAGATGATAGTTATAATCCTATGCTTTTCAATCAAGTAGATGAAAAGCACTGGTTCATGATGTTGTTGTAAAAAAACTAACATATGAAGATAAAGAAGCAAAAGGAGAGATAGTTAACATATATCAAAAACCACAATCATTGATTAACTATCTTTTAGATTTATGTTCAAATGAAGGAGATTTGGTTTTGGATTTATTTTCAGGCTCAGGTAAGTTTTATTATATAAAATTGAATTTCAATATTTTCTTTTTAATTTTTTATGTGTTTATACTAATTTACTTAATTATTTATTTTGTACTTGATGATCAGGTACAACACTAGCATGTTGCTTACAAAAAGGAAGAAATTGCATTTCCATTTAGAAAGACCGAGTACAATGAAAATTTATTCAGCAAATAATTAATCCTCTTCAATTTCTTCCACATGCAATGAAAAAAGTTGGTTTTAGGTAAGGGGATTTTAATGAATCTCGTGTGGTAAAAAAAACAAAGGAACCTCAACCACCATTAGATGGAATGATTGGAAACTTGCATACATTGGGAGATTCGCAGACATCGGAGATAATGAAACTAAAGCAGAAAAGAGTTTGGAAGAGGACAATAATGAAACTCTTGAAGATGAAGAGTTTGGGTTACGTGATATTATTCATTAAATTCCAGTTAATCTTGCAAATGAAGCTCATTTTTTGTAACTATTAATTAGTTATACTTTTAATGTTTTGACTTTGACATTCTATGACAATAATAAGTATTCAGTTATTGTTATTATATGTTTAATATTTGTATTATGTGATTTTCACTTCATTTTTTATGTGAATCATTTAATTTTTGAAAAAAAAAAATTTGATTATTATTAATTTTTGACATAAATTTCAGAAAAATTTCTATTTTTTATACTTTTTTTGCTAATTTGTTCCTATAAAAATGGTTTATTTGACATAACACTTTTAGCAAAAAAGTCTCAAAATGTATATTTTTTTTGTTATATATATTCAAAATGTGTATATTTATATCAATTGTTAAAAAATATTGTTTTTTTAGTGATAATTATTTCATGTGCAATGAAATATTATTTAACAATATATAATTATATAGAAGATCGAAACTTTAAAATTTTGACGTTTTTTTTAACATTGCAAAAAAATCAAAGATCTCACTACAAAAAAAAAAAATGAAAAGAAAAACAAAAGAGCACAAACCTGAAAAACACTTAAAAAAAATATGTCATAGAAGAAGAAGAAGACGAGTACTTCAAAAATTGTTAAATTTAGAAAATAATTATAAGCATTTAATACATTAGAAAATTTAAAGTCAAAAATAAGTCTTCTAAAAAAAGGGGACAATGTTGGCATCAACACTTTTCAAAATCAACATAAAAATCACCAACATTTTAAAAATAATGTTTATACTTGGTACATAAGAAAATTTAAAGTGTCAAAAATATGCTAAAAAAAAATTAAGAGTATTTTGAATCAGCACTTCAAAATCAGATGATTTTTTGTTACCTCAAAAAAACGGGTACTCGTTTTTATTCCCGTTTCAAAATTTGTGTTGTTCTATATTAGGATAATTTTAATTTCTACTTGATCCTTATTAATTCTTTCTCCATTTATTTTGGAATTTCAGGTCCAATAACCACTCTAATCATTGGGTCATCCTAGATAATAGGAGTGTTACATTTTTATCCATACAGTTCCTCTAAAGGACTCATCTTCAATGACTCTTGATACCCATTATTTTATGAAAACTCCACTAATGGTAGGAATTCTTCCCACTTCTTTGGTTGATGCATGACATACTTTCTCATCATGTCCTCTAGAATTATGTTCACTCTTTCAATTTGACCATATATCTAAGGATTATATGCAGTACAAAAATCTATTTGGTTTCCAAAACCATCAAACAATTCCTTCCAAAAATTGGAAGTGAACTTGGAATCTTTCTTTGAGGTTATTTTCTTAGGTATACCATGCAATATGAATATTTCCTTCATGAATATATGAGTTATATTAATGGATTTTTGGTTGAACTTGACAGTTATTAAGTGAGCTTCCATACTCAACTTGTCCACTACTACCATAATGTAATAATGTTGTTTGGTTATTTTTGGTAATCTCGTAATGAAGTGCATCGATTTGACTTCCCACTTCCACTCAGGAATTGGTATTGGTTATAGCAATCCTACTAGGTGCCTGCATTCTACTTTGACTTATTGGCATTCCAGACACCTAGAAATGTTGAGGTAAAATGTTAATCAATTCATGTATTTCATTTATTTCCAATGATTTAAGAAGGTTTTTGAATAATATTTTGCTAATGATAGTGGTTGTTAAAATTATTTCCCATGATAGTTGAAGTTTTCCCCCTCACACATTTTGATTCCTACTATCCAAGTTTAGTTTTGGATTATATGTTTAAAGGTTATCATAATTCCAGGTGTCTTGTGCAAATTGAACACATGGGTTTTGAAGATCAAAGGCCTGATATGGTTTTATGTGTCTCCATTCACGCTCAGGTCAATGTGAAGAAGCGTGACTCATTATTCAAATGCTTAGTCAAATTGTTTCTTATGCCTAGGTAGTTGAACACATATCTAGAGATCGAGATTGTAGATAGCATTCATATGCATTCTATATCAAAATAATGATAATGAAATCATTAAGAAATTTCTCATGGTATATTATTGTTCAATTTTATCTTTGGGATCTGATCATAATTGTAATAAATCAGTGACTCCGTTATTTTTGTAAATTTATTCATAGAGATAGAGATAGGTCGTTTGTCCTATAAATTGTTTTATCCATTAATTTGTCTATGCTTTTAAAAATATATGTGTACAAAGAAATGAAATGCGGGAGGAGGACAGGTTGCTTGAATTTAATATGATAATCTGAAACCTATTTATTATTACTTTGCAGCATTGGTGTTGGTTTATTGTTGAGCATCTCAGGTAGCCTACTTCCAAGGAAGGTAGGGCCCCCTTCTTAAGAAGTACGGATACAGTTATAAATAGTAGGTTTATTAAGTTTTTCATTTCATTTATAACTAACTTGTCTAATTACTATGCATTTCATTTCCAACATTCCTTTTATGTTCATTAAATTGTGCACTTCATCTCAACTTATGTAAGTTTATGGAAACATAGTACATGTAAGGAAAATGATCTTAAGGGTCATGTTACATTGTCTTTACCTGATTTCATACCAAGCCCCATCTACTTCTCATAGTTTGAGGGGAAGTGTTTTTTTCTTTCAAGTGTTTGTGTTGGATAAGTTTGCATTGATGTCATTGATGTCGCTAATGTCAAGCCCTAGAATTGTTGAATAAAGCTCTAATATGCCATATATTAAGAATTATATGTTAATGGTGATGAAACCCTAAGTGTAAGCATTAGGTGAAAATGGAAAAGGTTTTTATGAGAGTGGTGTGTCTACATGTTGGACATGGGATCCCTCAATGAAAGAAGTTAGAAAAGACTCTGCAGATCAAGGAGCGGAGCGCGCAGCACAGAGTCCATTTTGAGTCTTAGGGGCTTTGGGGTGGGGTCAAAGCCCCTTATTATGTAATGGAATGGTATTATTTTATGAACATTGAACTTCACCCATGGTTTTCGGACCATGGTATTGTAAATGAAAATCTATAAGGAATCTAGATAGAAGTCAGAAAGGAGGCTAAGTTAAAGTTGATGAAATGCATTTGGATGTAAGACTGTTTTGAGTCAAATTTTGTGGTTTTGGGTTAGAAGAAAGGCTCCTGCAGCTTAGTGTGCAGATACCTTAGGAAGTCTGCAACTGAGTGCGCAGACCCCTGCAGCTGAGTGCGCAGGGTGAAAGTGAATATATGAGAAAGATTTGAGAAATTAATGAAAGACCTGTTGAAATAGATTTGTGTTTTTGTTGATGTGGTTTAATTTACTTGTTGTTATGAATATATGTGTTGAATAAGGGTTTAGATCTGTAATTTCATAACGTATTTTTGTTTATGGTTGTTTACCATGTTTTATGCATGATTAAGTCATATCGCATAGTCCGCTAGTAAGGTCAACAATTGTGTTGAACAGTGCTTGTATAATTGATAGATTCATTCTGCAAAACTTTTCCAAGGAAGTAAATCCCTAAAGACACAGTCCATTGTCCCTATGGATGCAAAAACCTTGTTCAAGTATCCCCCTATATTGCCTCAGGTGAGACTTTGGTCTGTGCAAGCAGATCATTGCCGAAAGGGCCAGTAATAGTGGGTTTTGTTGGTTCGTGCAGCCACGTTTGAACTTGGGTCTAGGTCCCATCAAGCCAACAAATCGTTTTGTATGGGTTCAGCATATTCAAACTCAATTAGAAAGTTTTCATATGGAGCTCCAAGATCTAAAGAAAGGAAAGGAGGTAATATCTGATACGCGGTCAGAAGTCTAATGTATCAAGTGCAAAGCGGAGGGTCACTATAAGGAGCAGTGCCCTGTTTATAGAGACTATTTGGGCGCTGGGATGCAGATCCTGTTGAAGCCTGGATCGAGTGTTGGGCCAAGTGTAGGGCCTAATGTCTGGTGTATAATATTCGAAGTGGAAAGCCAGCATTCCACAGACTATTCTCATATGCTGCAAAAATATGTCAGATCACCGAAGCAATGATTCTATAACTACTGCAGTTTGGTAGGACATGATGAACAACATTGTCGATGCTACAATATAATGATGCAGCATAGTCCTGGTGCATATAGAATGCAAGTAGAAGGGTGTGAAGCCTCAGGCTTGCCGACAGCATAAGGAGGTTTCCAAGGTTGAGGGTGTGGCCGAGGAGGAGGCGTTGGTCATGGATACGGGTAGATCATATGTTACAACTGTGGACAGCCTATAAATTTTTCCATGGATCGTTAAAATCCTACTGCAGCTTCTTGTAAGTATTTTCAAGAATTTGGTCATGAAATTGAATATTGTCCCATTTTATTAGCTAAAATGCAGGATAATTGCAACCAACATATGGCGTAGAACATACAAATGATGAGGGTCGAACCACATCAGGAATATCCAAGCATTAACATAGTAATGCGCAGCAGTGTGCATACTGGAGAAGACCGCGCAGAGGGAAAGAAGCTTGTGATGGAGACATGGGTTCGAAAGGCATAATATAATAATGTTTGGTTTAATGTACAGTGCAAGAAGGAGACATTCATGGAAGCAAAGAAGACATTTATGAATCCTAAAGCTTCAAAATCAATTGCGCGGATATTTTTTTCAGTTGAAGAGTAAGCCTGATGAGGACGTTGAAGTGAAGGAAACTATCTTAGCGTAATTTTTGCAGACGTGCATGAAGATGTTAAGGGATCAGAAGGTTGTATAAGGGTTACAGGAGATAATAGATAACTACGTTGGAAAGAAAAAGCCACGAGTAGAGCAGTGTGCAGTAAATAAAGTGTACCAAAATGAGAAGAGGATCGGTCAGGAGATGCAGCTAACTGTACATATCAGGGATTATGAGATCGATCAAGTCATTATGGACCTAGGATTAGCTGCCAACGTTCTATCAAAATAGACATGGGAGCGGATGGGAAGGCCTAAGCTGCAATGATCACCAATTCAATGAGGATGGAAAATCAGCAGAAGATCATTCCTATGGGGTGATTGCAGAGAATCAGCGTAGATATTGATGGAGCTAGTGTGTTAGTCGAATTCGAAGTTATTGAGATCATTGATGATATAAATCCTTATCTTGCATTATTGGGATTTGATTGGGCTTACGAAATGGATATTATAATCAACTTGAAGAAGAGGCAGATGATATTTGAAAATAATGGTACCCGAGTTGTGGTGCCATTAGATCCTTTCAAAGGTGCGCACTATACAGAGCATGTCTAGCATGAGTATGGGGATGCTGAGATTGACCAGATCTATAAGTTTACTGTGCAGGATGAAGACAAGATTAATCCCACCATGGATGGCAGAATATGTTGGGAGCCTGATAGTTCGTGTGTTTCAGATTCCGCTGAAGAGTTGGAGCATTTGCGTAATTTCTTGCATGAAGTCAATACTAAGCATTGTAATAGAGTCACCAAATATTTTTGCTTTGTTCGGTCAAAAGTAGGTGACTTACCTTTTTATGATGGAACGGGGAATGTTGTTTTGTTTTTTAAAGAATTTTAGAAAAAGGTGCCTGAGGATCAGAGATACGAAGCTTTGGACTTCGCGTTGAGGTCCACTCCAGCCCGATGGTGGGGCATGAATAGAGAAAGATTACAAGGATGGAAGTAGTTTTTCAAATTGATAAGTTTGAGGTTTGGTCATGTAGACACGAAGATCGTTGAGAAGTATGGTGGTCAGAAATATCCTCGCGAGTATTTATCTCGCTGGACAGTAGCTTGGGGTCCATAACCTCAACCAGAGTGGGTGCACATGTTCTTTCATTCCTTGGATATGATACCTTAGCAGTGGCATCTTGAAACATAGTTGTGCCATGGCACTACAGATTGGGACAAGATGATGGAAGGATTCTTGTTAACTTATAGCTTTGTTGATGGCTAGGAGTGTATTAATGAGGCTCTGTAATAATTCAAAGTAGGCGTGTTCTGAATTACTATGGAGCCAAGGACGTTAGTACAGCCTGATTGGGCTGCGCAGTTGGCACAAGCCCGAGAATCCGCTTGGAAAGACCTGGTCAACAAATTTGTATTGGGGGAGGATATATGTTGGTGTCTATGTGAATAATCGCATAAAAATATTAATGATTTTGTTGAAAGGGGTTGCATCAAAGTAGAAGTACTGTGCGTCAGAACGAAATCAGGTGCAGCTGGAGAGTACTACCCCAAGCGAGGCAAGACTTTGCTGAATGGGTGAGCTTAGAGAAGTTCATCAAAAAATGATTTTTGGTGTAGTAATAGTTGATTGGAAAACGACTTGGCCATTAAAAGGAGTGGGAGGGATGCATTTAATGGCCATATCGGGGTGGATCTTCTACCAAATCGGAATTTATGAGGAAGATCTAAAGGAGATGATGGGATTTGAATTTGAATTTTTCTATAAATAAGGAGCCTTCTCCCCATTTGAACACTATGCATGCTAGTATTTAAAAGTGATATTTGTTGTCTGCAAGAGCGTTGAGCAAGCTATTCCATGTCAGATTACAGTTTCGAAGCATTTAGAGAATCATTGATCAAGGTAGGGCTCAGCCACACAATCTGGCCAGGATTAGACACCACAATGACAGCCATGTCGCCAACAACCATCACAGGTCTGAGGTCGCCCAAGATGCAGACAACTGCGAGCACAGTGCCGTCCAAAAAGCCGCAGAAGCCAGTAACAATATCGTCGCCCCGAAAGAAACAACCTAAGGAACATCGGAGTAAGGGGACCCAAGATTTTCAGAAGAAGGATGTGGAGATAGAATCTAATGAAGAAGAAGTAGCACCGGAGGAAATTAATCCTGAGGAGGTTGAACCTATCTCTAGGTTTCCTCCATATATTCCGCCTTGGAAGCCGAAAGCTGAGAAGCCGACAAAGGATCCGGACGCAGTGAAATACAAGGTCTTTACGCCTTTGATTCCAAACGAAGTTCCAGTTGAAGGGGAGTTATTGGCCAAATTTCCCTAGCTGTGTATGGAGGATTGGGACTTCAATGATTGAAGTAAATATCCGCATCTCGAGCCCATCAGGTATCTGCGCCAATGAACCTATGAGGGAGGAGTGACACGATTGGATCATATGAAATGGGTGACTATTATCCAGGAGGTCGAGATACTGAATATTTTGTATGTTCCACACTTCGGGCGAATTCTTATTAACATTATTTGTGTGCACCAACTACTGGCATCGATGCACGATGATTGTTTGTGGCTAGGGAAGAAGATCCCTATTGACGCGATGCTCATCAGGAGGATTACTTCCCTTCCTTGTCTTGGATTGGACCCCGTAGAAGCTTTTGTGGGAAAATATCAGGACAAACAGCTCGCTGACCATATGAAGAAATATTTCAATTTGACGAAGGGAACCCTGGATTATTCAATTAACTCCATTTCTAATATAACTGTGCAGTTTGTCGCGCACATGTTAGCAAGGAAAATTATTGAGAAAGAGTCGTGGAGAGGAGACTTCTGCGCTGGTCATATCCTTAGTTGTGGAGTGTGCCAAAGGAGTTGTTTATAAATGGGCAGAATATTTATGTAGTGAATTCCTCGTTGATTACTGAGCAACTCAAGAAGAGGGAAAGAAGTTCCACTACATGTGGCTCTTTCTCCTCATTGCATTGATGGCTTGGAGGAGCCCAAGGAGTCACAGTTTCCCACTGCGAACCCATATTTGTGCAAGGCAGCCAGATATGCCTCGTTGTGGCATTCAACGGAACCAACCAGGGTCATCGAAAATAATACTTTTAGGGTTGGATTTGAGATGATTCTGAGGATGGTGATTAACCAAAAGCCCTAGCTGTCACCCATCATTTTGAATCCATACCAGTAGATCATGGAGTTCAAAGTGGACTTCCACCACATACATATTCAGGTGAAGAAGGACCTCGTTGGGGTCTGGTACGAGTTGTCGTACCTTGTAGAGGAAGAGGATGTGGAATCCATCATCAGTAAATGGCCAAAATATTGGTTAACTCTGCTTAGTGAAGGCACAGAGCATGCAGGAACGAGTGGTGAAAATCCCACCACAACAACAGGACGAAAGGAGAAGAAAGTCACATTCGTGACTGGTAAAGAAATTGAAGCAGATATTCCAGAGATAGGAGGGGATGATACTCTTGGCAGTTATATCAGTGTGGATCCATATGAACCCCCCTCCCCTTTTACTACCAAATTTAACATCCACAGAAGGGTGGTGCAAGGAAGAAGGTGAAGTCTGATAGGTTCACCAGCCAGGAAGCAATGGTCCTTACTGAAGGGGACCTTGACCAGATCGGTGATAATGTCAAGAACATCACGAAGCACTTATGGGGAAACATCGAAAAAAAATAAAAGAAGGTATTGGCAGACGTATATAAGGGGATAAAGGACTTGCAGGTTCAGACGAGTGCAGTTCGAGCAAGCATGAGTCAAGTGAGTGGGTTGCAATCAAGCGCGGTCCAAGTGAGCGAGGTACTAGCAAGCACAAGCACAACAGCACATGAGCTGGAACTGACAACGGATACCCACGCAATGCAAATCCCTACAGACATGATATGTTTTGACACTGCAGAGCAGCTGAAGCGGGCAGTCCACTGGTGAAACACGAAGTTGAACCTTACCGCATTGCCACCCCCAGCTTTGCATGAGTTCCACCAGGGAATTGCAAAATAATTGAAGATCGGAGAGTAGCATGCTCTTGTAGTCATTCAGGATGTTTAGTGGGAATGGCAAAGTATGGCCGAGGAGAAACAGTTGGCGGTACAAGAGCGTGAGGCCGAGACTGCGCATAGGTAGAAGCTGGAGGAAGCCATCTCCAAGACTTGCAGAGAGCTACCAGATCTCTAGATTCAAGTTACAGCTGCACCAGAGGAAAAAGTGGCCAAGATTGCCACAGTAGTATAGGAATCCAAAGCCAAGGTCGACGAAGTGCGCCTTGAGTTACATATGAAGATATTTGAGTTGCATATGCAATTTCAGCCGGCCACCCTACCAAAAGTCCGAGAGAAACACGCAGCATAGCTCAAATTTTCCACAGAACAGATTGAGTCTCGTATACAGTAGTGCGCAAATGTATTCGGAGAAGTCATGGATGTATGGGCTTCACTGCAGGAGGACGTTCAAGTGAAGAAAATAGAGGCCGAAGTGTGTGAAAAGCTAGAACAAATGGATCGGATTAAGGTAACTGCCAAGACCTTAGCATCGATGCAGCGGTTTACCCAACTCTAACAGGGTAAATTTTTACAAGGACAGGTGGATGAGCTATGTAGGAGGCAGCAGCTACTTACAGACATAATGAAGCCATCGGAAGTTGAGGCCATTCATCTCTCCCAAACTGTAGAAAAGAAGTTGAAAGCACTGCGCAAGACACAGAGAGGATTCGAGCATAAGGCAGTCACAGAGACGCTGCTCAGCGAAGTCAAACATTTTGAAAAGAAATGCACCAAAGTGATTCCGCCATTGAAGGATGCATTGAGTGGCATCAAACTAAATATTGATGGTGCATCAACATTGTGACTCAGGACGAGTCACAACTTTGTGTTGTGGGCTTGTTGGACATTTCATCCCTCAATGAAAGAAGTTAGAGAAGACTTCGCAGATCAAGGAACGGAGCGCGCAACACGTAGTCCATTTTGAGTATTAGGGGCTTTGGGGTGGGTCAAAGCCCCTTATTATGTAATGGGATGGGATTATTGTATGAACGTTGAACTCTTCCCATGGTTTTCGTACCATGGTATTGTAAATGAAAAATCTATGTGAGTCTAGATAGAAGTCAGAAAGGAGGCTAAGTTAAAGTTGATGAAATGCATTTTGATGTAAGATTGTTTTGAGTCAGAGTCTGTGGTGTTGGGTTAGAGGAAAGGCTCCTGCAGCTAAGTGCACAGGGTGAAAGTGAATGTATGAGAAAGATCTGAGCTATGAATGAAAGGCATGTTGAAATATATCTTTGTTTATGTTGATGTGTTTTACTTTACTTGTTGTTATGAATATATGTGCTAAATAATGGTTTCGACATGTAATTTCATAGCATAGTTATGTTTATGGTTGTTTACCTTATTTTATACATGATTAAGTTAGATCGCATAGTCTTCTAGTAAGTTCAACAGATGTGTTGAACAACGCTTGTATAATTTATATTATTTTTTTGCGAAGCTCTGCCAAGGAAGGAAAGCCCTAAAGCCATTGTCCATTTTCCCTCTGGATGTAGAAACATGGTTATAGCATCTCCCTATATTGCCTCAGGTGAGACTTCGGTCTGCACACGAAGATCGTTGCTGAAAGGGCCGGTAATAGTGGGTTTTTTTATTCACACAGCCACATTTGAACTTGGGTCTAGGCCCCATCAAGCCAACACTACATTTATTTGTACTGGTAGCTTAAATATTTGGGTTCCCATATTTAAATAATATTCTACAATGACTTCTGATGTAAAATTGATCTTGTCACTTGTACAAAATTGCACTCTAGGATAGTCATGTTCCTTGTTAGACCTATGATGATTGAATTGTGAAGAGTTCCCCTATGTATCAGCAAATAGGGTGAACCCGATTTCTTAGTGCTTATACACTTTTAAGAAATTATGATATATACATTTCTTCCTTTCGTGTGATTGAAATAGAAAGAATAAATGAACCTATTTATGAGATGGAAACAAGATAGACCACCCATATAAACCTTAGTATATTTTTGGAATACACTAACATGATAATGTCGCTACCCATTTCAAAGATATATAGTGCAATAGATGAAATTAACACCAATTGTGCTCCTTTTGAAGAAACATTTAGAAGGAGTATCATTACCAAAGATAGTGTTTCCATTCACTTTGAAGTTAATGCAGATCGATCCTTTCGCAATGACTACGCAAACCTACTTGACATTATTGGTGTTAAGAAAGAAATAACAAGACTCGAGATTGAACTACTAGTCAATTTTTTTTTAATAGTTGTTTATTTTTTCAAGGTTCAAGCTGTGAAAAAACCCAACTCAGAAAGTCATGCCTCATGCCTAACCTGGATTTTCACATTGGATACTTGTATAATATTTTTAGTCTTTGTCCAGACATTGTTTCCAATGAAAAATTGAAGCAACCATTTGAGGAAATTTTTTGAAACAAGATTGTTAGACATTTATGTTGAAGGTCTATGATTTGAAAGGTCGACTCAATGGTCATGTCAGACCTCCTCAAAGAGACGTGTATCTTCACAATAAATCAAAACATGTATAAATACAAAGTTGGACTCTTGTAATCAACAACCAATTTAGTCAAGCACATAGATAAAAAAATTGATCTGAGTGAAGGAGCTAAGGAGGAAGAAGTTTAGTAAAGGTTTTTTTGTTGGGCAATTGGTTTTTGGAAATTTTCAGTGCATTTTAGGCATTGGCATAAACATCAGTATTTTTTGGAGCAAATTTCTCACATATTTTGGAGCAGATCATTAAACATCTATAGAGTATAACACTTGGCCCCCCTTACAATAAACTTTGGCACTATTGCAAGGATTTCTTTAGACTTGAATCACGGCCCTATGAATATTATTTCTAGCCCTTGTGGTAGATTATATTGATCCAAGAGGAAACTCATATTTTGGACCTATGGCTCACATAAAATTTTGGGCTTTTGGCACCTATAACCTCGACTTTGTGGCACCTTAAACCTCGAATATATGGCATATATTTCCTCAGAATTGTGATGTAAAATCTCTCGGACCTATGGATAGAAGAAGTAGCAAACATGTGGATTGACGTAGTTTCATACTTGTGACACAAATTCTCGAACCTCTGACAAGTATCTTGGATTTGTGGTACAACTCGGACTGTGGATAAGGATAGTAGGTCGAATATGTGGAGATAAGTTATGAATTATAACAAGCTCAAACACGCTTGAAGACAAGATTAAAACAGTGCATGGACAGCAACTCGGATGTTTATTTCTAAGAAGACACAGGTTTTTTTAGAACAAACCTTACAGTCTTGGAGCAATTTTTTTTGGAGAAAAATTAAGGCTAGCAAAGTATGAAAAATATATTGAAGCATCCATTGAAGACACCCTTGTAGTATCATACATATTTGAAGCATAAAAAACTTGGAACAATATAGAAGCATCATTGAAGACTTGTTGGAAGAGACCTATAGAAGAAGATGACCTTTGTGTAGCCATGTTGAAGAAGATCATTTGGAGCATTGTTCAATCCCTCATGGAGTAGCTTTGGAAAAGATTGGTTATGTAGACATTAAGAATATTAGAGACACATATAAATCAACCTTGATGCACTAGCCCCAAAAGTATTTTGGAATATATTTGAGTTATTTTCAAGACTTGTTGAAGTAGATATTAGAATTATTGAACCAACACTAAAACCTTATTGAAGAAATTGGAGTATATTAAGAGGGTTGGAGCCCTAGAGGATTGGATTCCTCACACAAGGTTGGAACCTAGTGGAAAACTAGGTCGAAGTCTGAATTATTGGAGAGGATTGGAGTACTCAAGTAGAACAAGTTGGAGGTTCGTGTCGTATAGGTTGGAGCTTGGTTTTAAATTGAAGATTGGAGTCTTCATATAGGTTTGGATCCCTAAAGTTTTATTATTGTAAAAGAGGATTAGATTAATTTTCATTCTCATTAATAAAATTATCCATTTGTTATATATATTGTGTTTTTATTTTGGTAAGTGATCTTAACTAGCATCAAATATCAATTGTAAAAGAAATATTGATTCAACCCCCTCTCAGTATTTCCAACAATCAGTATCAGAGTCAGTACCTTCAATCATAGCCTAACATATGGAAGATAGATCCAAGGAACACATATGGAAAAATAAAGAAAGAAAGGCTCCAAACCTTCTGAAGATATCTCCTCCTCGATCACGAACTAATAAGTAAATTAGGTTGACAAAGCTCCCTCGTTTGATGGAACAAACTATGTGGCATGGAGAAATATAATTAATTTTTTTTTATGGCTCAAGGTTTTGAGGTATGGGAATCGATGACTACCGGAAGTTAAAAAGATCCAAATGAATTCAATGCAAAATTTATGAAGGCGGTCATGAGTAGTCTATCAAACCCAATAAAAGTAAAGATAGGTCAATGCTCCCCATCCAAGACTCTCTGGGAAATACTACAAAAACTCTATACAAAAGAATCTACTTTTGTATCAGCTATACCAGATTCAAAGCTTATGGAACTAGAGCACAGAGATAATCAAGAGTTAAAGGAGGTAGATAAAGGAAATAATTTCATAAAAGAGGATGATGATGACGAGAATTTTGAAGTAGAAGTTGAAACAAACCTCAAGGCAAAACTTGTGGCTGCTCTAAAATATATAAGCAGACTAAAAAAGGAAAATAAAGAACTCGAGAAGCAGTTACAAGATGTTGATCATGACCTTGAAAAAACATAGGAAGAATTTGTCCCTTTAAAGCATCAAGTACAAGAAATAGCTAAGAATATTTTTCTTTCTACATAATTTCTAACGATGTTATGATTTTATGGGGTGAATGCAATATGTAAATAATGAAGAATTTTTTAAATGCAATTATCTAAAGCAAGGAAAAATTTAGCCCTAAAATTAACATGGGATTAGAGTCGAGCTAAATAAAAATCATTGAGAACACCCCATTATAGCCACTGATGATGGAAGCATATGAAGATAATTGATACCTAAAAGAATGATAGGGTTTGAAGGAAACCCTAGGAAACCTTTGCTTTTGCAAAGAGAAGCTAGGGTTTTGGAGAAACCCTAGGAGTGGCCTTGATATGAAAAGGAGCCTGGTATGATTCAAAATTATTCATGATATGATATGAACTGTAAGATTCCATTCAGTTATTAAAGCACCTGATAGACTCAAATAAACCCTAGGAGAAGGGTATGTTCCATATTTAACGGTCAAAGAAGATAAAGGATACATGTGGTATTCATGAGGATGCATCTCTTCTAAAGAAGATATTGATATATGATCGATGGAAAGTAAGTCCTCCTGGATAAGAGGGAAACAGGATCAAGAGGAAGTTGAGAGCCTCCTCCAATCTACATTAAAGATAAGTACTTTTAAGATGCATGTCATTTCATTGTGTCACCATTCTTGTGAATTTATTCTTTTCAATTATTGGTGATTTTTTTTTGCGGGAGTATATTATTTGTTTCACTAAATTCTTGGATAAGGATGCAATCCATCATGGGGATCATCAATATGTAGAAGCATTGTAGGAAGATTCATCTCCAAGAGGTATTTGGTGCAGGAAGAGTAAGCTCCAATAGGGAGATGGTGTAGGATAAAGATGAAACCACTCTCCTATTTAAGAAGAGGAATAAAGACCTGCCTCATGAACAAGTACACTTGCATTATGTTTGTTTATTTTGACATTATTTCTCTTGATCTTGTTATGTGATCATAGGTATATCTGATGAATGTGAGTACTAAGTCCTATATATCGATATTGAGGAAGATGTGGAGCCATCCCATGACTTGAATGGCACATGAAATGGATAATATCTTAAGACCTCCATGGAAGGGTTGGAGTCTCCTTTTGATAACTATGATTTAAGAATCCTTCTATTTAGCGGGAGTATATGGAGTGCAACAATCTTATATGTTGTTGAGAGTGATATGTCCTTCATGCAAGGACTATTCTAGATGACTGAGATGTAGCAGTATTTTATGCTTCTGCGATATGTTTCAAACTATAATAAGAAATATGCTCTCAAATAGATAATGATATTATGATATACTATCACTTGTTTTTGAATGATCTATTATCATATGTTTCTAAAGTTGGCTTCCTCAACGATTTCTATAAGGAAGGAGCATACCTGGAGCTACCTCAAGGCTTTGAGGCACATAGGATTAAATTCATGATTATAGTTGGAATACATGGACTCGAGCAAGATATTTGGTCTTGGAATACTTGGATTGATGGTCGTATGATGTGGACACCAACCTCTATTCAAGGTTGCAGGTATGTCTCTGATATTTGGGTATATATTCTTGTTTTGCATCATTTTGTCACACTAAGGAAAAACACCTTAAATCTAGATCTCATTATCTGATGAACCCATTTCAGCATTCCCCTACAAATATGGAAGAATATCCATTCGTAGAAATAAAAAAATCATGGATTACATTGCTAAAAACCCTAATTTCGGCCCTCAGCGCATCTTTCCTATTGTCAAAGTGTGATGTCGCACCCGTAACTATTAAAAACATGCAATGATCAACACAATTTGTTGGACCAAAAAGTGCGATGACAATTCTACATAGGTAAAAATAATAAGTAAATTCTTGAAGCCTTGTTGCAGAACCTTATTCAAACTGAATGAACTTCAATTCGCACCTATGTGGGCATCATCCCCACTTTCATAGATCCCATCCCATTAATTATGGATCCTATATCCCCTCATCATAGATCTCACCCCTTCATAAGTGGATCTACAACCACTTCTCTTCTCCTATAAATACAGAGCAGACCAAAGAGGAGAGGTTTTGATTTTGAGGTTTCTAACTTATGCATTCATGTTGTTGAAGTGAAGGCTTGTCATGCCAAAGGCAGGATTGGAGAATGGTGGAAGGAGACGTATTACATAAAGGCTTGGGTTTTAACTTTTATTTCTCAATTATTTAATACAAAGTATACTTTTTTTCTCACATTATGTGTCAAGTATTTACATGTATGTATCAGAATTCCTTGATCTTCTGATAAGTTACTACTTGAGATTTTGTATATTATATGTTGTGATCCTTTGTATGTTTTTGTTGTTGCAGGTTCCAGTTCCAGAGAATGAAAGTGGAGTGGGATCTCAAGCATATAAGACCTACTTCATTAATCAAATGAGTATTGTTCAAGTATTTTCTAGAGAAAAGATAGCATACATTGTTCTGGGTTGTTGCAGATTTTATCATTGAGTCTAGGGAGATCGCTCTTTTCCGCAAGTGGGATTTGTCCAATAAAAAACTTGGCGACTCTAGTGGGGAATGGTTTAGTTTTTTGGTGTCCTCCTTTGTCTTCCTTTGCCTTCCAGAACCTCTGCCGATTGTAATATGACCTTGAAAACGTGATTTTCTGCCCTGTTGAATGTTTTTTTTTTGGTGCTAAGCCATCTTCGCACTTTGTCTTTAGAAATAGAGCGATGCATCGTATTTTTCCTGTATAGAAGGTGCGTCTAGCACACTGGTGTCAACTGGTTACCTGCGATGATACTTGGAAATTTCAAAATTTTGGGTCTTACCTTTTGGGTCTAGAAATTTGATTTTTTCTTAGTTTTCATGAGTCTGCGGTCTGTCTAAAAAGTCAACCCTAGCTTGAATTGCCATGTTTAATTGTCTTTTTGTGTAACTTGTTTATCTTTACATATTTAGGCTTTTGGAATTGATTAGTTTTTTTAATCTATTAAAAATTCATTTCTTACTTCTGGAAATCGGTTGTATGATTTTTTCTTCTTTTTAGTGATCTGATCAAAGAATTCATTGTGTGTATGGTAAAAAAATCCTATATTATTTTCACAAAAAGATAGATTAATTTGAGACTGTTTGTTGGTTATGCTTGTTGTGGAAAATCTTTTTGTTTGTGAAAAGTTTCCATTTACATTCCTTTGACATAATTATTTTATACTTGCTTATTGAAGTATTTATAGTATTCTTATGCATAAGAATTAATTTTTTAAACATTTATTTGTTGAAGTGTTTTTGAAAAACTTATAATTCCTTTCCATTGAATGTTTTCTTTTCAAAAAGAAAAAAACCTTCTATTCTAGTTCATTGGTGAATAATTTTTTGGTGAATCGTGTATCCTACATTTTCTTTTATTTTCATTTCAAAAATGGTTCATGTTTCGTGCTTTGAATGTTGCACTTGTTTCTTTGCTTGCAACTACTCGTTCCTTACTATAGTTAGTATTCATCGAATTGAAAACGTTTTGATTTCATATTTGTTGCTTTAGTTTGGAATTGAGTTATCATAGCAATTAATCATCATACACATTTAGTCCTTTAATGAAAAGTGAGACATTAAAATCAATCAAAGTATTTAAAATAAACAATTAATCAATAGTAATCACATTTAGTGTGGGTATAGGTTAGAATACATGTCTCGGCGCATATAAACATAGGAGTTGTCGTTTCTTGTCAGTGTTACATTCTGTGGATGGTTTGGTTCTTCCACATTCATCGGAGTATATAGGATTTTTATTCCACTTACCTTTGGGTATATAGGAAGGCACTCCACATATGATGAGTATATAGGAAGTCCCCCATTGTACAGTTACGCATTAGAGATCACTAACAAAAACTGTACTTCCACGTACCCTCGAGTATATAGGAAGTCCCCTTCTAGGTTGCAAACTAGCCATAAGTAACTGAGTCGACCACCTTGTTGTATGTGATACACCAAGGACAAAATTTGAGGAGCATAGCCTGCACATACCTAACAGTATATATCAGTTCACAAAAGCATGGTAAAATTTTGATACCTAGTGACCTTTTTTACTGCTATTGTTTATTTGATTGATAAAAATTGTATATTTAGCTATCATACATTGTTAAAATTTGCTAATAGAAATTCACTGTGGAAACAGTTCCATAATTTATCAATCAGGGAACCCTTTTAACGGGGATCCTAGTCCTTTTCCTTGCTTTTGAAATGTTGGTCCTCCTTACATGGCTACATTGTCTCTTCTTGGATTCACGATAGGTTTACTAGTATGGTTTTTTTCAACCTCATTGGTCTAAAATACCCAATTTTCTTCACCTCAACAACACCAACCTCATGTTGATCCTTTACCTTCCTCCCCTATCATGTTTTCTTCCCTTTCTTCTTCTTTACCTAGTGAAATTATTAATGCTAGTAACTAGGAGGCTAAGAAGAAGAAGAAGAAGCAAGATAAGAAAGGGGTAAACCAACCAACTATGGATGTTAGTGTTGATAATGTTGAGGAACCCTCCAAAATGCACCGCAAGCCCAAATACCCCTGCAAGATTTGTAAGGGTGATTATCTTCTTATCAATTATCCAAGTATTCCTAAGGTCTTAGAAGTGTGGTCTAAAGATTATCATCAAATTATTGTTCATCCTTCAACTAGTGATTATAAGGTTCTAGGAAAAAAGGGAAAAGTTAGGTTTCCTTGTAGGTTATGCGAAGGGAGTCATCAAACTCACCTTTTCTCTCATAGGGATGAAGCCTCTAAATTGTTGGAAAACCTTACAGTTTTTCAACAACAACTTCCAACTAGTTACCATAAGCTTTCTCCCGACCTACCTTTAGTTTATGAAGTGATTGATCCCATTTCAATTTCGGTCAATCCCACTCTTCCCTTAGAAAGTGAAATCCATACCACTCGAGTTGATGAACCATTGGTTGATGAAGTGGTCGACTCAATTCTATCTTCGGTAGATCCCACTCTCTCCTTAGTGAAGTTAATATCGCTCAGGTTCTTCCTATTACTTCATATTTTTTCGGACAAGGGGGAATTTCACTTGTTTCCATGTAACCCCCCCACCCAAGTACTAAGCTCATTTCCTTTGATTGGAATAAAATTACAGAGTCGTGTCTCCCTTCTTGCATCCCTTTCCAAATCATTGTAAAGGCTTGTTAGTAAGAACGTGTGTCACACTATTATAGATGAAGGTGCTTATGTTCCCATTTTATCCTCAACTACTTGGAAAGCTTTGGGTTCCCCTCAGCTTGTGTCTGTTACTCATAATATGTTGGATTTTAACAAAAGAGTGAGTGAACCTTTAGGGATCCTTCCTTAGATTCCCACTACTTCGGAAGGAAAATTTGTTTGTATTGATGTAATGGTAGTCCAAGGCCCCTTGGATTTCAATTTTCTCATTGGGAGAGACTATGTCTATGCAATGAAAGTTTTCGTGTCCACACTCTTTCGTGTGATGTCTTTCCCCCATAATGGAAAAATTGTGATTATTGACTAGCTTTCATTTTGATGCCCTTGATATGACTACCAACCATCCAACCCCCCTGAACATTTCTTATACGCAAGTGGTATTCCCCCTACCATAGGTTAATTATGTGGAAAATTAACCCATGCCTTCATTTACCGATGAAAATGAGCCTCTCATTGTATGATCGACTTCTTAGGACTTAGATCATTTCATATTTCAGACTTTTGTGAGTAATATTTTGTTGTGGTGTATTACTTGGATCCATCGCATCAAGTGATTTTTTATATTGATGTTTTGAACCATCTACCGAGGTTCACATTTTTATCTTGATAATGAACCTCGGTAAATGGTTTGAATCGTCGACTTAGATCATGTAAGTGACATGATGAACCCTTCAATGGGGACATTAGAGCCTGATCTTCCTACCCCTATTGAGTACCTTGACATGTAGTCTAGCTTGGAGACTCCCTGAGCTATGAATGTTGAAGAGGGGGATTCTAAGAAGCAACAACTACAGATTTTGAAGATCTATCCCTTGTGTAGTTCGATTTGGAATGACAGTGATTTGATTAGCATTATGTACATATTAATCATCATTGGATATAGTTGAGTAGTAGACTTGAAAAGAAATTTTTGTGGCACTTCAAGATCGAGGACTCATTGTCATTATCATAGAGGTAAATTTTCAGTAAACTATATCGATAGGTTGAATCAGAATGGAAATTTAAGAGAGGCATGGTAAGACAGGGGGAGAGAAACTATTAGAGAGAGAGGAAAATTGTAGGAAGGGTGAGGGAGATACTTCGTCAAGGGGAGTTACTATTTTCCATTGATGTCAAAGAGGGAGATCAATCAAGAGAAGAAGATCAGAAGCATGGAGACAGGGGAAGCACTAATCACAAGGGGAGCATAGGTGTTTCCATCAATGACAAAGTGGGGGATTGTTGGACAAGTTGTCATTGATGTCAAGAGCATGAATATTGTCATCAATATCTGGAATTGAACAACGATTATGGATACAATGGATCATGTTAGGTGCATAATTATATGATGGTTCAATATCTCTTGTCGATTCCTTTCCATACATATGTGGTATGTCATGTAGTTCCTCTCAGTTGAGGAGATATGCCCTATTAAAGTTAATAACCTGAAACCCTGGTCAAGGTGCCCCAGATGAATGAGGTTTTGGTCCAAATTTTGTCTTGAAATTTAATTATAAGATGTTGGTTTTTGAATAAAATTTTATAGGTCCTAGTAGTTACAAGTGTTGAACATGTCGATTCATAAAAGCAGGTTTTTACATTTTGAAAATTTTTTAAAAAATAAATTTAAATATCGTACAGGTCAGATCCATGAAAACAGGGTGTTAAAAATATTTTCAAAGGGTAGGTCGTCCCTCCCTTTAGACCCTTTGTTAAAGTATAAATAGGGAAATTGTGAGCCCTTAATATCATCAATCGAACTAAGCCATCATGAGTTAGTTATATGATGATCAGATTGTTTTGTTCTGGTACAGGGAGACAATGTTGTGAAAGGAGCAATACACAGTGCGATGAACACATTTTTGTTATGGCATTTTGGTCTGACTTGATAGTGGTAATGGGCGTTGGTGCTTTTGTATTGAATATGTGATGGGTAGAAGTTTGATTGACCAAGTGTGAACTTGGTCATTGTGTAATAGGAGCCCATAACCATGAATATTGATCTAGTCAATTCAAATTTTTTTTGGTCCTTGGATTTGGTCGTGACATTGAATTGAAAATAGGACTAGATTGTTGGGTGATCAATGACACAATAACAGAGTGTAATTTTTATAGGATATTGGCATATGGTGTGATGTATTGTTATATCGATATGTGTGTGTGAGGGCATTGAGTATCTGACAGCGATGTAATAATCCGTGATCACATGATGTGATGAAGACTACAAGCCAGCACGAGAGAATTTTTTTTGAATATTATGCCATGGTGGCTAACCAAAAATGGTGACGCAATCGGTGCCATTAATTCGTATGACAATGCACTGAAGGATGGCATAAACCCAAATGATATATTTGTGTTCATATGTGATGCAATGTCTTAAAAAGGAGTTGAAATACTTGTGTGAGGTTGGTATGTGTGTGGAACGTATGCACCCGTAGCGTAGTGTGATAGAGAATAAATTTCATCGATCAGTGTGCAGGCGTATTGAGGATCTAAGTGTGCAATGAGAAATTAAATAGTTATGTTATGGATTAATTGAAATTTTGGTTGCTTTTATAATAAATGTATCATTGTTATCCATTCCATTATAATGTCTGATCAAAAAGTTTACTTTGTGTAGGATTGAGATCTGATTGAATATTGGATGTTGTGTGATGTCTATTGTATGCATACAAGTGATATGTGCGTCCTTGACAACATGTTGATGTGCGCAAGAGGATCAGAACATGTAAGTGTGTGTGACATATATTCATATACATGCATGTGATGCACTTCGATTAGAGGTTGATTTTCATATACTTGTGCATTAGAATTATGTGCACCCCTATGTAATACCATGATGTATTAAGACAAAGTATTTGTGGAAAGAAAAAAGGAAATACTTGTAGATCGTGTGAAATCAGTGTGACTAAAGCTAAATATATACACCTGCAAATGAATTACATGAGCTCCTATGAAAAGATAAATCAAGCTAACAAAGAGAATGGTAGTGTGATCTAAGGCTTGTTAACCTACCAGTTTAGAGAAGAAAATTATTCATACTATTAATGTGTATTAGTTTACGTAATGTTAGCCCCAAGGGATAGCTTAGTTGGTCGAGTTATTGTTGTTAAGTACCTCGCCTATCGGGAGGTCACGGGGTCAAATCTCCTCAACGCCCTTGGGGTTATGCCTTGCCTGAGTTGGTCGGTAGTTAGATCCCTTCGAGGTGATCTACCTGGATTTTCTCGTGGATGCAGTGGTATATGTGTTAGTGTTAACCTAATTGTGTGTTGTTGGTTGAGATTACAGGGTTGAATATGAAAATGAATGTAAGATAGAGAATTAGTTGTGTATGTTGTTGTTGGAAATGTGTTACTAATGTTTGTAGTTGAGTGAGGATGGAACTGATGTCATAGTTGAGTGTGTGTCGATGTTAGTGAATGGTGATGCTATAGTTGATGTATAGGTGTATTGTTTTTGTTAGGGTTTGATTTCATTCACGAGCAGAGGCAAGACAACGTGGTTATAATATTGATCAGTTGTTGGTGGCAGCGATATCATATCCATTTTTTTATTGCTACATCCAGAGTATTGAGGACTTGTGGATCATCATAAGATTACACTGATATCTAGGTTCGAATTATTTCCTGAAAGCTTGAGAAATATTGATTAGTCATCATAAAGCCAAGGCAGTAGGGCAGTGCTTGGGCACAAGTTGTAACCTACCTAGGGGGATCTGAGCCTCCTTCAAGTTGATGTTGGTAAATTACCCCTCCTTATATCTTGGGGAGTTTAAACTTCCTTGTGTTGTAGCAAAAAAATGATGTACTGAATTTTATCATAAGAAGAAAAAAATTATGGTTTTCTCCTATTTCGGTTTCCACGCAAAATATTTGTGTATTAATGTGATATGTTATAATGCTTTATCATTGTGACGTTGATATAGATTAATGTGATTTGGTAGTTAATGATTGGTTGAAGATTGATTAATTGAAGTTAAAAGAATTATTGAAGGATTAATTGATCCGCCCCCCTCTCAATTAATTCCAACAATCCTTATCATTGATATTGACCTTTAGTGGTACTTCTTTGGCAAAATATTATTATATTTTCCCCTTACCTTCTCAAGATTCATATATACTTCTTCAAGTATTTTATGAATACCTTTACATAGATTTTGATATTATACATCATTTTTTCATTCCAACTTCAAGTCTTGTTTGCATTTTTATGACACCATTGATATTAAGGGCCTTTTCAAACTTTTACAAGGTTTCTTTTCAACTCTCTTATTCATCTTTTCATCTAAGTCTCGTATAAACATATTCTCACATTCTTAACATTACTAAGGTGGTTTGATTATGCTTATGCACCATGTTTATTCCATTTTTCTTAGCAAAATTTCCCCTTACAAAATTATTTTCATCCATGATTCTTTCACAATTCTATTTGGTTTTCAACCTTCTTAACATGTGTTTAACCAAATTTTTGCAACTTGGAGCACCAATCATCTATTCTTTTTAGTTCTGCAATTTTCAATGTAGATTCTTCTAAATACCTCCCCCCACTCCCCTTCTCTAAATTCTTCTTACATAATTTTTTTTGACTCCCTTATTCATCTTTTCATCTCTATGTTTGACTAAGCATTGTGTAAACATATTCTCACGTTCTTAACATTACTAAAGTGGTCTTGGTTATGCTTATGCACCATGTTTATTCTAGCATCTTTCTTTGCGAAATTTCCCCTCAAAGCATCATTTTCATTCTTCAATTTTTCCACATTTGCTTCTATTTTTTTTAATCTTATTAATTTGTGTTTCACCAAATGGTTGCAACTCGGAGCACTAATCTCTTTTTATTAGTTATTGTGCAATTTTCATTGTAAATTCTTCTAAATAACCCCCACCCCCTCTACTCTTTACAATTCAATTTAGTCTCTTTTAATTCCACTTGATGGATAGTGTAGAGGGATTGTTTATTATCACAAAGAAAAACAAAGATTGCATCATTATATTTTTTTCCATCCATCTCGATGCTTTCAATATGGGATTTTTGGAGGAATCAACTCGCATAGTCATTTTTACAAGTGGTCGCAGTTTGAAATAATTGAGATGAAAAAATTCAATTGTTTTTTAGGCCTTAAATTACCAATTTTTGTGGTCTGAACCTTCTATATACCTAGATTCAATAATCTACACACTAATATCTTTCCAATGACGCAGAAACTGCCTCAATCGAAGCTCATATGAAAAAGTTATGCCTCTAGAAAGTTGACTTTGTTGAGATTTTGAGGTGTTGGGGTAGCATCGGATGTGTTCTATATCCCAAAATTTGTGGAGGGACTTGAGTACATGAGATCTCCAAGACCCAGAAAGCGATTTAAGAAATTCCATCATGTTTAAGAGATATTTAATTAATTAATCTTTTTAATTAAGAACCCTAAATCTAACTTACGAAAATTAAAATATTGAAGTTAATTAAATTAAACATGTGATGAAAATGAATTAAGTCACACGGATCAAGCATCTTCTAATATTAGCTGTCGATTCAAAATTAGATCGCGATAGTTGATGTTTCAACGAGAAAAGTATAAGAAGAGGGCTTGGGGTCAGTTGGAGAACACACACATAGTGGCAGAGCACTGAGACTAAGCTGGAAATATAGGGCATGGTTTGCTAAGAATTTCCAAAAGTGTTTCAGCTGTAACGAGAGGTAGTATTGGCGGAAGTGATGATCTGATCCCAAGCCAAGAGTGCAACAAGAGGCAGAGAAGCAGCAGACTGAGAAGCACAGAGGAAGCAACAGTTGCGCAGCGCAAAGGCTTCAGGTGCTACGCAGAGGCTACGCGAGCCAAGAAAGGGCAACGCAGAGGTAGCAGGAGGCCAGCAGGGCTGACGCAGGCCTAGCCAGGGAAACACAAGGGAAGCGTAACCCAGTCTGAAATGACAGAGGCCCTTCCTGAGCATCATAGGGACTAACGCAGGCTAGCAAAGTTGACGCAGAGGGCTTCAGAGCAACGCTGGGGTTTCTGAACACTGAAAAGGGTTGAGTTCTGTAAATCCAGTTTGAGCGTGTGAATCAATTAGTTTTTATGTCTCCAGAACAGAGGTATTGATGCAGATTGTTTATTTATCTGTCGAGTTAACCAGTAAGGTGCCCAGATTTGTTGTACTAGACTCTACTTAATAATAAAACCCTCCAACAGCCAGAAGACCGGTTTTCCCGCATTGGGTTTTTGTAGGGACAGTTGTCCAGAAAATCCTTGTGTGTCACTTTGTCATTGTGCATGTATTCATTTTAGATATATATGTGTGTTAGGTTGTTAATGTGTTTACTTCGATATTAATGCTGAAAATTCAGATTAATAATTTAATGTAAGTAGGAGAATTAAATCAAGATTTAACATTAAAATTTATGTTTTAGCATATTCAGAAATTTTCACATGGTATTAGAGCGATTGCAGATCTAGCCTGAATCACCAACAAGAAGACTGAAGAATCCTTGTTGCGGAAAGAAACAGAGAAAGCAGCAGCAGCCACAAAAATCCAAACCAGAGAGGGCAGCGTAGCAACAGAAGGAAGCAGAGCCACGTAGAGTCCAGAGTGACGCAGTGTCCACGCAGGCCCGCGTACTTACTGCGCAGAAGTCGTTGAGATTGTCTGCTCACGCAGAGGCCAGCCAGGGTGACGCAGTCTTGAAGCTATTAGCTGATTCAGAGTGCCGAAATCCGTGCTGAAAACCTTCAATAGTTACTGGTGGGGTTAAAATTATGTCGGTGCAGAATTTAGCCTAAGCGAAGTTGAAAAAGAGCGAGTGGAGAACAACTTCTCAGAATATTTCTAGCCAAAGAACTCTGAAGATCGATTAGAGGATCGAAGAGAGCTGATTCATTTTTTTTGGCATACTTCCAAAGAGAGGGAGTCAGTTGTCAAAGGGAGCAGAGGGTGCCTTTCTCGCCAAGGACCCTAGATCCAAGTCTCTAGCATAGAGAGGAGGATTCATTCCGAAAAATTTTCTAAGCAGATGGCACCTCATGGACTACGTGATCAGGATAGGTTGGACGGCCTGTCCAACTTTGCAATCTATAAAGCCATAATCCCGGTAGTCCTGGAGGCATACGGCTTGAGGGAGAATGCAAAGAAAGTCCTGGCCACGTCGACCAATTCTCTTCCCCTGAAGAAGCATGAAGAATCTGCAGCACATGCCAAGCGCTTTATCATGGATGAGGTCAAAGATCATGTGGTTCCACACATAGTCGAGAAGGCAACGGCTCATGATATGTGGGTAGCTATGACCACACTATATGAAGGAAGATGCTTCTGGAGAACCAGTTGAGGTTATTCATGATGGCCAAGGGGGAGGAGATTGATCCCTTTCTGTCCAGACTACAAGCGATCCGGGATCAGCTGACTTGAATGTGGGTGAAGGTGGAGGACGGTGTTATGGTAAGGACGGCTCTAAATGTTGTCACGGAGGAGTGGGAAACTTTTGTCCAAAGTCTCTTGGGCAAAGCGGACCTTCCCAACTGGGACAATATGTGGGATATCATCTGACAAGAAGAAATCCGTCGGATCACCAAGAGACAGTACAGCACTGGTTCGAGCAAAGTGAAGAAGGACAGAGAGGAAGATGCAGCCTTGGCATTAAAGAGGCAGCAAAGGAGAAAGAACCGGGATCTTTCAAAGATCAAGTGTTTCCAGTGCAGCGAACTAGGACATTTCGCCAACAATTGTCCTCATTAGAAGAAGGACAAGGAAGCTTCTAACTCCAAGGTTGTTGTGGTGAACAATAGCTCCGAAGATGACATAGCCATGAGTGCTCATGAACCACGAAAGTGGGGCGACATGGATCTGTAGAGAAGCTACAGAGTGGAGACAGGATCCTTGAGTAGCCCAACTCTTGGATCACATAAGAGCTACGGGAGCCTTAAGACGGTAGCGGGGCAAGTAGAGTAGTGGGTGCAGAGAATCACAGATGGAGCAGAGGCAGAGCTGGATGCTGAGAGGGAGCAACGCAGTGTAGATGCAGTAGCAACGCAGAGGGGCTGATGTGACTTCAACAACGCAGAGCATGCTTGCTTACGTAGTGCAGAGCTACAACAACGCAAAGGCTTCAGGAGGATAGCGCAGCACAACAGCAACGTAGGGGAATTCAATGCGGATGCAACACAGAGGAGGTCTTCTTACACAGTGCAGAGCTTCAGCAGCACAGAGCAACAGCTTATGGAGCTTCAGTGATTAGATGCAGCCCAACTGACTTGTCTGTCAAAGATTGGGCAGGAATACTTCAATTTATTACTCTCAGCAACTGAGTTGCAGTGCAGAAGTTGGCAGCACGATGCAGCAGATTGAGAGGGCATTGTTGTACGGATGTATCAGTGGCAGTGGTAGCGTCATGGGCAGCAATACAGAAGCGCGGCAACAGCGCAGTGATGAAGGGCAGCAAGCCAAGAATCAGCGCAGAGACCCACACCAAAGATCAGTGCAGAACTTCGGGGTGAAGTATTGTTCCTAGAGCACTTTCCTCACTAAGAGGGAGTTTTGAGAATTTGAGGTGTTGGGGTAGCATCGAATGTGCTCTAGCTCCCAAACTTTGTGGAGGGACTAGAGTACATGAGATTTCTAAGACCTAGAAAGTGATTTAATAAATTCCATCTTGTTTAAGAGATATTTAATTAATTAATATTTTTAATTAAGGACCCTAAGTCTAACTTGGGAAAATTAAAAGATTAAAGTTAATTAAATTAAACATGTGATGAAGATGACTTAAGTCACACAGATCAAGCATTTGGATCAAGCATCTTCTAATTTTAGCCGTCAATTCAAGATTAAATCATGGTCGTTGATGTTTCAATAAGAAAAGTATAAGAAGAGGGCTTGGTTTTAGTTGGAAAACATACACACAGTGGCAGAGCACTGAGACTAAGCTGGAATTCTAGGGCGTGGTTTGCTAATAATTTCCATAAGTGTTTCAGCTGCAGCAAGAGGTATTATTGGCAGAAGGGATGATTTGATCTCAGGCCAAGAGTGTAACAAGAGGCAGATAAGCAGCGGACTGAGCAGTGCAGAGGGAGCAGCAGCAGATGCGCAGCGCATAGGCTTCAAGTGCTACGCAGGCCTAGAAGGGGTAGCGCGGAGGCAGCAGGAGGTCAGCAGGCCCATCCAAGGAAATGCAGGGGCAGCGTAACCTAGTGTGGGGTGACCCAGGCCCTTCCTGAGCAGCGCAGGGGCTGACGCAAGCTAGCAAAGCTGACGCAGAGAGCTTCAGAGTAGCGTTGGGGTTTCTGAAGACAAAAAAAGGGTTGAGTTCTGTAAATCCCGTTTGAGGGCGTGAATCAGTCAATTTTTCTGTCTCCAGAACAGAGGTATTGCTACAGATTGTTTATTTCTCTGTCAGGTTAACCATTAAGGTACCCAGATTTGTTGTACTTAGACTCTACTTAACAATAAAACCCTCCAGCAGCCAGAAGACCGGTTTTCCCGCATTTAGTTTTTCCGGAGACAGTTATCCAGAAAATCCTTGTGTGTCACCTTGTCATTGTGCATGTATTCAATTTAGATCTGTATGTGTGTAGGTTTAATGTTTTTACTTCGATATTAATGTTGAAAATTCAGATTAATAACTTGATCTAAGTAGGAGAAGTAAATCAAGACTTAACAGTAAAAAATTTATTTGATCATATTCAGAAATTGTCACATACTTATCTTGATTGACCAGCGTAACTTGAGAGAATGACACGTTAGCCCACGTTACTCGTGGAAAGGTTGCTAGCCACGTGGGGACTATGAAGAACACTCTAGAAAATTTGAATCATAACTCATGTTGAAGGTTGAATGGGTCAAATTTAATCTGTAATTGGCTATCGCATTGTGTTATAACCAAGCCACTAGGAGGAAAAGAGGTTTCATTATATTTTAGTACATTTTGTTCCATAGTAGAGTAGAGTAGTTGAGGATGGATAGAGATAGAGTAAAACATAAGGGGTTTGTATTTTGTTGCATCCCACAGACCACATGACTCGGCTCACTTTATTTTTTTAAAATGCAGCAAGAAATTCTCAATTTGATTTTTCCTTGGTTAAATAGGGAAAATTCGAATTCACACATCAATAGACAACTTGGATGCAGTTAATTGGGGTGACATGGCTCTTGTCACTTAGTTAGCTTAGTAAATGTGAGTTAGAGGAGTTAAAGTTCAGTTAAGCATGTGTGATTGCTAATTTGTAGCAATCAAGGTCAGTTATTTCAAGTTGTTTTCAGTTAAACTAATTCTAATTGTTGGAGGAACTAATGGAAGGTCAGTTGTGCACTGGGACTTTAGTCAAACTCAGTGATCATCCAATTAACTCAGTGTAACATCAATTGTAGACTAGTATTGAGTGTACAAGTGTTGCATGCAGTCATATGATCAACCTTGGGAATTGCACAATCATTTTGGAAGAATTTCCTAAATAATAGGGGCCTAATTTCTCAAGGAATTGTCAAGGAAATAGGGGCTCAAGCATAGGCAAAAATTGACTAAATCTAGGTCATAAGTTCTTAGTGAGAAAAGGGATAGGTTATTCACTTACATTTTGTGCTCAGTTGAGCAAAGCAATTTTAATACACCTTTATTCATCAGATTAATGCAAGCAGGAAAAGGGGTCTTTAGCATATTGCTTTCCCCTAGAAAAATATTGTGCATGTGTTATTTCTCATTGCATGTTTGTGATTGAAGTTCTAAATTGTGAATTGAATTCCGCAGAACAGTAGAGTAGGCTTGTGTCTTGTGATGTTGATTAAAACTTCATGAGCAGTTGCAAATCTACATCATAATTTCTACATTTATCAAGAGTTCCTACTACTTTGTGTTTAGACCATTTCCATTCCAAACAAAAAAAAGTATAGTAGTCTCACCTCGCAAATAGGTTTTTTCTCGAAAGGGTTTCCCATATCGTATTTTGGTGTTCATTATGATTGGTGTGTGCTTTTATTACATTCTTTTATATTTTTTGCATTTTATTTATTGTATATATAATTAAATTAGCAATAACATAATTAGAATCTAACATAATTTACCCTTCACTATGTAGATTTTGAATTATTTATTAGATTTGTTGTGACAAATTGTCCAATGAAATATCTCGATAATTTATGGATCTTATTAGTACCAAAGAAGGTGTCTTTAAATATTTTTTGGGAATTTGAAAGGGATCCAAATCGATTTAAGAAAAGAGTCGTTAAACCTCAGCAATGACCGATGAATCTATTTTTACTAACCTTCGAGATACAACAAAGAAGAGAGTCTCAAGGAATGAAGAGCCAATCACATATATCAAGCGTAATTTAAACCTCCTTATGGCAGCTTTGGAAAACAAGCTTGGAATCAAAGAAGTTGAAGGTTCCAACTTAGAGATCAAATCAGGGAAAATCAAGTGATAGGGAAGAATCAGAGGGCTTTAAGAAAGAACCTGAAAAAGAACAACCAATTTTGAGTGCCATGAACGATTAACAGTCCTTGTTCAAGATAGAAGTGAAAGTCAACATCAAGCCATATCAATATGAAATAGAGACTTTGAAATTAAATCATTGGTTGCACTAGTCAGAGGTTTATTTTAGTGTTCACCACATAGAGGAGTAACAAAAAATGGAAGCAACTAATGTTTAAACCCAAAACAGTGGATGAGGCTTGCATAAAAGCATAGTAATTGGAAAACTTAAACCAAAAGAAAGGTGAGTCAAGTGGTTCAAAGCAAAAGGAACATTAAGAAGCTTCCAAGGAGGGAAAGAAGAAGTGGAAAGGGGAAAAGTACAAAAAGACATCCACTACACATTAGGGCAAAGATCCTATCAACCAATGCAATAATGATGGCCACACAGAGGAGAAGCATTGGTCATTACATCCAAAGCTCAACTCTTACACGAAGAAGAAAAACTTCATAGCCACTTATTCAAGCGATTAGATGGAAAGCAGCTCGGACATGGGTGAGAACATTTTCTTCCCATCTATGTAGAAGGGGGTGAATTTGAGTTGCCTTCAACCACAGGAAGAGAAAGAGATGACCAAACTTTTTCATATAAAGATATAAATCCGAAGACGAAAATTGATGCTCTTTTTTACTTATGATCACAAGCAAATCTCGTAGCAATAGATCTAGTCAACAAACTTGGACTAGAGGTTCATGACCATCCTAGCCCATATCCATTTGGAAGGGTCAATGAGGAGGCAGATATAAAGGTAACCAAGCAATGCAAAATCAATTTGTTATCGATGTAGATTTTATTGATTTATAATTGGATGTAGTTCCTCTTGACGTATGTGGAGTTGTGTTTGAGAATTCGTATATGCACATGCAAGATGCAATCTTCATGCAAAAATCCAACCAATATTGTCTCATCAAGGATGGAAAATCCTTCATCATCGATGCACACGAGGGAAATCCAAAGATTTCATCGGTAAGTAACAACCAAACTAAAAAACTAATCAATTCTAACAATAAGTATGTTTTGTTATTATTAGGAGAAAAGCAATCGGTAGAAGAGCCAATGAGAGCAAATTCATCCCTAGAGGGGTGTAGTAAGAAATAAAAACAGTGACTAAAATATTTGTTACAAGCATATAGGGGAGTGTTTCAAGAGCATAAAGGACCACCACCCAAAAGGAAAGTAGAGTACAAGATCCAAAAAAATTTGGACTCTCCACTACCAAACATAGAGTTGTACGAACAGTCTTGTTCTTGAAGAAAAAGAGGCAAAGAAGTAGTTGCAACAACTACTGGAGCAGGGTCTTGTTCAACCAAGTACCTCACCATGTGTGTCATCCTTCATAATTGTGCCTAAGATGGATGGGACCTGGTGAATGTGCATTGTTTACAAGGCGTTGAACACAATTACACTCAAGAATAGGTACCCCCTACCCAGGATTGATGACATGTTGGATCAATTACAGCAAGTAAATCATTTCACCACACTGAACTTTGAATCATGGTATCACTAGGTTCGCATGAGAGAAGAAGATAATTGGAAAACCGCAACAAAATCTAGACGAAGTTTATATTAGTGGTTGGTCATGCAATTTGGTCTATGCAACCCACCAGCGACATTCATGAGATACTGCACCCTTTTCTAGATTCATCTGTTATTGTTTATTTGGTTGATACATTGATTTATAGTGTTACCTGGGAGGAGCACATATCACACTTGATGCAGGTTCTAAAGACATAAAAGAAGCACCAACTACTAGAAAATATCAAAATATGTGAGTTTGAACAACAGTCTTTGGTGTATTTGGGATATGTAATTGGTGGATCAGAGCCCACAAATTTTCTTGAGATCAGGGATTTTGTTTGGGAAACATAGTACATGAGAAAATTCATAGTCTCATTTTCAACAATAGACACACCACGACATGCCTTAAAAGCGAGTGACAATAATTTCTTATGGGGGAAGGGACAGTGGAAGTTCCTTGAGGAGTTGAAGAAGAAAATCAGTGAAGCACTAGTTCTTGCTCTACCAAACTTGTAGCATCCCTTCGAAGTGGAGACGAATATGAGTGGACACGGTATCGGAGTGGCCTTGATGCAAGGATGAAGGTCAGCGTGCTAATATTTTGAAGTGTTTCATGGGGAGGTTCTAAACTACCCTAACTACAAAAAGGAGCTTTGTGATTTGATACATATTGTCAAAAAGTGGAATCTTTGATTTTTGGTAGCAACGGATGTGTTCTAAGTCTCAATCTTTGTGGAGAGGCTTAAACACATGCATTACAAATAACCCATAAACTGTTTTGGGAAATTCCACCCAAAAATAGTTTTATAAGAAAAAATAATTATTTTTAATGAGGACACTAAGTCTAACTAGGAAATTAAAATAATTTATCAGTATTAATGTAAACTGTGGGTGAAACTTCTAGATAAAGCAGATCAAGTCTAATATAATCTTAGTCGTTGATTGGAGATCTAATCTCGGTCGTTGATTTGTCAATGAGAGGGTTATAAAGGAAGACTTGAGGGTCATTTGTAAGAGACACCAAGAGGATCTAGAGATTGAATTTTTCTAGTGGAGCAGTGCTCGGACGAAAATCATATCTAAGTGATTCTTCAGCGCAGTTGAGAGGCAGATATTTTTTGGCATAAGGATCTTCTCCGGGCTAAGGATCAGCAGCAGAGAGGTAGAGGAAGATGAAGAAGAAACTGCGCAGATCCTAGAGTGAGTGACACAGCACCCAAAAGGGGTGACACAGGGCCACACAGGCCTCATGCAGAGGCAGCGCAGTTCTTTAGAAAAAATGTTTGATTTCCGCTTGAGAAAATCAAGATCTAAGTCAGGAAGGGTTGGATCGATTTTCCAGAAGGGGTGACGCAATTCCAGATCTGACCCCACGCAGGCCTACGCAACTGCTGTGCAAAGGTAGCGCAGAGGGAGTTGGGGTTTTGTCATTTCAGTGACCAGATTAGCCGGGACTAGCAAAGTGAGGTATAGTCACTGATTTCTCTCTGTCAGTATTTCTCTGTAACTGAATCGTTTGTGGGACATTCAGATTTGTATCAAAAATAACTATTGCTTAATAATAAAACCCTCAAATTTGTTGCACCGATTTTCCCGCATTGGGTTTTTCTGTGGAAATTTGTCCAAAAACAACGGTGTTTTGTATGTGTGTTATTTTTCTTACTCAGATTTATGTTTTCACAAATATTTTAATGGGCGAAGGTTGTTTCAGTAACTGCTTCGATATTTTAAGAAGTAATTTTTAAATAACTTGTTAAATCATATTTGCAAGTAGGAGTAGTTTAGCTTGTTGCAATAGGGATTCCAAATCTAGGATCTAAAAATTTTCAACAGCAACAGTAAATGTTTCAATATCGAGTTGCATCATGAACAGTTGTTCAGAATTTTGGATGGTTTTCAGTTTCTTCTCTCAGCAACTGAGTTGCAATGCAGTGTTAGCAGTGGTAGTGCTATCAACAAATGCAGTATTTGAGAGGAAGTTGCAATGCGGATGCAATGTTGATCGTGGCAGGGTCAGTAGCAGTACAGTGCAGTAGCAGCACAGTGATTGATGGACAGCATGTCAGACATCATCAGCGCAAAAGGAGATGCTTCAGAATCAGAGCAGGGTGCAACAAGGCATATCTATTAGAGCACATTCCTCGCTAAGAGAGAGTGTTGAATTTTGGTAGCATCGGATGTGCTCTAAGTCTCAAGATTTGTGGAGGGGCTTACACATGCATTACAGATAACCCGGAAATTGTTTTAGGAAATTCCACCCAGAAACAGTTTTATACGAAAAAATGATTATGTTTAATGACCCTATGTCTAACTTAGGAAATTAAAATATTTAATCTGTATTAATGTAAACTGTGGGTGAAACTTCTAGATAAGCAAATCAAGTCTAATATAATCTTAGTCGTTGATTGGAGATCTAATCTCAATCGTTGATTTGTCAACGAGAATGCAATAAAGGAAGACTTGAGGGTCATTTGTAAGAGACACTTAGAATCTAGAGATCAAATTTTTCTGGCGGAGCAATGCTCAGACAAAAATCAGATCTAAGTGATTCTTCAGTATAGTTGATGGGCAGAGAGAGTTTTTGGCAGGAGGATATTCTTCGGGCCAAGGATCATCAGCAGAGAGGCAGAGGAAGACGAAGAAGACACTGCGCAGAGCCCAGAGTGAGTGATGCAACACCTAGAAGGGTTGATGCAGGGCCACGCAGAGACAGAGCAGTTCTTCAACAGAAAGTATGATTTCAGCTGGGGAAATCCATATATGAGCCAAGAAGGGCTAGATCGATTTTTCTTAAGGGCCGAGAGATCACGCAGAAGGGGTGACAAAGTTCCAGATCTGACCCCACGCAGGCCTATGCAGCTATAGCGCAAAGAGAGTTGTGCTTTCGTCAATTCAACTACTGGATCAGTCGGGACTTGCAAAGTGAGGTATACTCACTAATTTCTTTCCCTGTCAATATTTATCTGTAACTAAATCGTCTGTGGGACATTCAGAGTTGTATCCAAAATAATTGGTGCTTAATAATAAAACCCTGAAATTTGTTGCACAGGTTTTCCCCCATTGGGTTTTTCCAGGGACGTTTGTCCGAAAACGACAGCGTCCTGTGTGTGTTATTTTCTTGCTCAGATTTATGTTTTCACAAATTTGTTATTGGTTGTAGGTTGCTTCAGTAACTGCTTCAATATTTTAAGAAGTCATCTTTAAATATCTTGTTAAATCAAATTGCAAGTAGGAGAAGTAGTTCAGCCTGTTGCAGTAGGGATTCCAGATCTAGGATCTAGGAATTTTCACATAAACAATATACGATGGGAAAGGGGATAGTAATCCACACAGATCCCCAGTCATTATAGTACCTACAAGCCCAATGTAAGTTACAGCAAACGAGGCATTGCAAGTGAATGAGATTTTTATAGCAGTGTCATTTAGTGATCAAGCACAAGAAGAGCAACATAAAAAAGTTAGTCAATATGCTTTCAAGTCCACCCACATCAAAGATCATAGTTTTGAGAACTTTGATGCACATGAAGCATTTCACCCATGATGCAAAAAAAGAGGCATATACAAAAGGCGAGAACTTCGAGGAAGTGTTTCAACAGTTGCAGAGCCAAAGTTGAGTAGAAAATGGAGCTACCACAGTTAACTATCATTTCCAAAATAGTTATTCTAAATGTGACTGACTATAGCTACTCAGAAAGGCTCAAACCTCGAAGATTGCAAGGCATTTTGGTGTAGGGAAGACATTGACCAACTTAAAAAGGTGTACAAGCCCAAAATGCAAGAAGAAATAACTAGATTATAAGAGGATGTATGCTTTGTTGAACCAACAAGCCTAGTAACAAGAATCAGGGCCTATAACATCTCTTATATGTACCCATTCGTCATCGGAAAAGCGTTTCCGTGGACCTTGTGGGAGGTTTACCAACAACCAGGAAGGCAAGAAGGGAGATAAATACCTATTCAAGGTAGTTGGCGAGTTTAGCAGGACCATTATCATGCCCTACAAAAAGACCATCAGCAAACAGTAGCAAGTTTTTTCTTTGGACAAGTTTTGGAGCACTTTCAGATATCAATGAGCATCATTTTAGACGAGGACACCATATTTCTCAATGCATATTGGATTATGTTGTGGGAGAAGATAGTATCAAAGTTAAAGAGGTGTACAACATTCCATCCACAGACAAATGGGCAAACATGAGTAGTCAACAAGACTTTGGTGCAGATTTTGAGGGGTTAATACCAAAAGAATTTGAAAACTTGGAATGAACATCTGGTATATATACAACACTCTTATAACGTAGCAATCCACACTCATATTGGCAAGTCCCATTTGAAACTTGTTTTGGATATTTGTCACCTTCACCTTTGGATATTACATATGGATAACAATGAACATTGAAGAATATCATTGGGGATGATTTAATGGCAGATTATAAAGAAAGGTGGATAACAGAGTATGGTTACAGTTCAACAAAGAAAGGTTATAGGGTCCTAGTAAAAAAATCAAGGCTCTGTGATATGGTCTTTTTGAGTTACCGGAAAAGGTGGGAGATAACTCTACCAACTCAATCTACCCTTATACTTAATGGTGAATGTGGAAAATCTTAAACTTTATGAACCTTCAATGTTGGATCAGGGAGAAGAGCAGGTCCTACTTTCCATAGAGGATTTAGCACCAAATGCTTAAAAAGAGTTGAAAAACGATACAATTTTGTGAAAGAAGTCCAGAACTACAAGGCAGGGGCATGATCTTTGGCCGATTAGGTTGAAAGGACAATTTCCAAGCAAGGCTAAGTAGTACTTTAGGGTGAATGTAGAGGAAAGAAGTTTTTGGGAATCAAAATCCTCCCAAAATGGGGAAATATGATTAGAATTGGATCATGATATTGTTTGGCATCCATCTCATTGCTTTCAGTCGAAAAAATTGGAGTAATCAGCTTGCAAGGTTACTTTTACTAACAATCCCAATTTGAAAAATTCGGGGTGAAAAGCTCTAGGAGTCATTTTGAGGGTTAAATGGCCACATTTTGTGTTCCCAAACTTACTTTGAACCCAGTTTCCATAATCTACACATCAAAACATTTCCAACAACGCAAGAATCACCTCGATCATAGCTCGCATGAGAAAGTTATGCCTCTTGGAAGTTGACTTACTATGATTGTCCACCGTAATTCAAAAGGATGACACATCAACCCTCGTTACTCATGGAAAAGGAGTTACCCATGTGAATACTATGAAAAAAACTCTAGAAGGGTTGAAATGTAATCAGATTGAATTAGTCAAATTCAACCCCTAGATGGCTACCAAGTTGTGTTATCACTGAGTCACTAAGAGGAAAAGGGGTTCCATTCTATTTGAGTGAATTTTGTTCCATAATAGAGCATAGTTGAGAGAGAGAGAGAGAGAGAAAGAATAACAAAGAGGGTTTGTATTCTATAGCAGCCCATGAGCCATAGGACTCAGGTAACTCCATAGAGAGTGTCTACTCCTTCATATTTGCATCACTTCCATTCCAAACAAAAGAGAGCAAAGCAGCCTCACCTTCCAAATGAGTTTTCTCCTGAAACAATTTCTTGTATCATATCTTGGTGTTCATTGTGATTGTTGTGCATTAATAATACATTGTTCTCTATTTTCCACATTTTATATATTCATGCAAAAAACTAAATTAGTAATAACAAAGCAGGAATCTAAAGAAATGTACGCTCCATAACATAGATTTTGGGTTATTTTATTAGATCTATTGTGATAGATTGTCAAGTTGAATCTCCACAGCGATTTACAAATCAATCATTGATGACTCCATGCCATTTATATAAATCTTAATGCAAAGAACCGCCCTTCCTTAGTGTGACTCGCATTGTCCAAAAAATAGTTCCATTGATTCAATGTTTTCATTAAGTGGTATCCCACTGGGGTAAAAAAGTTCTCAATTCATTTGCAAATGTTATAGCAAATTTGTAACCTCAAGACTCAAGGACAATTAGTTGCTCAAGTTGAAAGGCACAGGAAGAAGTGGTCTTTGGTTAAAAATGTGTTTACAAATTTTATACATTTGGTAATGGTCTCCTCCACCCTTTCAAGTCACATCATAAGAAGCTTTAGAAAGGGCTTAATTAATGCCTCCCCCTAATGACACTGCTTGAAATTCATAATACATTTCTAAATTGGCAAGAAAACCTTCTCTAAATTTCCCTTTAGATGAGGAGGGTTTTGTAGTAGGGATTGGATTTCTATGTATTATGAATTTCTATCTATTTCAATCATTCGGATGAAATAACTATACTTGGAAGCCTTCCTTTCAACAATTCAAGACCTTCTCCCAGAAGCGATCAGCGTCGTCAACCTCCCTACTTGAAAACCTTCAATGCTAGAAAGATCAAGGTTCCTGTGAGGCACATCTTAGCAAAAATAGGGCTTTCCCAAAACTCAACTTCCCAATCCAATACATTTACAACGATTATCCAAATTTTCCCATACTTTTCACATATATATTCCCATCATAAATCTTAGATATAGCAAGTACAATTTTTTTATATATGTGCAAGGCCTACATTCACAGCAGAAGAAACTACTTTCATTGAGAACATCCATCCATTATTTTGACTATTTTTGAAATTCTGAAATATGGTATCTGTTGGATCACACAACATAAATAGAAATAATGAAGACGTCCAAAGTGATTTTATCCTAAGTTAAAAGAATCATGTTAACAAATGACATGTTGCTTAAATCACCAACTGCATATCACATGTTCCAATCTGGCTTGATGCTTCTGACAGCGGCACCGTTGAAACAAAACCAGCGAGTTGAAGCAAAACCAGCCACCATTACAATCAGGTATCTTGGATCCTCCTTTGCTACAGTGTGCTGTTCAAGAGTTGCACCTACACTGAGTGGTGATATCAAGATGTAAACAAACATTATCTTCATTAAGAGAGAGGGGGAGCTATAATATGAAGTAGACCAAATTACAATAATGTAAATAGACCAAGCTACGTAAAATACACGTCCATTGCACTCTTCCTGAAATTATGAATCATAGGTTCTTCTGTTGTAGAAGATACGCTTAAAGAGAATGGGAATTTGTTTTTCCTGTGTGTACCAAATTTGGATTATTTATTGCGATCTTTAGAGACTTGATACAGAAGAACGAGATCTGATGGCTACTATAACATAGTAAAGATAATAACCTACAAGGAAGAAATTTAGTTAATGTGCAATGCTAAGGTGACAGATTCTATTAACCCTTCCATGTCCTTTGCCCTAAAGTGCAACCAAATTAAACCTTCTACATTTCCTCCCACAATCCTTCCTCACATGGTAACAACTAATAGTGGTCAGTGATTCAAAATTGCAACACCACCACATTAAGAACATTATTATATCCCTCACCGAAGAGTTTGAATGAACATCCAAACATACTTGTAGAGTACATATTGACAATGCTTGCTGTATTATGGACATTTGTGGCAAATAGCAGGACACTCTATCCAGGTTGAATTGGCCATCGAATGCCCCTCATAGTACCATCATTGAAATACAGCCAACCATGATATTTTTACAAAGTTCAACAGAGGTATGCACTTTGAGCAAAGCCATAATGTGTATGAATAAATTGTAGTATGAGGGAAAATGGAACAACATTTTGACCAGCAGTTGAAGGACCAAATTTGCATAAAATCAACAAGCCCCCACAACATCCCAAGTCATGGAACTGACTTAATTTGGCACTCCTACTAACTGCTAAAAGAATCTTCTTATTATATGATAGAATAATCTTCTTTCCAGAGAAGCCCAAAACAATATAAGCCAACTGAAACTGAAACAGCAGACACATACATACAGATGGTATGCATTACTCATTTCTGAACTAAATCATAGCTCATTAACTGATTATATACCTTTCGGATGCCACCACATTGATTCAGGGTCCATTCAGGATACCTGATACTAAATTTGGCTGCTGCAAAGCATTGGAAATGTGCCTCCGCCACCTCTGGCACTCGAAGTGTACTTCCAGTTAAATTTGAAATATATAAAAGATGCTGCTTTGCAATCTAGTAAAGCTCTTCAGAATTAAATTTGTTCCATGCCTCCTGTATCCCAAACAGAGGATGAAAAAGTAGCAGTCAATAATAAGTCCAGATAGCAATAAATTCAAGGAAAACATAAAAGAGAAATACAAAGCATGCCACCACATTCCTTCTTGCACATGTAATATTCATGAAATTTTCATAATCTTGAATAAAGCCAACCATTCAATACCTTTAACAGGTCAAACACCTTCTCAGCAATATATTTCTGTTGAATAGTAGCACCTTTCTGCTGCACTTTATCTGGATGTACACACAATGTAGCCTTCCTGTAAACTTTCTTAACAGAAGCAGCAGTGATAACATCCGTTAATGACACAGGTTGCCAACCACTCTCTGGCCAAAGGATCTGAACATATAGCAAACCATTAATATAATTTAAGTAATTCATTGCTGACAAAGTTGTATAAAACAGTGACTGACATTTAGAATGTAAAAACTTAATAACTAAGTTGCCTGTAAATGGCTCTGGATATGGATATGGCAACTCTTTTCAAAGTTCCAATACAACACAGATAGGAAACAATATATATATATATATATATATATATATATATATATTAAAACTGAGATATAGAAAATTCCAATGTTCCACCAAATTTCCGGGACATGCAGATGCAGAGGCCTGTAAACACATCCCAGGGACACATGGAGATAGCCCCCATATTTTAGGAAGCTTTGTGGGGGACATCAGAGTCCTCTGGCATAGGGAAACACATTTCCAAAATTATAGAAAAATAAAAAAGATATGAAAGCATAAATGATGCATCTAACTGTATTTCCTAATAAAAGGTTTGATAAAGTAGGTCAATTCAGATTAGCATTTTAGGTGCTAGGATTTTCTTTTTTTGACTTTTAACAAAATTTCAAGTCAAATTTTAGGGAGAATGCCCAAAGGTCCAAGAATTCCAGGGGGAGTGCCCAAAGTCCAAGATTTCCTGGGGGAGAACCCAGGTGCCCCCTACACGTGTGAAACATAGCTCATTTTGTGCTAAATGCTCCACACCACATTTGGCCAACATTGACTTTCTTAGGGATGCTGTAAAACGTTTCACATGGAGATGGGAGGAGCTTGGAGAGATCAGGGAGCACGTCACAACCCTAGGGAGCATGTCCCCGTATAACACTGGAAAATTCATACTTTCTGCCTTCACATACAATAGTTGGTTATTGATATCATGTTCTAAAATACAACTTTTCGGGATGATGCCTACTATTCTAATTCAGGTGCCCTGGAATAACTGTATAGCATCTACATTTAAACCGTGTATGTTCTTGTCTATCTCGATCCACCCACCTGCTATCAGCTTCCTATATCCTCTGATAGAGTTCATAGTTAGCAAGTTCGAATATTGATGTTGATGTTTGTAGCTCAGGCAGGTACTTCTGCATAGGCCTAAGTGTTTGGGCGTGCAGAACTCGCCTAATGGACCCTTGAACCTTAATAATTACTTTAATAATTAAAATAGTTCTTTCATGAGATAAAGTGAGTTTAATCTAATCTAATGCCAAGGTTATTTCCATTAGATAATCAGATGAATCTCAACCATCGATCTCAAGTGAGGTGAGATCTAATCTCATCCGTCAATCACTTTGGAGATTGGAGTTGTGGATTCAGTCATAACTCAAGCTTATAAAATATGGGCTAGGCCAAAGGAGATGACACAGCAGTGAGCACACAGGGGGACAATGCATTCAGAGAGGAATCTCAAAGGTGGGAGGACTTCTACTCAAGTGTGCTAGGTCCAAGGAACTTGGAAGGTGCAAAGGGGGGCAGCAAGGAGATCCAGATCAGCCAAGTCTAGGGCTTGATCAGCTGGATCAGATCCACATTGCTGTATGTATTTTCTTCAGTTTGGGCTATTTTCCCAGTAAGGGAGCCCAAGTAGGTTCCCATTAATGATATGAAGTGCTATCGATTGGGCAGAATTTTGTGTATGTGCATATGTGAGATTGGTTATTTAATGTATTTCCGCACAATAATTTTTGGCTCATATTAAGACCTCAGCTGTGCTTTTATTCAGTGGGCATAAATATGCTAGTAATTAAGTGCCAGATTGCTAGATTCAAAAATTAACAATTGATGTGGTATGACACAAAACAAACAGAAGTAACAAAACATATAGGAGAAATCCAATGAAGAAAAAAAAATCACGAGTACACATCTCACTAATACAAAAAAGCAAGAAAAAATCTAGAAAATTTAAAAATGTAGAATTTAGACAATCAAGACTAAAAGTTTAAACATTTCCAGATCTTTAGCAAATTTCAAAATTGTTGGTGAACCAAGCATCAATTTCAGATTTGGCACAGGTAGGTTCCATCCATGATTCATTAACCATACCAAATCCACAAACTGAGGCAAATAATTCACCTGATCCAAATTTGGCAACTTTCCATACTGGAAAGTGCCATTCACTAGAATATGGTAAGTGTGATTGGGCTATTAATGATGTACTTGAAATTCTAAGTCTGTATGGGGAGATGACCATAGATACATGTCTTATTATTTATCCAGATTAGAAACTTCCACAAACATTTACAATCATATACTCAAAGACCATCAAGTTCAGAGGTTTTCAAACAGAATCAAATGTATGGTTATAAATTGTATGATGTGTTTCTGCTATTTCTCATTTGCAGAACACAAACTGAGATCTTCAACTCTCAGTAAGATCAGGAGCTGGTAAAAAATTTCAGCAATGCTCTTCAATTTGCAGCAAAAAACTGCCAAAACAGAATACCAAAATTACTTAACCTATTTGTACTTGTACCACTTTTCATAAAGGCAGTTTGGAAGCTCTTTTAAAGTGATTGAATTACATTTGGGTGATCACCATAGCCAGTAAATATGTTATTCCAAGCCTTTTAAATCTAGGGTTTTTCTATTAAGATGGGGTTTCTTCTTTTTTGAAATAATTTTGGAGTTTTTTTTGTTCTTTTCTTTTAAGATTTTCCATTTCTGCAGGATACCAAATGAAATGAATTTCCTGCCAGGATCCAAATCTGAAACAAAGCTTCATGGATTCTGAAGGCAGTAATGACAGATCTCGTTACAAAGTTTAAAATAGAATTTATTATAATGAGATTTTGCAGTACTTCAAAGTGCCATTCACTCAATCATCTTTCCATAAGATAGTTTGAAATAATACACATGGAAAATAGCGAAAACAGCAATGGCAGAGCCTAGTTTGAGAGGCTATGACAACTGGAATGCCAAATAGCTACAACCTGACTATGCAATTTCTCCATCAAAAGATATGCAGAAGACATTTGGCATGTACTCCAACTTGTGTGAAGCTAAGACTTCAACTAGCCCTCACTTAAAATCGTTTTGCCATTTGTAAGGATTTAGTTCATCAGGAAAGTAGCTATAAGATTCTAACAAACTTGGTAGTAAACAAACTTAAAATTTAATGTCCAATCTGACAATTCACTATTTCCAAAGAAAGATATATGGAAGATGTTTGGCATATGCTCCAACTTGTGTAAGGAATTTTCAGGGGCCGACTAGTTTTTCCATTTTTTTCCCCAATAGATTTGCCAATTGACAATGAATTTTCACCCAAATTTCTACACAATCTATCTAGTTTACATCAAATATTCACTACATTTTCTTGTAAGATATATAAAATCCCTAGAAATCTAAAACATTTTGCAAATGTATCCCCAATTATTTATGGATGATATTTCGCAAAATATGGAGATTCAACAAGGCTTCTACACTTACAAGAAGAATATGGATCCTTAACATTGCCCTGCCTGTAAGATGCTATATCTTCAACTGGTTCACTTGAAACAAGTTCAGTTTTTGTAAGTAAACAGTTCGTTGGGAAAGCAGCTATAAGTAGTAGTACCAAAGTTTAAACCCATCTACCTATTGCATAAATATTAATGAAAACAATGTTGCACGATTTGTACTCGTATAAGACTCGTCTGGATATTGACTCGACGACCCGTATAAGACTCATATAAGACTCGGCAAAATTTTCCCTCCATTTTCCCTTTCCCTCCACATGATCTCCAAGAAAAAGAAAAAAATAAAATAAATAAAAAAGAATTTCGACGGTCTCCACGGGTCTTATGCAGGTCTATGCGGGTCTTATGCAGGTCCTATGCGGGTCTTATGCAGGGAGCCGAGTTTTATGCGGGTTTTGGCAGGTACGGGTAGAAACCGCAGGTTCTATGCGAGTGACCTGTCTCGATATAAAACCCACCAAGACCTGCGGGTACTCGCAGGTCTTATAAGAGTCGTGCTACACTGAATGAAAACTTCAGTGCACTCCTTTGCCATTACATGATCCCCAGCAATGACTTCAATTTATTTAACACTAGAGTAGATACATTTTTAACTCACATCCATGAAGCACCAAGAGGGATCAAATTTCTTAAGAAGTAAATCATTTAATTCCATGTCATTTGTTCCCTCTCTTGGTGCTTGATAAATCCAGGTTTAAGATGGATCTATGCTGGTTTGTTTTTTAGATGTTGTCATGTATATGTATATATATATAGTTATTTATTTAATTATTTTCATATAGATATGTACATATGTTTTGTTTTTTTTGTTATCACTTAATATTACTTGACAACAATCGTAAAAAACTATGTTTAAAGCCGACTTGTATTTTTAATTATAAAGCTGACTTGTATTTTTTTTGAAGTAAATCTTTATTAATATTATTAGTGACAAATAGAAACTTAACAATCTTTTTACTTGTAGTTCTATTTCAGAAACATAAAGTTATTTTTACTTTGAAGCCATGTATTTTTTATCTACTTTAAAGTATTTTTTTATTATTTTTAAATCTAACATTATCTAATGCTACATAACAACATCTCCGCCACAATGAGCTGTAGAGCGCCTCTCAGAGCAATAACTTCAGGAATGTTGGTTGGAATATTTGCTAGCTTGCAACATCTTTCTTTGCTAATTGTTAATGTTACTTGTATAAGCAAATTATCATAAATTTCCTTGCTTTATTGCTGGGGTCAAAAATGATATTTTCCATCTGCAACTTCTCAATTTTGCTGATACAGTGCCAACTGGAAAGATTTGTTGGCAGTCAGACGGCTGGCCAACAATTACAAATATAGCAGTAGAAAAGGGAAGATGGGAAAATGAGGGTGATTACGGAACAAAGACACTTTGTGAGATGGGTTGGTATAGCAGTATTTTGAATTAGATTGCTTAAATGCTAAGTTACATGACACAAGGACATGGGACAGGGAGGGCACAGATATACATGTGTACAACACGGGACATGTCAACCTCACAAACAGGACACAAAGGACATGTTTTAACTTTTATATATATATATATTCAAAAAAATTATATTTATTAAAAAAATTACAAATTACTATTACAAAAATGAAATATAGACACAAGGATCCAATTTTCTTAGAAAATACAACATTTACAAAACACTTGGAATCTCTTCAAATCTCAATTTTACCACTTCACCTGCACAATGAGAGACCGTATGAGCTTTTTCTGCACAACTAAAAGTGAGGAAATTGCAATAAAAATTGTTTTTGAAAGTTGAACACGTAGGACATGTTACCCACCAAAAGTGGCTAACCAAATAGGAAAAAAAATTATCATATCTTGGACAGCAAGCCAACCAGCAGCCCTCTATATTGCTCAATCACAAGGATATGCCACATTCCTCCACCATTTGCACCAGTCATACACCTCTCACCAACCGCCATTCCTCTTGAAGGAAGGTGGTTCACCACTTGGGAAGAACTTTAACCATTTTGCAGTCATGTGTTTTTATCTAATGCTTTAGGCATTCTAACATGGATAGAGGGGTGATCTGGATGATTGACCGATCTTGACTATAAATTTGTTCTCTCACCTTACCGGGGGGGTTAGTCTTTAGCCCTAGTCCAGTGGGACCTCCTTTGAGGCCTTAGGGTTATAGGAGGGGCACTACTTGGTAAACTTGGTGTCCATACCCATTCCATACTTAACACCTTACATCATTCCCATGAAGTCACATCCATCCTTCGGGTTTGTTGTCATTAGTTCATTAGGATTTGGCACCCTCCTATCCACATCCTTGGTCAGGGCCGAAAAACTTTACCCTGGAGGTTGATGCAGTTAAAAGAAAGGTAAAAGCATAAGATGGCCACAATAAAAGAAAAGAAAAGTTAAAAATGCAAAAGATGGCCGAGACGATAATTACTTGGTGGGAAAAAGCCTAGCATGAGCTTTTCCCCCCTCATTAGCCATCACCCAATTCTTGAGCACTAGACGCTCCATCAAATAATAAAGGAATCCTTGCATGTCCCAACCGTGATGAGCAAGAAGCCAACTCATCCTTAAGGGGTAAATAAATGTTACATATTTAAAAGCAAGCTTGGACATCTAAGATATGCTCCTTATTAAAGCAATATCAAACAGAAGTAAAAGGCACACCAAATGGGCGGAAAAAACAGGCTGAAGAAAGGGGTAACTCATGCCTCCACTTTATACACTTAGGATGATGGACTTCTATCAGTCGGTCCTATGGCCATGGCACCTAGCCATGAAGCCTTTCCCCTTCGTTGTCACCACTATCACAAACACCTATGGATTGAAGAATTGACCTTAGACATGTCACCTCCCCTTAGGGGTTGGAAGAACCTAATAGGGTTGACCTTAGACATGTCACCTCCAGTGGGACCTCCTTTGAGGCCTTAGGGTTATAGGAGCGGCACTACTTGGGAAACTTGGATTGAATTAAAGTGTCCATACCCATTCCATACTTAACACCTTACATCTTTCCCATGAAGTCACATCCATCCTTCGGGTTTGGTGTCATTGGTTCATTAGGATTTGGCATCCTCCTATCCACACCCTTGAATCAGGGCTGAAAAACTTTACCCTGGAGTCTGATGCAGTTAAAAGAAAGGTAAAAGCATAAGATGGCCACAATAAAAGAAAAAGAAAATTTTAAATGCAAAAGATGGTCAAGACAATAACTACTTGGTGGGAAAAAGCCTTGCATGAGCTTTGCCCCCCTCATTAGCCATCACCGAATTCTTGTGCACTAAACACTCCATCACATAATAAAGGAATCCTTGCATGTCCCAACCCTGATGAGCAAGAAGCCAACTCATCCTTAAGGGGTAAATAAATGCTACATCTGCAAAAGCAAGCTTAGACATCTAAGATGTACTCCTTATTAAAGCAATATCAAAAAGAAGTAAAAGGCACACCAAAGGGGTGGATAAAACAGGATGAGGAAAGGGGCAACTCATGCCTCCACTTTATACACTCGGGATGATGGACCTCTCTCAGTCGATCCTATGGCCATGGCACCTAGCCATGAAGCCTTTCCCCCTCGTTGTCACCACTATCACAAACACATATGGATTCAAGGATTGACCTTAGACATGTCACCTCCCCTTAGGGGTTGGAAGAACCTAATAGGGTTGATCATCTAGCCATCGCTAAGAAGGCAGGAAACACTTTTAGGGGACTTGGTCCAGTTAAGTAGTTGAAGGTGATCCCAATTTAAAGCCTTATTATGCCCTTAATAAGTATGTATGGTCTATTATGATGCATCTATGGTCATTGTCTCTAATGAATGGCTACTTTCACTTGATCTTGAGATGGTTTTATCAGGTGGTCCTTTACAAAGTAGCGGAGGCATTGATGGCACACACTCCATGCCTTTACCACATGATGCCCAAGCCATACCACACATCTAAAGAGCAGTGGTGACCTTGCAGATGCATCACTACCCCTCCACAACAGAGTGTTGGGCGCTTTAATGATTACAGCAGTCGATTGACACCTCAAAGCACCCCCAAATGCTAAAACATTGAGCTCACTTTGCTTAGCATTGGAGATTCTTTATGATGTACCCAGCGGACCCAACATGCCCCCAAGTTGGCCTTGACACTGTTTGATGGGTATAGCTTGATCCGGAATCCAAATGATGATGGTCATCCCCAAGATGACAAGAGAGGACTTGTACCACCTCTTGGGGGCCCAACGCTTAAGAGAGATTGCACCATGTTGTCTTTATAGCCCCCATGGAGATGATGTGGGGCAACCAAAGCAAGCTTTTGGCACATGGAGACATTTTGAGGTATGACTTGAGAGCTTCCCCTCAATCATTTGGTTGATTATGATGATTGGAGATGCATCTTGCCCATTCCATTCATTTTTTGTATAGCTTGATCTACAGTCCAAATGATGATGGTCATCCCCAGGATGACAAGAGAGGACATGTACCACCTCTTGGGGCCCCAACGCTTGAGAGATTGTACCATGTTGTCTTTATAGCCACCATGGAGATGATGCAAGGCAGCCAAAGCAAGCTTTTGGCACATGGAGACATTTTGAGGTATGACTTGAGAGATTCCCTCAATCATTTGGTTGATTATGATGATTGGAGATGCATCTTGCCCATTCCATGCATTTTTGGAGCTTTATTTGCCCTAAAGGGGCATGACATCACGCTAGAGAGGAATTTTGACCCACACATTTGGGTTTATAGTGGCTTATTTATTTGTATTCACCTATTGTGTTGGATTGTAACCCATTTTCTTCATGTACACTCAAAATTGAACTTATCATAGAGATTTTACGCAAATTAATGAGTAATTTACCTCATATAAATAAAGGATCACTCCATTCTTATTTATCATCATCACTCTTGAATTTCAGCCTCCTTTAAAGAGCTCGACTTAGCCTGGTGTAATTCACTCCTGAGATGTGATATTTTTGGAGCTATTGCTATTAGAGATTGATTTTTTCCTTGGAGATGTCTTTTTGGGATTGAAAGACAACTATTTCATGGAAGGATTGTAGATTTTTTTTTTTTTTTCATGTGGTAAACTAAAATAGGGATTTTCTTGTTCCATGTCTAAATGCATATTATTCATTGAAAATCGTGGTTGATTATTGAATGTTAATTTTGTCTTCCTTGAGATCCATAGGGAACCTCCTAGAGAGCTTCTCCTATTTAATGTCTCCCCTCACAAAAAAATAGCTAGGGTTTATCAAGTGAAAATTAGGGATCTCCTCCTTACTCCAAGAATTAATTCATATTCTCTTAAATTTAGCAATAAAGACTTATCACCCAACTGGGAAAAGGAACTAGGAATCCTTGTGTTGGTCCAAAATTACAAAAACTTCTATATTTCCTTCTCTTTTATTTTTCCAAGGGCTTCAAGACAAGCCACTAGTGCTACTTTGTGTTGATTTTCCACGGCACTCAAGAATCTTATTTGAGTCTTTGAATCTCTGACACAAATACACTCAAATGCCACAACAAACTACTTTTCACAACGGAATAAACACATCAGTAAATCAACTAGTGCACAATAGACAATTTTTCACTTTTTCAACCAAATTTGTTATATTAACAATCTTTAATACAACAGTTTAGGTCTCTTGTACCAAGGATAATGGCCCTCATACAATTTGCCCTTATACAAGACAACTAGGGCATGATATCAACAACTACAATAATCATTCTTCCCTAAACAAGATACGACTGACCCACTTGTTGATGTAGCGCGCTCCTCAACTCCTTTCAGTCCACGTACCCTAAACACATATGCTGGTCCTTTTGCAACCCAATCTGCAGCTCTCTAAATCTGCCTCTACAAGTCAGCAATACTCCTTTAGGTCATTGAACACTGCATAAAATATCCTTTAGGTGATCACTGGGAAGCCTTTCTTGTGGCACAATTCCACTAAAGAGCATGAGGTAGATTGATGAGATGACAATGGCAATCTCACTCATTGTTGCAACAAGGTTTGGCCTCTGCCTTGTGAGACCTCTCACAAGGCCTAATAGATTCGAGTTGTCTTTAGTGAGACTTTTTGGAAGCTTTTTCGGTGGATTTTTCCGATATAATTTCTCTAAAATTTAGCAGGAAATTATTGAAACCACAAGCTTAATGGGTAACCCCTGCAAAATCGAAGTGCCCTAGGAGTTTTTTAGGGTGCTCAATCCATATATACAGTCAAAAAAACAGTTTAAATAATACAAATCAAGATTTCACCTCAAATTTTTCCGCTGGATTCTGAAACCAGAAAGTCCAAAAAGTCACACTAAAGACAACTCCTAATAGATTTTGAGGCAGCATGACACATCTAGGGCTAAGTTACCGGATCCAGCCAGGGGGGGGGGGGGGCAAGATCCCCGGATCTCCGGATCAAATCCGGATTCGGATCCGGATCCACATAAATACGCCAAAAATACGACAGCTGGCGAATCAAAGAATTTAGGATACGGATCCATGTCAACCGAAACGGATCCACTGTACTTTCGCCGGAACCTTCCAAACTAAAAATTCATATGTCGCTTTAAGTTTTAGGTTTTCACGAAGGTTAAACTTTTCGTTAACAGTTAAAGCATCACCCGGAATGTGCGGAAGGTTAAAACTTTTCGTTAACAGCCTGTGTTTCACCGACTCCAGGAAGTGAACAGGCAACAGTCAGCGACACGACTTATGTGGAATTCCTCACCGGTCAATGCATTACCATTCGGGCGACTATTCCCGACTATTCCTCACCGGCTACGCATTCCGCGAGGACCACCGGCTCAGCGTTCCGCGAAGACAAAGGTATCGTGACAAAGGTTCTGCGAGGACAAAGGTAGTATATACCTCGTCATATATCATATAGCTCGTTTTTTTTCACGAATTTTCAAGTCCTAGGCTGCTGCGCCGAATATAAACTCCTGTGAGCCGAAGAGCTTAGGAAATCAGTGTTCTAATAGCCAACCAAAACCCTGGGACCTTAACGTCGGACTTGTATTTCTATATCTTATCAAAATTGCTGTCACACTGTACAATGTATTATCATTTGATGTCATTATTACGCTGTATTCGATGTTCATTATTTAACTTATTTTTTTAAATATGGACATGGTCTTGGTATAAGTTATGGACATGGTCTTGGGAAATAATTTTTTTAAATTTTAATATTATATCAAGACCTAGGCTTATAGCTTTAAATGTTATGGACTGTAAACTGTTTTTTAAAATTAACTTTATTTTATTTTTGAACTCTAAAGTGTTTTTTTAAATTAAAAAAATATTATTATATTTTAATTTTTTTTGTTATGGACTCTAAAGTGTTTTTTTAAATTAACTTTATTTGATTTTTGAACTCTAAAGTGTTTTTTAAAATTTTAAAAATATTATTATATTTTAATTTTTTTGTACTTGATGTATCCTTGCCGTATTCGGATCCTAGATTTTCAAAAAACTAGCAAATCCGGATCCGGATCCGGATCCGTATCCGTATCCGAATCCTGGTAACTTAGATCTAGGGCACATGTCCAACATGTATCCTAGCGTGTTAGTGCCTAACACACAAAATACGGACATGACACTCCTAGGGGTCTTGTCTTGTTACTTAGGTTATACAGTGCACGCATACCTAAAAATTCCTTGTGTATACATTTCAGTTGTCGCTGCTCTCATGGCTAGGTTCAAATTGGGGTCTGTGTCCTAACCCTAACCATTGTAGGATGAATGCAATTCCCTATTTTTTTGATGCCACAATATTGTTCTAGTTGATCTTTGGTATCTACTACTATGAAGTCCCTTTGACCCACTTGCCATCTATCTTTTGACATAAAAGTATCTTGTGCAGTCTTTTGAAGTAATTCATTCATATGTCAATAAGATTATTTCTTCCAAGTTCCAATGTTGTAAAAACTGGAAAAACTAGAACCAGAAAGCACCAGAGAACGCTAAAGTCCAATCAAATCGGCCTTCAAACCAGTTTGAGAACCGGTTATACCAAACTGGCTGGTTCGACATGGAAACGGTCCAAACCAACCAGTCCAGCGGAGTCTGTAATGAATCGAACACATACAAGCCAAGATATGTTTGGGCAAAAAGTCTCATTTTAATATAACTAAAACACATAGTTACACGGGTACCACTCCCAAGCATTGGAGAGCACGTTCCCCAAGCTCCCTCGCTCCTAGGAGCTTGGGCTGGTAGGAAACGCTCCAAAACCGTTGGGAGCTTCAACGGGTACTTTGGAGCTTTTTGGGAGCTTCACTGCAACAAAATGGAACTGAGCACAGGGGAGGGTATGCCGCTGGGTCTGGATCTAGATATGGGTCTGTAACAAAGCGAAACAACACATTTATGGAAATCCCTTATGTCCAAATGAAGATGAGGTGCTTGGCCAATCCTGATTGGCAAGATTTGGATGGAAATAAATTAATTATTTTATTTTTATTTTTAATATATATTAAATTTTAATATATTATATTATTGTAGCTCCCAACTTGACGTTTCCTGTACCCGCGTACCAGAAACTCGCGCAACATAGCTAAAAGTTAAAACATAAAGCTAGACTTGCCCACCCCCTAAACCCTAAAGTGACATTATATACATATTGTCCCCTCTATTTGCATCACACCTGTCTCAATGAGCATTTGTGAGCATTTGCAGTCTGTTAAGCTGCATTGAAGAGTTGTGACTTAGAGTGAATTGGACCTTGTTTGGCAATCCTTGTGGGCTATTTGTGGTGGATTTCACATCTGAATTAGGAGACAACCAGTTACTGAAGAGAAGACCCGATACGCTGATACCGATCCTGTTGTGTTGGATGATTGATCCAACCTCAAAAAGGGTAGAGGTGACTCACCCAGCAGAATTTGATCCGAATACTGATGACTTTGGGTTGGTTTGGATTTGGATACTTAAGAGTAGCACCAAGCATGGCAGAGCCTAGCCATTCTAAATTTCTAATACAAGTACTACTACTGCAGGCACAGATGTCTCTGAGAAGTCCAACAAGTCCAAGCCAGAGGCTGGTCTTGTAGCACATGCCGAGGACCCATTTCCGTCAGTGGTGATGAGCTGGATGATCAATCATTCAAATCAATGATATGTAGTAGAATCTGTAGTAGGATAGTAGCTTTTAGCATGTTGTTTTGTGGACTCTAGAGACCATTTAAAGCATCATTAATTATGTATTTTGTTTCAAATATGTATTGCACTCGATGCCATTTTGAGATATGCACCCTTACATATTTGCATATTTTGTCAATAATGGTTTGGAACCATGGTTTGGAATCTTTAAAAATATATTTTAGCATTAAAATTCTGTGTATCTTTTAGTAACCTGATTCATAAACTATAAGCCGGTCAGAGTCAAATGAGTCCAGTTAGACCCTCAGCTGGTTCGGAGTCCAAGCCCGAGTTTTAAAACAATGATTTTCTTCCTACAGTATAGGTTGAAGTGTATGTATGAATTTATGACTCTAGCTATGCATCTCCCAAGACATCCAGATTCCAAAGTATACATGTGATGCAACTGCAATTATACGAACCAGTGCATGAACTAATTGTAAGAAACAAAACAATAAAATAATACGTGGAATAAAATTAGAAATGCATCTTCAATCTTCCTGAGAAATACTTACATATTGCAGTGTTGAAAGCAAGGCCCGCAAATTGCCCTCTTTCCCTGTTGCCCACCGCTTTATTTCAGCATCCACTGTTTCTGCTAGTCTCTGCAAAAACAAGTATCAGTGTCTCCAGGTTGACCTGGCATATCAAAAGTATCATTTCTTACTAAATAGGATAGTTCTTGAAAGCATTTTTTTGTTCCAGGGCCACAGCAAATACGGCGGCCAGAGTTCTTCATACAGGTATGAGGTGTAACAGCAAGGTTGTGTTTTGCAACCATTTAAATTTTGACTGACAGAGGGAAAATGTGACATTCTGAAAACTATAATGAAGTACAAAAAATTATTGTTTAAATCCAATTTAAAAAATGAAAACACGCTTTCTATTTACACCCGTTTCCATTGACACATTTGGAAAGCAACTTAAACATGGATAACAGGAAATAGAGTTTCTTGAAGTAGTCAAGAGCACAATTTCCATGAACATTTTACCAAATAGCTACCAACAATCTTGTAGAGCAGTGTAAAGGACTTTGTCGCCAATGCCAATGTCCCTAAAGAACACTGTTATTCTGGGGATAGTGTTAGGCAATACAGCATTATTAAATAGCCAAACTCTTTTCCTCAGCATCATCCATCACAAGAAAACAGCACACAGAAGACCATCCATTTATTTTGGGGTTGATTAATCAATATAAATCATAATCTGAATTGGATGCAAGATGCAAGTATGCAGTTCAACTTTTCTACACTCAGATCAGATTTAGCTATCCAGATTTCATTCAAATGGCCATTTTTTGGAAAAATATTACACCCTTCCAGTTGAAGCCACGGAAGATATGCTGGCTCTCCTTGCTTATTTAGACGGGGGGGTTTAGTCTGACCACTCTGTGAAAACCGGGTATGTCACTCTTGATGCACATGCATATTGGATCTTTAAGGTGTTATATGATTGCTTTCAACAAAACAAGATAATTATTCACACTTACATTTTTCTCTGCTTGCTCTCTTTGTGCTTGCAAATCACGGTCATTCTTTTGTGCTAATGCTTTCGCCTGACAAATTTCATCAGATGTTGTAAGTTAGATTGAACACAACTTAAAATTCCAGTGTTCCACTTAGCTAGTTTAAAATCAGATAGAGAGAATCCATCTACCATAATTCATATATGCCTTAATTTAGAAGAAACTTCTAAAGCTACATGGCCCTAAACAACAATGTCTCCAAGGCCATCACTAGAGCTAAGTGGCAAGTCATTATAGTTTCCCACACATCGTTCAGGTACCATACCGCACGTTCAAGGGTACGTTGATGCCGTTCCAGCCTAGCTCTTCTCCTTTCCGCAGTTTCGCCGGGAATCTCTTGAAACTCTTCACCGGAGGGAGCAGCTTCACAAGACAAAAAAATTAAATAAAGAGAAGTCCCTACCCTGTAAACAGATAAACATATGGGAAAGAAAAAGCGGGCATAGACTTGCTATGCAAAATTACTAGCATGTTTTTCTGAACACACAATGTATGCTACAATTGAGAATGGGACATAGCTTCATTATAAAAAAATATCAGTGGCAAACTTTTATAACCCATTGCTTACTAAAAAGTGAAGTCCAATCATCAGCTGCATTTGTTGCTATATTTGATCGCCTATAACTTTGTGGTGTTCCAGCAGAAGCTCTCTGAGAGCCTTCACCAGAAAATCCCCTATTCTGAGATTGTACGTCAGCAGTAGCATCCTGCAAAGGAAAATGCATGCCTTCGTAAGCTTTAAAAAAATCTACCAGACTACAGAAAAACCATAACAAATTGCACAATCATGGCCTCTGAAATAATTACTTACAGAGGTACCCATTCTTTGCCTCGGTGCACTGTCTGTCCGAGCACCCATACCAAAAAAAGATTCAAGGTCATTGTCATTTCTCCGTTGCCTCTCTTTTGCTGCTGCAGCCCTCTCTGCAACAGCTCTCTCTGCTCGTTCCCTTGCTTCTGCAGCTGCCCTCTCAACAGCAGCTCTTTCTGCTGCTCGTTCTCGAGCCTCAGCATTGGCTCTCTCTACAGCAGCACGCTCTGCTCTAAGCCTTCCATCTGCAGAAGCTCTTTCACTACCAACTCTCTCTGATGCTGGCCTTTCACGAACTGCTGCTGCTGCTCTTTCAGCAGCAGCCCTTTCAGCTGCTGCTCTTTCTTTCACCTCTGCAGCTGCTCTTTCTCTTGCCTCTGTAGCTGCTCTTTCCCTCGCCTCTGCAGCTACTCGCTCAACAGCAGCTCTTTCTGCAGCTGCTCGTTCCCTAGCCTCTGTAGCAGCCCGCTCCCTAGCCTCTGCAGCTGCTCTCTCAACCGAAACTCTGTCTACTCTCTCTCTAGCCTCTGCAGCTGCTCTCTCTCGTGCTTCTGCAGTTACCCTCTCTACTGCAGCCCTCTCTGCTCTCTGGCGTGCCTCTTGGGTTGCCCTTTCTACAGCTACTCTATCTTTCTCTCTCTCTCTTTCTCTTTCACGTTCTCTTTCCTTTTCACGTTCTTTCTCCCTCGGTCTTCTATCTCTTTCATGCTCTTCTTGTTCACGAGCCTCTCGAGCTGCTTTAGCAGCCTTCTCTTTATCTTCTTGTTCACGAACCTCCCGAGTTGCTTTCACCGCCCTCCCTTTCTCTTCTTGCTCCTGGATCCCTTCAGCAACACTTGCATCTCTTCTATCATGTTTTTCTCTTTCTTGAGACTTACCTGTCTTCACTTCTCTTTCCCAGTTCCCTCTTGCCTCTTTGGCTTGTTTCATTCTTGCTTCAGCTCTCTCCATAGCTTCCTTCATAGCAGCAGTTGATGCTGATGCTGCAAAGCTACCATCTACTTTTCCATCTAAGCGATGTGACAGTGAGTCACCTCCAACTTGACCTCGAGATCCACCAGATACAAAGTCTTCAAGTTCTTGAGTTGAACTTTCCACAGTTTTACCTAAGTGAGGCTGATGGTTATGAAATGAATTTGAATACCCTGCAGTGTCTGACATCTCTGCAGTTTTCTTTGAAGATGACCCCAGCTTGATGACTAAAGGAGGAGGTGGCCTTGAAGGTGGCGGGTGTGGTGTAGGTTTTGTAAGAAGCTTAACTTCACCCACAGTAACTAACACTTCATTGAAAAAATTTGCACCCCTCTCAGATTTCCTTGGAGAGGATGATCTTTTCAAGTTACTAACATACGTAGAGTTTTCATGCAATGGTTGCCGATTTCTTCTTGGAGAAGAAAATTTTGAAGATAAATCAGTTTTGCCACTAGATTTTCTAATATCTGTTCTGGGGACACTTCCATGAGCCTTGCTATGATCTTTCACAGGGTTGTTAATTACAGAGCTTCTTTTCACAGATTTCCCTTCAACTGATTCTGTATTAATGCTTGAACGAGAAGGACTAGCACCATGACTGGTCTTCAATGGGCTCTTAGCTATGCTGGACTTACTCATTGGAGAAGAGGCTGTACCCCTTGTTACTGAAAATCCAGCAAACGCATTTATGTTATCAATCCCCATTGTTCCATTGTTTGAAGCTTTTCTTTCCTTTGTGCTTGTAGTTGTAGGCTGTGATGGTTTGTTCAGTTGTTCCAAGGAATCGGACAATAATGTGGAAGATGAATTTGATGATAATTCTGGTTCTAACACAACAAAAGGATCTTCGGCAGGCTTTCGGGGAGAAGCAGTAGGCACCCGATGCTTTGCCCTACTCTCTCCTGCTGACCTGTGACATATATTAAGGTTCAAATTGATGACTTGCATTAGTTCTCTGAATATTATGGTTACTCATTATAGATTTGAGTATTAATTGAGCTATGATTTTAAAGAAATAAAACATATGTCAAAATGCAATAACGTGACAAATGTCTGGGAAATACATAAAAATCTAACAGTCATAAATTACACTGAAACGAAAGACACCTCCCAGAAATTATGCCAAAAATTATACCTAAATCATTCATTAAATATATTTATTTGGGTCTGCTTTCCCAGTACACCAAAATCTGACACATGGAACTAAGAAATATACAGTAAGGTTCCTAAAAAATGCCATGTGCATTATAGTATGTAATATACATTCCTACCATAGAGTTAATTTCTCTCTTGTAAATGATCTACACAACATTTTGTTAAGATTTACCTTTGCTATCGTTAAATAGTTAGATCTAAAATGGGAAACTTCTTGCAAGAAAAGATATAATCACTTGATCTTTGGCACGGTGAGAAAGGTGAATGGTTTTTGTGGATAGATCTTGCTCAGAACAGCATACCTCATCAGAAGTATTTAAAAAAAATATGGACATTATTGCAGTCATTAAACCAGGGGACAAATTCAAAGTGTTCTTAAAATGCCCAGAAAGAAACTGGAAGAGAGGACTTTGGCTGAATGGCAGCCCATCTATAGATATGAAACCCATGCATGGCAAGCCCATCTATAGATTATCACACAGGTGCTATATATGATGAGTGGTTCAGACAGATCACCATTTGCAGATAAGGAAATTAAACATGCCAGAAGGCATGGCTCAAGAGAATTAATGCTATTTGGAGAGCACCTTGTTATTTTAGGCTCAGAGTTGCAAGTTGGATCATTCTTTTGCCTGGCTTGCCAAGCCAACACAGGTTACCCAGATCAGGACTCAATGATGAACATTGTGTGCAGCATGGAAAATGGTATGATTAAAAGCATAATTTTGGCAGTACGACTTCAACAAATCTCTTTGGAGGGATATCTCATCACATTTCTTTCGTGCATATCAATTATCTTTGTACACAATGGCTTGTGTGCATAATTTTATTAACCCTTCTGGGAATGTTTAAAACCAGCCTGGATCCATCTTAATTTTGGATCTACCAAGGGCCGAGAGGGTGTAAACCTCTTTTAGAGTGAAAAGAGATTTGATTCCTCTCAGTGCTTGGTAGATCAGGAATATGGATCTAGACTGGTTTAATTATTAATAATTGATAATTATAATTATTGATTTTATTTTAATATTTTATTAATTTTTTAATTGTATTTTATTTTTATTGTTATGTAATTTGACCGAGTCAAAATGTTTACATAACAAAACATAACATAACATAACATAACCTTACAACATCTCTTCCATACTGGACTGGAGAGCACCTCTCAGCGCAATGACCAATCATTGTAAACATGCATTGAAATTTTTAGCAAATGGATGTCATCATTTTTGCCTTCATTGATAGGCTTTCATTTATTAAGGCTTTTATTAATTACTCAATATAGCTTTCCATTCTCGTAGATGTACTCAGTTATCTGATCCCAACACCCTCTCAAGCCTCAAATAGCCTCCCATTCTCGTAGAAGTATCTATCTATATCATAGATGGAAAATCAGAGATTTTCACCAACATCGTAAAACATCACAATGTCAAAACTTAGCAGAAAAATCATGCGTTACTAAAATTGGACATCACGAGTTTTAGAGAAAAAGGGGCAAACATCATTGAAAAATCATGCCACAATAGAACAATGCCTACTGTGATTTTTAAGATTTTGACATTCTTAAAGGTTAATTTTGGTTTTTTCTGTCATTTGACTTTACAGCTGGTGGGGAATGATACGGGTTTACCATCATTAACAACCAGTTTTAGGAGGGCCAAATCATTGTTCTCATCATCGTCGAAGTTTTTTTTATTGGAGCAAGGACCAACTACTTTCTGCCTACAGTTTTCATATGCTCAGATCGCACCGTCTTCAAATTCCACCCTTTTGACTAAATTTTTATAGATTTATACAGGGTTTCCAAAGTCCATGTTGACTGCCTCTTATCATCATTTTCTATTGTACAGATAACACTTTAGAGGTCTGTTTCTTACCAGCAAGCTATTTTTTCCAGCAGTGTTTGATGTTGTTTCAGTCTCTTTTGCCCTAAGTTTAAAGTTGGAAGTTGAGTATTTTGCCTTGCCAATATGACAAAGCCTTTGGATCCATTTTGGCAATATGGTGAACCTGAAGATGGGATATCTGAGAAAGACACTATGTGGGCAACCTATGACAGGAGGAATTAGCCAGTTGCAGTACTACTTGGCTAAAAACACCCACAACATGATGTTAAGATTTGTAGTGCATCAAGCCCAGAGATTATGCAAGCTGCCCACGATGCTATTTATGAAAAGGATAAAACAAAAGGAAGAGACAGAAGTTACCAAAGCTGAACTTGCCACCAGTAGGGTGGCTAGATTTTCAAGAACTATAGGCATATCCAGGACCCGGGGTTAGTTACAATACCTCCGCATATTCACCTTCAACGAGGACCTCACCTTCCTTTGTTTCAAGAACCACATATGGAGCACAACCTTCCATCTGCTCAGTGGTTAGAAAAAGAGGAACAAGAAGCAGAAAGGGTTGTGGGGAGATGACTATTATGAAGCAACCTTTGAGCATTACAAAGACAAAAGCATTTTTCCAATCAATGTGTGATGTTATCATTATTGTTGGCCCAAGAGCATGATTGGATTTCAAGGGTTTCATTCTATAAGGCAGTCAAAGTTCAAAAACTCGTGTGGTCAGAAAGAGACCAAAAAAATCCAGATATGTTAAGGATTGATGTAGCCCAGGCCAAGTGCAATCCTTGAATGAATTTGATGGCTTATAAGTTATATGCCCCCAGGTTATGGTTTCTTAGACCATATGCTACTCTCACAAGTCACAAACAAGCTAGCAAACACAAAAAAGTGTCCTGCCTACAAGTTGTGTGGACCAATTCTTCAAGTGAAAAAATGACAAAAATTCTCGATGGAAGGACCTAAAGAAGTCATCGGAGGCCACTAAATGCATGGTGATATCCAATGATTGAATAGATGGGAAGGGTAGGACCCTTATAATTTCTCAATACATGGTCCTAGGGGTACAATGATTATTAAATCCATTGATGCATCAATGCATGTTAAAAATGCAACATTGTTGAGTGAACCAGCATAGATCTATCTTAAGTACAGATCTAACATGAGCCAAGAGAGATAAAATTTATTCACATGCAAACTTTTTTAGAGTGCAAAATACAATGTGTTATTTTTCATTGTTTAAATTGTATTATTTGAATGCTAAATAGAATATATATAAGACAAATAAAAATTTTAACCATAAAACCATAATTTTTTTCTATATATAGATGTATATGAAGTTGATCTCAACATAAATTAGTTAACATACATCTCCAAATAGTTTATTTAAATCTCTTGTTAAAATATTTTTGAAAAGTATAACATTTAAACATCTGATTCACATTTTTTTTACTTCTAATTACTTTACAGCATATTCATTTTTTTTAATTATAGCCGATATTATTTTTCTATTTAGAACATAATTTTTATATTTTATTTTTATTTTAAAAGGGCATGGACAACGGACAAATTTACATATCCCTTTATACTGGGCTGTTGAATGGGCCTCTCAGATCAATTAATGGATGGGGTCATTGAAGAAATTGGTTTGCAACATGTTATGCAAGTAATAACAGATAATGAAACTAATTATGTAGCTTCCCACAAGTTTCTAATGGAGAGGAACCACACATTGTTTTGGACTCCGTATGTTTCCCATTGCATCCCTGTAATGCTTGAGGATGTAGGGAAAATGTCCTTCATCAAGAAGGTTATTGATTGGACTCGGAGAATCACAAAATTCATAAATAACCCTGTATTTATTCTTCGCCTTGTGTGTAAATTCACAAAAACAAGGAGTTATTGCATCCTACAATCACACATTTTGCTAGCAGCTTCCTTTCTTTTCAATTTATATAGTTTAAGTTAAAGCAGATATTTGTTTGTGATGAGTGGCACGACTGCGTATTCAGCACAAGACACTAAACTAGCGTACAACAACTCCTACTGGGAAATAATGCAAGTGTGCATGGTTAGCAAACCTTTGGTAAAGGTTCACCACTTGGTTGATAGGGATAATCCCATAATGTGCTACTTGTGGCCATGGATAGGGCCAAAGAAGCCCTGGATGTGGGCAAGTACCCCTAAATTTGAAAAATACATGGCAATCTTCTAGATTGATAGTAGAACCAAGATGCTCCATTAGTCGTCGATTCATGCAGCAGAGTTTTTAATCAACCCCACCTCTGCTTACTCATGTCACTTTGATTTCAATGGTGAGGTGATGAAAGGGCTTCTAACATGTGTCCGAAGGATGGTACCTAATGTCGATGCTCACAATATAGTAATCACAATATTGAAATGGATCGAAACCTAGCTAACTATTTGGCTTACCGATGTTGTCCATGAAAGGAGTATTTTGATGCCATATAAGCCATCAGAGTTTAATTAAATATGTTTTAGTGGAAAGTTGAATTATATTTTCTTTATTTCATATTTTTTATTGTAATGAAAGTTAATTTAAGCCTTTTCTTTCTTAATTGTTGTAGATGTTTGGTGGTGAAATTACAGTGCAAAGGAGAAGAATTTATGAAAATTTTCCATTGGGATCCTCAATCAAACCTGTAGCACTTCAAGATGTGAGTGCAATTGGAGTGTGTTTGATAAAATACACTCAACGAAGCACAAGAAGTTAGAACTTCAACTAAGCAATTACAATTGTTATAATTTATGACCTTCAACATATTTATGACCCTCAAAACTCACTAAATTTATTATGACCCTCTTATAGGTTGGATTTCCATGTCTTAATGATTTGGTATATGTCCACTATAGTCTCCCACTATGGATGAGAGAGTTGGAGAATATACCTAATTTAGACACCATTCCTTGTACAATATTAACATATTGTTTAAGAGGATGGTGGAGTTTGTTAGTATTTCCATGCACCCCAGGTTTGGTCTATGTTTTAGCTAGAAAACATAAACACACTAGCAGTGCCTAACTTAAAAACAACTTGCACAACAGAAATATAACAGCGAGCAGATCAATGATAGTACACAAGATTTTAATGCTCAAATCTTATTCCTTATGAATCCTTACGAAGGATCATGGCCCTTTAGAATCCCCAATGCAATGCCAAAATAAAAGTCAAACCTTTGACCAATAACCCACAGTTGAGTCCAAATCCTTAGGCTCTCATCTACCAAAAAAAATACAATAAGTATATAATTGTACTTACTTGTCGTTGTTGTCCTTGGCAAACAGACCTTCTACAATCCTTTGTTACAACTTACAGCTGTCAACAATAGCCGAACTGCAACCCTTTCCTTTAGGTTGCAACAAGTCCTTCTGTAATCTATGTTACACAGCCCTACTCCTTGCTTTCCAGAACCATCAGCACACTACAGCAGCCCTTGTCAGTCCTCTTTAGCAGCCCCTTTCCTTGTTGTCAAGATTACTGAACCTACTTCTAACAACCTCCGTCTGCTTGTTGATAGACTACGGCCTAAGGACAGGCCCTCAGCCCTGTCTTTAGCCTTCATCCAAGCTACTCTGCCCTACGGCATGCCTGTGACCCTGCGGCCAGCAGCCTGCAACCCTCCTTTGCTACAGCACCCTCAGAATCCTCTAGCTAGTTGTGGCTTCTACTTGCCTTGCTAGACAATCCACTCGGCCTCCTAAAACCAACTTGTTCCTTTGCTACTGTTCTCCTTGATGCTACAGCTTTTGTCTAAGGCCTACGGCCCTCTTGGAGGCTGTCCTATGCACACAAGTGTGTCTTCTTCCACATCTTGTGACTAGCCTATCCTTTGGCTACTTATAGTTGTCCATAGGTCACTTAGGAAACCCCTTGGTCCATTAAGATGTTGCCAACTCAACCTTATCATTAATAAAGAATATTAAATTGCTTTCCTTGGGTTCCAAGCCCACCCATTTTCGGTCAAAACCCCAAACTTGGATGCCTCGCCCACAAACTCTTAGTTTTGTGGGTTTTCTCCTCACAAGCATAGCACCGAGAGCTTGTGGAAGTACCTCCTGCTGCTACTTAATTTCAACAAAGTATGAGGTACTTATTATGTGTTGAAGATGTAGCAAGTAAAAGTCTTCTAGCTTGTGCCTTAGCCAGTGAAGACCTTGAATTGTCTTTCTCTCAGAATGAGTGCGAGCTCGTGAGTTAGACTACAGTTAGGATGAGTTCATTTCTAGTTTACTTGAATAATCATCAAGATGGCATGCGTAGGGTTGGAGCTTCAGTGAAGTGGAATTTTTCATCAATTTGACAACAAAACGAGGTGGAAGTTATAAGTTTGGTTAGAGCGAATTAGCCTTCAGTCTTGATTGAAGGAAGAACGAGTTAAGACTCCAAGTGTTGATTGGAGAGAGAAAGAGTATCACTCTCTATTAACTCATCAATCAGAACTCGAGTTCTAAAATTGAACTGACCCTTCCTTGCATGGTCGAATTGGGTCTATAAAGAGGAGGACAAAGGCACGGGAAATAACAAGTTTTGTTCACAAGCTTTGTGAGACAAGACAGTACACAAGGTTTTTGAGATTATCCTTGATTGTGGAGAGCGCAGAGAGCTTGTATCCTAAGGAATAGGAGATCACAAGTGCACAAGTATTTAGGTGATTGTGCGCAGAGCTTGTGTCCTAAGGAGTGGGAAGTCACAAGTGAGCAAGAGAATAGGAGCAATTGCGCTACAAGATAGGAGCCAAATTTGCGCAAGGAAATAGGAGCAGATCTGCGCTAGGAATTAGGGGCCTCATGTGCGCTAGGAAATAGGGACCTAGTCTGCAAGGATTTTGGAGGCTTCTGGTGCACAAAGATCAAGGATAAGACAGCAGGGTTTGCACAGCAAGTCAAGGAGCAGCAAGGGAACAGTTGTGTTTTAGAGAGCCGAGATTGCGCAGTGATCAAGGCAAGTTGATATCAATTGTACTAGCTGAGATTTGTGAGAAGAAGCAGAACACTCTCTCAGAGACAGATTGCTTTGTAATAGATCCAATTGCTCAAGAACAATCAATAAAATACCACAACCAAGGAAGCAGGTTTTCCCTGTTGGGTTTCCTGAGTAAACAAGCGTTTTAATTTGTGTGTTGTGATTTTTATCTCTGGTGTTTATTCCGCTGCTTATAAGTTGTTAAGAAACTTTGTATCTTGATGAAAGTAAACTAGGTTTCAGTTTTCAGTTATTCATCGAAGTAGTTGCAGAGTTTCATGGATATTTACCATTATGGGGGAGGCACTTGCGTGGCTAGAGAAGAAGGAGCAACAGCAACAAGCGCAGGGGGCTTGAGAGAAGCAAGAAGTGTGAGGGGCAAAGGGACCCCTTTGACATCACGAAGGGTGATGTGGCAACATCAGCACCACCTTCTACATAAATCGATACAGCTACATCCACCAATCGATGTCAAGCATATGATGCAAGACCATACTAGTGGCAAACAAGCCCTGACCTTTTCTCATAAAAGGGGGTCAGTGATTTGATACTAGATACCTAGTTGCTACATTTGACATTGTACATGACTCATGATGATGAGATAAATTTATATATTTGATGTCATTATGTAAGTTGTAAGTTGCCCACTTTGAGTACTTGATTGGACAGCAATCAGGGTTCAAGATTCAGTACTGAATCTACTTTAATATATTATTTCTTTTGGCATCCACAACATCATATATATCAATGTTTTGTCCATATTTCTGGGCCAGTGTGTTTATTCAATGTTGTCGTTAGTTTATATGTTTAAAAATTGAAAAGAATATATTTATTTAATATTTTTTAATGCTTGCTGCAGTTTATCAATTTTTGCTGATTTTGCCCCAATGTTGCTGAGAAAATGTACTCTGATGCTGATTTATTCAACAATGATATATATATATATATATATATAGAGAGAGAGAGAGAGAGAGGCCAACATGATACACTGCACATATTTTTCCTGTCTTGTGAATTGATCACGACTTTAGAGAGCATCTCAAGAGTACCTACAGGTCATATTTTAAAAGGCCTGCACAAATTTTTCCTGTCTTGTGAATTGATCATGGCTTTAGAAAGCATTTCAAGAGAAACAACAGGTCATACTTTTATAAAGATAATTTAACTTGCCACAACAAGAATGAAGAAGAATAACTGATGCCCACATGGAGTGAACAGAATACTCCAGTACGTTTACCTCGCAATATTGAATGCCAATTGAATGTTGGGCCAAATACTTTAATTGGAAAGGAGTAAAACCACTATCAGTAAACAATCTTTTTTAATTGCACAACCTTCTGCTATGAAGCATGCCAAGTTGCTCTGATTCCATGCCAAAGCCTTGGACAACCCAGGCTTATCCATGGATGTGTCTGCATATGTAGCGGTAGGTTTTGAAATCTGTTTTGTTGGAATAACATAAAGCTTTTTAGATATTTATGTTTCTAATTCAGGGGAATATGTGCCATATCTTGTGTGTACGTGTGAATACATAAACCATATGTGACTGTTAACATGTAGCAGGGAGACCATATAGTAAAAAAATTAAGACAGGAGAGAAAAAAATGTCTGTATGTATGTATGCGCGAGCAAATGTCAGTTTATACTGTATCTGTATATCTACTATAAGCATGTAGCAAATCTACCCCAAAAATGCCAAAGTAAAGAAAAAAAGAAAAGAAAAGAAAAGAAAATTTATTTTAACGTCCAAAACTATTAGAAATGAAAAAGGGTAAAGTATGGATTACAGCATTAAGGCCTAAATAGAAGATGATAACTCCCTCACCAAAGAAAAAAATTGAAGTACAACTGTTGTTGAGACGAGCATACAAAATTTTAGTTCTATGAATATGCAATTGGGGAGACAAAAAGGAAACTTATATGAATTCGAAAGAGAATATGTGCATCAGATATGGGTATATATGTTTGTAGTGGAGGTTCCAAAAAATGAGTTTGCAGGATTATTTTTGTTAACCTAGCTTCTCATTTTTATCGGATGTCCCCATGTAAAACATTATATATTCAGAAGCAGCATAGTCAACCAACATTTGCAAGATACATAAAACCATAGAATTCAAAACCGGCCGGTTCAAACCGGCAGGTCTTTGACCCAAAAAACCAGTGCTAACCGGCCAGTTTAGGACGGAACTGGCCGGTTTGTGGATAAACTGGTCGGTTCGCTGCCATGGCCGCAGAGGGACCCACGGACGCGGTTTTGGACAGTAATGGGTGGTTTTGGAGGGAAAAGGAGGGTTGTTTCCCTCCAAAAACACCATCCCCAATCCTTTAAAAGCAAGGGTACCCTCTCATTTGTCTCACACATTTCATTTGGAGCTTTTATGAGTTTCAATGAGAACTTGGAGAGTGTTGATTTTTTGCTAGAGTAATGTTTGAGCTAAGCATTAGCCATCATGCCTCCAAAAGCCAAAGACACTGCATGGGCTCATTGTGATATGATTGATGGCAAAATGATCTGCAAATATTGCCAAAAATCTATTGCAGGAGGGGGTATTTACAGGTTCAAGCAACACTTGACTGGGATAGGAGGCCATGTAAAACCATGTGGAGCACCGAATGAAGTAATAGGGAATATTAGGGCAGAATACCTTCAGAAATTTGAAACTCAAGTCATTGAACCAATAGAGAAGTTTGTGACTCGAGCAGTTGCAAAGTTTGAGAGTTGAGACTCAACCAACTAAGTTTGATCATGATGAAAAGTTTCAAGTGATAATGTTGATCACTAATATCATATATGTAGATATGTAGTAGGCCAATGGCATATTTTGTTTCTATTGGCTTGGAATCATGGTTGCAAATCTTAAAAATAGTTTATTTATTAAAAATTAATTATTTAAAGTATTCTTTTAAAAACCGATTCATTGAGATCTGACCAGTCTTGGTTTGACCAGTTCCGGTTCGAAACCCGGTTCATTAGGTCCACCGGTTCCGGTTTTTTATACTATGCATAAAACACGTAACACATATTTTGAATGGACAATATTCTGATATTAACCAAAACTCATGTCTCATACAATAATTTAAGCGACAAAATTTTATGTCAAACGGAAACGTGCTACATATTGATGAAGATGGGTTTGATCTATGGACTAGCAGGAGGCATTAACACAATCAATGTCAAAGCCTCATTCTAATTACTTTAAGTGCACAGAATGTGCATATTGAATCTAGTGGAAAACGGAAAGTAGTTGCAATGCATAGGCAACAAAATGGAAACCTGCATTTCTTCTCGCAATTTGCAAAATGTCATAAAACACATTCCCAGACATCTAAAAACAGTAGAAACTCGATATCAGATAATACTTCTGCTCTTCTGTGGGTTTCCTCTATGGATTCGTCAGTGGCAACTGACTAGCAATGCCAAGGCCTCGTTCGAATCACTCACTGTTCATGCACATGTTATGTCTTTTGTGATGCTAGTAGGAATCAGCTGCACCAAAGATTGTGATGTGTAGCCTTGAAATTTTGAATATTAGTTAGCAAACGTGAAAGTCCTCTAGCCTTCGAAATTCTAAATCATAGTGCACAGACATAGAAATTCATGTCCTCCTTACAGATATTCTCATCATATAGTTGTCAGTTTCCCTGATATCTGAGCAGTGGATTCTAGGAATGTCTCTGCTTTGTCCTTGACATCTTTCTCGAGCACCAGCCAGAGAGTTTTGAGTCCACCACGGGTTACATGACAGGACTCCAATAGCCCAGTCGACTCACCTGCGTACATTATTCCATAGACCCCTGGTGTTGACATCTCTATTACAGGCAATGAAGAAGTGAGCGATTACCTCCTATTTACTTTGTGGGAGGCCTCTTATTGCTTCGGTCTACCCCATTGTGCTAACTATGCTGTACTGTTACTTAGATTTAGAGTTAACTTCTATTTTGTTATTTTGCTGGGAGACGTTTTATTCACTTCCTCTGCAGTCCCATTAACTTTTATGGTCATTCATGGACATTAATAAAATCTCAATTTTAATTTCTGATTTTTCTAAATAGGTTGACAATGATAAATGAGGTTGACAATGATAGATGAGTTGCAGGAAATGTCAGCACAGTGTATAGCGATATCTCATAAACAAGCACTGTTGAGGTAGCAGATAGAAGAGAGCAATTTTCAAAGACAATTGGGAGGCAGTTGCAAAAGAGAATTGGGCAGAAACCCTCAATATATAGCAATATGTTTTGATGGTCGACAAAGGTATTGTGTGGTCATTGCACACAAACAAGGCAGCGTTGACCTGAGCGTTTGTGACTTGCAACTGTAAACTGAGTTGCAGTCAAAGCATGGAGGGCAAAGTAGGATTTGACGCGATTGCAAATGAGCAGCAATTACCAGCAAGGGGACAAAAGTTCAAATATCTGCATTGTCACTCACATTGCAATAGACGCAAACAAAAAGAAGGGGGAAGCGCTTGGTTCTCGTGTAGACTCAATTCCCAAACGCAAATATCAAACTCAATTCACAATCAACGGCCAGCCAATCTCAAAACAACAAAACCTAAATCCGAAAAGCGTCCGATGGATCAACATGACAAAGAACAGAATTCAGCAAAACACCATACCGTGTCTTGCTTGCGGACTCGCTGTTGTTAAACACCGGAATCAAATCCTCAAAACCTGAACTCCCCTGATTGCCACCAGATCGCTGTGAATTTGAATTCTTCGGACCCAAAAGATCCTCAAATGGCGCAGAGCTCAGGGCCCCGCCAGCAGATCCCCCACTAAAAACATCATCATAAGGAACCCCAGAGTTCCTAATGCCCTTCAAACCCCCGAATATATCATCATCATCATACACAGGCGCATCAAATACCGGGACGGAGGAATTCTTGATCGGGGTCGAAAAGCTCCTGAATATATCATCATACCCCTCTTGACTCTTCGAAGCGAACGATGGTGCTGTAAACTTTGGGGGACCCCCAAACACATCGTCATAAACGCTCTGAACACCTGAAATCCTCGCCTGGGTGCTCCTCTGCGTGGACATTGGCGCCGCTTTGCCTTGGGGTTTAAGCCCATAGTCCCTCTGCAGCAAATTGGGGAGATCGTCCATCTTGCAGGCCGACGGTTGGAATCGCCGGGGATTTCAAAAGGTGGGAAAATCGAATCCCGCGGCCGATCCGAAAACCAACCACAGGATGGATTTCAAGTTGAGAAGTTTGAACATAGATAAGTTTTTGATGCCGAAGAAGACTCCTGGATCGCAGAAATCCAGAGTTATCGAGACCTTCAAGATGGGTTTTCGGAGAAATTCGATTACAGAAATGAATGTGAATGAATGAGGATTGTGGGCTGAAAATAATGTACAAATGTGCTGTACAACAGCTGCCCACTGAGCTAGTATAATTATACAGTGAATTGTAGAGAAACTTCCGTCTTTTTATCGTCTTTCTATTTTTAACCTGCAGAGCGTTTGAAATTTTTAACCGTGGGCGAAGGAAGGAATTAACCTCTTTCCCACTCACTTATGTGATATCAGCTTCTTCCGACCCGGTATTCATATTTATTAATTTTATGTTTTTTCTTCCCTCTTAATTCATATAATCTATTTATATTTTAATTATGATAATGATAATATTATAAATATTTAATTTACAGATTATTTAAACTTTTAAATAAGGTAAAAGAGTGTTTTAAAATTTATGTATTTTTGGCTAAGAGTTGGTATCTTCTCATTTAAGAAAACAAGTTAATCAGCCAAGACCAAAAAATATTTAGTCTGAGTTTTTCTTAAAGGATGGGGATGAGTTAATTTGGAGATAGAAACAAGTGATTTTCACAACTGAATTATGATAAAAAGAATTTATTAAAATAATAAAAAAATATAAATATAATATTGAATTTAATTTAATTTATATGGGGTGTAGAGCAGTGGAAGATGGGGTGTACTCTTAAGGCATTTTGTAAGGTCACTGATTCGGAATTCGTGAGGATGGGGTGTACTCTTAAGGCACTTTGTAAGGTCAGTGATTCGGAACTCGTGAGTGAAATGAGAGGAGAAAAAATAGAAAGATTAAAATTACTCTAAACGTACAATATATATATATATATATATATATATATATATATATATATATATATATATATCAAAATAATATAATTTTATTTCACGAGGTTTTGATAGATGGTTATCGGGTGCGTTTTTAAGGCACGGGTTTGATAGATGGTGATCGGGTGCGCTCTTAAGGCACTCCTTGATGTGAAGTCACCAATTGATAAATGGTGATCAGTGCGCTCTTAAGGCACTCTTTGATGTGAAGTCACCCATTCAATTCCTCGCTCTTAAGGCACTCCTTGTCCCCATCGCACGGGGTGATGTAGTCCTATCAGCCTACAAAATATATATATATATATATATATATATATATATATATATATATATATATAACTCTAATTATATGGATTGATTGTTATTTTTTTTGAAGTTGGTATCTTCTATTTAAATAAACAAGTTGACCGCCTAAGACCAAAAAGTATCTAGCTTGAAAATTCCCCTCCTTAAAAACCAGCATGTTTTAGATGGCATGGTTTTTCTTAAATGGTGGTGATAGTCAATCTCCACATAGCAACAAGTGATGATTGTGAGCAATACTAATTTCACAACTAAATTATGATAAATTTTCCCTAATTAAAATAATAAAAAATTAAAATATAGTATTTAATTTGATTTAAATAATTAAATTAAACATTAATAAAAATAATATAATTCCAATTGTTTGAATTGAATTGAATTTTTTTTTTGGCTTTTTACTTTTGGAATAAAATGTCTATATAATTAATTACTTATTTCTTTCACTTAAAGAAATAAGTTAATGGTCTAAAGTGAATGTATGTTGCAACACTGACCTTCCTAGCCTTTTAAGAGTCAAAATTATAGTGAGCTGGAGAGGCTTCTCTCCAAGCTTTTTGAGCATAGGAATAAAATCTTAAATCAAATTAAATAACTATTTTCTTTAGGTCCCATAGACCAAAGATTGGTCTCAGTGGACGTTAACTATCATCATCATCATGTTCTTTTATAGATAAATAAATAACTCATTTTCCTCGACCTTGGAGTATAAAATTAACCCTCCAAAAATTAGTGACAGTGGTTTTTCCAAAAATTAATAATAATTCAACACAATTACAAATAATAATAATAGTTATCTTTATTATCTATTAATAATTAAACTATAATAAAATTTCTTATTTTCTAATATAATAATATTTTTAACATCAAATTAATATATATATATTATACATATTATATATCAAATTTTAATATTTTCAAATAAATTTACATCTACAAAATATGTTTTTTCAAGATTAATATAAAATAGTCATAAAAAAATCAAAATTAATATAAATATAAATTAATTATAAAAATTATAAAAGATTTCAAAATTAATATAGATATAAATTAATTTTAAAAAAACAATACAAATTGATATAAAGGAGCCATACTCGGATGCGAATGAGTTGTCTAACATTGATAGATGCCTCATTAATGAGGAGCGTCATGCATAATAGGAGCAAGTGGAAGGTTGTGTGGAAGCGAGGTGACAAAGAGGTTAAGGAACGGTTAAAAGGACAAGGCAATAACACAAACCCTCATACCAACTGCAACATGAAGATCAGGGCGTTAAATGTCATGAATGCCACCCAAGGGAGGTCGCCTCTGCCCGCTCGAACCATTACAATGGGTACTCCTGAGCACGCCATAACTGCTACATCTACTAGTGCATCCCCATGAAGACCATTCGCCATTATACCCATCTTTCTCCCTGGAACACCTCGCTCTGTCTCCATTTGGATCAGATTCTGCTATTAAGGATGCCGAGAGTGAGACAAGCATGTTGGCGCAGTTAGAGGGGGCGAAGAGGGCAGAGTGCCTCTAGCATATATAGTGAGGAAGACAATGCTCCCCTGCATCTTTAGGACAATTTTGAGGCAGGGCTCCCCAGCCACATCTGAGAATTGGTCGACCAGGTGGAGGAGGAGCATCGTCAAGCCACGAATTCTCATAGCAAGACAGCAGCAGCTCGGTTCTGGAATATGAAAAACCTCTTTTTCTGGTCGCTCTAGAAAAGGCAGCTTGCTACGAAGCGCATCAACGGACTAATTCTCAATGGGCACTCTGCCTCACTCCCGACCACTCAGATTTTGGATGTCATGGCTCATGATAGGGAAATTGTTTTCCCAATAGGGGGAAGGGGTGAGGCTAAACTACTTGAAGGTCTACCGCAGGAAATTTGGGAGCCTGCCCCCTTATTAAGTCTTAAAAGAAGCCAGGAGGAGGATAAGGACTTGGTCGAGCCTAACATCAGGGCCTGGCGCAAATCCACCATCCCGAGACACCAGCCCCAACAATACTTCAAGATCTGCGGGGGTTATGAGAGTCAGTTCATCCACTCAACTCGCAGCACCAGCACCACCGATCCCCCTAAAGGATATCAAGTTAATTCTTCATCAGATGGGGAGCAAGTTGCAGCAATCACACCCTCTTAGACTTCCAACCAACCTCCACATCCACCCCTCCCTAGCAAGACATTTAGTAAACGGACAAGGACAAGACGCATGCCCCAATGGACAGAGCTCGTCTAACGCCTCCCTCCTCTCCATATGCTTGCTGGAATGAGGAAATCCAGACTAAAACTAACTCTTAACAGGTTTTATGGTTTATTTTTTGTTTGTTGTTACTCATGTTTGGGATTGAGCCCTTTGCTTTCTACGAACTCTTTATTTTTTGTGCCAACAATGATCATCAGAACTCTTAAGAGGTTGGGGAGGCAGGGTTGGTTTCCCTCTGTTGGGCGGCCCACCACCTCACTGGACTGTATTTTATCTATGTATTTTTGTACTTCTATTAGATGAATAGAATTCCACTTTAATATATATATAAAGGAGATAGCAGCAACTCTATTATGGAATATGAAAAACCTCTTTGTATGGTCGCTCTGGCAAAGGCAGCTTACTACGGAGCGCATCAATGGACTAATTCTCAACGGGCACTCTACCTCTCTCGCAGCCACTCAGATTTTGGATGCCATCGCTTAAGATAGGGAAATTGGTTTCCCAATAGGGGGAAGGCGTGAGGTTGAGCTACTTCAAGGTCTACCGCGGGAAATTTGGGAGCCCGCCCCCTTATTAAGTCTTAAAAGAAGCCAGGAGGAGGATAAGGACTTGGCCGAGCCTAACAGCAAGGCCTGGCTCAAATCCACCATCTCGAGATACCAACCCCAGCAATACTTCAAGATCTACGGGGGTTATGAGAGTCTGTTCATCCACTCAACTCGCAGCACTAGCACCATCAATCCCCCTGAAGGATATCACGTTGATTCTTCATCGAATGGGGAGCAAGTTGCAACAATCACACCGTCTCGGACTTCCAACTAGCCTCTGGCAGCCACCCCTCCCCAACAAGACATTTAGCAAACGAACAAGGACAAGACGCATGCCCCAATGGACAGAGCTCGTTTAACGCCTCCCTCCTCTCCGTATGCTTGCTGGATTGAGGAGGAAATCCAAATTGAAACAAACTCTTAACAGGTTTTATGGTTTATTTTTTGTTTGTTGTTACTCATATTCGGGACTGAGCCCTTTGCTTTCTAAGAACTCTTTATTTTTTGTGCCAACAATGATCAACAAAACTCTTAAGAAATTGGGGAGGCAAGGCTGGTTTCCCTCTATTGGGCAGCTCACCACCTCCCTGGACTGTATTTTATCTATGTATTTTTGTACTACTATTAGATGAATAGAATACCACTTTAATATATATATATATGTGCCATAAAAAAATTCAAAATTAATATAAATATAAATTAATTAAAAAAAAAAAACAATACATAAATTTGTTTATTTAAATTATATAAAAAAACAAAAAACAAAAAAAAAACAAAATTAATATAAATATAAATTAATTTAAAAATATATATATTCATCAACAGGTTTATACTCCTTATCATCAATATATAACTTTTTAGTAAATTATAAAATTAATAAATATTTTTAAACTAATAAAATTTGGAATCAATCATTTAGAATCCAATAAAATAAAATAATAAATATAGCTATATAAAATATAATATTTAATATTAACTTAATATTTACATTAGAAAAATGAAAAATTTAATATTAACTTAATATCTACATTAGAAAAATGAAAAGATAAAATACTTAATAATAGCTTAAAAATATAAAATACTTAATACGGATCAGATATAAATGATGTGAAAAAACAAATTATAAGTAAATGTTTGAATGTGATAGATTTTTTTTTACCAAAATAAACTTGCAATATAGGGTTTATATAAATTCTATCAATAATCAATCTAGATCCATCTTAATTTCGGATCTATCAAGTCACGAGAGAGGTCAAATCTTGAGATACAAACCTCTTTTAAAGTGAAAAGAAGAGATTTGTATCTCAAGATTTGATCTCTCTATAGCTCTGAGGTTAAGATGGATATAGGTTGGTTTAATTATTAATTATAACTATAAATATAACTATATTTTTTAATTTGATGTTTTTTTTTTTTTACAGAGTCAAAATGTTAAACATGTACCATACCGAGATCAAATGTTTACATAGGAGTTAAGTTTACTTATGAACCTCAAATATAAAGAAATTTTTTAATAAAAAGTGGATCGGTCAAAGAAGAAGCTTTACAACATGGAATCCAAGAGGCTCCCAAAAAGTGCTTCTAACTCTAGTCAAAACCCCCACCTGCGCCTCAAGCACAGGTGGCATAAGGATGCGTAGCCTTGGCTCAACCTTTTGGGGATTAAGGACGAGATCATCATGGGAAGCAAGGATAGTATCAAAGATACTATTACATCCTATTTTAAGAGCAAGATGTGGGATGATAAGTAGTTGGAGGGTCAAATGAAGCTAAGATACTATAAGGAGGTAATCAACACCACCCTTGATAACCATAATTATCTATTTATGTTGACCATCACTAAGAAGAAAATGAACATCGCTAGAATCCGAACTAATTCTCATGAGCTTCGGAGTGAGACCGAGCGGTGGTCTACTCCCAAGACTCCCTGGGATGACAAAATCTGTCAAATTTATGATACTAAGAAGGTGGAAGATGAAAATCACTTCCTTCTAGATTGCCTGCCTCTTGCCCACATCTGCTCCCAATTATCTATCATCAGGCACACCTCAAATCTTCTTGACTTATTAAGCCAGCTCAACTATAGCGATCTTGGAGCGCTTCTTTCCCTTTTCCTTGATCGCAGAAACAAGATTTTGAAGAATGACAATTAGACTCTTTTCTTGAGGTCTGATAGACCACATTGGTCTTAGTGGATGTTAATCATCATCATCATCATAATATTATAATATTATATTTTACCTAATATTTATTACTACTCCCACCACGACGTAGTCTAACTTATAGACGAAATGGCCTTTTCACGAGAATCTGACGATAAAATCTCAAGCAAAGTTGTGATTTTTTGTTGTTTAAAATACATCTTTGAATGCATAAATGGATTCAGCACCCTGGAAAACCCCTGGGGCACTCGAATTCTACATATTAAACAACTTAAACTCAAGTTTTTAAAAAACTTTGGTGGATTTTGACTAAAATTAACGAGAAAAAAGCTTTGTCTACAAGTTAGACTACGCCTTAAGTTACATATCTCTACCATGTTTTATTTTCATTTTTACCGAGTCAAAATGTTTGAATTAACATTACACATCTCTAGCATCCTGTTGTGGAGAGCACCTCTCAACCTAATAAATAATGAGTAATTTTATTAAAAAATTATAATAAAAAAAATGATATTATATTTTAAAATATTATATTCAAAATCTAGAGTAAGAATTATGTTATTTTAATAATTTCACCATTTCTCACAAACTAATTCCATTTCCCTTTATGTAAAACCAAAGTTGAATTTATATTTTTTTTATACATAATAATTATATTGATTTTTAATTAGAGTTGACATTGACATTAGATTGAATTTGCCAAATGTTAAATTTTGATGTTGAACATTTACGCTTGACATCTACCCCATACTAGGCTCAGGGTTGTAGAGCGTCTCTCAGTGTAATAAAGAGAGAGGGGGATATTTTAGGGTTTTTACTAAGGTTTTTTCTATATAATTGTTTATGGTTAATTATGTGGGAGTGTAATATTCCCAATTAGCCCAAGCTAATGGGAATATACAATTTTGTTTCATTTTCTTGTTGTATGAATAAATGTGTAAAGGAGGACAATAAAAACTCATAAAACAGTGAATAAATCAATGCCACATGTGAACAAAGCTAAATCTGGGCTATCTAAATAAACACCCTTATGTGTGAAAGAGATTGAATCATTTGACTGGGCCAACCATGACCAAATCAACAGCGTTGTCTAGAAGAAGTGATCCTCATTGATGCACAACGCAGTCTTAGTTGGAGGTGGCACATGTGAAAGAAGCTAAATCATTGAGATGGTTTAGGGTTTTGCAAAATCTCAATCTTATAAAAGGAAGAGGAGGACAGCATGAGAAGGTTGATGTTTATCATATTTCTGAAGATTTTGTCTATTTAGACATTTCTTATTCTCCTTGGTGTTTAGCAGAGAATAGTGTTGTTTAGCACTGGGTGTTCCTGATCGGGAATCCCACCTCTTTCCTTGAGAGGCCTCTTGGAAGAGTCTTGCATTTCTTGTCCACTATCAGGCATTTGGCCAAGCTCTTCTTCCAACTATAACGCAGATCCTATTGAGAGTTTGGTTGTCTTTGTAAGCTGCAGCAAGTGGAGGCTAGATCTACTCAGATCTAAGCCATTCTAGTGCCTCTTTTCAGTGGGAAAGTCTTCTATACCATTAGCAAGAGAGTATTGGATGATTGGAGCACATTTTTCAGATCTTGGCTTGAGGCCAAACATGTTCTAGAGCCTACAGCGTAGTTTTCATTCCAGTACTGCGTTATTTTCAAGTGTACAGTTGCAGGGTGTTTTGGCACACTTTTGGAGGAGAGATTTCTAGTGTTGGGGATCTGCCCTTCACTATGGAGATCCATGGATTTCAGATCTATTCCATGTCATATTCAGATATGATTTGAATACTGTTGTATTTGCTTCAGAATTTCTGAATCATTCTGCAGATCTGTTGCATAAGATCTCAGGTCTACTCCATGTACTTCACTTTTTGTTGAAAACCCCAAGGGGTATTTGAAGAGGAGCCTATCTAGTGTACAGATCTTATATAGATCTAACTTTTTGTACACATATTTGCTCTAGATCTAAAGTGTAATCCACAGTTGTTATCAACCAATAAAATAACGCTGTCAAGCATTCAGTCCTAATCTATGGTTGCAGCACCTCATTTTTGAGGATTTCTTCATGTAACAGTATTCTAATTCTGTTTTACATCTTATGGGCCACAATATAAATCTGATTTGCTGATGTAAATGTCATTTCTAAGCCTCCATATTGGCCTCCTGCTCTTACTTTGCTGAACTGCGTTATTTTTGTGCAATATTGTTTAGTATTGTTGCGTGTTCCCATTTTGGGATATTACAGTGGTATCAAAGCAATCATCTTGGCACAGCCTGTAAGAAGCCAATATGTCTTTTGAAGAAAAGAAAATACAGAAGAAGAAGATTGATTACACTGAAGAAAAAGAAGACAAGGGTCAAACCCCTTTATCTGGGAGAATGAAAGGGAAAGAGTTCTCAAAAAATTTGTTCCAAACTATGCATGAGTTGAAGAGTGAAATCAGGGGAATGAGGAATGAAAGACATGCAGATCCTTTGAATAGATTTGCACATGAAGAAAGCCCCAGTTCTTCATATTATGTGTGTGAGCATTCAGCGACACAACCAGATCTACAACGTTGTAGCATGCCTACATTCCTAGCAAAAGAAGGAGCAGAAGGAGAGACACTAGAAGAAGAGACTCTTGGTGACTATCTCCAAGAATATGAATCTCAATCTAAAAGATTCAAAGAGCATCTAAGCTTCCCAGAGTTTTGTCAACTTAAAAAAGAGAGAATATCCAGCAGATACATGAGAAGAAGAGGGTGCATGCAACACACTTTGGGTAGAACCTTTCTACCTACATTTGATGGATCACCTGAGAGCTCAGCCAAGTCTTGGGTAAAGAAGCTGGACACATATTTTTAGCTGCATCAAGTCTCGGAAGAAGAGGCCATAAGAGTAGCAGCGCTGCACCTCCAAGGTAAGGCTTATGCATGGTGGTTATTTGAATCTTCTTCATTGAAAAATGTAAACATCTCTACTTATGCAAAGTTCACTAGGAGGTTAGTGAAAAGATTTGATGTTGAGCCATATGAAACTTCTTTGGGTAAGCAAACTAAGCCCAAGAATTCAGAACCTTTGCATGAGATGGAAGGATCCATGAGGATAACTCCATTCCAATTGTTGAAGGGGTTAAAGATCTGCTACATGATTTGCCAAGGGCAAAGGCCCCACTTCAGCAAGAACATTCTTCTCAAGAGGAAGACATGAGTGTTCATTTATCAAGGAGAGATCAAGAGGAAGGGTCTCTTATTGATGAGGCATGCTCCATTGATGAGGAGAAGAAGGAAGAAGAGCTGGAAAGATCCTCCAGCGCTATGACAGCAGGAGGAGATCTATTTCTATTGGGAGATGGAGATGAAGCCATTGCTTCCACTAAGAGGGCTCTTGTATCTTTGCAAGAAGGCTCCAAGGATCTTACACATGAAGAGAATGAATAGCATGTGTATATGATGATAGACAATAGGACAAGACAAAGGAAGGAATGTAAACCTTCCACCTTATACCTTTGGCATGAGAGATGTCAAGGAAGAGAAGAATGGGAGGCATGACCTTCCAACATACACCTTTGGCATAGGAGATGTCAAGGAGGAGAGCAGCAACATGGCAAACATTTCAGATGACACATTATCAGCACTGTCATTGTTGGGAAAATTAGATCCATATTCGAAATCCCAACTGCTGGTGGAATATTCCAAGGATCTTCACACTTGCATGGTTCTTGATGACTTGCTACATGACGAAAGCTATTCAATCCTAGATGGAGTCATCTATAATCATGGTAGGATCTTCTTGTCTAGAGCTTCTAAGCTCAAGGAGAAGCTACTAGAAAGGGCTTATGAAGAGTTCTATTTCAGCCACACATATTCTATGAAGCTCAATAACATCATCTTGAGGGGCTACTATTGGGAGGGTTTTGAAAAAGAACTATATCAGCATTGTCAAAGATGCATGAACCATGTGGAGATGGAGCAGCAACATAACTCTATGAGAGAGTTAAATCAGCCCTCTCTTTCTCTCTTTGAGGGAGAGGATAGATCTATGCACCACTCCTTTGATATGGGGAGGATTGTTGATGAAGAACATGCTCTGGTTACACATGTTTTATATTCTGATTTCATGCATTATTTCACCATGTTTTTGTAGGCCATGGCTCCAAGGAGTAGTATTATATCTTGTAAGCATCATGACCAATATTGGGCCACAAAAATTTCTGAATTTGGCCACTCCCTTGGAAGAAAAAGGGATATTTTGCAACATGATGGGTGTTTTCCTAACTTGGCACCAAACATATCTCACACTTTCAACTATGGTGAGACGATATGGGCAACAAGTAAGTGGTGGGAAAACCGCTTACCACATCTTGACCTGATGCAGGCAGGAGATGCACTGTGTTGGTTCCACATATGGGATTATGTCCCACCTCCATATGTTCAAATTTTTGTTTGTATGTACATTGTTTTGATCCCCTATATTGATGATGTACTTGTACTTTTTATGGGGATGTATGGAGGAAGGAGGGAAGGTATTCATGTGCCCTATGGGATGGAAATTCTCCACGTACCTTATGTTTCATATTTCAGGGAGAACATTGGGCAAACCATGTTTGTTTCATGTGATCTATTTTCTCCTTATGGGAAGATCTATTTGCATCTCATAAGAACTTTGGAGGAGCAATTCATGGATGGATGGTTTGGTGAACACTTGGCTAATGGAGGAATCTTAACTCATGTTGGTGTCACCAATGAAGGAGGAGAAGTGTTGCAGCACTCACCCTATCAGTTTCTTGAGGACAAGCAACATTTTGGAGGGGAGGACTGTAATATTTCCAATTAGCCCAAGCTAATGGGAATATACAATTTTGTTTCATTTTCTTGTTGCATGAATAAATGTGTAAAGGAGGACAATAAAAACTCCTAAAACAGTGAATAAATCAATGCCACATGTGAACAAAGCTAAATATGGATATCTAAATAAACACCCTTATGTGTGAAAGGGATTGAATCATTTGACTGGGTCAACCATGACCAAATCAATAACGTTGTCTAGAAGAAGTGATCCTCATTGATGCACAACGCAATATTAGTTGGAGGTGGCACATGTGAAAGAAGCTAAATCATTGAGATGGTTTAGGGTTTTGCAAGATCTCAATCTTATAAAAGGAAGAGGAGGACAACATGAGAAGGTTGATGTTTATCATATTTCTGAAGATTTTGTCTGTTTAGACATTTCTTATTCTCCTTGGTGTTTAGCAGAGAATAGTGTTGTTTAGCATTGGGTGTTCCTAATCGAGAATCCCACCTCTTTCTTTGAGAGGCCTCTTGGAAGAGTCTTGCATTTCTTGTCCACTATCAGGCATTTGGCCAAGCTCTTCTTCCAACTACAACACAGATCCTGTTGAGGGTTTGGTTGTCTTTGTAAGCTGCAGCAAGTGGAGGCTAGATCTACTCAGATCTAGGCCATTCTAGTGCCTCTTTTCAATGGGAAAGTCTTCTATCCCATTGGCAAGAGAGTATTGGATGATTGGAGCACATTTTTCAGATCTTGGCTTCAGGCCAAACATGTTCTAGAGCCTACAATGCAGTTTTCATTCCAGTACTGCGTTATTTGCAAGTGTACAGTTGCAGGGTATTTTGGCACACTTTTGGAGGAGAGATTTCTAGTGTTGGGGATCTGCCCTTCACTATGGAGATCCATGGATTTAAAATCTATTCCATGTCATATTCATATCTAATCTGAATACTGTTGTATTTGCTTCAGAATTTCTGAATCATTCTACAGATCTGTTGCATAAGATCTCAGATCTACTCCATGTACTTCACTTTTTGCTGAAAACCCCAAGGGGCATTTGAAGAGGAGCCTATCTAGTGTACAGATCTGATATAGATCTAAATTTTTGTACACTGATATGCTCTAGATCTAAAGTGTAATCCACAGCTGTTATCGGCCAATAAAATAACAGTGTCAAGCTTATTCAGTCCTAATCTATGGTTGCAGCACCTCATTTTTTTAGGATTTCTTCATGTAACAATCTTCTAATTTTTTTTTACATCTTATGGGCCACAATATAAATCTGATTTGCTGATGTAAATGTCATTTTTAAGCCTCCATATTGGCCTCCTACTCTTACTTTTCTGAACTGCGTTATTTCTGTGCAATATTGTTTAGTATTGCTACTTGTTCCCATTTTGGGATATTACAGGGAGGGAGATCAACTCCCTCCTTTAGTTAAATTTTTTCAGGAGTTCATAAGAATGTTGGATAGGTCGGAAATCCCTTCCAAACTCCTCATCATTTGCGTCATCTTCAAGGCTTAATTGGAAGTAATGGAGATTTTGGTTGCTAAGAGAACCCATTGCTTGGAGCATTTTAGCAAAAAAAAATTCAAAGGCATTACATGTTAAAAGCAGTGCAAGATCCAAATTATGAGGTTAGGTCTAACAAAATTGTGGAATACGTCCAATATATGCAGGATCATGATTTTATTAGAAAGTTCATCGAATTATGGCCCTTTGAAAAGTCCCTGATTAGTTGGATCCAAAATAAATGGAACCTCAATGGACAAATAGATATGAAGCTATGAGAAAAAGGATTCTTCACAATACTTTTTAACATCTTTGAAGATAGAATAAGGCTTTTTGAAGGAGGGTCTTATTTTTTTAATATTATTGGGCTCTTCATGGAATTTTGGAAAGAGTGGTACAATATTAAGAAGGAAGACTTCCTTGCTACCCTTATATGGGTTCGACTCTTTTCGCTTCCAAATAAATATTATCATCATCATTATAATATTATTATAATATTATATTTTACCCAGTATTTATTACTACTCCCACCACGACATAGTCTAACTTATAGACGAAATGGCCTTTTCACGAGAATCTGACGATAAAATCTCAAGCAAAGTTGTGATTTTAGTTGTTTAAAATGCATTTTTTAATGCATAAATGGATTCAACGCCTTGAAAAACCCCTCGGGCACTCAAGTTCAACAGGTTAAACAACTTAAACTCAAGTTTTTAAAAATCTTTGGCGGATTTTGATTAAAATTAACCAGAAAAAAGGCTTTGTTTATAAGTTAGACTACGCCTTAAGTTACATATCTCTACCATATTCTATTTTCATTTTTACCAAGACAAAATGTTTGAGTTAACATTACACATCTCTAGCATCCTGCCGTGGAGAGCACCTCTCAACCTAATAAATAATGAGTAATTTTATTAAAAATATAAAAATATGATATTATATTTTAAAATATTATATTCAAAATTTAGAGTCCGAACTATTTTATTTTAATTATTTCACCCTTTCTCACAAACTAATTCCATTTCCCTTTCTCTAAAACCAAAGTTGAATTTATATTTTGTTTATACATAATAACTATATAGAATTTTAATTAGGGTTGACATTGACATTAGATTGAATTTGTCAAATGTTAAATTTTGTTAAATGTTAAACATTTACACTTGACATCTACCCCATACTAGGCTCAGGGTTGTAGAGTGTCTCTCAAGGAAATAAATAGGGAGGAGGAATTTTTAGGGTTTTTACTAAGTTTTTTTTTATATAATTGTTTATGGTTAATTTTGTGGGAGGGAGATCAACTCCCTCCTTTACTTAAATTGTTTCAGGAGTTCATAAGAATGTTGGATCTAGGCTGACAATCCCTTCCAAAATCCTCATCATTCGCGTCATCTTCAAGGCTCAATTGGAAGTAATGGATATTTTAGTCGCTTAGAGAACCCATTGCTTGGAGCATTTTGGCAAAAAAATATTCAAAGGAATTACATGTTAAAAGCAGTGCAAGATCCAAAATATGAGGTCAAGTCTAACAAAATTGTGGAATACGTCCAATATATGTAGGATCGTGATTTGATTAGAAATTTCATCGAATTATGGCCCTTTGAAAGTTCCCTGATTAGTTGGATCCAAAATAAATGGAACCTCAATGGACAAATAGATATGAAGCTATGAGCAAAAGGGTTCTTCAAAGTACTTTTTTCCATCTTGGAAGATAGAATGAGGGTTTTTGAAGGAGGGTGTTATTTTTTTAATATTGTTGGGCTCTTCATGGAATTTTGGAAAGGGTGGTACAATATTAAGAAGGAAGACTTCCTTGCTACCCTAATATGGATTCGACTCTTTTCGCTTCCAAAGAAATATTATCATCACCATCCTCATCATAATATTATAATATTATATTTTACCCAATATTTATTACTACTCCCACCACGAAGTAGTCTAACTTATAGACGAAATGGCCTTTTCACGAGAATTTGACGATAAAATCTCAAGAAAATTTGTGATTTGTTGTTGTTTAAAATACATTTTTGAATGCATAAATGGATTCAACACCTTAACAAACGCCTGGGGCACTCGAATTCTACAAATTAAACAACTTAAAATCAAGTTTTTAAAAATATTTGGTGGATTTTGATTAAAATTAACCAGAAAAATGGCTTTGTCTATAAGTTAGTCTGTGCCTTAAGTTACACATCTCTACCATATTTTATTTTCATTTTTACCGAGTCAAAATGATTGAATTAACATTACACATCTCTAGCATCCTGTCGTGGAGAGCACCTCTTAGTCCAATAAATAATGAGTAATTTTATTAAATGATCTAGGTGGATATTGGTGGCCACCCACCTATTCCATTTGGACCCGCACCATCAGTTCTTTCAGTTTTTCAGTTTAAGCACAACTTACTATTTTTAGCAGCTTTTCGGGTCATGAACTTCCGAAGCCGTTTTGAGGCCCTAATGATCTAGGTGGATATTGGTGGCCACCCACCTATTCAATTTTAACCCCCACCATCAATTCTTTCAGTTTTTCAGTTTTGGCACAACTTACTATTTTTAGTATTTATCAGGTCTTGAACTTCTGGAGCCGTTTTGAGGCCCTAAATGACGTTGTTTGGGAAAATCGGGAGCAACATGGGTCCATCAACTGATGTTTCTCTATCAAAAGTTGTAGTCCTCAGATAGATATTTCTAACGAGGTATGGTGCGCGTCAAACGAAGATTGTATGCCAAAGTTACATCCTCGAGAAGTTGAAACACCAATTTACCCAAACGGGGCCCATAGTTTTGGCGCTTCATCTCCTAGGGTTAGGTTTTTGGATGTTTAGGGTTTTCCATTGTTTCTTATTAGTAAATAGGCTCTCGAGCCTCATTGTAACAAAGTTTAGAGGCATGTAGCCGTCACATCTCTTCTCATAGATAAGCTACCAGCGCCCTAGCTAGTTTATTTCCATTATGTCTGTAAGCATATTTCTGTTATTTGATATTAATGAAATGAAGTATTTCTGTTGCATCTCTGTGTTTATGTCTATTTTTGTATTTTATTGTGTTCCTGCATAAATCCGGATTAGTAGTATCAGAGCGATCTTCTCTTTCTGTTTTTTTCTTTGCATGTCCCCAACGAGGTTAGGGTATAAGGAGTTAGGGCTCGATCTGGTTGAACCCTTGCAAGATCAGCCTCGCAAACCCCGACGACCTCCCATGGAGGAAGAAAAGAAAGACAAGGGAGTAGGAGATCCTATCAAAATATTGCTCGAGGAGGCCCTCGAGAAACAAAGGAAGGCGATGATGGATAAATTTGCTCAGATCCTTCAATGGCTGCCCACCTATGGCGCATCTGCATCCAACAATCACTCTGGAGGTGCCACTCCCTTCAAGGTACAGGTAAACTTTGACATTCCTATATTTGAAGGCCAGATAGATGCAAACGTCGTAAATAGATGGTTGAATTTTCTAGAAGGGTATTTCTCAGTCCATGATTTCTCTGACGAAGAAAATATTTTTTTTGCACTCCTCAAAGTCGCCCCCATGTCAAAGACTGGTGGGAAACCTACTGTGAGCAAAAGGACGAGAGGGAACCCTCTCTATTCTCGGCCGCACCCACTTGGAATTCATTTTGAGATGGCATCAAGGAACAATTTTACCCCGTGGGGAGCTATGAGGACAAGCACATCCAATGGACCACGCTGCGGTAGCAAAGGGATCAAGATGTGCACAAACTAACGAATTTGTTCCATACCGTGCGCACAAAGTTGGATATTAAAGATTCATAGAAACATTTGGTGCTCAAGTACCGAAACTGTCTACACAAACACATTCAGGAGGAAATGGAGTTCCTCGACATTACCTTGCTTGGCACGACATATCATTATGCCGCCAAGATCGAGCATAAATTTAAGAAGAAGAAGCAAGACTTTGGATTTGCGAATCTGAAGCCAGGGAAAGGTACCCCCGAACCACAGAACAGGGGGTAGAGCCAAAGCGAGGTGACTCAGAACACCACAACAAATCCAAAGAAAGACACAAGGAAGTGGTGTGAATTTCATAACAGCCCCACTCACAACACAAATGAGTGTCGGGCCAAACAGTCATTGGTGCCCGAACTGAAGGCACCTGAATCAGATGCATGTTTTGATCTTGAGCCAAAACTAGACAAGGGAGATGAAAAAGGGAAGCAGATCATTGATGTGGACCCCAATGCCATTGTTTCCACCACCAAGCTCTAGAGGGAGGATCCCGAGAATCCGAAGGAGGGGGAGCGCCTCTTCCATTCGTAGATGTGGGTGAAGGGTTCTTCACTACAATTTCTTGTCGATAGCGGAAGCCAAAAGAACCTTATTTCAGCATAGGTCGTGAAGCGGCTCGGCCTACCGACCTTAGCATACCCGCAGCCGCCTTTCGTACACCATCAAGTCATTCATGGATGAGGTAATGTGTGATGTTTCTCCTCTTGATGTAGTTGATGTATTATTGGGCCAACCATACTTGTGGAGGCAACATGTTGTGTATGACTCTAGGCCTCATTTTTTTGTTATTACTTTGGGATATAAATTGTACAGGATACCAGAGGAAGTACCACCTCTTGCCATCTCCTTGACTATTGCAAAACAACGCAATAAGATTGTTTCCCAAACTAGGAAATTTATTTTCCTTACAAATTGGTCATAGGGAAAGAAGAAGATTGTGGCCATAGTCTCGAATCAGGGCTCCCCTGCACGGCTGCAGCAGATGGACAGAGTCGTGGAGGAATACGAGGACATTTTCTCCTCACCCATAGAGGTTCCTCTACACTATCAGGACAAGAACTCCATTGATCTGAACCCGACGCACCGCTGCTTGATGTTTCCATACCTCATGCAACTACACAGGCATAATCCACACATGTACTGTCAGAGGCAACCAAATTTATTGAGCGCATCCAGCATGTCCGCCAGCAGGTCCACGACATCCTGGACAAATCCAATACCAAGTTCAGCAGAATTTGCCTCTCATGGAGGAACTTAATGCAATGGGGACCATTGCTTCCTAAGGAGGGAGGAATGATCCAGGTGGATATTGGTGGCCACCGACCTATTCCATTTGGACCTGCACCATTAGTTCTTTCATTTTTTTAGTTTCAGCACAACTTACTATTTTTAGTAGTTTTTCGGGTCATGAACTTCCGAAGCCGTTTTGAGGCCCTAATTATCCAGGTGGATATTGGTGGCCACCCACCTATTCCATTTGAACCCTCATCTTCAGTTCTTTCAGTTTTTCAGTTTCGACACAACTTACTATTTTTAGCAGTTTTTTCGAGTCTTAAACTTCTGGAGTCGTTTTGAGGCCTTAAACAACATTTTTTTGGGAAAAACAGGAGCAACATGGGCCCATGGACCGATGTTTCTCACATCACAAGTTGTATTCCTCGAATAGATATTTCTAACGAGGTATGGTGCGTGTCAAACAAAGATCGTATTCCAAAGTTACGTCCCCAGGAAGTTGAAACACCAATTTACCCAAACGAGGCCCATAGTTTTGGCGCTTCATCTCCTAGGGTTAGGTTTTTGGATGTTTAGGGTTTTCCATTGTTTATAAATAATAAATAGGCCCTCGAGCCTCATTGTAACACGGTTCAAAGGCCTGTAGCCGCCACATCTCTTCTCAGAGATAAGCTACCAACGCCCTAGCTAGTTTATTTCCATTATGTCTGTAATCATATTTCTGTTATTTGATATTAATGAAATGAATTATTTCTGTTGCATCTCTGTGTTTATGTATATTTATGTATTTTATTGTGTTCCTGCATAAATCTGGATCATTAAAAATATAAAAAATATGATATTATATTTTAAAATATTATATTCAAAATCTAGAGTCCGAGCTATTTTATTTTAATTATTTCACCCTTTTTCACAAACTAATTCCATTTCTCTTTCTGTGAAACCAAAGTTGAATTTCTATTTTGTTTATACATAATAATTATATCGATTTTTAGTTAGGGTTGAATTTGTCAAATGTTAAATTTTGTTAAATGTTAAACATTTACGCTTGACATCTAGCCCATACTAGGCTCAGGGTTATAGAGCATCTCTCAGCGCAATAAAAGAGAGGAGGATTTTTTAGGGTTTTTATCAAGGTATTTTCTATATAATTGTTTATGGTTAATTATGTGGGAGGGAGATCAACTCCCTCCTTTAGTTAAATTGTTTCAGGATTTCATAAAAATGTTGGATAGGCCGACAATCCCTTCCAAACTCTTCATCATTCGCGTCATCTTCAAGGCTCAATTGGAAGTAATGGAGATTTTGGTCGCTCAGAGAACCCATTACTTGGAGCATTTTGGCAAAATAAAATTCAAAGGCATTACATGTTAAAGGCAATGCAAGATCCAAAATATGAGGTCAGATCTAAAAAAATTGTGGAATACGTCCAATATATGCAGGATCATGATTTGATTAGAAAGTTCATTGAATTATGGCCCTTTGAAAATTCCCTGATTATTTGGATCCAAAATAAATGGAACCTCAATGGAAAAATAGATATTAAGCTATGAGCAAAAGGGTTCTTCACAATACTTTTTCCAGCTTGGAATATAGAATGAGGGTTTTTGAAGGAGGGTCTTATTTTTTTAATATTGTTAGGCTCTTCGTGGAATTTTGGAAAGAGTGGTACAATATTGAGAAGGAATACTTCCTTGCTACCCTAATATGGGTTCGACTCTTTTCACTTCCAAAGAAATATTGGGAGGAAGAAATCATTGAAGGCATTGAGAATGTCATTGGTAGCTTTGTCACAGTTTCTAAGGCAACTAAGAAGGGAGATACACATCATATGCAAGGATCAGTGTATATATGAATATTTTGCAGCCTCTTTCAGTTTCAATAAACATTTATTATCGTGATAATCTTTGGAAACACACACTATATTATGAAAATGTCCCATTTAGATGTAGGGATTGTCATGAATATGGGCATCTGTTTAGATATTATCCTTTGACTGCAAAATATTTACTAGCAGATAAATCAACTCGTAAAGAACAAGAGGGTTTTGGAAAATTCCCTAAAGGACATGGAATTTGAGGCCTCAAGGAGCCATAAATTCCAATCAAAACCCCAGATCTTGAAACAGGTTTGTGTCTCTCTCCTCTTCAGATGAAACCCCAAGCATAACAAGTTAATCAATAAATCCCCCAACCAACTATTAGATATTTTTCCAAGTCTTTTCCACCCACAATAGAGCTAAAAAAAAGGATCCAAAAGGTAATCTACAAAATTCTCTACCAAAGGAGCCAACTAGTTCAGTAATGGAAGAGGATGAAATTGAAGACCTCCTAGAAGACATGGATATGGATGTTCCACGCATGATTGTTTTCGCAAAGGCATGCCTCAATAAATATATGCAATCCATTATAGATCATCAATCAAATAATGCTCAATCTAGTTCGAGTTCTTAAAATATCCATTTAGGAGTTCATGTGCAATCTTTCAAAGATCCCCCCAAAATGGTCAAGGAGGAGAGACAAAAGAGGAACAAAATCCTTAAAGCCTTGATCTAAGATGATGGATAGAATTGATTCAACTCAGGGAAAGTCATGCCAATATCGGAGGCATTTCCTCCTTCTCTACCCAAAAAAACCTGAAGTTTTCATCCTAAATCTTTAAAGAATAATTATGTTCAGGAGACACTGAAAAATCCAGGATGTGGTGGCTATCACTCAAGAGACATTGCACTCGACCAAGGTTAAGAAAAGCACTACTATTTTACTGAAACTAAATCTTTGTAAGGCTTTCGACTGTGTGGATTAGACTTTCTTGCAGTTGGTTCTACATAAGATCGATCTTTATTTTCAAGCTATTGCATGGATTATGGCTTGTGTTATATCAACCAATTTCGTGGTCTTGATAAATGTATTACCTACAATTTTTTTTCTCTACATCCCGAGGTCTTCGATAGGGATGTGCATTGTCGCCACTTCTTTTCATACTTTTTCATTTAGAGTTTAAGCAGGTTAATTACAGGGGCTCATGAATACTAGATACTTTCGGGCGTGCAAATATCTAGTCGACATACTAAGAGTGCTCATCTCATATTTGTCAATGACGTGCTTCTATTTGGTAAATTGTCTATTATGGAATGGAGATATTTGCATTGAATCATAAGTCTCTTTAGCGATGTTTTTGGGCTCTTCATGAACAATTCTAAGTCCCTTTTGATCTCATCATCCCCCGATGATGCTTTAGTTTTGGAGATTGCAAGTATATTTGGGGTTGATGATGCATCTATTGATTCTGGTTTTAAATATCTTGGTTTTTTCCTCAAGCTGAACAATTATGGGATCAAAGACTAGAAGTGACTAATTGAGAAATTCTAGCAAAAATTAACAACTCGGGCACACAAATGACTTTCATTGGGGGGTTGTTTGACTATGGTACAAGTGGTCTTGCAGAACATTTTGATTTATTAGCTTCATCTCTATATTATGCCCAAAAACATTATCAACGACATCAACTCAAACATCTCTAGATATTTGGGTTGGGAATTCAGAGAAACATAAGTACCACTTGGCCCATCTGGAGGTATTATCGCACAGGAAGGAAGAAAGTGGTTGGGGCATCAACGATCTAGAGAGTTTGAGTTGGGCTTTACTGATGAAGAGTTTATGGAGGGCCATGAACGGAGTGGGTCTATGGATGCACATCATAAAAACGAAGTATCTACAAAATCAGTCTATGATATAATGGATCAAGGCGGGGGCACACAACCATCTCATATATTTGGAGGATTTTTATGAAAGTTAGATCGTGGCTATTGATCAACATTATATGCCAAATTGGAAATTGTGTTAATGTATAAATCAATTACATCCTATTTGCGGCTATAAGAGGGACCATACTTTACCGGTGGATCTCCCTACATGGATACATAATCTTGTCATCTATAATATCAGTCGAATAATGGTCAATGATGGTGATTTCATCCTAAATGGATGAAGGCAAGTGACATTGGTTTATATGACGAACATGGTTTACGATGGGATAGGTATGTTCAGAATCTATATTTTCTAGCATTGTACTATTTGAAGAAGAGGACATATTTACATGGGCTGGTAATTTGGAGTATGGTCAGCTTCTAGTTAAGGATGATTATTGGTACATTTCTCTTTCTCCACATCTTTCAGTTTCTTGTCGATGGTTTTTGAAAACATGGAAGTGGAATGTTCCTACTAAGCGTAAGGTATTTGGTTGGCTAGTTTGGAAAAATAGGATACTGACTTGGGACAATCTATGCCGACAATGTTTCATTGGACCTGGTTGTTGTATTTTATGTGTTAAGGCACAGTAGGATTTGGTCCATCTATTTTGCGGTGTATATTTTCCAAATCCATTTGGGTCGAGGTATTGAACCTTCTGAATATCCAAGCGGAATGGAATACCTCCACTGTGGGAGACTTCCTTCGAGATTGGATTCTACACTATAAGGAATATGGCCCACATCCATTATATATATGTGGGGCATATGGCGAAGCTGCAACTCACTAATATTTGAGAACATCACACCAAATATCAAAAGTATATGCATTTAGATAGTGGCATATTTTAGAGAAGTTGGGTTTTGTGGTAGAGTACCATCGATGAGGCACATCACTCCATTAACTAATTCATATAGTACCCCTTGTGGGTTTTTTGATGAAGTTGCAAAATATGAGATGTGCAAATGTGATGCTTTTATTACTATTAATCCTGGTACACATTATCACTTCAGCTGGAATGGGGGCATTGGATCGAACACCTAAGCAGAGGTCTTAACCCTCTGGGCATATTATTTTGTGCTCGTAGGCTTGATATTGGGTCGTTGGAGGTGTTTGGAGATTCTCAGGCAGTGTTGGAGTGAGCTTCTAAGACTACACCATTCAATCTACCACTAATAATTAATTGGATGATGAGAATCAAAGTGATCATTTATCTTTTCTATAAGGTGACTTTTACACACGTTCATCGGGAATTGAATACAATTGTTGATATGTTGTTAAAGGAGGGACTCAAGTATCCTTTGTTGAGATTTATTTCTCATACTTTGCGCACAACATTCTACAACGTACAGGTAAATTTTTCTTTACATGATATTGCAAATTGGTAGATGGTGCTCGGTGATAACAACTTTTTGGAGGTTTTCATTCAAATATGTGTTTTTGATCTCTAATTCTTGCTAATATCTACATCCAACGTGGTCGACATTCAAGGGGAAATTACACAAATGTATATTCAACATGGATCCAACATATTACAGTTATTGGCTACCTCAAGACTAAATATGGAATTCGATGGAAATTTATTATTTTTTGGTTAAAAAGATTACATGTTACTTCTATGATGGTATTTATCTCATGGAATACATGTACTTGATATGTTGATCTTAGTGGCATATTTTGGAATTATCTAAACACATCGATAAGATGTGAGTTTTGTTATTTGTTTATCCAAATGTAATCTCTCTATTGGATATATGTTGATACATATAAAAGAGACATTTAAACTTATGGGTCAGGTAAATAGCTATATATTAATGTAAGATTATTGGTTTTTTCTCATTGGAAAAAATGTATGTTCTTTCTTGTAATTATTGTTATTATCAATTTTGGATAATTTGTGGTTGATTGATAAATTTCCTAATATTTTTAGTTGATAAACCAAGTTTTATACTCCTTTTATGATAAACCACAATTTCTAAACTTCAAAAAGTTAGATTATACATAATTTTTCTTGGATTAATGAAAAACTCTTCTAATTCTTAAATAAATAAATAAAACACTAATAATAAAATAAACCTAAAATTTATAAAAAATACATAAATAATAAAATACAATTTATATGTAGAATTTTTAAATTTATAATTGCTTGTACAATTACACATTTTCATTCTCCAAGTTTAAGTAATAAAAATAAGGGTGTACATTTAGAGTATACGTTAAAGATGATAGATGGAGATATATTTATAAAGCACAAATTTGTTGTATTAAAAATTAACATATATAAAACAAGAGCTACGTGGTGGCATGCCACTGTTTCTAGGATAAATGAATATTGTGTATGTAGAGGTCTTGCCACAATGAATAAGTCTCGACGAGATTATTGGAGACATTTCCAAGCACTAAGCATAATAAACTACTCTATTACCTTTGGGATCATAAAAAACAAATTTATTTATTTTAAAAATTTATAAGACATTTATTCTTTATTTTTTAAAATATTATAAAAATAATATAATACAACTTGATTGACTTTCATAGTTAAGAACATGTGCTTCGTATAAGAGGTCACAAGTTAAAATCAAGAAAGTCGAATTATATATATATATATATATATATATATATATATATATATATATATATATATATATATATATAAAATCCAATTTTAAGGTCACGACCAAGCCAGACACCAAATTGGTGTATGAGACCCCCTTGTTTGTGGGATAAGGGACCCACCTCCGCGCAACGATTTGACTGCTAAGTCTACGAAGGCATGCATACTCTACCCCCCTTTGGTTTTGAACCTGTGACCTCTTAGGAGGAAACACATGTTCTTAACCATTAGTCTAGCTATTAAATGAAATGACCCTTTTCCAAGCACTTTTGTGGTCAATTTTGCTCAAAAATCGGTAGAGATTTTTAAAATTCATAAGTTTGAGTTGCTTAATCTGCAAAGTTTGCGTGTCTTAAGGGTTTTTCAAGATGTTGAATCCACTTATACATTCAAAAGTACATTTTAAATAAGAAGAATCACAATCTCTGTCATTATATTGAGGGATTCCAACCAAAAAGTCATTTTTTCTATTAGTTAGACTTGACCTACTAGAACTATTAAAATGTAGTATTTAAGAAAGTAGCAAACTCCATTCTCTCTAAATTTTGTAAGGTTACCAAGTATTCTATAATTTATCATTAATAATATACATTATCTAAAATTTAAAAAAATACTAACTTTCTCATTTTATTTTAATAATAATAATCATTAAATACACAATATAATTTATCCAATTTATTAATTATATAAAATTTGATTTTATAATTTAATTATAATATTCTTAGAAAAAATAGCATTTAATTCACAAATTTTAAGATTGATTTTATAATTTAGTTATGTATTTAGATAATGTAAGTTTCAACCATCATTATTGCTACATTTTTCTATCTTTAACTTTAAATGATATTATAATATTAATATTTACATCAGTTAATTTAATAATATAAAGTGAGTCAAAAACTTCAACCATAAATAACTTATCGCTATATTAATTTATATATTTAAAAAATAATAATAAATATTTATTTATCTATTATATTTTAATTTATAAATAAATTATATATAATTTATTAATAACTAATTGACTAAGATATAATTTATTAATGCTCTCAATGCACCAGTTTGTGATCCATTGTAAACTTCACAAAGATACAAATACTTTACATAATTAGTATAACACTGGATTCCACAAGACATGAAAGAGCTCAAATCATATAAAAGAAAATAATAACTTTATAGGAGTAATGAAATTACTTCAAACATTATTATTTTAATTAAAAATCAAATTTCTAACCATAAAAGTTGCTACCAAATACTCAAAGCCCCATAGAAAAAAAAAACAAATTGTACTACGGTTGGAAAATCTCGCTGTCACTGAGTATGAGATCTTGTCTTGATAAATCTAAAGGGTCAATTGCAACCCATTCTCCCCAAAATTTTCAATTTGAACTATAGTTTAATCACTTGTAAAGCATTGAATTTATAAATTTAGTAAATAGTCCAATAAGAGGAATTGCGTGGAATCTGTGGCCAGGTTGAAATTATATACATACAAATTATGCTTGGAACCTCAAAGTGATTGACATGGCACGTTAAAACGACTAAAAAAATATGATCTCCCCATGGTTCGATGATTTTCCTAAAGTTCGTCACTTTAATGATGAAATATATATAGTGATAAAATAAAATTTTAAAAATATATAAAAGCAAAGAGCACCATCTAATTAAGATATGAAATAATCTGTTTTAATTAAAATTGAAGGATACAATTTCTGGTGACATTCTGATTCTTGTTGCCTTTAATTAAAGCATTTTGAATTGCACAAAGGGATTCAACTTCTTGAAAAAACCTAGAGTAGTCAAATTCTCCAAATAAAAGATATATACTAAATATTGAAATGAGTATTGGAATTTCTAATAACTTATTCTATAAATAGGTATTTAAAGAGTTTAATTAATACAAGTTTTGGATTTTTTAATTTAGTAAGTATGAATTGTATAATTTGCAGAATCCAAGTTTTCAATGAGTTTTTCTAAATTCATTTATAAATCTAAAAATTCATTTAAAATGATAAATAATCAAAACATTATCAATATAACGAGTTCGATTCAAAAAATACTAAAATAACTTTTAATTAAATTACCTTTATATATATATATATAGAACAATTAAAAATAAAAACATTGTTCATGATTAAAACATTACAATTATATATATATATATATATATATATATATATATATATGATAGATGTGTAATTTTTAGAGTAAAAATATACAACTCAAAAAGAAAAAAGATTACACTTTCAACAACAAATTTAAAATTAGAATTAAGATACATTTATATTGATTTTTTATTGAGTAATTATATAATATAAAGGAATTGTTTTTAGTGCAACTTTTTGGAATTTCTTATGCTAGGAAAATTTGAGGTGAAATCTTGATTCTTGTTATTTAAACTGGTTTTTTGACTATATATATGGATTAAACACCCTAAAAAACCCCCAAGGCACTTGGATTATGCAGGGTTACCCATCAAACATATAATTTCAATGAATTCCTGCCAGATTTTAAAGAAATTTGATCAGAAAAATCCACTGGAAAAGTTTCCAAAAAGTTGCACTAAAGACAACTCGTAATATAAATAGGAACCTTTTATTTTATTCCTCGTTTTTATAAAAACCATGTTATGCGTTAGGAATCCATTGTTTTTATTTTTGTGGGCAGGAATCTGTTATTTTCATTAAATTGGGAGGCAATTTCACTTTGGCACGAACCCATTGTTTTCATTTGTATGGGTAGAAATCCATTCTTTTCATTACGCTAGTAAGTAGATTTCACTCAATGTAGGAATGTATGGGTAGGAATCAATTTATTTCATTAAGTTGGCAGTTTATTTCATTAAGCTGGCTAGGCCAAAGAGTCCATCCACCTAGGCGTAGTCCCAATTGGGAAAATTATGGACATGGTACCTAGTGACTCAATCCATTACAACTCAGCCGATAACAAAAACAAGCTTGAAACCCTTAAGTTATTTAGAAATTTGGAACTTAAGAATCGTATAATAGAAAATAGTTAAAGCCTCTAATAAAAAAGTGTAGATGCATGGAGAATATTTGAAAGCAAAAACCCTGATAGACAAGGCATGAAAAACCCATAATACATTCGTAAACAAAAAATATTTGAATTCGACATTAGGGTGAACAATCACTGAATAATGAAATGAAAAGATTCTTCGGGGAAAGAAACCTAGCCGCTCTGCAGCGCTCCTCTGCGTCTGAGGCCTAGCCTCGGCCCTGTGGCCGCTTCGAAGGTTCTTGCTCTCCTCTTGGGCCCTGGGTTTTCTCGTCCTGTGCTGCTTCTGCGCTTCGCGGCGCTTTGACTGGTTCGGCGCGACGCATTGAGTCGGCCGACCAGTGCCTCGTCTGTGCGTGGCGCTTTCATCCTGCGCGGCGTTCTGAACCTTGTGCGCGACGTTCTGAACCTTGTGCGCGGCGCTTTCATTTCCGCCTTGTTCTTCATTTGATTGAGCGCGGCGCTTTGCTTTCGAGTGGTGTCTATTCGCGGTGCTTTAGCCCCTTTGGCTCCTTCCTTGGATTCTTTGGGCCTCTTTCTCAGCTGCATTGAGTTGAAGATCCATGTCTTGGTCGCTGGGAGTGATGTGAGCTCGCCTTGTCGATCTTGGGCGGCGCTGCTCCAATGGAGCCCCCTCTGCCTCCTATCTCTGATGATGATGCCTTCCTCAACCTTGTGACATCCCTCCCTAAAAAGAAAGCTTCCGAGGCTTCGAAGTTTGTGAAACGTTTAGATGACATCCCTGAGATTTCACTCCCTCCGGAGGGCCCGATTCAGGTCGCCCTTTCTCTGGCTGAGCGAGCTTTGGTGGGTCAGTTCACTGGGCTCTGGCCCTCCCCCAAAACTATGGAGAGCTGGGTCTCTAGGAACTGGGCGCCGCTGATAAAAGGCAGAGTCACTTCATACTTTTTAGGTAAGGGTTTCTTTCTGTTTGAATTCACTGAAAAGGATGATAAGCATCTGATATTCCGTAACAGTCCCTATTTCATGGGACCTCAGGGGCTGTACCTCAATAAGTGGACGCCTGAATTTGACCCAGCAGTGGATGTTCCTACAGCCGTTCCTGTGTGGGTTAGGCTGCCCAACCTGCTAGTGCACTGCTGGAATGACGAGTCTCTTAAGCACATCGGAAATACCTTGGGCAAATACATTGATCGAGCAAACAGTAAAGATCAATTCGACTGTGCTAGAATTTACGTTGAAGTCGACCTAGAGGTTGGTTTTCCTGAGGCAATAAAGATCAGAGTTGGATGCTGGACACATGTGCAAAAGCTGGACTATGAGCAGCTTCCGTTCAAATGCCAGAAATGTCATGTCTACGGTCACTTTGCTAGAGGATGTCCTAAGAACAGCGAAGTGGAGAAAGGCAAAGAGGATGGTTGGACTCAGGTCAAAAGGGCCAAATCTGCCCACAAACCCTCTAGAACTGGTAACATGAATGGTAAAGGGCCCCAGGTTGGCTCTGGGATCCAAACCCCTCTCATGGAAGATCAAGGAAATAAATTTACCCAGTTAAGCTCAGCAACAGAAGACACCCAAGAACTAGAGATGCAGAAAGAAGGATCGCCCCAAAAAGAGTCCCCCTCGGGACCAAAGCAAACCGACAGTAATGCAGACAGGACAAAAGAGACACCCACAGAGGAGGTTGAGGAAGTGCAAGGCTCGGAGGATTCAGAAGAAGAAGGGGAAATAGGGGACTCCCAAACCTCGGCTAGAAGATCAACGAGAGGCCGAAAATCTGCTCGGGAAAAAAGAGAGCAAGAGACTTACAAAGACAAACTCCAGGGAAGCCAACCTACCCTTGAGAAACTCTTGGCAAATACTCCGAAGAAGAATAGAAATCAGTCCCAGAGCTCCAGAGGAGCTCATCATCCAAAAAACAAGTGATGAAGATCGTCTCCTGGAACTGTAGGGGCATGGGGAGCAGAATAAAAGAAGAAGCCTTAAGAAGTTTGATTAGATCAGAATCTCCCGATCTGCTCCTTATCCAGGAGACCAAAATGGAGGATTATGCCTTCCTCCAGATAGGTAAGAAATTATGGAAGAAAAGCGAAGGGTAAGCAGTTTCAGCTCGAGGAGCTTCAGGTGGACTAGGTACTATTTGGGACGCTAACAAATTCATAAAGATCAATGAACTTAATAACACCCATTGGCTGTTCTCAAAGCTGCAGCATGTAGAAACAGATGTGACCCTCTCCCTCTTTAATGTGTACGCTCCTGTCAGCGTAGGAGAGAAAAAGAACTGCTGGGACTCTATCAGAGGTCTGGCAGAAGCTGAAGATTTGGCAAATATAATAATAGTTGGGGATCTAAATCTCACCTTATCATTGTCAGAAAAACGTGGAGGTAGCATTGTTAGGGACCCGACGCGGGAATGGGTTGAGGAGCTGCTCCAAGACTGGGATATGATAGATATTAAGCCTCTGTCAGGGAAATACACTTGGACAAACAAAAGAATCGACCCGGGACATATCGCTGCAAGGTTAGACAGATTCCTTGTGCAAAGTTCTTTTCTTCTTCTTGGGCTAGAGATTAGAATGCATATTATTCCTTGTAGTGTTTCCGACCATCGCCCCATTAAACTTGATCTGCTGGCTCATTTGAATCAAGGTCCCATTCCTTTTAAATTCAACTCTCATTGGATCAAGGAACAATCTTTCTTGCCTCTGATAAAAGAAAGCTGGAAGATCCCAGTCAAAGGCTCTGCCTTCTTTGTATGGGAGGAGAAGCTTAGGAGAGTCAAAGCTGCTCTTAAAGTCTGGGTAAAAACCTTACCTAATCCTGCTGTGGAAAGGAAATTGTTACAACACCGTCTTGAGATGCATCAGCTGGTTTCGGAAAACGTAGAGATCACTAAAGAAATTCTTGACAAAGAGGCTAATCTTCAGCAAATGCTCCTCAAAGCTAGCTTGGCTGAGGAAGAATATTGGAGACTGAAATCCCGCAGTCTCTGGCTCAAGGCGGGAGATAGAAACTCATCCTTCTTTCATAAGCAAGCTCAGGCTCGAATTTGCCGCAACTCTATCTCTGAAATTAAAGTTGAGAACTCTACATATAGAGAAATCCAAAGCATAAAAAACGCTGCCTTCTCCCACTTCAAAAAACTCTATAGTGAAGAGGAGGACTTGGGTCATAGCTCTATCCTTGTGAATGAGGTGCCCACCCTCATTTCCGCCAGAAACAACCAACTCCTGGAAGCCGAGATCACTAACAATGAAATAAAAAGCGCCCTCTTCGCAATGGAACCGGATAAGGCCCCAGGTCCTGACGGTTTTACTGCCAGATTCCTACAGTTCTGTTGGCAGATTGTGGAGAAAGACTTATGCAGAATGATTCGAAAATATCAAGAGTGTTAGAAGATTAGGGGAAGCACAAATTCGGCCTTTCTGGCCCTCATTCCCAAGGAGAAAGGTGCCAACACCTTCAGAAGGTTTCGCCCAATCTCCCTCTGTAACATAGGCTACAAGCTGATTACAAAAGTTATTGTCAACAGATTAAAAATCATTCTCCCAAGCATCATACCTGAGAATCAGGGAGGCTTTATTTAGGGTAGACAGATTGTGGACAACTTTATCCTGGTCCAAGAGGCGATTCACTCCAGTGTGGTTCGCAAAGAGAAAGGAATGGTTGTCAAGTTAGATCTTGAAAACGCCTTTGACAAAGTGAGACATAGTTTTCTGCTAGATGTCCTGCGCAAATTTGGGTTTGGTCCCAAATTCATCAACTGGATTAAGGCTTGTATTGGTGAGCCTTGGATTGCCCCTCTGGTGAATGGGAGGGCCACAAATTTCTTCAAAGCATCTCGTGGATTGAGGCAAGGGTGTCCTCTTTCCCCTCTGCTCTTTGTCCTCCAAGCCTCTGTCCTCAGTTTCCTTTTGATCAAAAAGCAACAGGATCAAGATTTAACGGGCCTGAATATTGCGAGAGGAGTTAACAATATAAACCATGCCTTATTTGCGGACGATTCCCTCTTATTGGGTGCTGCCTCAGTATCCTCCGCCAAAAGATTTAAAGAAGTGATTGATGATTATTGTCAAGACTCAAGAAGCAGTCTCAATAAAGGAAAATGTAATATCTACTGCTGGAATACCCCTGCCACCATGATGCAAGCCATTTCCTGTTGCTTTGGCTTCACAACATCCTTGTCTTGGACATCCTTCAAGTACTTGGGTCTCCCAATTGTTCAAAAATGTACTGTCAGCAGAGACTGGTTACCCCTGTTGGAAAATTTTGAATCCAAGATACATTCTTGGGGATACAACTGGCTTAATCTGGCTGGTAAGTCTGTGCTTATTAAAGCAGTCCTAAACAACCTTCCCATCTATCAGTTTGCTGTGATGCTGGCTCCTGTTGGAATTATGAAGAAAATGGAGGATCACATTAGAAAATTCTTTTGGAAAGGAGGGAAAGCTAACGAAAAGAAAATCTCCTTGATAAGCTGAGCCAAAATCTTCATGCCCAAATTAGAAGGCGGATTAAACTTTAAGAATATGTGCACTCAGAACATTGCGTTGGGAGCTAAGCTGAGTTGGAGGATTATTGCCCCAAAACCGGGGTGGGCGCAGATCGCCTTGTGGAAGAAGTACTTTCGTGGACAGAGGAAAAGGTGTTTGGACCAGCCCATAGCAAACTCTGGCTCGATAATTCAAAAGCTCTGTGCTAAATCTTCCTCCTTAATAACCCAGCATGCACATTGGATTCCTGGCAATGGTAAGCAAATTAGAATTTGGGAGGACCGTATAATGGGTTGTGATCCTCTGGTTGATGATCGAGCTCTGGATCTGCTGAAAGACTGGATGCATAGAGCAGGCTACATTACTTTGTGGGATATTTCCAATTGGGAAAATGGTAAATGGCATAGTTGGATTAACATCGAGGTGCCCCAGGTTCTGTCCAAAGAGTTTTCTATCTTCTTAGCCTTTTTAAACGGCAAGGCTCCCTTGAACAACAGAAAATTGGATGCCCGAGGTTGGGGTCCGACCCCTGGACGCTATACTGTTTCTCAAGGCTACAGGCAGATCTTATCAATTCCCCACGTTCCTGCAGACCCGAAACCATGGAAAGGGATTTGGTTCCAGTCTTCGCTGCCTAAAATCGACTCCTTCTGTTGGCTCCTTTGCCATCAGAGAATTCTGACAGATGAGAGATTGTAGAGAAGAGGTTATCTAGGCCCCTCTCGTTGCTCGATGTGTGGAGATAACGCTGAGTCTGCTGTGCATCTGATGCTCAATTGCAATTTTGTGACAGATCTTTGGAATGAGGCCTTAGGCCCCTGGAGGCTGGACTTCGTCCTCCCAACTAGCATTCCCGATCTGTTTTCGAACTGGTTGAGTTTTTTCCCAGGAGGCTCTCCGTAGAATGCTCATATCAAAGCCACCTGGTGCATTCTCCCTAAACTTATTTGCTGGCATACCTGGTTGGAAAGAAATCAGAGGATCTTCAGAGATAAGAAAAGAGATCACAAGATTGTCTGGGTCAACATTAAAAGCCAGCCGAAGGAGTGTCTTGGTGATCAACTAGACGGGGCAGGCTTGAGAGATCACGACACTGCTTGGAGCGATTCTCTTGATCTTCGCTTCATAGAAATTATCAGACCTCTCGCTTCTCTCAAAGAATGGAAAATTAGACTTAACGCTTCTGATTTCTTGGCCTTTTGCACAAAGCAGGCGCATATCATTCTCTTCTTCGACGGGGCAACGAAAGGAAATCCGGGCAACTCCGGAGCCGGTGGAGTTGTTAAAAAAGCAGATGGCAGCACCGTCCTTAAATATGCCTGGGGAGTGGGCTTCAATACTAGCATACAAGATGAAGCCCTGGCCCTTCTCCAAGGCCTAAAGCAACTTAATTCCCTGGGTATCTGCGATGCAATTGTGATGGGAGATTCCCAGTCTATCATAAAAACCATTGTTGACTGCTCTTCCCCTTCTGATCTAAGATTTTCCAGACTGATCAGCAGAATAAGAACCCTGTCGAATTCCTTCCAGAGCCTGAATTTCTTCCATGTCAAGAGAGACAATAATAAAGATGCTGACGTTGAAGCTAATAAAGCTGTTCACCTCCCCCTCGGAGTCATCCTCAGAGATGGAGTAGAAGGTTGGGACCCCATTCCTTAATTGTCTGGCAAATATGTTTTACAGCCTTTTATTGGAGCAGTTTGTCTGCATTTTTAAAGTGGGGAAGATAGAGGCAGTTGTCAGGAAAATGGTTTGTAAGAATCTCTGGGCTACCAAAGAAAAAGACACTCTGATCCTGGTCACGGAGACATCTGGAATTTGCTTAGCATTTTGTAACCAGCTTTGAGGCAATTTGGCCATAAATTAATATATCTCTCTACCCGTTTCTGTTAAAAAAAAAAAAAAAAACAATCACTGAATATATAAAAAAAGTATTTAATGTTTCAAAAGAACCCCAGAAGATTGGGGCTTACGTTAACATCATACCATTGTAGAAGCGAGGGACAACGTGACCGTTAACAGTAAGCATATATGCAAATAAGTTAAGTGGTAAATGTCAAAAACCCCATTATGTACATGCTGATTATTACACCATTACAAAGAACTATTATTATGAACTAGCTCTAAACCCCTCAGCCCAACCTATAATAAACTAATAAGGCTCTAAGTGCTTTAGAACATAGCTAAGTTATTACTACTATAAATAACCTTGACAAACTCTGAACAAAGTTGGGAATATCAGTTGCACCTATAAAAATAAAGTCGTGTGTGAGACCCATAATCCAGCCCAGTGCGAATACTCCACCGTTGAATCAGGGCTCACAGTATAGTAATAATAGTGAACAAACCCTACTTGCATAAAGCATACGATAGGGATTAAATTATGCCCCAACCATAAAAAATAAACTTAAGTATTGAACGAATTTTCTCTAGAACCTTACTTGGTTTTCCTTCAGCGATAAATGGGAAGGCTTGGCCCTAGAGAATAACCAAGAAGTAGGGTTAAGTGTTCAGGTATAACTTGAGAATGTTACCACAAAATTGTAGTAGTATAAATCGATACTTGAGTCTCGGGATAGAATCTGTCATCCCTGAGAATTGGAGCAACTTGTCTGTCCAACTTGCAACCTAGAAAAAAAAAAAAACATATAAACAAAGGAATAGATGATTCATCACTAATCTGCAAGCAATGTAAGAGGAAATCTCGAGTTAGTACAAAAAAATTTGATAAAAACTACTACTGTGTCTTACCTGGAAGCAAACAAACAAAAAATTGTGGCGCAAAGGCGGAGGTTGTAGAGGTCTTACATTGAGGCGATGATACACAATGAACTAGGCACCGAGGGGGAAAACCGGGTGGTTTTTCCTTGACCGTCCCAAAATCCTTGCAACCATTGGATGGGAACCCTAGCCGATCAAGGATTGATCCTATTCCAAGTGGTCGGCTCTTGAGTTTCGAGAGAATTTGAAATGGTACATGCATATTAATTTGAGCCCCCGCCTATGATTCATCAACCTTGACATGATGGGGTCACCACGAAAAAATTATAACAATTTTGTACATACATCAATGGAGCTCATTGTCACTAACATCTGTTCTCAAAATTTGGAGTGGGCATTCGGCAACGAGCCTATGTCATCAGGCATAAAAACTCAAAAACGTAAAGTTTACCTTGCAAATATAAAAAAATTCAGTTGTACAGTCAAAACTAATGAAAAAACTGATCGTTATATGTCACTTACAATGACATAATAATCATTTTATAAGAGATATATACATAATAATTAATAAATAATATGAATAATCTTATAATTAATATGAAATTAGTGAAATATTTAATAATATTGGCAATAATTTATTGAAATAAACTTTGAATTTAAATAGCTCGTAAGGGCAACTTAATTGGCAATGACCATGAAAATGAAGTATTACGTGCAAGGAGGTTCGAGGTTCAAATTCTCCCCTCAATTCACCTTTGTCTGCAGAAGGGGCATACGTAGGCACCTAAAGGTTATAGTGGTAGTGGTTGGAATCAACCTTGTGTCACACAAGTAGGAAACCAACACAATCGTCAATTCCTCCCAAAAAAAAAAAAAAAAAAAAAAAAAAAACACTTGAATTTAAATATTTGGAAATATCTAGTTTGTCTTTAATTTTTTGAATTTAAATATTTGAAAATATTTGATCTAACCCTTAAGCATTTTAGCGATTAGAGTGAGATTATTGGTATCTAGCCAATGGCCATTAATCTATTGAACTTTGGGGAGGATAACAACGTCTCCTCTTCCCCGGGTGAGGGTGAAATCGGGTGATGAGATGGTTATAAGCCTGCAGGACGGCGCGTGGCAAGGCCACATGGCCTCCCGCAGGCTGCAGTTAAGGAGCTCCAGAAGATTTAATTCCCCGGGCCATCACCCTATGCGGCATTTATGCCGGTGGGGAGGTCTAGGCCGCAAGCAATGCATAATGCCGCTCTCTGGTTCTTCGTTTTCACTCTTCGTCTCTGCGTTAGGGTCTTCGGCTCCGTTTGATAGCCTCCGTGCCGAATTGGTTCCCGCTTGTTGGGTCTGCTTGTCCCCCGAAGGCTGAGATTCCCAGCTCACACACCTCCCTTGGCAAGCGTTGTCACCTTGGATGTTGTCTAGACTTTCTTCTTGGTTTTCACTTCTCCCATATCCCGTTCTGCCCTTTGCAATTCGCCTCCCCGCTTGAGCTTAATTCAACCTCCCCCTCCTTGTTGCCTGCTGCCAATTCACCTCATTCTCTCAGGCTTCGTGACAAGATGCCCAGGCTCAGGCACAGTTTAAGATGTCGTCGGGGCAACACCAGGGCTCGCCCCTCTGGCCGACGTCGCTCCCCCTCCACCAGCTCTCCGTCGTCTTCTTCCGAGAGTTTTCATGGAAGATATCCCTTTACGCGCAGTGGGTGTGGGCGTGGGCGTGGGCGTTGAATTCCTTCCTCCCCCACTCATTGTGCCTTTGCTTCTCTGTCGCCTCCCCGCTCCCGCCTCGCTGCCTCTAACTCTCTTCTCAGCCCGTCTACAGCCCATTTCCACTTCCAATGCAAAACCAATTGGCCCCTGGTCATAGCGATTGTTACAGCCACCTTCAAAGAAATTTCGGAGGCAATCCCTGAACCCTCCTCTCTCATGCGTCCAATTCACAAGTCGGACCCCTCCGACCTAGTGCAGCCCACTCAAATCGGGGAAAAAGATGTTTCTCCCATGGCAGGCGACAACAACTCGAGTCTTCCGCAGGAAAAAGGCAAGCAGGATGGCGGCAGCGAGGCTGGCGCAGTAGCAGCTCGAAGATGCCCCGTTCCGGATGACGATGATGGTTACTGGTGCAGGATTGAAGAATAACCCCCCTCAGAGGATTATGGTCTCTAGTGCAGGTGGAATTGTCCAAGTAATTTTGTTCAGTTTCTCTGTCATTTTGCTGTTCTGGGAAGTCATAGTCTTTTTGTTATGTCACTGCTGGTTTCCTCCTTCGAGGCAGCTTATATACATTGCTCAGGCTGGTTTCCCCTTGCGTGCAGCCCATTTTTGCTATTCTGCTAAACTCATGAAGCTTCTGATGGCCATGTATTAGTTGTACCATATGTTTCAGTAATAGAACTTAAACTTACTTAGAAAAAAAAAAAAAGCCAACGTCTCCTCTTAACCACCAAAGATATATCCAACTAGCCAAAATGTTTGGAACACTTCATCCCACCTTTAAGGACTTACGAGATAATGAAATTGTCCATACCTTACCAACTCTAGATAAATTGAGGGGTATATACCCTTTATGTGCTTCTTGCATGTGTTTCTAAATGGAAATGTTTCCGCACCTCACCCCCAAATTTCTTGTCAAAATAAATCTTAATGAGATTTAAATCTAAATGGGTAAGGGAAGAGATCTTTCGTTTTCGCATTGCACCACATTTTAATGCCTCAACAAAATACTTTGCCACACACTCAATTATTTAAGTGAGAATGAAATTTCTAACACCTCATTAAAACTATATAGATTAAATATTATACTCATTATGTGTTTATATATTTTTTTCTTTTCTTTTTCTTATTTTTCTAGCTATATAGTGTTGAACCCAATGTTGGATTGGAAAAAACATATGCCCACTTATAAAATGTTGTCACTAAAGTTGTGCAAGGCTTAGTTAAACCTAGATGTATTTTGCAACAATTTTATCCTCTATAAATAACTCTCACACTCACACTCAAACTCAAACTCAAACTCAAACTCAAACCCAAACCCAAACCCTCAAAATAATAACCTAATAATGAAATCCCACCTATTTTATATTTCGTAGATTTTCCAAATAAACTTTCACATATATATACGCTTGAAAAGAGAGAGAAAAATAATTTATCATTGCCCCTATGTAAATTAAATATAATTTTATTGTACAATTTCATTTACATATCAATATTTAATTTATTATTAAAATATGGGACATTTGGTTTTTAAATTATGTGGAGGGGTCCTTTTGATGGCTACGCTGGCATTGGCATGACACTTTAGGGAACCCATTAAGAATGGGGATGAGAATATTTGAACAATTGTTTTCTTGTGTGTTTTAAAATATGTTGCACGTTCTCTCCACTTTTGAGTGTGGTATTCTTTCATTGCATGATGAACACTGGTTGGTGTGTATTTGAGTTTAGGCGTTCACTGTGTTACCACATGCCATCTTTCATGATTAAGTAGTAATGATTGTAGTGAGTGTTTCATGGCATGGATTGAGGTCTTCAAAGTGACTGGTTCATGGAACGAGTGATTGACTCTAGTGGGACTCTAATTATTCTAGCGTTTGCATAGTAATAATTCTAGGAGGACCATGTCTTTTAATGGTTGGTTGCATATTGGGTTATTTAGTACACTTAGGTTTAGATGTTGTGGTCTAGGGATGTTTACCATTGGGTTGGTTGAAAGTGTATGCGTGTTGGGAATAGTGTCTCAATTGGTTAAGGTTGGACTAGATAGGTTTTTTTTACCTATACTTTTAAAATGAATGTTTAGATTTTTATTATTTTAAAAGTAGAAAGATCTTATGGACCTATCCAACAGGGAGAATGACAAACAGCCACGGGATAGGCGGATTTGGAATCAACAGTATAAGATTTATAAGATTGGAAGCCAACCATGAGTAAAGGTGATGTTACGCAACAAATTGTTTTTACGAGTGTTTTTTAATATAATTAATTAATTAATTAATTAATTAATTAATGATTGACATTGTAAAGTTTTGTAGGATAGACAGGTAGTTGTTAAGTTTATTAAAAAAATTATTTATTTTTGTGAATATGATTTTTATTTTTAATAATTTAGGTTTATATATAATATATGGAGTTGTTTATCGATGCAATAAAATAGTTTAGATAATAGTTTTTTTGTTGGAATCTGGTATTTTTTTTTTTCTCAAAAAATCAGATAGTTGGCGTGTTTGAATTGCATTTTTGATGGTGGAAATGGATTCAATACCATCAAAAACTCTTAGAGCACCCAAAATACTCAAGTTTAACCACTATAACTCAGATTTTCAGAAAACTTTGCCAGAATTTTTCATAATCTTATCAGAATTTATGGGTTATTCTGTGGGTTTTTTAGACTACGACATAATTTATTAAGTAAAAAGAAAAACCTTAAAGATTATTTTAATTGGTTGAGATCTTGTTGTTAAAATACTTTATTATTGGGAGGTCACGAGTTCAATTCTCCTCGATGCCCTCGAGGTTAGGCTTAGATTTGTTTGGCTAGGGAATATGGTCCCTTCCAATGGACCTACCCTGTTAGATCCCCATAATTTGTCAGATTGGCAAGGCCAAATGTACAAAGGTAACATCAAACCAGTCTTTGGAGTCCTAGGACCTAGCCTTCCTGGACTCAGAGAGGGCTCTCTCTATGTTTGTGTGAAAGATGTAACTTGATAGCTTTTAGGGTTTTGATTTTAGGCTAGTTATAAAGATTGGGGTTTGTTTGTTTGTTTGTTTGGTTGGGTTGCTTGTTCAGCAGAACATATAGAGTAGGAGAGGTTTAGACCATTAGGCTATGGAGTCTGCAAAAGGTCTTAAATGATACAAAAATAGGTCAAGGATGCTTTGGAGGGCAAGTATAACAAAACTAAATGGATCTTCAAGGCTTATGTGAGTGAAGTGAATATTAAATTGTGAACAAAGTAGGTGCAAAGGGCAGTTAAGAATTATCTTTGTCAAATATTACAACAAGAAAAGTCTTTAAGAACACTATGCATGATGAAATAACCAAAGACAAGGCATACCATACTTCTTTGACCAAACCCTAGCAAGTAAACATCAAGACAACAATCCAACAAATCCTAGAGAGCAGTAAACTTGTAAAGTCTCTAGTGATTTCACCTTCAGGCAAAGAAAACATCTAAGACAACATATAGTGATGATCAGGAAGTAGGGAACTCCTAAGATTCCTTAATTATACTATAAAGATCTTCAAAGCAACTATTTAAGATGAACAAAAGGGCATGGAAAATCATAAACCTCTTCAGCTAAACCTAATCAACAATACTTCGAAGTAAAGACCTCAAAAACAATGTTTAAGTGATTCCAAAGGGCAGGGATAACCATAAACCTCTTTGGCACTAATTCCATTAAATCATTCTTGATATTAACAAGCTGAGTGGGATTAGAGAGCAACTAAGAATTCTCTAATCTGACCAAGCAAAGGAAAACATGAGAGCAAAAGAAGCAGACAGAATTAATGTGCTTTTGATAGCATACCTTAAGCTAAAATTTATGTCCTAATGCAAGAGAAAGATGAAACAAAATGAAAACATAAGAATACAAGTACAAAATGAGAAAGACAACACCATTAGCCATGTTCATGAATCCTGCAAATGAGCTTGTCTTATTAATATTCAGTCAAAAGCCTTCATAATGCTCCAAAACCAAAAACTCCTCACAACTCATAGTCTATGAGGTTTTTCTTCATAATCAACCAACATCCAACCAACATGAACAATGAGGCCCTTATGCAGTATTTATCATGCAAAGGAGAGTCAAAACCCTAGCTAGGGTTTTGGAGGCCATTAATTGCTCATAAATATCATTTTTGTCCTTTGAGACCATGTAAGGCCCAAGGCACAAATATCATAATCTAATAAATGCAAAATATCTCATAACATAAATTCTGAGCTAACTAGGAGTGATTTGCCTCAAAAGTCCTCGAAAATATATTTTTCCATAAATTTGTGTCTTTGTTGACTTTGCAGGCAAGGGCGCAACGCCTGCACTAGATAAATTGCCTGTTTTGTGACCAAGATTTGGAGGCCTTCTAGGTGTCCAAATGAGCTCCATGATAGCTCATTGGAAATATTGTCAAGTCTACTTTCCAAAAATTCCTTTAGTTTTTTATTTGGTGTTCATTTACCTGCCCAAAAACTCATTCTCCAAAGACTGCTCAAGGCACAATGCCAGCGCTGAAAATAGGGCAGAAAGGTGGTTTTTTGGGTTTTTTTGGCACTTTTGGAGGACCATTTTTGCTCCAAATGAGCTAAAACTTTATGAGAGTGATTTCTTTGGCCTAAGGATTCCAAAAATGTCAAGTTTTCCTCCAACGGATGACTCAAGTAAAAAGTGCAGCGCTAGTGGCGCTACGCCCTTGGCCCTCCTTTCTGCTGTCTAACTGTCAAGGTTCCAAAATTGCACAAAAAGGGATTTTGTTTGTTAGGAAATCATCTAATCTACTTTGTCTTCTTTTATCTTCATCTATGCCCTTTGATTTGTCCTTAATCCTTTTGAGTTTGTGCCTTCAAACTTGATTTACCTTCTAACTTCTGTTTTTAAGCTTCTAAGCTTGATTTTCCTTTCCTGTTTGCCTTACTGCTATCTGTACTACCCTCATCACTATTCTCATATCTCTTTGATATGTCCCTCACTAACCCCTTCTTCATTGTTTTCTTCTTTACTAACATTTTCCTCACTGCCCTCAATGCTCTTTTCTTCACTGCTGTTTGCTTCATTGACATCTTCTTCAATGATATAAAACTGATAGGAAAGAGGCATGTAATGTTACTAATGCAACCACCTTAATTTCACTTCCTGTCTAGATTGATATTCTTTATGGGTAGATGAAATGAGATTTAAGTAGTGGTTTCAAGCATGAATTTCAGGGTGTCTCTTAGGGTTTCTATTCCTTTCAATCAAATCATCAAAAATCTTGCAAATGAGTGCAATTGATTGCATCTTCCCTTAACAATGCTTGAAGGAACCTTGGAGGCAGCTTTGAAAACAATTTGAGGTGACTTAAGTGTTTTTAGGGTTGAGGAGGCCCTTCTGGCCAAACGCGCAACGCCTAGGCCAAAGATGCAGCGCCGAAGGTAAGTTCACTGGGCCTGTTGGGCAAGTCGGGTAAAGGTGCAATGCCCTACTAGGCGCGCAATGCCTTAATAAAATGCATAGGAAAAAATTCCAGGAGCGCAACGCTCAACTCTAGGCACGCAGTGCCAAGTCAGGGGTGCAGTGCCAGGCAAAATTGTCCAAGTTTTCTTTGAAAACTCGAATTTTCTCATCCCTTTGAAACTTTTAATTCTCTATAAGACACCAATGATTCTTATGAAGTGTTTAGATGGGCTTGACCTTGTTTTTATTCCTTGAGGCATGACATGTTGAGTTTGACAACTTTTTAGGGTGCTTACCCATCTTAGTATCTCCAACCTAAGCTCAACTCATCCTTTGCTTTGCAAGTGAATGAAAACCTTGAGTTTGCCTTTCCCATTGATACTCTTTACACCTTTGTTCTAGAGGTTTTCTTTGATGAATTTGATCTTTCTTTTAGTCAAGGAGGTATAATATGTTCCCTTTGACACTTCTGTGATGATTGCACACAACAAAAACTTCACTTTCTTGATCATTCCTTTGCTTGTAACATGGAGTTTAACTTATCTCTTTTTCTCATTTAGGCATGACAACCCTTTAAACATTTTTGGGGACTTAGCCTGATACCATCTTCTTCAAAATCCTGTGTGGTTAACACTATGAAACTTAGATTTTTCTCCTTGGCTGGAAGTTTGCTGGACTCATGAGATTTATTTTCCTTTTGATCTCGAGGATTTGACCTATTCATCTTGATACATAAGCAGCCTTAAAAACCTCCTTCACTTCCACCTTTGGAGCTCAATACATCTCCTTTGATCATTCAGTCATGGCAAGCTCATTAAACCCCTTTGAGAGGTTTTCTTATAGCAACACTTTCAGAACCTTCTTCTATCTACACCATGGAGTTTCAAACCATGTTTTTTACCTTCTTTGACATTTCTGTTTGCAGGTGACCGAAAACACTGACCTAACTTTCTCTTACTCCTTGAAGCATGATAAATTCACTTTTGACATCTTTGGAATCTGATCTTGGCAATCTCTTCAGAATATTCCTTTGCTGTCATCATGGAGTTCAACTCATCTCTTTACCTTCCCTATGCCATTTCTGCAATTGATCCTTGCTTGGCACGAGGCTGGCCCAATCAAGTTCAAAAAGCCCTTAATTCTCCTTAAGACCAAGTGCTTCCTGTCTCCCTTGCTGCAAGATGTCTTACTTTAGGAAAATACCATTTACCTTATCAATTTATCCTATTGATTGACCTCTTAAGACTCCTGTAGAAGTGCCAAGTTACATTTACCTTTTGTAGAACTTGATTTTGACAAGGTAGTCTTCTTTGGAGACTTTCAGATCTTTTTCTTGAATAACCATGTCTCAACATTTCAAGACCTCTGAACCATATTCTAACAAAGAAAAACAGTGTCTGAAACACCAATGATTGATCTTGGACCATATGAAAACCATAATTGACCTAGTGGGAGGATCCTTTGACTTGGTCTTTGACTAAAAATTGGCTTGGAGTCTTCAAGTGTAAAAAAAGAGTATTGACAAAGTGGTGTATTGAAGAACCAAAATCCAATGTACTTGATTTATCTAAAGAGCCTATAGAGATAATTTTGAGACCATCAATGCTTGAGGAACCTAGTGAACATGGGAAGGAATAGGCTTATTGGTAACCCTAGATGGAAAGTGGAGTGATGGGCAAGGGAAAAACATAGTAATGAGGTTATAGGTGGGAAAAAAGGATGGAGATGAGTGGCACAAGCCCATAAGGAGTCTTTAAGGAGTGGTAGGGTGACCATGGAATGGAAAAATCGTAGAATAGTGAAATTTTTTCCATAAGGGTAATGAAGGCAGTGAGATTTCTAAAACTCACAATATTCAGGAAATTTTGTTTTTAGAAATCTAGAGCCAATATTTAGTCATCTACATATAGTAGAAATTACTGATGAGTAACATACCCAAAAAAAGAAAGAAATTAAAATGTAGAAATAAAATTAACATTTATTTATGGCATTTTAATTTATTAAGAAAAAAAATATAAAAATGTTTGAACATATTTATATGAAAATAAAATGGCAACTTTAAGGATGAAAATTTTAGGAATTGTTTTTATTTTACTTTACTTTTATTTATTTTTAATAAATATACTTTCTTTAAATTTAATATAAATATCATAATTAATCTGGTGAGGTGACATATTATACATAATATTTTTTGGTTGGGAATATGGTCCTTTTTAATGGACCTACCCTAAAGAAATTAAAAATGTAGAAATAAAATAAACATTTGTTTATGACATTTTAATTTATTAAGAAAAAAATATAAAAATGTTTAACAAATTTATATGAAAATAAAATGGCAATTTTAAGGAAGAAAATTTTAGTAATTGTTTTTATTTTACTTTACTTTTACTTTTTTTTTTAATAAATAAATATACTTTCTTTAAATTTAATAATGATATCACACTTAATTTGGTGAGGTGACATATTATACATAATATATATTTTTTAAATGGTAAAAATTTATTATTTTGTCTTTAATTAATAATCAAGACAACTGTTATTGAGTCGAGAGGCTCATTCTACAAGCGAGTATGAGGGGATGTGTAAGTTTGTTTGTTTGTTGTTCCCCTTTTAAAAAAAAAAAAAAAATACAAATTATGTTCTAAATAGAAAAATAATGGCTGCTATAATAAAAAAAATGAATATGTTGTAAAGTAATTAGAAGTAAAAAAAATGTGTGAGTAAGATGTTTAAATCTTATAATTTGGTTATTGATAAAATATTTTAATACAGATTACTATTGAAATATACTTAAAAATATGTTAATAATTTAAAACTATTTTAATTTGCATCATAAAATGTCTAGATGTACATGTTATGTAAAACATTTTAATGTCAATTGAGTATGCATTATATATCATTTAAAAAAAAGGATGTATATATCTTGAAAAAATTAAGTTTTTATGGTTAAAACATTTATTTGGTCCTACATATACTCTATTTAGCATTCAAAAATACAATTTAAACAATGGAAAATAACACATTGTATTTTACACTCTAAAGAAGTTTGCATGTGAAGGAATTTGATCCCTCTCGGCTCATGTTAGATCCGTACTTAAGATGGATCTATGCTGGTTAATTTCGATCTATGAATGTAGGTATATTTGTCATCACCATTCAAGGATAACCATGTCACCAAAATTAACCTACCAGGAACCATAAGGAGGGAGATTTTTGCTCTTGGTAGATGTATCTAAGTCTTGGGTTGTTAATTTATTTCCTTGCATCCAAAGAAGACAAGCTCTTAATTGATTAAAAGCAATTTATGTCTTATTTAGGTACCAAAAGTTGATTTCAACTTAGATAATATTTGCAAGAAAGCAAATGTATTTTATACTTATGGTTAAGGTTACATATAATAATGTCTAGTTTAACTTTGATCCCCATATATAAAATAAAAAACTAATTTAGATTACAATTCAATCTTTCCCCTCGGATTTGGGTATTAAGGTGATGTCCAAATGGCAGTCATGCAATACATATCACCATCAATGGAGGTGACGTGACATTATTCTAGCCCGTCTAGAACATTTCCTCTGACTTAAGCTCTATCTCTACCTCCAGCTCCAGATTATTCACCTGTACATACATTCTCTCCTCAATCTCCTCTTAGAGGTTGTAAGTTCATATAAAGGCAACAACGCTCTCGTGCACAGAATCACCAGACACCTTCCTCACTAGGTAACATTGTTCCAGGCAAGCTGATATGGTCTGTGAATGAGGTAGAGCAGACATGGACACAGAGAGTGTGGCCAACCAACCCTTCCTCCTTGGCATGGGAAAGAAGAGGAGCTCTTTGATTAGGATATTCCACCCCACATTTGTCATATGGTTCTAGCAATGGAGGTGGAGGAGCATCATCGTTTAGGAGATGGGCACTAGGCTGTAAGAAACCTGCTCATGCACCACTTTTGGACCATGGAAGAAGCTAGGGCTAGAGCCATTAATAGAATGGACAATGTCAACACCAATCTCAATAATACTCAACTCTCATTGTGCAACCCTTCAACGATTATTGGCATCGACTTCCCTCATGTTCCTCTTACTCCAACGTTTGCCAACCCAAAGGATAGCTTTGTTGCAATTGATTCTTCCATCCAACGAGCCATTCCTCCTAGCCTTGACCCTCCAATGGCACAAGAAAAGGATAAAGGCACTGTAGAAGGTGGTGGCTCCCTATTAAACAAGAAGCTTGAGCCAAAAATTGATAGCCAGCCTCAGTGCCCCGCCAATAAATTCCAAGCTAAGAAAGGAGAATCCTCTCAACTCAGTGCAAGCTCATATGATTGTGTAATTAAATGAGAGCGTCCTCCTTGGCTACTTGAAGGATATGATAATCCTTTCACCTACTTGGCTATGTTGGAGAAGGATAAAAAAAAGCCAAAGGCAAGCAACATCAGCCTCAGACACTCCCGTGCCAGGCAATCAACATGACCAGGTCCCTCATTAAGCTTTACAAGCCTTTGTTTTTCTCTGTTTACATAATTACCTCAGTTTTCCAATCCATCTAGGCACCACCATTTTTGTACAAAATATGCTCTAAATTGTCTCAAATTTTATCATGTTTCCTCCCAGGGATCATCTGGTTTCTCTGTTAAGGGAAGATGGTCCCTCACTGATGCTTTTCATACCAAAATTGGCTTTTTGTAGACATCTCTTTGTCTGAACACAAGATTCTATTGTTTACATAAGCTTGTATTCTATGTAAATAATTTTGGTAATATAAAGTTCTCTACTGGCTTAAAAACACAATTTAATCTTTCATACAAAAATATAAAATAATTAATAAATAAAACAATTAATTAAAAATAAATAATAAAATATAAATAAAAATGTTCAATTAAATTGATATCGCAAAGTACTATATTGTTAAAATTGTAAGAACATAACTTTTAAATGAAACATTTTAAATTAAACTAATATAGATTGATCTTAAGTACGAATCTAACATAAGCCGAGAGGGATCAAATTTCTTTAGGTATAGTTTTATTTTAGTGTGAAAAATACAATGTAATTTTTCATTGTTTAAATTATATTTTTGAATGCTATATAGATTAAGTGACTTAAAATTGTAAGTCCAAAAAATCTTTGTTGGGTTTCGAAAAGAAAACATATACCTAAAAAACGACCAATCTGTAAAATGCTAAGACCACTTGAAAAACATAAGCATAGAGGGATCAAATTTCTTTAGGTCAATTTTATTTTAGAGCAAAAAATACAATGTAATTTTTCAATGTTTAAATTATATTTTTGAATGTTATATAGATTAGGTAACTTAAAATTGTAAGTCCAAAAAATCTTTGTTGGGTTTCGAAAAGAAAACATATACCTAAAAAAGGACCAATCTGTAAAATACTAAGACCACTTCAAAATTAATACACACACACACACACACACACACACACACACATAAAGTTGTTATGGCCATAAATTAGTTAACATAGATCTTCGCACAATTTATTTAAATCCCGTGTTGAAATATTTTTGAAAAGTATAAGGTTTAAATATCTTAGACATTTTTTTTTACTTCTAATTAATTTACATGAACACACAATTAACTAAACATATATATCATATTCATTTTTTTTTTCATTATAACAAATATTGCTTTTGTATATAGAGAATATTTTATTTTATTTTAAGAGAGACATGTGTCAACTTCGTGTTGAGCACGGATGAAATTACACATCGCCCTCATACTGGGTTGTAGATGAGCCTCTCGCTTCAATAAAACCAATAAAATTATATTGCTTCCTCTCAATTTATAAAAAACATATAACAATTTGATGCAATAATCAATTTATAAACAATATATGAAAATTAGTGATCCTTTAAACTTAATGTAAGGATCTTAAAAATCTATTTCATTAAAAACAAAAGACTATCTTTATCACCTTGATAATGAAGTGGTCTATTTAAAAATTTATAAGTTGAAAATAGTAAATATTTATTTTTTTAACAAAAAAAATTGGGTGAAGTTAGTATCCACAACCCACAAGCTAATACTAACAAAACCTCTTTAATTTGACAAGGGTTGAGTTAATGGTATCCGTTATTATTTTGTAATATACCTTGATGTTAAGAGATGTTTTGTAAAGGTGAATATTAAGAGATGTGTAGTTCCTTCTATATTGAATTTGGAGTTTATAAACATTTAACACACACACACACACACACACACATATAATAAAAAAGATATTTTAGATAATCACCATAAGACTTATTGGACAACAAAGGTTATGTATGGTCAAAGAGATCTTTAGACTTAGATATTTTCTCTATATAAACTAGAATATGATTAGTTAGCGACAAATTGTAAATTAAATATTGAAAATGAAGAAGAAGAAGAAAAAGAAGATAAAGGTTTAGGAAGAAAAAAATTCACCCTTTCCTAAATTGGGGGAGAAGAATTTCATCCCATTTTTTTATTATTTAAATTATTGATTTTAATAGTTAAGTTTGACTCTAATTCAATTTTTACATGCTTAAATAATGATTTGTTTTTTCATGAAGTTAAACTTTGGCTTCAATTAGAATGGAAAGTAAAATTATAACTCTGTCAAAAGTAAAATTCTAACAATCACAGAAATGATTTAGAGCTCTGCGAACCATGGCCTCTAGCGGTTAGGGTTTCCATAACTGCCTATGATTTTTTTTTTCTATATTAAGGGAAATTGTGAGACCATTTTGTAGGTTTCAGAACCGATCTGATATATTTCTTAGATTTATGTCACTTTGTTGCTCTGCTGCTTCTCCTCGGACTCACCGACGTTTTAGTTGTTTCCGCTGTCGGTGTGGATCATTGAGAAGTGCGTGCTCAATCCCATTGCTTCAAGATCTTGGTTGGTGTGTTTGTATCTATTCAATGTGCCATGGAGGAAGGGGTTGCATTCAGAGCCTTGGTGCAGGCTCAAAAACCTCAAGGGTCTTCTTCTCCCCCCAAAAAAAATTTGTGAAGAAATTAGATGAGATCCCTGTAGTGGAACTCTCTCTTTCAGATCCATGCTAGAAAGCCTTAGCTCTCTTAGAAAAAAGTGTTGGTTAGAAAGTTTATGGGCTTGTGGCTAAATCCAAAATCCGTTGAAACATGGATCGCAGTTAAATGGGTCCCCAAGCTTCAAGCTCAGGTTACTTCTTTTACATTTGGAAGGGGATTCTTTGTCTTTTTGTTTCTTAATAAAATTGAAAGAGATTTGATTTTGAGATTGGGTCTGCATTTCATTGGGTCTATAGGCATACTTATCACTCCAAGGACTCTTGATTTCAATCCATATTTTGAGATCATTGTCATTCTTGTGTGGATTAGGCTGCCACACCTCCCTCTTCATATTTGGGGGGCCGATGCACTAAAAGACATTGGAAACAAGCTAGGTTGCTATCTGGATAAAGTAGAACCAAAAGGAGGTCAATTAGCTTATGATTGCATTTTTGTTGAGTTAAACCTCAATGAAGGTTTACTGGAGGCCCTAAAAATAAATCTTGGAGAATGGAGTTGTATCCAAGTATTAGAATATGATCAGATTCCTTTCAAATGCATTGACTCTCATGCTCACACGCACTTTGCCAAAAACTACCCCCAGAAAAAAAAAGATGAGCAAGACCAAGCCCTTGTTTCAAAATAGGTGAGTTTTCAACCAGCAAAAAAGCAAAGAAGAAATGAACAAAACAAGGTTGTAGCCCCCAAAAAAATTGCTGAAGCAGATCCAATACCAGAACCTTCCTTTAGGAAAACTCTTTTGAGGTTCTTCAACATCTAGAACAAGAAGAAGATATCCCTATGGATGAATCCCTTAACGAGGATTAGGGAAATACATAAGTTCTGGTGGAAATGAAGAGAAATCCCCTTCATAGGTCGATCCTCTTGGTCTATAGTCATATTTTGAGAAAAGAGCATTGGAATTGGCACCCTCCACTCTTGCAGAGATGAAGCGATCTTCCTCAAATCTTTAAAAGGAGGCTATAACAATTGGAGAAACTCATGCAAAATCATGCATTGGAGACAAATATGATAAATCATTCTCCTCGAATGCAGTAGAACCACCTCTTACAAGAGGCAGGAAATCCAATAAAGAAGAATGAGAATGTGAAACAAATTCTAACTTAGCTTCAGGTTCCCAACCCTATGTGAATTCTTTGCTCCAAAAGCCTCCAAAATAGCTCAATGTATTGTTTTTGAATTCTCTTATGCTTGCAATATATAATAATTTACTCTTGTAAAAATGTAGAAAGACTCAGTTGTAGTACTTGCAGAAAATATTGGGATCTGTCTCCTATTAATTTAGTCATTATCTCAACAAAAGATCCCATAAAAAAATGATAATGTATTGAATTCTCCATGTATTTGTTGTGATCAGGCGCAAATTTAATAAAATATCTTCATATTTGTGTAAAAAAAAATAATGAAATATTTCAAAGATTGAATCAAAACAATGGAGCTTTTGTTGACAATTATATGATCTAGAGTTAGTAAAGTTGATGTCAGTATATGAATTGTAGCTAAACAACTAGTTCAAAAAATTAAAATTTTTCATTGTTCACTTTAAGTAAATGTTTTTTTATCAACATTGTGTGTGTGTGTAAAAATTGAAAATTCAATTGGATTTAATTTGGATGGTTGGGAGAAGCGATTGGTATCCCCCCTACTTGAGTTAAATCATGAAAGTGACATGTTGAAATCTTAATTAGTCTAATACTATAATGACTTCAAGCCACGTTGTTTATTATCCTTGTGCCTCAAATATTCTAAGGTTTACCCTAGGTATCATCTTTAAAATTAAGGGAAGTACTTGGGGGATTTCTTGGATAATGTAACCTAGATAAAGTTTTAAATTTATTAAAAGTAAACAAATATGTGCCTTGTACATCTTAATGTGAAGGATATGTGTAATTCCTTTAGTGCTTAACATGGAGTATTTATTTATTTATTTATTTTATTTTATTTTTCCACAGGAAAAATCATAGCTTCTATTAATAAAATAAAAATTACATGTTGTATATTCTAAGTGCATATTTAGATCAGCGGTGAAGCTGTCAATAGATAGCAGTAAATTAGCAGAAATAAATACATCCGATAAGTACCTCATAAATACATGTTGTGTATCAGCGATCAATAGTCTATGTACACAAATAATATAAGTAATTGGATGCAAAAAAACAAAAAACAAAAACAGCCTCTAATGGGGATTCACACCATCCAATGATCAGGTACACATGGATGATGAAAGTACTGATAGTATGCATGATCATTCTGCGCCTGAATCTCCATGTGAGCAGTCAATAGGTGTGTCACCTCCTTGGATAGGAGATCGGAAATCGTGTTCCTCTCCCTGTAAATACGTTGACAAGAAATATGATCAAAATATTTTTTGTGCTAAAGAACTTCATCCAAAATGTTCTATAGTGTGTGCACGTGACAGGTTGATTGTTGATTGAACCAGTCAATTATAATTTTGGAGTCGCCAAATATTTTAAGATCATGTACATTTTTTGTGATGGCGAATTGAAGGAGGTATAGTAGGCAGGAGATCATCATAGTTATTGGTGCCACGCCCAAGTCCAATCTTGAATTTGTAAAAATGGTGAGGTGTGTGATGAAGTAGGAAACCACCACCACAACCATGTATTTGTGCAGATCTGTCAAAGGAAGCCCAAGGATGGGATATATCAATAATCTCAGGGGTGATAACTCAGGGTTGTGGAGGGAGTGGATCATCAGGTATCAAATGGTAAATGGAAATGATGCAGGTAACAGATGAGGGCCAGTGACATGGTGTAGTATGGAAGATGGTCCGGTTGCGGGCCATCCAGATGCTCTAGCAGATTAAGATAGGAAAATTACGTAGCTTGTGGGGTTGAGAAGATATCCACCAAGTCTCCTATGCATCTGAAAGAGAAAGCCCCTCCCAACGAAGATTATAATTAATATAGGAGTTGATAAGGTGCCAGAGTTTATGTATAGCATTACAGTGGAGAAAAATATGAATGGTATCTTCAGCAGCTGCATTACATAGTGGACATCTGTGGGGATCAATATGTGATCTTTTTTGGAGGTTGGCCCCCTTGGGTATTTTATCAGTGAGAATGCACCACATGAGGAACCTAGCTTTTGCAAGTCCTTTAATTCCAGATACTGTGCCACCATGGGAGCAACGATTCAGGCCTATGTGATCTATAAATATGAATATACTCCTCTTGGGAGTGTATAAACCTTGTTTTGAGACAGTCCATATGAGTTCATCATCCCGGTCAACAATTCTGGCACGCGAATCTCTTAATGCATCCAGAAAGGCAATCCAAATCTCTACCCATTGTGGTTGGAGCTATAATTATAGGTGGTCTAACCAACCTTGTGTAAATAAGGTGGTGTGGTTACTGTCAGCAATGTGATTCAGTGTTTGATATCCAACACGATTGAGGGAGTTAATAAGTGCAGGCGAGAGGAGGCGAGCGTTTCCGCAACCCGATCAAGGATCCCATCCAATACGAACCCTAGAGCCATTACCGATTTTCCAGGCCAAATCATTGCTGATGTGCCGAATAGAGCCTAATACAACGTGCCATATCGTAGTAGCTAGGGTGGTGCACCGGTAGTTGACGTAGCCCTTCAAGAGGGCTGAGGGGCTGAATGTATTTCTGTATGACCACCCTGGTCCATAAGTTGTTGTCAGTAAGAATATGCCAAATAAGTTTAGTAGCCAATTCCTGAGCAAAGGTCGAAAGATCTTTGATTCCCCAGCCACCCCAACGCTTTGGTAAAGCAATACGAGTCCATTTATTCCATGCAAAGGTATGTCCTTTTTTAGCATCGAGCCATAGAAACTTTCTACAAATAAACTGTATCCTGTATAGTATTCCTTTAGGTATCCAAGCTAGAGACATCCAGTATACCATAATGGCCTCTAATACAGATTTGATAAGTATCAGTCATCCAGCCCTTGATAGCCAACTATGGCACCAGTTGTTCAGTCTTTTTTCGATCTTGGTGATAAGCCAATTCCAGTCAACAGTTTTATAGCTCACTGGTTTAAGATAAAATCCCAAGTACTTCAGTCCATCTTCAAATCTGGCGAGGGTAAATGGAAATATCTGCTATGCAAAATGGATCTCATGTGGTGAGCATCCATGACATGTCAATGTAGATTTGTTGTTATTACATTGCATACCAGTGACAGTACAAAAAAGTAGTAGTATAAAATCTCACCACAGTAGAATCACCAAGTGTTCCATTGAGGAAAAGAATAATATCTTCAAAAAATAGTAAGTGTGTGAGCACACAGTTCGTCGAGATGCGAATGCATTTCAATCTACCACGATCCCTTTCATCAATGGTACATCTGTTGAGGCCCTCCATGATCAGGAGAAAGAGAAGGGGGGATAACAGGCACCCATGTCGAAGTCCCCGTTCGGCATGAAATAAATTTGTTGCAGCCCCACTAATGAGAATGCTGTAAGAAACAAAGGTAATGCAACACATAATTCAATTAATAACCTATAATGGAAATCCCATATGAGTAAGAAGCATGCGAATATAGAGCCAACTAGCTTGATCAAAAGCTTTTGCCAGATATATCTTGAGGATCATCCCTTTGATCTTATTAGTGTGCATAGAATGTAGTCCTTCTTGTGCAATGCCTATAACATCATGGATCGGTTGATTTTCAAGGAATGTAAATTGTTCAGGTGAGATAAAGTTAGATAAAATATGCTTAAGTTGATTAGCAAGAATATTAGCCATAATATTGTAGATACAGTTGCATAATGAGATCAGACAAAAGTATTTGAAAGTAGAGGGATGATATGATTTGGGGATAAGAACAATAAAGGTAGCATTAAAAGCCTCATAGATGTGCCCAGATTTCCGGGTCTCTTTCACAACCTCCAGAAGGTCTTGTCCCAGTAGTTCAAAGAATGCCAGGAAAAATTCCATAGACCATCCATCAGGTCCAGGGCTCTTATCCTTTTTGAACCATTTAAGGACAGATTCTAGTTCCTCCATCGTTACAGGTGCAAGGAGGTCATCAACAACTGGGGGATCCACATATCTAGGAAATAGGGAGGCCACCTTGATAATCTCAGCCAGTGAGGCCTGCAGGGGAGCCTTATAAATATCTCGAAAATGAGTAACACCTTTCTGGGCAAGTTGTGAGAAAGTAGAGGCAGAGGTACCATCCTCATTGTCGAGTTCCCAAATGGTATTGATGGCCTTTCGACCCCTTGAAAATTGATGGAAGAATTTGGAGTTTTCATCACCTACTTTGATCCAGGTGGCATGAATTTTCAGTCTCCAAACTTCATTCCGATTTTGTAGGATCTTTAGTCTATCATATTCCAATTTAATAAGCTGTGATTTCTCATATTCTATCGCAAATCCTCCCCCAATAGAGCACTCCAATCTGTGGACATCCTGTTCAATTGTTGCAGGATCTAGATCCTCCATTCTTTTCTTGTTCCTAGCCCAAGTTATAGACTTCTTTTTAATGGATAGAATTCTGTGTGCAAATTTGGAGGATGACGAATGTAAGCTTTGTGGTGGAGGGAGTATCCACTGTGTATTCACTAAATTGATGTAGTCTGCATCTTGTAGCCACACAGAGAAGAATTTGAATGGCGTGGCTAGCTTGTTGAAGGCCACAGTGATTTCCAGGTATATTAGAGAGTGGTCAGAGATACCTCCTGAGCCGATCCATTGTCTGAAGGAGCCAAGATAATGAAGTAGATCTTCCTTAATGAGGAATAAATCAAGCCTGCGAGCAACCATATTGACCCCAATGCGCTTGTTGTGCCAGGTGGGAGAAGGAGAGGTTATGAGGGGATCCACCAATTGATCAGATGATAGAAGGTGTTTGAAGAAATCAGAGAGTGGATCCGCATGTGAATTAGGTCCCCAATATTAAGAGATCAAAAGGGAAAAATTCAAATCTCCATCCAAAATAATATTTTCAGAACGCAGCACCGATAAATGCATTACAGAGGTCAAAAACTGTTGCCTCTTAGTACAAGGGCCATAGACATTGATGATACAAAATTATAAGCCGATAGCTTCATAAAATACATCTGTCGCCAGAATGTTATCCTTCCACCAAACATTCAGGAGTTTAATATGCTGGGGGTTGATACAAAGGGCAAGTCGACCTGAGCGACCATTAGCATCGATGGCATGGATGGTCCACATGGGGAGGAGGGGAGCAAGTGCTTGTATGACAATTTCGGAGGTACCATGAGTTTCCTATAGGAGGATGATTTCTGCAGATGAAGAAATAAAGAGGTGCCTAAGAGCAAGGCGCTTTACAGGGCTGGCAAGCCCTCGACAATTGAAAGAGAGACAAATAATTGAGAAACCAGATGTGGGGATTATATTTCTCTAAGGACCCCTTCAATGGATAGTTGTGTGCCAGAGGTGAATTCAGTATTGTCCTGTAGGGTGGCCTTTGAAATATGAGAGTTGTGGCCGTGAGTGGACTTGTGCAAAGTTAAAGGAGGGCCATGATGAGGGCCAAGTCTAGACGGGGTGTAAATGCGTGGGCAAAAATTGTAGGAGTGTGTGGAAGAGGATTCAGATGGTTCTACAGTAATAGATGGGGTGGGGAGCAATGGAGGAAATGTAGGAGGAGCATATGAAGAGGGGGGGGGGTAAGGATGAAAGGTTAGGTATGGTAGGGGGTGTAGGGGTAAAAAGGAAGGGTGATGAGGAAAGAGGGAAAATAATAGAAGAGGTAGAGAATCCAACCAGAGAGGGCTCCGTACATTGAATATATGCAATAGAAAAAAAAAGATAAATATGAGAAAGGAGGTAAAGAGGGAGTAATAGTGTCCGAAGAGAGTCCAGAAAGTGTAGCAGCTATCATGGATCGAGTGACCTTGTATGGGGCAGCCGCATACTCTAGATTAATGTCTTCCTGCAAAGTGGTAACAGGAGTCAAGAGGAAGCTGAAAAGCTGTGCCTGACATTTTAGTGAGACATATACCGGTTCAATAGGATGCAGACCACCGAAAGAGCGAGTACCAGAAACCTGTCCATTTAATGGAAAATCTTTAAAAACATGACCAACCTTATGACAACGTCGACAACGGAACTGTACCCCTTCATAATCTAGAATCCGTGTCCGGGTGGTATTGCGCCATTGAATTTTGAAGGATTCTTCAAGTCCTTCCCTGGTATCCAGATGTACCAAAATGCGAGCAAATGCCATCTTACTTGATTCAATATATGAGCGGTTATGATCCAAATAAGTACCCAAAACATTGCCAATATCATTGAAGATATGTTCGTTCCATAAATGTAGTGGGAGACTAGGAAAGCAGACCCAAATAGTCCCGCTCCCAACTATTCACGTTCAGGATCAAATAAGGGGCTCCAACACTTCAGAAGCACTGGAGCCATCTCAATGCGCCAGTATTGTGATAAGACCAGACCTGTAGGGTCTCTAGTTGTGAATCAAAGGGAAAACCAACCCTTATTGAGAGTATGAATGGAAGGGAGCTCGTGTAAAAGGCCACCCCAGATCTCTTAAACACAAAGTTTTAGTCTCTTGACCCCATAGTTTCGGCCACGAACACGACCCACCACTAATTTATCCACAATGCCCATTATATCTGCCATTTGAACGCCTTCGCCGAGGGTTAGGAGGCTGCCACAATTACAGGATTGGACGCATTTCGTGAGACGGGGGGCATGAGGGGGCGGACTAGGAGGAAGGAATGCAGTAGTGTCCAAGGTAAGTGGAGGAGGCGACGAGGAGGCGGGAGGAGGGTGAGGGGTAGCAGGTGGGGGAATGATAAATCGATGGGATGGGCAATGAGGGGGTGTGGCATCAAGGTTGTAAGAGGTGTTAGGGAGATGAGGGGGTAGGGTGGAGTGCGGGAGGGAGGGGCCGAGTGTGGGGGAGATGAGGAAATAGATGGTAGAGGTGTCGGTGGGAGTGAGCGGGGGTAGGTGAAAGGGGTAGCACAACAGAGAGAGGGAGGGTTTGTGAGAGAAATGCTAGTGTTGTAGGGGAAGGAGGACAGAGATCCGGAGAGGAGATAAGGTCCAGATTTGCTGCAGAGAGAATGGCAGGGGAGTTGGGGGTGAGGTCAGGGACCAGAAATGAGTCAAGGGCAGGGAAAGAGTGTAAGGGTGAAGATGCAGATGGAGTGGACCTAGAGAAAGCAGACAAATTAAATGGAGAGGTATACGGGTGATAAACATGCATACCAGATGAAAAACATTGAGCTAGGGTCCAAATGTCCACATGGGCAAATGGGTCCTTCAAATAATCCACCAACTATTCATCTTGGGCCCCCTCCATTGATATCCCCAATAAAAAGACGTTAATGCCAGAGTCCAACCATCGGTCAGTGCAAAACCGTCATGGGAAAGCAACAATATGTAAATGGTATTGAGTAGTAGAGTGTTGCTAGAAGAAAATGGACGGGGAGGCTAAAAAATCAACAGTCTGACAACATCTATGTTCCATTGTAGAAACAAGCCGATAAATCCGCAGGGGCTTCGTCGAACACTAGTTGGCACGGTCGAGGGCACAATAGGGTGCTTGTAGTTACGGTTAGTAGTTGGATAGTGCGTCGCAGGTGTATGAGGCAGTGTCTGCCGCCATGCAATACCTCAAGAAACAAAACCCTAGGTATGCCACCATGAGAACTAGCATGCCTTCGCCACTCCCTATGTTGATATTATTGATGTGCTTACCCCGCTTATCATGGAGTTAACTAATGGTTTATATATATATATATATATATATATATATATATATACAGAGAGAGAGAGAGAGAGAGAGAGAGAGAGAGAGAGAGAGAGAGAGAGAGAGAGAGAGAGAGAGAGAGAGAGAATTTCTTACTACTTTAAGTGGCGCTTTCTGTGGCCCAATATGAAAGAGACGTGTAATTATCTCCATGCTCCTGATTTGGTAGGGCTAGCTACCAGACTGAGCGTGGTTTGATGTTACCCTAAACTCTACCTTTTTTCAGCCTGAGGTAGATTTAGGCAATAACATAGTGGCGACCATACTGGGGAAAAAATGGTTTGCTTGTTAGTGTTATTTGTTTTATAAGCTACAGAAGGAGCCTGAATTTATGCCAGGTAGCCTTCGAAATGCTCTTGCTTTGCATTAGCGAAAGCAGATAAACAATGCTTCAGTCAATCTCTGATCTAGTTTGTAAACGTGACACTTGACTTGTAAATTGCCCCCAGTACATCAGATCGTTCTGGACTTTGGATGACGAGTTTAGAATTTGTTAGGCTGAACAAGTTGGTTTTGTCCCTTTGATTTTTGAAAACAATTCAACACATTGGCTTCCAGAAGACATACTAGAGCAAATCCGGATCCCGATCCACCTCTAGTGTATGAAAATCCCAATCTTATTTCAAGAATCCTTCGTCGAGAAAGCCCTATGATTCCATTATTCAAATCTCATTCGTGTCCTGCTGTGTTTGAGTACCTTGAAGATCTTGAATTTGATGAACAATTTGAGTTGTCATTGTTTGAGACGAAGTCTGAAAGTGCTATTGGTTCTACTGTCATAAATCTCGAGTTTATCAAATATCTTGAAATTGAACAAGCTAATAGATCCATTGATAGTTACATCTTGAATATTCAAAATTCCATTGTGGCAACAAACATTCCTGAGTTTATAGAGTCTGCATCCGAAACACTTTGGCCATCAGTAGTTACTTCCGATTCACAAGTTCATACTGAGCCTCCTTTCATTCCTACCATTCCCGTGCAACCATCTATTTCTGATCAACAATCTGCAATAGTATCGCCTCCATCCACACCTCATACATTTACTGCTCCGACTCCTCCCATATTTCCAAATCCGATTATAAATCCACCAAGAGAAATGGCTGCCCGATTTGCACCTCTTGTGTTGCCTCAGAACTTGGATGACATGCCCGCTCATTATCAAAGTAAGATTCCATTGTTTGATGGCACTCCTCAAAGTGTTCCTGCTCAACAACATGTTGATAGAATGGCAGATTTATTTGACCTTCATGAAATTGATGCAGAAAATGTGACCATGATATTATTTGTGCAAACTTTTGGAGGTGAAGTAAGAAAGTGGTTCAGAGCTTTGCAGCCTAGGAGTATTGCTACATTGGTTGAGCTTCAGAGACAATTCTTGGATCTATGGGAAGTAAAGAAAGATCCTCTTCAGATCACTTCTGAATATACCAAGATCAAGCAGAACGTTGGTGAGTCTATCCAAGATTATTGTATTAGATTCAATGTGGTTTACAATGCAATTCTTGATGATTTAAGGCCATCTAGGAGGTCGGCTTTGCTTAAGTTTTCGGATGGTTTTGATCCGGACATGGCCTATAAATTAAGAGAAAGAGATCCGGCCACTTTGGAGGACATGCAGAAAATTGCAGTGAGTGTTGAGGCTAATTTGAATGACAAGAGAGCTAGATTGAAAGCTGAAAAGAAAGTCACAATAAAGGAAGAGGCTTCTACTTCAGATCAAGTACTCCGCAAGGTGGAAAATATGATTGAGAGATTGATACTTGATAAGCCTGAACCGCAGATTAGAAATCCTAACTTCCGTGGCCAGCAACAACCACAATTCAGGATCAAACAACGAGAGCAGCAAGCACAAGAACCAACAGTACAGCAGTAGGTAAAGACACCTTTACAGCAGAATTTTGTTGGTCCGGAATCAGATGATGAAGATAATGTAATAGGGGAAGAGAATCACTTCTTTACACCTGATGATTTTCCAACTTTAATCACTGAAGATGAGGAGTATGCAGAAAACTAAGCTGTACAAAAGGACGAGGATTTCATTTTGGCAAATGAGACAGCTCTTGAAGAAGAGTCGGATGAATATCAGAGAGGTTATATGAATGCTTTGTCTGCCCAACAGCGTCAATATTCACTTAGAAACAGAGATGTGCCTATCAATCCAATCCAAAAGAGAAAAGAAGTTTCAGCACCAAAGAATGATTCACCCGTTGCACAAAAGAAGGGAAAAGAGATAGTTGATCCCATTACTAGCAAATCCCCATCAGCAAATGAAAGATCCAATCAGCCAATCGTATCGAGGGAGAAAGTTGAAAAGAAGGATGTTCCAGCCAAAGAGGTAGAAAAAAATTCAGTCTTTAACTTAGAGAGTGAAATTTCTAAGTTAAAAGTTTCCATTCCTTTGACTGAATTGATGAAGAATAGCAGTTATAAGGGTCAGGTGTCTAAAATTCTGAATTTTGATCCAATGTCTGATATGGTGAATGTGGAAATGATCAAACTGAGTTGATATTTGGACCAGCATTGGATGGTGAGTCTCCAGATAGTGATGTGCCTCCTTTTTATATCAGCCTTATATTGCATGATTTTGTGTTACATAATGCCATGTTTGATTTCGGAGCATCTCATAATCTCATGCCGAGAGCAATCATGGAGAAATTGGGATTGGACATCACTAGGAAGTATCATGATCTTTGTTCTTTCGATTCTAGCAGATTAATATGCATTGGGCTTATCAAATATTTGGTGGTTTGCTTAGATCAGATTCCGACTAAGAATGTTTTGATGGATGTGGTTGTGGTGGATATTCCTCCTAGATTTGGCATGCTTCTTTCCAGATCTTGGGGAGTGAAATTGAAGGGAACATTGCAGCTTGATTTCTCCTATGCTACCATTCCTGTGTTTGGTCAGATGAGAAGATTATATCGGGAGAAAAAGATGAAGTATATGATCACCAGCAAGGAGAAACCGGTAAATCATTCGATCAATTATGTACATACAGATTTAGAGTCATTTGTTTTGTATTCAGATAGTTTCAATGATGTAAATATTCAGTTAGTTGAAGTAGAAGACATTCCGGAAATCATCGAGAATTTCAGAGAGGTCATAAAGAAAGAGAGACAAAATCTTGAAAGTTCCGCTGAGCAATCAGCCTTCCGACAGTAGCAAAAAATTGATGGACAGCAAGCATAAATAACAGAGCAAATAGAATTTCAGCACTTTGAAGAAGATGAAGATGGTTTGTGGACCATGGATTTTGATGGTGCAGTAGGAAATGATGGTGCTGGAATTGGCATTTGGGTACGCAGCCCTTTTTCCGCCCCAAACAAGGTACCAAGTAATGTAAGGGTCTGTTCTTATAAATTAGCTTTTGATTGTTCGAATAATGAGGCTAAATACGAAGCTTTGATTGCAGGTTTGAAAATTCTTAGAAAGTTGAATGCTAAGAGGATTGCAGTGTATGGCGACTCCAAGCTGGTAATTAAGCAAGTGAAGGGTGAATACCAAGCTAAGCATCCTCAAATGCGAGCTTACCGAAATGCAGTTCTTGATATCTTGAAATTGTTTTCAGAATATACTTTGACTTGTGTCCCTCGTATTCAGAATGGTATTGCAGATGCACTTGCAAAGGCAGCAAGTAATTTGAAGATTCCGATGAACTCAAGTAACAAATTTGAAATTCATGTGAAACATCGTCCGCCTATCCCGGACAATCAAAGGTATTGGCAAGTATTCCAAAATGATGATGAGATCGATGAATTTCTGCAAAATAAAGGCAAATTCAAAGACACTTCAATTGATATGGAGCATGATGATGGTGAGGTTGATGTGAAAGTAAATCAGATGGAAGTTTTGTAGCTGAAGGATAACCTAAAGGTTTGATACCTTTAGAGGAGCTTTTCGATCAAGATGACGTAGCTAGAAAACCAACCTTGCGGCCAACCGAAAAGGGAGTTGAAGATGTGAACATTGGATCAACTGAAAATCCAAAGATGGTGAAATTGTCCAAAGCATTTCCACCAGAGGTAAAAGCAAAATATGTTAGTTTATTGTCTTCTTTCGCTGATGTATTTGCTTGGGAATATTCAGATTTGAAGACATATGATACCAATATAATTCAGCACACCATTCCGATCAAGCCAAATCAAAAGCGCTTCAGGCAGAAGTTGAGAAGAATAAATCCAAAGTTGCTGCCCTCAATTGAGAAAGAAGTGAATCGACTGTACAAGGCTGATATCATTGTTCCTATAAGATTTTCAGATTAGATTTCCAATTTAGTGCCTGTACGCAAGAAGACAGTTGAGATTCGTTTGTGCATTGATTTTAGGAATCTGAATAAGGTTTCTTTGAAAGATAATTATCCATATCCCAAAATGGATCACATAATCCAGTGAGTAGTTGGAGCATCTCGTATGTCGTTGCTCGATGGTTATTCCGGGTATAACCAAATTCTGGTCCATGAGGATGATAGAGACAAAACAACGTTCACCACTCTGTGGGGAACTTTCCATTATGCTAAAATGCCTTTCGGTTTAAAGAATGCTGGTGCGACATTTCAGCGGGCAATGGATATGACATTTGCAAATGAGAAAGATGTTTTTCTAGTTGTGTATCTTGATGATTTGACAGTCTTTTCTAATTCTGATGAAGAGCACCTTTACCATTTGAAGATTGTTTTTCAACGATGTCGAAAGTATGGTGTGTCACTCAATCCGAAGAAGAGTTTTTTTGCCATGGATGAGGGCAAACTTCTTGGTCACATAATATCAAAGGATGGCATCCGTATTGATCCAGCTCGAGTAGAAGCTATTCAGCAAATTGATCTTGCCCGGAACAAAAAGGAGATCCAATCACTCAATGGTAAGATGAATTTCTTACGCCGCTTTGTGCCTAATCTTGCTGAACATTTAAGAGAGATTACAAATATTCTTATGAAAGATAGCGTAGTGAAGTGGACTGAAGAGGCTGTAAATTTTTTCAATTTAGTGAAGTTGGCTCTTTCTTTAGCTCTGGTTTTGATCAGCCCGGACTATACTCAGGATTTTATTTTGTTTTCATTTGCTTCGGAACATACTATGGCAGCAATATTGATGCAGAAGAGAGATGAGCATGAAAAACCAATTGCTTTTTTCAGCCGAACCATAAGAGATGCAACCTTAAAATATAACATAATTGAAAAGCAAGCTCTTGCTTTAGTGAAAGCGTTGAAATATTTTCGGGTATATATTCTGCATTCTCATATTCTTTCTTATGTTTCTAACGCTGCTGTTAAGGATGTTTTAGTGCAAACAGATCTAGAAGGGAGACGAGGCAAATGGATTGCTGCCTTGTTAGAGTATGATGTGGAGATAAAGCCTACAAAGCTTATCAAAGGACAAGGGCTGGCTAAGCTAATGGCTAAATCAAATTTACATGCCTTGGACATTAATCTCATTGCTGCTATGTCCGAGGAGAATGAGGAAACTTCATCAGTTTAGGTATCAGAAATCTTTGTGCTTTCTCCTTAGTATTCAGATATTGTATATGTGCTTCAAAATTTGTCACCACTTCTCGACATGGCTAGAAAAAAAGTAGAACTCTGAAATTGAAGGCTGCTAAGTTTTGTATTTTGAATAATTCACTCTATTGGAAAGATCCTGATGGTGTTTTGCTGAATTGTTTGGTTGAAGAAGAAGCAAAGCAAGTTATGGAGGATTTTCATAATGGAGATTGCGGGGGTCACCTTTTTTGGAAAACAACGGCCAACAAAATTTTGAGAGCGGGATATTATTGGCCGACACTTTTTGCTGATGTGTATAAGACTGTCAAAAGCTGTCATGAATGTCAGATTTTTGAAGGGAGGAATAAATTGTAGCCTTTGTTGCTTAAGCCCATTGAGGTAAGTGCTCCTTTTCAGTAGTGGGGTTTGGATTTCATTGGCGAGATCCATCCTGCTTCTTCAGCTCAGCATAGGTGGATCCTCATAGCGACAGATTATTTCACGAAATGGATTGAAGCAATTCCCACCAGGCAAGCTACAGATTCGGTAATAATGTCATTTCTTGAGAATAATATTTTGTCTCGTTTTGGTTGCCCAAATAAGTTAATTACTGATAACGCAACAACATTCAAATAAAAAAGTATGGTTGAGTTTTGTAACAAGTATCACATCATTTTGGGACACTCAACCGCTTATCATCCGCAAGGCAACGAATTGGCGGAGTCTTTCAACAAATTCAACATCATTAAAAAGTTGTTGGAAATAAACAAGAAAAGTTGGCATAAGAAGTTGGTCAATGCACTTTGGGCAGATCGAGTGAGTCAGAAGAAATCCATTGGTATGTCCCCTTTTGAGCTAGTATATGGAGTTGACACGATATTTCCTACCTCTCTCGCAGTTCCAGTGGTCAAAATTCTACAAGAAGCTAGCAGTGAAGATGATCATATGCAAAGAAGAATAAATAAAATGATCCATTTGCAGCAGACGAGAGAAGAAGTTTTTCAAAACACATTCAAGCTGCAAGAGAGAATTAAGAAAATATATGACAGAAAAGCCAAAGCAGACAAATTTCAACTGGAAGAGGTGGTGTTGAAATGGGATGCAAGAAACGAGGAAAAGGGTAAGCATGGTAAGTTCAAAAATCTCTGGAAAGGACCCTTTAAAATTGCCGCATATCGGGGTGAGAATGCTTTTCTTCTGAAAGAGATGAACGGGGAAGATTGTCCAGGAGGGCCGGTCAATGGTCGGCTGCTCAAGCGGTATCATTTCTGAAATGTTTTCTGCTGTTTAAATTGTCACTGTACATACCGTTTATTTCAGTTTCATTGCAAGTGTGTGTTGTGATCTTTTCTTCAGTTTGGGGCCTGAGGTGAAGGCTATAACTTTGAAGATTGATTTCAGCTTTGGTTTGAGTTTTTCAAGTCAGGTTTTTCAGTCATTTTAGTTTCAAGATTGAGTCAGTTTGTGTCAATTTTCAGTCAATAAAATGAGTCAACAGTCTTGTGTCGATTTGTCGAAGTTATGGATTCCATAGCCCAATGGATGAAGGCACTGCCTACTCTCCCAGAAATCTATAGTTCTTGGCACCTCCAAGGAGCTACCATCCCCATTGGAGCCAATGTTAGAGTCGGTATCTTCATCCCTTTGTCAGAGATCAAATTTCTCTTGTTGCATTTCATTTTAGGTGTCTCATTCAGTTCAGTCAGCTGCATTCCATTAGGAGCATGGATCATTTGACGGAAGGGTCTTGTCACTCATATCCCTCATGTCATGTACCTGCTGGCCTAGGTCTGTTCATCAAAATTCATCGAAATCATTTACAGTCATTTACAGTCATGTTTGGTCTCTTGGTCAACAAAGAGTCATTTTAGGGTTTTTAGTCTCATTAGGTCTAGGGTTTTGTTAATTTAGTCTTCAGAATGTCTAATAATGTCAGCAGGCACATGAGGAAGCCTCAAATAAGGTATCAGTGAAAAATTTTCATCGTCATAATGCTTGATAATGATTTTTCTTCAAAACTCTATTTTGAAGAAAAAATGTCTATTTTATCCGTTTGTAATAAATGCAAGTAATTTTCAAAGTTTTTTCAGTTGTAAAGTTCTTCAGGCGCAGCCCTGGTCACCTTTTCCAAAACCCCATGCCAACTATCCCTGCAAAGACAGACAAGAAGTTCATCATTCAACTTGAAAATCACAGAGGAAACAAAAACAGAGTTTATGTGAAAAGTGCCAAAGTTTTCAGACTTTACAAAGTGGGTTTTTAAAATCAAAAATCAAAATCCTTTGTATATATAAGATCTTTCCAAATTCAAAACTTCATTTGCACGCCAAGGTCATCAAAGAGCCAAAGAAAATTCGTGGAGGGAAAAACAATGTTTGAAGGGCGAACTGTGGGTGAAGTTTACTATCGCAACGCACTAGGCGTTGGGCGCGGTGCACTGGTTGAGCGCGGTGCATAGGGCCGCTCACCTCTGTGCGTTTTTGTTCTGGTGCGGCGCATACAACGGTCGTGACGCACTGGGCCATTGTCGCGGCGCACAGGGCCGACACCCAAATTTTTGTCATTGCCTCCAAAAAATTGCAAATCGCTCGTCTAATTTGTCCAAGTAAGTTCATGTGAGACTGTAGTTGTCATTTACAAGTATTTTAAAATGCATTTTGGAGAATTTGAATGCCAAAAATATAAACCCTATGCTCTTGTTGAAGTGCCTCCTTAGGGTTTTGAAGTTGAAGTTTTAAAATTTGTTTTGGTGCCAAACTTGTTCATTTCTCACTGTTTATTCCTCCTCTCACTGTTATACTATCAATACATCCCCTATCCCCTTACATCCCTAAAGCCACTCATATCATCTTATTCCCATTATCCCTATCCCTAAGTCATTTCATTTCTATCACTCTCCCTTTCCCATCTCACTTATAAAAATTCCTAAACCCCAAGTCTCCCAAACAGTCAAGTGGCTATCCATTGTCCCTACATTTGTAAAGATTCCAAAAGGTAAGTTCCACTTAATTAAACCCCATTGTTCCCACTGTCCTAGTTCTCCTACAGTCCCTCCCCTTTGACATATATTTGGCAATTGAAACAAAGCACCAAATTCCCATTGTCATCTCATACAAGCCAACATATACCTTGCATGGACATCATGGAGACAGACATTGACACATCATATGACAGAGATAGTGATTCTACCACTGAGCTACATGCACCTAGAAGGCCTCATAAAGGTGGCAAACATGTGAGAGAAGAGCCCACCTCATTGACTCAATTGCAGGCTTGCCAACTTGCCATGGCATGTTTTCGAGAACAATCATGCTATCAGTATTATGAGATGATTGCTAGGATTCATCATCATCAGGAGTTGGCTCGTTTATTTGTATTGCATTTACATGATGGTCAGGTAACTCTTGCTGGTGTAAATTTCACTTTGACACCGGAAACCATCTCTCAAGCAACCGGGATACCGAATGTGGGTGAACAGTGGAACAAGAGACAGTAGGTGGACAGAGTGCATTATGAACCATACATCAGGCCTAGCTTTGTGAGGCAGCTTAGCAGGGTGTTCCCATTCTGGTTCCTAAAGGAATCCTATGCACCTCTGATGAAACTCATTATCAGATACTTCAGTTGTGAGGGCCAATTTTCACGCCTCTATGCCTACCATATCAGGTTATTGATGAATTTCACTAGAGTGAGGATGATGAACATACCTTATTTTATGTGCCGGAATATCAAGAGAATGACCACTCTTATGCAGAAGGAAACTCCCGAGTAGTAGTACAACAATATTTATCACTATGCACTCATCAAGATCGTGGTTGTACATCAGCTTGGATTGCAGGGCATTTCATGGGAGGATTTCATTTCCCGTGATTTCTTCACAACTCCCTAGGTTCCTCCAGAGGTTAGTCATGAGCCAGGTGAGCCTTCTCATCATCCTGAAGGTCACGAGACATAGCCTATCAGTGTGCCAGTGTTTTTTACTTATCAGAGAGGCACCATAGTATTATTTGCAGCAGCCCGACGAGTACTATCTCCACCTGGGGTGGAAGGGGTCTTGTTGCCATCATCAGCAGCATAGGTATAGGTACAGGACATAGGTAAGAGGCCTATGGAGGATGATGGCCCTTCAGGATGCCAGGATACTGATTTCATACTTATTGATGAGGATTTGAGCTCTCCAACCTCAAAGTTGAGGGAGACTATTCAAAAGAAGAAGGCGGAGATTGACACATTGACCGTCAAATTACAGAGAGCTCAATGGATCATAAATTACTTGGAGCAGCGGAACAAATAGTTGGAGGATCAAAAAACAATCATGGAGTTGCAAAACATCCGTGAGAACCGACAAGCTTCTCGAAGAAGCCAAACCGAGATGACACCCATTGAGTGGGAGATTGAGGTTGATAGAGAGACTTGGCTTGAGAGGGTCGATATTCATCTTTCAAAGCTATTGGAGAAGGAAAAAAAGGAAAATAACATGCTCAGGCACATGAAGAACCATTATTGGGCATGAAATCATGTTTGCAAAGCAAGGATCAAGATCCTGAAAGCAAGGCTAAGAAGGGCACTAAAGCGTCGCAAAAGGAATGATAGACTCCAAATTTTGGCCGAAGCTTCTTTGGCCCAGCATAGTGCTTGATGGTGGAAATTCAGCCCAAATTTCAAGAAATTTGGGAAAATTTTTGTCAATTTTGATTTTTTTTGGCCTAAACACAGATTTTTCCGCCCGACGCGTAGCGCCACTTGGCGCGCGCTTATAATTAGCAGCTCTTTTGGAGGAAAACTTTGCATTTTTGGATTTTTCATCAAAATTTATGCATTTATACCCATTACATAAGGATTTTGACAAGTTTTGGGTTGCCTAAAGGGTCAAAAACACCTCAAAAATGACCTTTCTGCCACTTTTTGGACACACAGGAAACAATGTTGGGAGATTTGATTTTGGGAGGGGCAAATGGCAACCAAATTCAGAAATTCAACTTGGGTTGGAAAGTAGACAGGCAGGGCTTTCCAACGAGCTATCCTACACTCAATTTGGACTTTGGGAAGGCCCTCAAAATCAGCCTCAAAGTTGTGCTACGCATAGAGATTTCAGGCGCGACGCATTGGGAAATTTGGCCTATTTTTCACTCAGCAGCTCAGATTTTCGCCTAGTTTTGGCTAGTTTGACTTTTTCATGTAACTCTTGATGTAAATTGATGTAATTTCATGACCATGATATAATTTTGGCACATTTTTACTCATCTTAGTAGATTCATTCACCAAAAAGTGAAATGTAAGTGAATGAATCAGTTTCCTATCATATAGAGGCAAGTTGTTTCATTACCTATTTTCCAGTTCTTAGTTTAGATATGGTTGAAATAGCTCCTATAATGATGATCTCGACCCCTAGAGGCATGAGGATGAGTTAGGCTTGTCTATATCATGTAGTTCTTCAATCATTTTCAGGGTTGGACATTTGGGATTGCTTGGCACTTCATTGTACATTTCATCTTTGCAATTTTGGCAAAGGAATAGACCAGGGTTTGCAGCACTCTTTGGGATCCATGTGGCTCTGTATTTTTATGGTGTGTTTCTCTATGTTATTGTAAGTTCATTGATGTTTATGTGTATCATTTCCCTTCTCCTTTCTTCTTAAATGAAACAAATGAGTTATAAAGGTGGAATTCATTAGATTGCTTTGCTCCGCCTTCAGTTTTGTTTAATTTTCCATGTTTTCATCTGTTTGAAGAGGATTCTTGAAAGCCTCTTTCCCTCTTCAGCTCCTCACCGGTCTGAAACTATCCATTGATTCAATCCAAAGCATCAAAACAATTGCCTTCCTTGCCCCATTCAGAACTCTGCAAAAACTAGGCCTCATCCCCGAACCCAAAACTGCCTTTCCCTTTGATTCCAACAAAAACCCCAAAATCAAAATCAAACTCCTTTACTTATATACCTAGCCAAAAATTAGCTTTTATTTCAAGTCATCTCAAGCCCCATCGATTATTTTTGCTGAGATTGACCCGGAGAGAGCCCTCTCCTGATCTGGTAGGGCTAGCTACCAGACTGAGCGTGGTTTGATGTTACCCTGAACTCTGCCTTTTTTCAGCCTGAGGTAGATTTAGGCAATAACAGAGTCAATATATGATTTTTTTTGTTTTGTTTGTAAGCTTAGTAGTAACTCCTTTTTCATTCATTTATCGATAATAGGTTACAACCCAAATAAACATGTCATGGCCTCAACCTGCCCAACCTTAAACCATCACCAAGGTTGTGAGTGAAAATGATTTTGACCTCAACATTCCACCATCCCTTGGCCTACACCCAGTGTTCAATTTGGATCTCCTTTAACCATACTTTCCACCATTACTAGATACATCAAACATTGTTGAGCAGTTGAAAACAATAGATCTCAACCCAGATTGCATTAAACAAGCCATGACTGATCGGATCATGGAGACACATATTAAGGGCACTCACCAACATAATATCCAACTAAATTGGGATGTCAAAGTTAGCCAACTTCTGTACCAAGGCAACTAGCTCACTAGGGACCAAATTTAGCACAAGTTTCCCCATCTCATGTAGGCACTCAACACAATGGGGACCATTTCTTCCTAGGGGGGAGGACTAATCTAGGTGGATATTGGTGGCCACCCACTTGGACCCCCAACATTGTTCCCTTTCATTTTCTTTAATTCTAGCACAAGTTTATTTTTTTGGAAGTTTTTTCGGGTCCTAAGCTTCCAGAGCCGTTTTGAGGTCCTGAAGACGTTTATTGGGAAAATGGAGAGAGAAAAAATTGCCAAAATCTATTTTGCCATATTACTTGTATGCCTTCTTATGGAGATCTTTGAAATGAGGTATTATGATATCCAAACAGATATGGTATGCCAAAGTTACGACCTTGGGAAGTTGGCAGTCCAACTTACCCCAACGAGGCCCAAAATCGTTGGTTCTTCATCTCCTAGGGTTAGGGTTTCACACATATTATTTATGATAAAAAGGCCTCCGAGCCTCATTGTAACACAGTTCAGAAGACATGTAGCTGTCACATCTCTTCTCAAGGATAAGCTACCATCACACGAGCTAGTTTATTCCATTATGCATGTAAACAATTTTCAATGCTTGTTATTAAGTAATTTAAGTTTTTTTCTTTCACTATGTCTCTATGTTATATTTAAATATGCATTTCAGTTCATTCCTTCATAAATCCAGATAAGTGGTATCATAGTAGTCTAATATTTATTTGTTTTTCTGTGCATGTCCCCAATAAGGTCAGGGTATAAGGATTTGGGACTTGAATTGGTTGAGCCCTTGCAAGACCATCCCCGCCGACATTGACGTCGTCCCATGGTGGATTAAAATAAATATGAGGGTGTAGGATATCTTATCAAATTATTGCTCAAAGAAGCACTGGAGGAACAAAATAACGAGATTATTGATATGAAATAGGTGGCTGACTTGTTTTTCTATGAAAGCACCTTCTATTCCATTTAAATAATCTAAGGATCATGCTCATACATCCATTTGTGCAATTGAATTATTGTGTCAAGCTTATGTGTTTTTTTACATGCTTTATGTGTGTGAAATTAACAATTGTTTAAAACTGATTAAATGCATGACCATCAAACATAATTTGCAGAAAATTAACCAGCAACACACAACAACAAAATAATAAAGGAGTTCACCCTCAACACTTGGGCTATGTCTCCTTGAGCCTCCATAAATGGACTAGGCTTTTTGGGATTAAGATGGTCAAATTATTTTACAAGTTGAAGCTCAACTCCATTGGTTTTTCAGACTGTACCAATGGGCTCAGAATACCGAAATACCCCTAGATTTATTGTTTAGTCACTGGAAATGGACCATGGCTCCCCTGGGCATGACCTCTTGTACTGGTGGCCTTGAGATTCCCTAAGCTATCCTGTGGAAAAAACACCCTTAGAAGTCCTTATCTGCTCCTAAAACTTGTCTCACTATCTCCATAACATGTCAAACATACAAAATGAACTATTCATTCACTCATAATGACCTCTGGTTCCCCTAGCTATGCCTACAACACCTAGTGGCACTAGGTTCCATGAAACTTCCCTGTAGAATTTTCGCTCCTATAAGTCTCCAAATGCCTCTGAAACCTACTACAATGGCTTCATAATGTCTAAAATAGTAAAAAATGACTATTCATTTTCAAAATTTGGCTGAATGATGCTCAAGATAGAGCGCAATCAATTTTGCCCCAATTTCCTCCACTAAAACTGGAGAGACTGCCAATTAGATTTCTAAATTTGGAAAATCTGCCATAAATGGCATGCTCCTCTAAACCTCCGCCAACATAAACTATGGTTAATTAACGCTAATTCTAATTAAGTGGGCGGATAAGCACAATTTAAAGTGATAAGTGCATTCATCGCTAATCACACTTTAACGTGGTTAAACCACGTTTTAAATCTTAATTAAATGTGATTAACAAAACTCTGCAGTTTTCGGTTAGGTGCTCAGTCTTCGGCTCTGGCCATATGGGGAGGGGCTTGGCCCCATCCAGCCCCCAATTGTCGGGCTATCAAACTATAAAATAATGCGGCGAACATAGAGGGTAAGATCCACTAGGCAGAAGAGATGGTAAGGAGCTTGGTTGGCGAGCGGGAGGTCGTGGGTTCGACCCCCACTCCGCCATAGTAATTTTACACAAATGTATAATGAACTTTCTCAGCCAAACTTAGAACAACTTTGGTTTAGTGTATCCTCCAAACTTAATTGAACTTCGCGGAAAGGTGGGTTTAATACACACACACACACACACACACACACACACACACACACACACATATATATATATATATATATATATATATATATATATATATATATATATATATGTATGTATATATATATGTATATATATATATGTATATGTATGTATGTATGTATGTATATGTATACATATATGTATATGTATATGTGTATATGTATATATATGTATATATATACACATACATATATAGTTACACACACACACACATATATATATCATACGTGTATATATATATATATACACATTCATATATATATATATATATATATATATATATGTGCGTGTGTGTATATGTATGTATATATATATGTATATATATACACATACATATATAGTTACACACACACACACATATATATATATATCTATATATGTATGTGTATATATATACATATACATATACATATATGTATACATATACATATACATACATACGTACATACATACATACATACATATATATAATTACATCATATAGAGTCTAATGTCCAAAATTAATGTGACAAATAATTCGACCCCAAAGGTTAGGAGATGGCCCTTCAGAGAGGACATGTGGCACCCTCTGATTGGGTTGTACTCCAACTTTAATTTTTTTTAAAATTCCAACTTAGGAAAAATATTGGAGGTCATTGGACAATTTCTCTCTTCACAAACCCATTTGACGAATCTAAAGATGACACTTGTCACAGTGTCACTGGTTGCAATCTGGAGAATATTCCCTACAATGTTGACTGTACCTGCCACATCATCACTGTACCTATTCTGCTTCTTTTTTGTCTCTTATGGAAAAAGAACAACAAACAATAACTTAGTCATACAAACTCGGATTTTGATGAAACGAGTTGCATCGGAATCTCGGTGATGAACTCTATTCGGTCGTTCAAGTTTGAAGAAATTTTGAGCACTTTGAAATTTTAGCTAATTTAAGGCCGTGATCGAAATTCTGATCACACCATCCCATTGACGGGCTTTTTGACCCACAAAAGATGATAATTATCTTCTTGAGCTTCAACACTCTTCTGATTTCAAGTTATATCAACTGATTTTACTTGACAAGTCTTTTTGAAAATCATCTTGACATGCCTTGCATCACAACTAGCTATGTCTCTCAACCACTGCTCTCTGGCTGTTGTTGAACCACTTCAACATTGTTGAATGATGTTGACTGATACATATCTAACTGTACCACATCGATCTCTATGTGCTTGGAAAACTGTTAGCCTTCCCACTGAGAATCAAGTCCCTCTTGCAACAAATTCATACAAGCTTCTTCTTGGAAATCCTCTTATCCAAATTAAACTTGCAATATGAGTGAACTTCTTTGCTTCAACACAAAAAACCAGCTTGTTCTGCAATGGCTGCAAAACACTTTGCATCTTGTTCACTTCTCATTGAATGGACCTCAAATTTCCCGCAACATCTAGTCACAAGAACACACAATCAGTCTTGAGAAGAAAACATTATGCAAGAATTGAAATGACAACCACCTTATTTTTGCTCCTTCAAAGCAATGACTGTCACCTCCTATAACATCAAGTACATGGCGATCTTCTTGCACATTGGTGTACCCATTATCGATTCATAATCGACAACAACATCTACTAAAACATAATTTGATCAACATAATCGACAAACATAGTTGACAAACAACATGCGACATCAACAACACAAGTTGACATGAAATATGCAACACAATCGACATAAATCGATATGAAATGTGTGCGACACAATCGACACAAGTCGATAAACATATGATACATATTGACAATTCTCATGCATGTATATATTTACAATGAACTTATTACAAGTTCTCTATTTACACATACAAAATCTCATGCATATGTACACTTTATTCAACTCTCTATTTCAAGTACAACCAAGTACATAAACCCAAAACATATGGGTGATCATAAGAGCTGAACTGAATGATAAATTGATGCAGCATAAATGAGTGACATACCCATATTTTACACCATCTTGGCGAAATTTTGCAACAAATAGAAATGCCTTCAACTGAACAAAATTCACATGCAATGTTGCATCATGCAATTTGTCATAATTTGTTGCAACTTGTCATACTTTAAAAAAAAATTCATGCATACATAAGGCTGAAATTTGCATCTATGTACAAAGGAAATGCATGCCTTACTTGGTCAAGAAATTGAGCCATTTCTTACCAAACCACTTCAATGGCGATTTTTCCTGCTTAGCATCCTCTTCTTGTGAATCATCTTGACTCACATCGATAATGGAATCTCCTGTTCCATTCTCACTAGTATTTTTATCCACTTGCTTCAAATGCTTTGGATGAGTTGTTGGATGCAGTGTCCAACATTGGGCAATGAGATGTTCCTTCTTCTGGCAATAAGTGCAAATATTTTTCATCTTCTGTTCAAGTCGCCTTTTCTTTGACTATTTCCTGTATGCTATCATTCTCTTCCAGCATATTGAAACTTGATGGTTATACAAACCACAATATGAACAACAACTTTTTCTCCCATTCATGCATGCATATTTGTCATGCTTAACATAATCATAAACAACATGATTATAGGAAGAATTATACTTTGAATGATCCTTTGAATGTTCATTTTTTTCAGCTTCTTGATGAGATGAACTTGAAGAGGTTCCAACTCTCTTTTGAAGAACAACAACAATGTTCATGTCCTTAGAGCTGTCACAACTCTCTTGTTTGCCGTAAGCTGCATGTCTAAAATCATCTTGCTGCAACATGGGTTTCAAACAACTGCATTCATCTTTATTACAAAATTTACGTGTTTGAGGGTTTGAACCTGCAACAAAAGTCCTTCTTGGAATTGTTTCAAGTGTCTTCATAGCTTTAGAAGTTTCTCCATAAAATTGTCCATAGCCAAGACCCAAATACTTAGGCCTTTCCTCAACCATAATTGGCTCAACTATGCCTTGTGCATGTTTGCCTAATCCTTTACCTTCATAGCCCATTTTTATCATCAATTTGGACCCTATTCCTCTAGTGTGTTTTTTAAAAGAACTTACACATTTATCTTGAAAGGAAATTTAAGAAAAACTTGAATTATTTACCTCTTCTTCAAGCGCATGCTTGGCTAAGGCTTCTTTGGTATCATGGAGCTGAGTCTCCATCTCATGCATCTTTTGAAGAAGTTATTGCTTCTCTTTCTTCATGGCAACCAACTGCTCTTGAAGTTTAGTGTTCTCCCTTACATCTCCATACAACTTTTGCACCATATCTTTCATGATGTATATGTCCTGCACCATCTCTTTATCAAAGAGTCTTGCAAAGGAGGATGGTTTAGAATCACCACTTAATGAAGTTTCCATCAGAATGTAATGAATTAAAGAGCTTCAGAAACAATTCACAAGGCTTCAAAAACTTCTTTATTGTGATTTGAGAGCCAAGCTCTCAATCTAACTTCTCCTTCACACATAAACTTTCAAACTGTTAAATTCTCCTTGCACAATTCAAAAACCAATAGCTAACCTAGCTATGCTTGGATACAATGAGCTAAACTTGATTTGATGCCAACTTGATCTGAAATAGGTAGCTGACTTGTTTTTCTATGCAAGCACCTTCTATTGCATTTAAATAATCTAAGGATCGTGCTCATACATCCATTTGTGCAATTGAATTCTTGTGTCAAGATTATGTGTTTTTTTACATGCTTTATGTGTGTGCAATTAAAAATTGTTTAAAACTGATTAAATGCATGAAAAAAAAACATAATTTGTAGAAAATTAACTAGCAACACACAACAACAAAATAATAGAGTTCACCCTCAACACTTGGCCTACGTCTCCTTGAGCCTCCATCAATGGACTAGGCTCTCTGGGATTAAGATGGTAAAATTATTTTACAAGCTAATGCTCAACTCCATTGTTTTTTCAGGCTATACCAATGGGATCAGAATACCAAAATACCCCTAGATTTACTATTCAATCACTAGAAATGGACCATGGTTCCCTTGGGCATGACCTCTTCTACTGGTGGCCTTGAGCTTCCTTGAGCTATCTTATGGAAAAACACCCTAGAAGTCCTTATCTGCTCCCAAAACCTGTCTTACTATCTCTGGAAAATGTCAAACATACAAAATGCGCTGTTCATTCACTCATAATGACCTTTGGTTCCCTTGGCTATGCCTCCAATGCTTGGTGGCACTGGGCTCCATGAAATTTCCCTGTAGGATTTTCGCTCCTAGAAGTCTCCAAATGCCTCTAAAACCTACTCCAATGGCTTTATAATGTCTAATATAGTCAAATATGACTATTCATTTTCGAAATTTGGCTAAGTGATGCTCAAGATAGAGCACAATCAATTTTGCCCCAATTTCCTCCACTAAAACTGGAGAGACTGCGAGTTAGATTTCTAAATCTGGAAAAACTACTTAAATGGCGCGCTCCTCTAAACCTCTGCCAGCATAAACTGTGGTTAATTAACTCTAATTTAGATTAAGTGGGTGGATAACCATAGTTTAAAGTGATAATCGCATTCAGTGCGAATCACGCTTTAACGTGGTTAAACCACATTTTGTAGTATCCCAAAATCGAGAAATTCTACACTATTGGGAATATATTAAGATATTCCAAATGTGGAGCTACAATAATACATGAAAAAAAATGAATTAATGCAGCAAATTATCTCATAAAATTTGTCTTAAACACTCTTCCATCAGATTATGGACATATCAGCAAAAGTATGCCTTTATACACTATCTCCTAGTGGGGAAAAGCATCAAAATGGACCATAAAAACGTTATTCCCAGGTGAATGCGTGATAAAAAAGGGAAATAACGGTTTGGTACCTTAGCATATGGATTGAGGACCTCACATACAAAAGGGGATTAGAAAGAAATCCATTTTGATATGTTAAACAGGTCTCCCGGTCTTACAATGCCTTAAAAACACCCAAATCCCATGACTTTGGTTATGAAGAAAATACTAAAGCATGTACATCATTATATTATGAGGGTTTCTGCAACATTTCAATAGGAAAACATAGATCTGGAGATTAATGGCACAATATGCTAAGAAAACAGAGATATGGCCTCCTTATTGCATTATAGAGATAAACCGACAAGGGTTTCTTGAGACACATGTACAAGAAAGAGAAAATTTGATTTATTCAGCTCAGAAATAACGAAGTCTCACTACAACATGACATGAATGTGGCTGAATAATACAAAGAGGGATAAATATCCCTTTCTCTAGCTTTCTGGGAGAAGGGTTGGCCCTTTCCCTATGAAACTAGCTCCAAAACAAGGGTTAAAACCCTCCTGCAGCAACTCTCTAGAAAAGGACGCAGTTCCTGCAAGGGACTGTGTTGTAGAAGAGAAGAGGTGCTTTGGCCTACTGCCAAGATAGGAAATAATCTCAGAAATATCCTTTTCTGATCTCTCAAGAGAAGGAAGGCACCCTCTACTGAGAAACAAACCCGGGAGTGGAATGATCAGTCTTCCACTGCAACACCCTGCAACACAGCACTACACTTCTACAGAAATAACGCTGTGAATAAATATTTCTGGTTGGCCTAGAGCTTGGATGTGGAACAAATCAATAAAATACTCTCCCAAGAGGCCTCTCAAGGGAAGAGGTAGGATTCCCGCTCGGGAACACCCAGTGCTCAACAGCACTGCAACCCTGCTAAACAGCAAGAGGAAGCCAAAATTCTAAATAGACCAAATAATAATATAAAATAAAATGAATGGTAAAGGCTTCCATCCTCTTCATATATAGCAAGTGAACCTCTTCTCATGGGGTCCCATCCATATTTGCGTCCAAGCTCATGCAAGTTGTCCTCCACCAAATCTGCGTTGTTCCTCAAGGAGATGCAATGTATCTAGACAACATGTGTTGACTTGGTCAAAGATGACTAAATCAACATGATATCTTCCTTGTTCAAACCTAAATGTGCTCCTTCTAGCTACTTATTCTTCCTCTTTTCATATGAGGAATGTTATTCTTCCTGTCAATGAGCCTCCCTATCCATATATTAATTTATCTAAAGATAAAATCAACTATAATATTCCATTTAGATGAGGTCTAAATTTTGGGAATATTACAATCCTCCCCCTCCAAAATTTTGCTTGTCCTCAAGCAACTTCAAAGGTAGAGAAAAATTTCTCCCCCCTTCTTCTTGTGGCCTCCTCATTAATAGACCCCACCATAGCTTAGCAACAAATCCTCCCAAATGTGTAAGAACATAAGAAAGTGGAGGGTGCAAGTGGAAATCTCCTTGTTGTTCAATGGCCTCCTCAAGGTAGGAGTGACGACCAACATGGGGAATCTTATTCCCAATGAGTGATTCCATCACCCATGCTATCATCCAAATGAAACAATCATCAACCCCTTGTTTGTACAATGTAGTGGGGCTGCATGGAGAGATTGGTTTTCCTTCATTCATTTGTTTCTCTCTCCATTTATGATAAGTGTGGGGCTGTTTATGTCTTTGGGCTGAAACAATATGGCCTCCAAGAATGGCCCAAGCTACCCCATCAAATAATCTAGCCATAAAGTGCCTCCTCCAAGCACTCAAGTTCTTCAAATGGATCACTCCATATGAAGAAAAGAGTTATGATGTGGCAATCATGGTTTGACCATTGCTCCTCTTGAAACATACAACATGAATAGTAGGGAGAATCATACTCCCAATGGGAATCTCCATCTCATATCCCACTCTCCAAACAAAGCTTCCCATGAACATAGAAACACCAACAATATATGGAAGCAAAAACAACTGAAAACAAGCTGTCACATGACAACCAGAAAGTGGATCATAGTTCCTCTCATGGAACCAGCGCAGTGCATCCTTTGCCTGCATCAAACCAAACAATAACAAGTTCTTTTCCAGCCACTTGTTTGCTGCCACAATTATTTTACAAGATAGCATCATGAAAGTACAAAGTGGTGTCAATGATGCAAACAAAAAATCATGTGGCTTCCCCCACAAACCACCAATGAGATAGCCAATCTTAATGCTACAAAAGACTGCAAGTACATTATTATACAATATGCAAGAAGGAATGATCCTTCTTGGTACAATATGCTGCTCATATAAAGTAGAGAAAGGAAAATCATAATGCAAATGTATACCTCCTCTACCATGTGCCTCGGTCCTTGAGCTGAAATGGCTCAACTGAAAATGCTCCCTCACTCCCAATGAGTAGGAAGGTGGCTGTGACATCCTCTCTATCACCATCCGGGCTATGCATCTCTCCATATGCTGAAATATGTCATGCTGAATGCCCTCCCAAATGAACTCCTCTGCCAAGGAAAGATATCCATCAAAATGCATGGAAAAGAATTCCTCATGTGCTGCATGTAGCAGCTTCTCCTTGAGCTTAGAGGCTCTAGTCAAGAAGGCTCTGCCACAAGAATAGATGACCATATCATCCACCATATATCTGTCATCTCCATTAGGGCCATCAAGAATCATGCAAGCACCAAGATCCTTGGAGTACTCTACCAAGAGTTGAGACCTCAAATATGGATCAATCCTCCCCAGAGACAACATTGGTGATCTGGCATGTGAAGCTCTCCTCATGCTGCTGCCTGCTACTTTGACATCCCCCATGCAAAATTTCTCCTCCAAACTCTTCACCTCTACAAAATCCAAGAGCCGCGAATCCAAAGACAAGATGTCTTTCATCAATGCTAGATCTGGTGGCCTCCCAGGTGGAATGCCTCCATGTAGTGAGACATCAATGTCAAGAGTGGACTGTACATATGGTTGGGCAATCTTGCCCTGTTGAACCCTTGGTTAAACTGAGAGGGGGGGGGGGTGAATCAGTTTAATGTAGTTATGTTATTTTTTAACTTTCTTTTATACTCATTCACATCATCATTTTATGATCAACTTACTATACAATGGAACAACAATCTTGATAAGTGAGCAGCAGGTATTAAGCAGAATAAATACAGAGTATCAACACATAATCATCATGCATATAGACAACATATATAAGTGGAAACCCATGAAGGGAGAAAGCCGCATCTTATTATTGTTGTGATGCAAAGGCAAGCTCCAACTCCCTCTCACCACTGATTTTCTGTATGCTCCAACCTACGGGAGGCTCCTACCTCAATTCTGCAAGCTACAACTTGCAAGGAAGCTCCAACTCCCACCTATTTTCTGCAGGCTCCAACCTATAGGAGGCTCCAACCTCAGCCAATTACAACTGACTTTTATCAAGTTAAAACTTGATATGGAAGCACCAACTTCCTCACTCTTTCAAAAACTTGCTGATTTACTTGGATATCAGCTCTGTTCTGTTCCTTCTTTTCTGCTGTCCATCAATCTTCATATCTGCCATATATCATCTCTGCATCTTCACAACATCTCTATCTTCTCCTACTTCTTCTTACAATCTCTGCCTCATTTCTCCATTCTCTAACCTCTCTATGCATATCAATGTGATATCATTTATAGATTTCACATCATGACTGTTTGCATTCCACAGGGAATTCGAAGTGAACAACCATGACTCTTTGCCTTCTGCCTTCTCATTTATTTATCTAGCATATTCAGAAAAAATATTACAATATGTATACATTTCAACATTCCAGTAGGATATTTCTTTGCCTCCGGAGACTTGCCTTTGCATCACAAACAATATAAAATCAATTAAAACATTTACAGTTTCAGTTACAATAAGAATTTCAATTCAACCCATTTAGTTCTTGGCTCGCTGTGCGTTTGTATTTTTTGCTGCTGTCTCTATTTTTTCCAGTTTCTAAATACTCTCCTATTTTCCATGCATGTAGAATGCATTTCCCAAATTCTGTTCCAAATTTGGAAGCTTTATCAAAATTCACAGTATTTTATATTGCAGAAGTTCTTCATATGGTTCAAAACCACTCAACACATATACACTGCTTCTTCTTATAAGAACCAAATAATTCTCGGCAATATAATAAAAGACCCTTTTAACATAGTAAATAGTCTTTTGGGCCCACTTGCCGACTTTTTCTATTCCCCGATGTGATGAGCCTCCTCCGATAACTTCCGATTGTGATCACACCATTTGCAATGGTTCCGATGCGATGACTCGCAATCGCAAACTTCAATAGCTTGTTCCATTGCTCTGCCTTCACGTTGATGCAATGAATCGCAATCAAACTGCTGCAATTAAGTTTCACCGTCACAATTGCAATCGCAAACTTCAATGGTCCACTGTGCCTTTGGTCATCTGGTTTTCGCAGATGCGATGAGCGAGGGTCCCACCAGGCAGTACCTCGGATTTTCAATGTTATTTGTTATATTTCTTCTTTACCCATTGAAGCACTTTAACAAAGGAAATCCTTATATTTTTGGGTTTGAAATCCAGTAGACCCCAGTTCGACTTACTTTATGATCCAACGGTTGCTATCGACCGTGATCCAACGGTTGTAATTGGATTGCATCATCGCAATCGCAACATTCAATGACTCGTTCCCTTGCTCTTTTTCTCCGCTGATGTGATTAGAAATATCCGATGCGGTAACTCACTGTAGATCCAATGGCTGCCGTTAATTGGGAATGGACGGTTGCGATTAAATCGCTCAATTGCAATCGCAACTTTCAACATGTCATTCCTTTGTTCTTTTATTCTGCCGATGCGATTAGAAATCGCCGATGCGATGAGATCTCCAACGTTGATCTTCAATCTCCGATAACATCTCCGTCGTCGATCTTTGATCTACAATAAGATCTCCACCGTCGATCTTCAATCTCCGATAAGATCTCCGCCTTTAGCGTGATGCGACCAACGTTAGATCTTCACCGATCTGATCCGACGGATATCGTGCAATATTGCACAATTTAATTGCACGGGTTTTAATCTTCAAAAATTATGCGACATTCGTGGTTTTTAAAAACCACCTGTACATTACGTGTCTAGCAGAGACCCATATCGCATTTTTTTGAGCAATTCTACTTACCAGTCTTGAGGTCGTGCGAGACCAATTGTTTTGGATTTTGAAACCATTGTTCCTGTTCATCGTAGGGTCCCACCATACTTTCGTTGTTTGTTTAACTGAGCCTTAAGAATAGCGTTAATTCCTTTGTAAACGTTTCAGAAATACATTTCTTAAGTAAAACTATTTTGTACCCACCCTTTGGAACATTATACTATACACTTTCCCTGTAGGTCCCATGTCCTTATATCATCGCATCACATTGCAACTCCGCTGCCTCTGTTTCATAGTCTACCTTGCTGCTTTTGCTGATTGCGATATGCGATCGCATCGCAAATACAAACATCAAATCGCAAACCAATCGCATCGCATCTCCATTACACTGCCTCTGCTTCTATTCACTGTCTCTGCTTTGTCTGTTGCCTTTGTTCCTTATCTGCCTTGCTGCCTTTGTTGCCTTGCTACCTCTCTGCTTCTTTTCTATCTCTGCTGCTCTCTTTGCTGCCTCTGCTACTTGTCTTCTCCTTTGCCTTATTGCTGGTTCTTCTCTGTTATAGTTCAGGTGTTGCTCTTGTCTTTTCCTTTGCCATCAATGACAATATTTCCAACAGTCTCCCCCTTTGGCATTGATGGCAATACACTTCCTTTGCTTGCCTTTTAGAAGACCCTTTCTTATGTTGCTTACTTTTCTTGCTTGCTTTTCCTCCCCCTTTGACATCAATGGAAAAGGGTTGCACTTTTCCTAGTGTGGTTTCCAAACCTTGTCTATAAAACTCTATTCTTGAGGACCTGTTCCATGCATTTATCACTAGCTCTGGCTCTTTTGTGACAATATTTGTGAACTGATCTCCCCATGGAATGATGCTTTCTTTTCATGTCAGAGAGTAACATCTACAGATACTATCCCTAGTTTGTCTCTTAGATATTCAAATGGCTCTTTAGAAAGAGGTTTTTTGAATATGTCTGCTGTTTGTTCCTTTGTTGGTACATATTCCAACTTCACTACTTTCTGTGCTACTTGTTCTCTGAGGAAATGGTACTTAATTTGGATATGCTTTGTTTTTGAGTGAAGTAAAATATTTTTTGATATACTTCTTGCACTTGTATTGTCACATTTGATAGAAATAGGTTCATCAATGCTTACCTTCATGTCTTGGAGAGTTTGTTTCATCCACATTACTTGTGTGCAACTTGCTGATGCTGCTATGTATTCTGCTTCTACTATAGATAGAGAGATAGAAGTTTGCTTATTTCTTAGCCATGCCACCAGAATTTTTCCCAAATAGAATGCACCTCCACTTGCGCTTTTCCTGTCATCCACACAGCTGGCCCAATCTGCATCTGTATATGTTGTCAAAGTGAAGCTCTTGCCTTTTGGATACCATAGCCCATAATGTGCAGTTCCTTGTAGATATCTGAATATTCTCTTGATTGCTAGTAAGTGATTTTGTTTTGGTGCTGCTTGATATCTTGCCACCAGTCCTACTACCAACATAATGTTTGGTCTAGAAGCTGTTAGGTATAGCAGACTTCCTATCATGGATCTGTAAAGTTTTTGATCTACATCTGTTGATCCATCATTAGCACATAGTTTCCATCCAGTAATCCTGGGAGTTGACACAGGTTTGCAGTCTTCCATTCGAAACATTTTCAACATTTCTCTTAAGTATTTTTCTTGTGAAATGAATATTTCTGTGTTCTTTTGTTGAATTTGAAGTCCTAAATAGAAGGTGAGCTCTCCAATCATTGACATCTCAAACTTTGATGTCATTTCTTCAGCAAATCCTTTTACTAACTGATCTTTGTTGCTTCCAAACATGATGATATCTACATACACTATTACGATTAAGAGTTCATTTTCATTAGCCTTTATGTACAAATTGTTGTCTACTCCTCCTTTCTTGAACCCTTGTTTTTGCAAGTATTTGTCCAGCCTTGAATACCATGCACGAGGAGTTTGTTTTAGCCCATATAAGGCTTTCTTTAATCTGCACACATATTCTTGTTTATCTGTTAAGGAGAATCCTTCAGGTTGTTCCATGTAGACTTCTTCCTCTAGATCTCCATTCAGGAAGGTAGACTTCACATCCATTTGATATACCTTGAAATCATGATAACATGTAAAGGCCAAAAACATTATGATTGCTTCCATTCTGGTTACAGGGGCAAAGGTTTCATCATAATCAAGAACTTCAATTTGTGAATATCCCTTGCATACAAGTCTGGCTTTATTTCTGATTACCTGCCCTTGTTCATTCATCTTATTCTTAAATATCCATTTTTTGCCAATGAAATTTTTCCCAGTGGGTCTTGGAACTAATTCCCAGGTATTGTTCTTCTCAATTTTGTCCAGTTCCTCATTCATAACATTTACCCAGTTTTTGTCTTTGCTGGCTTCTTTGGACTTCTTTGGTTCTATTTGAGATAACATGGCTAGGTATACTTCTTTTGTCTGTTCAGCTAACTGTCTTCTAGTATGGACTCCCAAATTCTTGTCCCCAATGATTTGATCTTCTAGATGATTCTTTTGAGTGTGTCTTCAGGGACCTTTTAAGTTTAATTTAGTATCTTCTATTGTGTTTCTCAGTTCATCATTATCTTGGTTCTCTTCTTCATGATCATCTAGAGGATTGCTGCATCTTGTGCTTCTTGTTCTGTTTGGTAGTTCTTCATCAAATCTTACATCAATGCTTTCCACAATTTTGTGTAATGTTTTGTTGTAGCACCTATAACCCTTACTCTTGGATGCATATCCTAAAAATATTCCTTCATCTGCTCTTTCATCAAAATTTCCCAGATTTTCATCATTAATTTTTATAAAAAACTTGCTTCCAAAGAATCTAAAGTGCTTGATTGATGCTGGTTTACCATGCCATAATTCGTAAGGAGTCTGGTCATAGTTTGGTCTTAAATGAGCTTTGTTAAGAACGTGAACAAATGTGTGTACTGCTTCTGCCCAGAATGTTTGGGGAATGTTACCTTCTTGCATCATTGCTCTGGCAATCTGTTGTACTAACATGTTTTGTCTCTCTGCCACTCCATTATGTTGAGGTGTACATGCAATTGTAAACTACTGTTTTATCCCATGCTCATTGTATAGGTCTGCAAAATCATAGTCTGTGAATTCACCTCCTCTGTCTGATCTGATGCACTTTAGCTTGCATCCTGTTTGATTTTCTGCCGGTGCCTTGAATATCCTGAATTTTTCAAGTGCTTCCGATTTACATTTGAGAAATTCTACCCATGTCATTATGGAAAAGTCATCTATTATCAGCATGAAATAGGATTCTCCACTTGGTGCTTTAGTTCTTGAAGGTCCACACAGGTCCATGTGAACAAGCTGAAGAGGTCTACTTGTAGATAGTTGTTCTTTGGTCTTGAAAGATGTGCGGGTCTGCTTGCCTAGTTGGTAGGATTAACATATGGTATTTGAAGGCTTCTTTATGACTGGCATATCTCTGACTGCATTCTTCTTGCTTAAACTTATGATGTGGTCAAAGTTTAGGTGTACCAATATTTTATGCCATAACCATGATTCCTCAAGTTTGCTAAGGTGGCAAGCTTAATTCTCTTCTTTCACTATGTAGACATTACTTTCTGTTCGAACACCTTTGATCAAGGTCTTTCCTGTGGTGCTTGATCTTACTTCACAGTCTTGTGCTCTAAAAAGAACCTCACAGCCTTTGTCACATATTTGATTGACACTTAGCAGATTGGCTTTCAGCCTATCCACAAATAGTACATCTTGAGCCTTCCCTCTTCCATTTTCCAGATTGACTGAGCCTTTCCCTTTGATTTTCCCTACTTTATCATTTCCGAATGTTACATTCCCAGATTTCTTTTCATCAAAGGTTACAAAATTGCTTCTATCTCCAGTCATATGTTTTGAGTATCCACTGTCTAAATACCACTGGCTTTTCAGGTCTTGAGCTATTAGAACCAGGTCACATTTATTCACCTTCTTTTTCCACTGCAGGCAGCTATTTTTTTGGCACCTTTTCTGAGAAGATGGACCACATTCTTTGAGAGGAAATTGGGAAGACATATGTCCGATTTTGTGGCATACACAACATTTGATCATATGTTTAACAAGATTTTGAGTACAAGTGAACTCTTCATAATTCATAAATCTCCTTGAGGTTTTGAACCTCAGTCTTTGACCATATGTTCTGCACTCCTTGGCTTTATGGCATAATTCCTTACAGTAAAAACAATACTCATAAAAACAATGAGCATACTTGATGAAGGGTTGTCTTATCCATTTGCTTGCTTGAGGGGTTCTTCTCATTTTCTGCATCCTTTGCTGGTTGAACTTGATTTGCTTCATCTTACAAAATGCTCCAGTATGTCCAGGTTTGTGGCAGGAAAAACAAGTGATCCTTCTCATAGGAGGAAAGAACCTTCTTTGACAGCTTCCAAATTTATTCAATTCATCCCTAGGAGCGTATGAGCCTTTAGTAGTTGATTGTTTCATTCTCTCATACTCTGTCCTTTCATGTTGCTGCTTTTTTCTATTTGTTTATTTACAAATCACGTTCTTGCTGGCTTCTACTTCTATAGGAATCTTCTGAGCTGCTTCATTATCCTTTACAGCTTTTACAAAAATGATATTCCTGTTATCTTCTACCTTGGACTTAATTGCTTCTTTTTCATAGCCTATCCCAGTCTTTATCAGTGGAGACCTTTGAGCATTTAGAATTTGGTCCAACTGTCCAGAGCTTTTCATTTGAGGAGTATTCATTAATAATTCTCTTTGGGCTTTTTTCTAATTTCTTTCTCAGGCAGACTACTTCTTCTTCCAATTTCTCTTGCTTCTGAATTTTTTCTTTAATTTGCTTAAGTAGAGTGTCTTCTACCTTCTTGGCTTCTTCAAGTTCTACTTTCAATTGAATGAGGTCTTCTGAGTTTTGTTCTTCTCTTACATATTTTAGGAGAATGTCTTTCTATTTTCTGCACTTTAGTTTAAGTCTGTCTATTTCCTCCAGGGCACTTCTTAGCTCCCCCTCAAGATCAACTTCACCTTCTTCCTCATCTTCTAGAAGGAATCCTTCAAGTTCTTCCTTGGCCATCAATACAAATTCAGAGGTTCCCTCTTCATTGGAGGATTCATCTGAGCTTTCAGATGCACTGCTGTCTTGTTGAGCATACAATGATTTTCTATTGTGTCTATTCCCTTTCTGCCAGTTCTTTGATATGGTTTTCTCTGTATCTTGAGTCCGATTTTTTGTCTTCTTATAAGGACACTTAGATGCATAGTGTCCAAATCTTCCACAGTTAAAGCATTTAAATGGAAGTTTAATTTTATACTTGTCTGAGCCTCTTTCCAATCTTCTGACAAATTTGGCCTCTTCTTCATCAGAGCAGGAGCATGTATTTTCTTTTCTTCTTTGTTCTTCTCTGTCTTAAAGGATGCCTCCCTCACATTTGATTTCCTCTGTGGTAGTCTCATCTCATAGGCTATTAGATTTCCAAGTAATTGGTTCATGGTCAAAGTTTCTTAATCATCTGTTTCTTCTATGGTAGAAACCTTGGGGTTAAAGTTGGATGGTAAAGATCTTAGAATATTTTGAACAATAACATATTCTTTTATGGTTTCTCCTAGAGATTTCATGTTATTGACAATTTCTGCAACCCTTAAAAAGAAGTTGGCAATGTCTTCATCGTCATTCATTTTTATATTTTCAAACTGAGCTCTATAGACTTGAAGTTTGGCTATCTTAACCTTTTTGTCTCCCTCATGGATGTTTTCTAGAGTATCTCATATTTATTTGGCAGTATCTTTGTGCATTACTTTGATAAATTCTGCCTCACATAGTCCATTTAAGATTGCATTCATGGCTTTTGCATTAGCTACAAAATCTTGTTTGGCTTCTTTCTTTGAGTCAGTCGCCTTTGGGGCATATCCCAATTCCACAGTAGCCCAAAATTATATTCCTAGAGAAATTATGTATGTCCTCATTCTTATTTTCCAGAAGGCATAATTTGCACCGGTGAACAAAGGGGCTTTATTTGTTAAGCAACCTTCTAGACTAGCCAACGTGGGGACCAAGAATCTCCTTCCAGTTGTTAAACTGATATAGAAGGAACCAACTCTGATACCAATTGTTGAACCCTTGGTTAAATTGAGAGGGGGGGGTGGGGGTGAATCAGTTTAATGCAGTTATGTTATTTTTAAACTTTATTTTATACTCATTCACATCATCATTTTATGATCAACTTAATATACAATGGAACAACAATCTTAATAAGTGAGCAACAGGTATTAAGCAGAATAAATACAGAGTATCAACACATAATCATCATGCATATAGACAATATATATAAGTGGAAACCCATAAAGGGAGAAAACCACATCTTATTATTGTTGTGATGCAAAGGCAAGCTCCAACTCCCTCTCACCACTGATTTTTTGTACGCTCCAACCTACGGGAGGCTCCTACCTCAATTCTGCAAGCTACAACTTGCAAGGAAGCTCCAACTCCCAACTATTTTATGCAGGCTCCAACCTACAGGAGGCTCCAACCTCAGCCAGTTACAACTAACTTATATCAAGCTACAACTTGATATGGAAGCACCAACTTCCTCACTCTTTCAAAAACTTGCCGATTTACCTGGATATCAGTTCTGTTCTGTTCCTTCTTTTCTACTGTCCATCAGTCTTCATATCTGCCATATATCATCTCTGCATCTTCACAACATCTCTATCTTCTCCTGCTTCTTCTTACACTCTCTGCCTCATTTCTCCATTCTCTAACCTCTCTATGCATATCAATGTGATATCATTTATGGAGTTCACCTCATGACTATTTGCATTCCACAGGGAATTTTAAGTGAACAACCATGAATCTTTGCCTTCTGCCTTCTCATTTCTTTATCTAGCATATTCAGAAAAATATTACAATATGTATACATTTCAACATTCCAGTGGGATATTTCTTTACCTCCGGAGACTTGCCTTTGCATCACAAACAATATAAAATCAATTAAAACATTTACAGTTTCAGTTACAATAAGAATTTCAATTCAACCCATTTAGTTCTTGGCTCGCTGTGCGTTTGTATTTTTTTCTACTATCTATGTCTTTTCCAGTTTCTGAATACTCTCCTGTTTTTCATGCATGTAGAATGCATTTCCCAAATTCTGTTCCAAATCTGGTAGCTTTATCAAAATTCACAGTATTTTATATTGCAGAAGTTCTTCATATGGTTCAAAACCACTCAACACATATACACTGCTTCTTCTTATAAGAACCAAATAATTCTCGGAAATATAACAAAAGACCCTTTTAACATAGTAAATAGTCTTTCAGGCCCACTTGTGACTTTTTCTATTCCTCGATGTGATGAGCCTCCTCCGATGACTTCCGATTGCGATCACACCGTTTGCGATGGTTCCGATGCGATGAATCGCAATCGCAAACTTCAATAGCTTGTTCCATTGCTTTGCCTTCACGCCGATGCGATGAATCGAAATCAGACTGCTGCGATTAAGTTTCATCGTTGCAATCACAATTGCAAACTTCAATGGTCGACTGTACCTTTGGTCATCTGGTTTCCGCCGATGCGATGAGCGAGGGTCCCACTAGGCAGTACTTCGACTTTTCAATGTTATTTTTTATATTTCTTCTTTACCCATCGAAGCACTTTAACAAAGGAAATCCTTATATTTTCGGGTTTGAAATCTAGTAGACCCCATTCCGACTTACTTTATGATCCAACAGTTGCTATCGACCGTGATCCAACGGTTGTGATTGGATTGCATCATCGCAATCACAACATTCAATGACTCGTTCCCTTGCTCTTCTGCTCCACCGATGCGATTAGAAATCTCCGATGCGGTAACTCATTGTAGATCCAACAACTGCCATTAATTGGGAATGAATGGTTGTGATTAAATCGCTCAATCGCAATCACAACTTTCAACCTGTCATTCCTTTTTTCTTTCATTCCGTCGATGCGATGAGATCTCCACCGTCGATCTTCAATCTCCAATAAGATCTCCATCGTCGATCTTCAATCTCCGATAAGATCTCTACCATCGATCTTCAATCTTCGATAAGATCTTCGCCTTTCGTGTGATGCGACCAACGTTAGATCTTCACCGATCTGATCCGACGGATATCATGCAATATCGCGCAATTTAATTGCATGGGGTTTAATCTTCAAAAATTTCACGACATTCATGATTTTTAAAAACCACCTCTAAATTACATGTCAAGCAGAGACCCATATCGCGTTTTTTTGAGCAATTCTACTTACCGGTCTTGAGGTCGCGCGAGACCAGTTGTTTTGGGTTTTGAAACCACCGTTCCTGTTTATCATAGGGTCCCACCATACTTCCGCTGTTTGTTTAACTGAGCCTTAAGAATAGCGTTAATTCCTTTGTAAACGTTTCAGAAATACATTTCTTAAGTAAAAATCTTTTGTACCCACCCTTCAGAACATTATACTATACACTTGCCTTGTAGGTCCCATGTTCACATCGCATTGCAACTCCGTTGCCTCTGTTTCATAGTCTACCTTTCTGCCTTTTCCGATTGCGATATGCGATCGCATCGCAAATACAAACAACGCATCGCAAACCAATTGCACTGCATCTCCATTACACGTCCTCTACTTCTATTCACTATCTCTTCTTTGTCTGCTACCTCTGTTCCTTATCTGCCTTGCTGCCTTGCTACCTCTCTGCTTCTTTGCTATCTTTTCTGCTCTCTTTGCTGCCTCTGCTACTTGTCTTCTCCTTTTCCTTATTGCTGGTTCTTCTCTGTTATAGTTCAGGTGCTGCTCTTGTCTTTTCCTTTGCCATCAACGACAATATTTCCAACATGCCCTTGCCTTCACAACGCAGTACAGTCTGTCTCCTCTTTGCATTAGCTCTCTGAAATAGAGAAGGGTGTGTGCCTCTCATCAAATAATGTTGCCCTTCCTTCCTACCTTCTCCTTCCATCTGTAATTCTTCACAATCATGCTGCTCACTAATTATGCTTTGACCTCCATGTATGAGATCCTCGGGAACTTCTTGCAAGGATACAATAATCCCTCCTACTGGAGCATGTGCCCCTCCTTCCTCTGCATGAGGTACTAGATGTGACAACGCTGTTTCCCTCATCTTCATCAATGTGTATGGGAAACCTTCCAATAATTGGATCCTCTTGTGAAAAAGAGATCCCCATGCCCTCTTGTTTAGGAATATGAGATAGAGGTCTTGCCTCTAATGATGTATGATGCAAGATGTCAGCTTCTCCCATGGTTTTCTGAAGTGGAGTGAGGTCTATAGTTTCCTCAATTACATGCAAGGGTTTTGTTTTCCCAAGTTTCTCTTGCTCCAATACATGTGTTCCAGGAAGTTTCCCATCAAACCTTCCCAGCATTTTTTTAATGAATCTTGCATAAGAGGAAGCATTTGCATTTTTTAAAGAATAAGATTCAAAAATCCACCATGCATAAGCCTTACCTCCAAATTCAGTGCTACTACTCTGATGGATTCACTTTCAGAAATTTTATGCTGCTGTAAAAAGGTGTCTAGCTCTTCCACCCAAGCCCTGGCTGAACATGTAGGTGAACCATCAAAGGTAGACAAAAAAAATCTGTCTGTATTTTTCTGCTTGCTTCTCTTCACCTGGATCTTGCAAAACTCTTGGAAAGTGGTATGAACTATAAACCTCTCAGTTTGAGATTCATACTCCTGCAACAAATCACTAAGAGTTTCCCTCTTAGGCATTCTCCCTCCCTTCATCCATCTCATGATAGATCTGGGCATTTTACTGTGCTATGAATCATGGAGTGTAGCTACATGTTCACACTCACCATTTGCAAATCTAGATCTAGCTCTAGATCCAAACTCTCCTGGAGATTCCATATCCATCCTTATTTTCTTCAGATCTTCTTGAAACCTTTGTATCGATCTTGGAAGAAGCTTTGTTAGCCTGTCTTCCTTTATTCGTCCACATAACGGAGTCTCCTCTTTTCTGTACATATCCCCTTTTGTAGATGGAATAATGGCTGAAAATCCACAGGATTTGCCAAGAAATAAGCTTTGATACCACTATAGTATCCCAAAATCGGGAAATTCTACACTATTGGGAATATCTTAAGATACTCCAAATGTGGAGCTACAACAATACATGAGCACAAATGAATTACTGCAGAAAATTATCTCATAAAATGTGTCTTAGACACTCTTCCATCAGAATATGGACATATCAGCAAAAGTATGCCTTTATACACTATCTCCTAGTGGGGAAAAGCAGCAAAATGGACCATAAAAACGTTAGTCCTAGGTGACTGCGTGATAAAAAGAGGAAATAATAGTTTGGTCCCTTAGTATATGGATTGAGGACCTCACATAAAAAAGGGGATAAAAAAGAAATCCCTTTTGATATGTTAAACAGGCCTCCCGGCCTTACAATGCCTTAAAAACACCCAAATCCCATGAATTTGGTTATGCAGAAAATACTGGAGCATGTACAACGTTATATTATGAGGGTTTCTACAAAATTTCAATAGGAAAACATAGATACGGAGATTAATGGCACAATATGCTAAGAAAATAGAGATCTGGCCTCCTTATTACATTATAGAGATAACCTGGCAAGGGTTTCTTGAGACACATGTACAAGAAAGAGTAGACCTGATTTATTCAGCTAAGAAATAACGCAGTCTCACTATAACTTGACATGAATTTTTCTAAATAATACAAAGAGGGATAAATATCCCTTCCTCTAGCTTTCCGGGAGAAGGGTTGGCCCTTTCCCTAGGAAACTAGCTCCAAAACAAGGGTTAAAACCTTGTTGCAACAACTCTCTGGAAAAGGACACAGTTCCTGCAAGGGACTGTGCTGTAGAAGAGTAGAAGAGGTGCTTTGGCCTGCTGCCAAGATAGGAATTAAGCTCAGAAATCTCCTTTTCCGATCTCTCAAGAGAAGGAAGGCACCCTCTACTGAGAAACATACCCGGGAGTGGAATGATCAGTCTTCCACTGCAACACCCTGCAACACAACACTAAACTGCTACAGAAATAATGCTGTGACTGAATATTTCTACTTGGCCTCAAGCTTGGATGTGGAACAAATTAGTACAATACTCTCCCAAGAGGCCTCTCAAGGGAAGAGGTGGGATTCTTGCTCAGGAACACCCAGTGCTCAACAACACTGCAACCCTGCTAAACAGCAAGAGGAACCCAAAATTATAAACATGCCAAATAATAATATAACATAACATGAATGGAAAAGGCTTCCATCCTCTTCATATATAGCAAGTGAACCTCTTCTCATGGGGTCCCATCCACATTTGCCTCCAAGCTCATGCAAGTTGTCCTCCACCAAATCTACGCTGTTCCTGAAGGAGATGCAATGTATCTAGACAACATGTGTTGACTTGGTCAAATATGACTAAAGAAACATGATATATTCCTTGTTCACACCTAAATGTGCTCCTTTTAGCTACTTATTCTTCCTCTTTTTATATGAGGAATGTTGTATTTCCTGTCAATGGGCCTCCCTACCCATTTATTCATTCATCTAAAGATAAAATCAACTATAATAATCCATTTAGATGAGGTCTAAATTTTTGGAATATTACACATTTTAAATCTTAATTAAACGTGATTAAAAAAAATCCACAGTTTTTCGGTTAGGCGCTTGGTCTCTGGCTCTGGCCATATGGGGAGGGGGCTGGCCCCCTCCAACCCCCAACTGTTGGGCTATCAAACTATAAAATAATGTGTAGAACATAGAGGGTAAGATCCACTAGGCAGAAGAGATGGTAAGGAGCTTGGATGGTGAGTGGAAGGTTGTGGGTTCGACCCCCACTCTACCATAATAATTTTACACAAATGGATAACGAAATTTCTTCGGCAAAATTAGAAATTTGTACAACAGAAGCTGATAGGCTGAGACTTGATGCTGTGGAGAATGTAGGAGCTCCTACTTCACAACGTAGAAAAAGACAGTCTCCTGACCGATTTACTGGATACATGGCTCTCATGAGAAAATGTATTGTGACTGAGCCATCTTCATTTTAGGAAGCAGTGTAGGATCCCACATGGGTAGATGCAATGGTGGAGGAGTATGAATCCTTTTTCAGAAACAATTCTTGGGAAATTGTTCCAAGGCCGGTTGATAAATTAGTGGTAGGTTTAAGATGGCTCTACAAGGTAAAGCAAGTTGCGGATGGGAGTGTTAAGAAATACAAGGCCAGATTTGTGGCCCAGGGCTTCTCACAGATCGAGGGGATTGATTATGAAGAAAAATTTTCACTTGTCGCACGATATTCTTCCATAAGGACCATCCTTTCTCTCTCAGCGCAGATGGGTTGGCACATTCATCAGATGGATGTGAGGATTGTGTTTCTCAATGGGATCATTGAGGAAGAGGTGTACATAGAGCAACTTGAAGGATTTGAGATCTTCAGTAGTGAGTCGCATGTGTGCTAATTCAAAAGAGTGCTGTATGGGTTGAAGCAAGCACCCTGTGCTTGGTACACTCAGATAGACAGCTTTTTCACTGGACTGGGCTTCACCAAAACTGAGGTGGATGCAAAACTATACCAAATTGTGGTGGAAGGTAAGATTTTAATCATTGTTCTTTATGTTGATGATTTAATACTGATTGGTGATGAGCAGCTGATACACTCATGCAAGGAGGAAATTGCAAAGGAGTGTGAGATGAAGGATATGGGCCTTCTTCATTATTTCCTTGGATTGGAAATATGGTAGCGAGATAGTGAAATTTTTGTGACTCAAGGCAAGTTTGCAAGGGAGATACTAGGTAAGTTTCACATGGAGGGCTGCAAACCCATGGATACTCCTCTTCCAGGAAACTGGAGGAAGGAGGATGCTACATTTGGAGAGGTAGTGGATGCTACTGTCTATCGACATTTAGTGGGTTCGCTAATGTATCTAGTGAACACGAGACCGGACATTTGATATGCAGTTAACCAACTAAGTCAAGCGATGCTTAAGCCTACCAAGCTCTTTTGGAAGGTGGGAAAGCATGTCCTAAGATATTTGAGGGGCACATATGAGTATGGCTTATGGTACTGACAGATATATGAGGTGAAGTTGCATGGCTTCACGGATGCAGATTGGGTGGGCATCCCAATAGACATAAAGAGCACATCAGGGGGGATCTTTAGTATCGTATCTACAACTGTTTCTTGGTACAACAGGAAGCAGAGATCCGTGGAACTTATTTCAGTAGAAGCGGAATACATAGCAGCAAGTCAAGTTGCATGTGAGGCTATCTGGATGCGAAAGATCTTGGTTGGTTTGTTTGGTTCTCATTTAGATCTGATAATGATTCATTGCGATAATCAAACGATTAATCCTGTGTTTCATGATAGATCTAAGCTTATATATATCCGATATCATCATATCAGAGATTGTGTGTAGCGAAAGATCATGTTGCTTTAGTACATTCCTACAGAAGATCATGTTGCTTCAGTACGTTCCTATAGAATATCAGGATGCAGATATTCTGACGAAGGCGCTCACCAGGAGAAAATTCGAATCCCATAGAGACAAGATCGAGGTGAAGGATAATCCCTTTCTTGTTGAGATTCAACAATAAGATCTTAGTGAAAATTAAGCACCTACACTAGGATGGAGCCTTAGGCTATTTTTAGGTGGAGGTCTATTTATAGATGCATAAGAAAATTCTATTTATAGATGGTTAAGAAAATTCTATTTATAGATGATGGTCTATTTATAGATGTATGTGCGAGTTCTATTTATAGATTGCATGTATATTTATAGATGCATGTCAAATATTATTATCCCTTAATAATAGTTGGACAATAAATAATAATCTATTCTCAATGAGCACTTGGAAATAGTTAACTGAAGTGGAAAATTAGTTAGCTATAGGAAATTCGAGTTCAAAGGTTGGTTGGTGGGACATGCAAGTGGACTTAGTTGTAACTGCATGATTCGAAGTTGTAACAGAGTTGGATGTGTAGTTATGTGAGTTGTAATGTACTTTAACTCAGTTAAGTGAGTTAAACTCAGTTGTGCTAGTTGTAACTGAAGATACACTAGTGAGAGATCAGTGAATTAATTATTAATTATTCAGAATCAGTGGTCTCACATGCAACTGAAGATTTACTACTACTAACTACATGCATGTCAGATCCAGCGGAGATCCAGTTGAGATGTAGGGAAAGGGACAATTTGACTATTAGTTGTGACATTAGTGGGTGCACTCATGCAACCACACACACATTGGATGTGCCCAAGAGGATTGCGCAGTCAAGGCAAGTAGGATTCCATTCATTCAGGGATTGCTATCAGGTGGGATTGCGCAGTGGATGCATACTGTCTGGAGGCAGTAAATTGGCACATGGATTTTCCAATTTTTGTATGACAGTGTGAGATGATTGTATATTGTACTAAGAGCTCTTTGTTGAACCCTTAGTTAAACTAAGAGGGGGGGGGTGAATCAGTTTAACACATTCATGGACTTTTAAAACTTTTCATTAAACTAATTTGCACCTTCACTTCAAGGTCAACTTAATATGTGAGAAATTTTAATTTGTGAGCAGTAAATATCAAGCAGATTTGTTAATGTAACAATAGTCTTAATATGTGAGCAACAAGTACTAAGCAGGTTAGATAAACCACATCAACACATAGAAATCATGCACAGAGACACCAGATATAAGTGGAAACCCATAAAGGGAGAAAACCACATCTTATTATTGTTGTGATGCAAAGGCAAGCTCCAACTCCCTCTCACCACTGATTTTATGTAGGCTCCAACCCACAGGAGGCTCCTACCTCAATTTTGCAAGCTACAACTTGCAAGGAAGCTCCAACTCCCATCAATTTTTTGCAGGCACCAACCTACAGGAGGCTCCAACCTCAGTCAGCTACAATTGACACTTTATCAAGCTACAACTTGATGTGGAAGCACCAACTCCCATCTATTTTCTGCAGGCACCAACCTACAGGAGGCTCCTACCTCAGTCATCTACAACTGACATCTATCAAGCAACAACTTGATAGGGAAGCTCCAACTTCCTTACTCTTTCAAAAGAAAAACACTTCCTGATTTACCTTGGATATCAGCTCTGTTATGTACCATCTTCACTGCTGTGCATCAGTCTTCATATCTGCCTTATATCATTTCTGCATCTTCTTAGATTCACTATCAACTCCTCCTTCTTTGCTCAGCTCCTCCTTCTTTGCCTCACTACTTCATTTCTGCATTCTCTAACTTCTCTGCATCTCGTTCTGCTCCTCCTTGTTCTTATCTTTTCTGCCTCAATTCCGCATTTTCTAACCTCACTCTAACATCTCTATGCATATCAAGGTGATATCATTTATAGAGAATTCTTGATGACTGCTTTTTTTCCTCTTAGGAATTCGAAACGTATAGCCATACCTCTTAGTCTTCTATCTTCTCATTTCTTTTCTATCTCACTCAGAAAAATATAACTGTATGTACTAATTTTAACACTCTAGTGGGATATTTGTTCTCCTCCGGAGACTTGCCAATGCATCAAAAACAATATAAATCAATTAAATCATTTACACTTAATTACAATGAGAGCTCCAACTCACTTATTCAGCCTCTTGGTTCACTGCGCTTGTCTTTTTTGTAACTGTATTTTGTCCCTTTCGGCTCTGTTTTTTTTCCTGTTCACTGTCGTAGTGTAACTGCCACATGCCATACATATGTAACTGCGGTTTTTATATCATGCTAATTAATTCTCGGCACAGTAATAATAAGGCGTTTTAATATGTGCACTACCATGGTGTAACTGCTATGTATCTGTAACAACGCCTTTTATATATAACGTAATTTCAACTCTCAGCATAATTATACAGAGTTTTAACATACAAACTGCTGCGTTATATAACTCAGATACCTCTTGGAAATATCACAATAATGAATCATTTTAATGCATAAAATGCCCTTTGGGGCCCACTTCGCCGAACTTTCCGATGCGATGTATCACTCCTCGACTGCTTTCGATTGCGATTGATCGCAATCGCAATTTCCATTTAAATGTTCCGATGCTCTGCTCCTTCTCCGATGCGATCAGTCACTGTTCACTTTGAAATGCCGATGCAATGGGTGGCTTCGATGTGATGTAACACTGTTCATTTTGATGTGCCGATGCGATGAATTGCTCTGATGCGATTAGGCCGGAACTCAAGCAAAATATTAAAGTCATCGTTTAAACATATCGGGTCCGGAACTCAATCGCAATCGCAATTTTTGTTAACATGTTCCGCTGCCAAGTTTTCTCCGATGTGATTGGTGAGGGTCCCACAGTATAAGACTTTGGTTGTATTAGGCCCGAGCTATAGAGTACTTCACATATATGTATATATATGTATACCTTTGCTCTTTGTTTAAAAGGTGTTACACTTATATAAAGCGTTGCATATATATATGTGTGTGTACTTTGCCGCTTCAGTCTTTAGTGTATCCTCCAGCTGGGGTAATGATTCTCGGAATTTATGTAGGGGGGTCCCACACTATATGTATAAGATCTTCCGTCAACATTATATTAAGTCTTGGACTTAGATATAAGTCTAGCACCAATATATATATATATATATATATATATATATATATATATATATATATATATATAAATAAATAAATAAATAAATAAATAAATAAATAAATAAATATATATATATATATATCTATATATATATATATAACCTCTCGGGTTCCATAGTTTGATTAATGCTTCCGTTTCGCAATATAACCTTAGTCATCAATCATTAGTCAACTGATAATTAAACCCAACACAACATTTTTTAACACAGAGCCATTCCATGGAGCCCACATGTGTTTGATAAACTCTGCACATTTAGTACGTTCCCAACTGACAACATCCTTTGAACATAAACATATATAAGCCTAAGTCTCTCTTCGACCATGGCTTTAACCCTCGGCATATCGTAACATATTAACTTGCAACAAATAAATAATCCACCCATAACCCATTTCTATATGTGCACTCAACTTTAATATATATCCAACATTGCAATGAATATCAAACCCGATACATATTTTAACATATACACGATCCAGGGGCCCACCTCCATTAACACACCTCTTGCATCCAACGGCTGACAGTTTATCACATCGACTTCGATGATCCAACGGATGATGCGCAATATCGCACAACTTAAACGCTCGCTGCATAATCCTCCAAAATCACGCGAAAAAGTTGTTTTACAAGACCGCCTGAGGACATGTGTCCTTCAATGACATATATCGCATTCATTTTGGTAATAAAACATACCACTTCAATCGACGTGTGAACCCACTGGTTTTGTGGCCCTCCGTTTTTACTATTCATGATAGGGATTCCACTTAAAGTCATGGTTCCGCTCTAACAATTATTTTGTGCCTTCGTTATATACACATGTATACATACACTCTATTCAAAGGTTTATTTCTTATTTCTTCAACTCTTTAAGATATGAGGCCTGTTTCATTATTATGTTAATTCAACACTACCATGAGGTTTAATACCCGTCTTCATTGGGTTTTTACTGCCAAACGCTTCGTTCCATTTCCCTCAGGGTTCCATCTCTGCTTGAACTTTTTTTTTTTTTACTGTTTGTTAACGGCTCTGCCTCTGCCTCCGCCTCTGCTGCTCGACTATTTCATCTCTGCCTCTGTTCATATCCTGTCACTGTATTTCCTATTACTGTACATATCTTGTCACTGTATTTATGCTGCTCTACCAAATTTTCACCTGTCACTGTATTTTCCTTAGCCTCTGCTGCTCGACTGTTTCATTTCAACAGTCTTCTTGCTGCCCTGTCTCTGTAAATATAATCCCCCTCTGTTCTTCTCATTCTTCTCATGTTGTCTTCTCCTTTGCTTCTGTTTTTGTTGCCTCTGCTACCTCTCTGTTGGCTCTGCCTCTCTGCTACTTTGCTTCTCTTTTTGCATTGTTTCTGTTTCAGGTGCTCCTCCTTTGCCATCAATGACAACATTTCCAACACTCTTGGATTAGAGTTTTGCATGAGATTTTTTCATGATCCATGATATATACATAATAAATGATAGTGGGGTTTTTAGCTTTATGATTTTTTGGTAAAAACATCTGTGTTATGTGTGATTGATCTTTGTTCTTGATATTGCAATTGGCGACCATGTTTTAAATTCTGCAAGATTTTTTTGTAGAAGCAATTTTGTATTTAATAGTGGCATATGATTGTTATATTAGGAGAAACCAGGCAATACATAATTTGTATTAAAATTTCTACATATAACTCTTTCCAAGAAGCTCTCAACGAACAATATTAACCTATTGGGAGCTATGAATACAAGTACATAAAATGGACCTATTGTAGCCACTGCAACAATCCTCCAAAATTTCTTCCCTTCCAAAATTTTGGGACACCTTGGACTAAGCTTGTAGCCTCTGCCTACACCTCAATCTCACCTTCGCATCTTGGCCGTAGGTCAAGTTCCCTTTGGGCTCCTTTGAAAATCTAATTTTGCATGAATTAAGGTTTATCTTCTTCCTAAGTAGTAGGTCGCAAAAAATGGGCTCTAATTAAGTTGAAAAGAGCGACTTGTGACCTCCATTTTCCCAAAGTTAAACTCTAGCCAGGTGAAGTCGCATGGTCACACATTAGTTAAGTTTCTTACTTAAAAATTTTCAACCCCTACTGTCTTGCGACTATGTGACCTTTAGCTTTGAGGTTGCCAGGTTGCGACATAGTCTCATGCCCAACATCATGATTTGCGACCCCTATTGTCATGCGACTCTGCGACCTCGACATTAGAGGTTTCTAGGTCACTAAGTATCAAGCTACCTGGACACATACTTTGTGACCTAGGCCGGTCTGCGACTTAGCGACCTCTTGAGGCCCCACATGTGCAACTATTTATATTTATATCACTTTCCCTTTTGGATTTTTTGTCCGATTCACTAAAGCACTAAAACGACAGAGAGACTAGGTGAATGGGAAAGGCACACGACTCCCTTGAAGTAGATCTCCTTTCCTCTTCCTTAGTAATCATTTTTCTATGGAATTTTCCCTTCTCTGCATGCTGACCCTATGCCTTCCCTGATGGTGAGGGTTTATATCTATCCTTCAACGATTTCTCAAACCCATTATGCCCTATAAACCCTCCAGTCTATTTTTCTCCCCATTTAGTTGTCCTTTTCCTAGGAAACTAGCACAACCTAAAGCCCATTCCCCTTTTCTCACAATCACTTAAGTTTTTGGATCCAACAAAGCCCAGATCCTCATTTCAAGCTTCAATTTTTCCGCCAAGTCGCCCCGAAGAACAAGACGCGCCATTAAAAGGCATGACAAGCTAAAATATGCCACCTTGTGACCTGTCCATACCCACGACCTTGCGAGCTCTTAAGCCCCATGACATTCGTGACCCAAAAAACTTGCGACCTATTCAGATCTGCAACCTAGTCAACCCAAGTCGCCAAGTCCTTGATTTGGTACTCATTTTCTTTCTGACCTCCTGTTTGGTGTGACCTAACGACTTCCCTCTAAGATGAACCCTAACTCAAGAATTTTCCCCATGTTTTGAAGCTCGACTTGTGATCTGCCTTTATTTTTAAATAATTCATGTCATCTCTTTCATCTTGGGATTGAATTTTGATTTCTTCTTTCTCTGGAGAGATGGCGCCTCCAGTAGCTAAGTCCTCTAAAAAAAGTGCTTAAAGCAGTGCCTAGAAGTTCTCGAAGGATCACTGCCACCCATCTACTGAGATACAACATGCAATGTTAATAAGGCTGTCAAAATCTCATGGTTCGACATGTACTCTGAATTATCCAACATTAGCGGAATTTTGAGGTCTAAAATGGGCCTCCTAAGGAAAATGTACAATCAAAATTCACTTTATGAGAACCAATCACATTTTAGGGGATGGAATTATCCCTAATGGTTGAGGCGGCATTGCTTGAGTTAAAGATACTTACTTGTCACATTTTCAATGGTGGATAAAAATTCATGGTTAATCATGGTAGTGCTCTAAGTAATTTTAAAGTCATAAAGTAAAGTACTCATAATAAATGTCATTTCATATTTTTTAAATAAAATATTATTATTGTCATTTCATATTTTTTGAAAGAAGCAATGCATATCTCTTCACAATCTTCATGTATTTACACACTTTTCAGTAAATATTATATTTTTATATTTTCAAATATTTTATAAATCAATTCAATTCAATATGTAATATGAAATTCATACATGAAACAATATATTATATCATATCATTTTTACATAGTATATTAATTACATGTTATTATATAATTTAAATAATATAAATTTTAATTAATAGTATATTCTATAATTAATAATTTATGAAATTATATTTATATTTTATTTTAAGTTATTTAAGTACAAAGGACAAATGCATTAGTTGTGCAATGATAATGATTTTTTTCTTGAAAATCTCATTCTTATTTACAGTCACATCAATACAATTTTTTTATTAATTTTATTTTAGTAAACCTTTTGAATTGAATTTAACCATGGTTACATGGATTTTGGTGCAGAAAGTGAATTGAAAATTCATAAATATTGTTTTATTGGTTTAGCTATTATTTTATTATTTCCCTAGGAGGCCCATTTTAGACCTCAAAATTCCCCTAATGGAAGAAAATCCCTCAGGATCCAGAGGAATTTAGGGTGTACATCAATATCAAAAGGTCTTGGCTTCACAAAGTGGCCGCACACATGCCCGTTTTCCCTTGTGCACAAACCATTGATTGGATACTGCAAAATACTGATACAAATCGATGGGTGATGCATCGCTTCCATCTCCGCCACATACATTGTTGCTTATTACAAGTTTTCGAAAAGGGAAGAGACCCTAAATACTAAGTGGATGTCATATTTTATAGTAGAAACTAAGGATATTATAAGATCCTGGTGGCAAGACCCCTTTAAATTCTAGGTAAAGGTTGACCAAGTTTACAAAACATAAGGGATAAGGAAAGTCTACCAGCTCATGGCCGTGATGATGAACATGTTATATGAAAGACCTGATATTGATACCTTTCTTGGAACATGGGTACCTAACATGTATATTGTTGTCACCACGAGTGTGATCTTCAACTAGGAAAGCATCCTCACTTCATCATTGAAAACCAACATATATGCAGAAAAGAACCCTAAGGCGAACCAACCATTAGAGGTCTATGTCGCATTGTAATTATTAGACATGGTGTGTGGAAGATGCCAGTTTGACGGTTGGAGCTACGACTAGACAACATATGTATAAGACCTCATGCACCTACATTAGAAGATATTATGGGACCCAGGATATAAGTTTGTGTACAAGTCTAATTCAGAATCATTCATCACCCCATTATATCAATTAATCTTCGAAGAAGAAGCACCTTGTATGTCCAAGAGGGCCAGGCAGACGATCACCAGGCTGGCAGATTAGTTCCCTGTTCAGGAGGGCACTTTCATGAGAGTCTTCAGCTCATACAGACACCCTCATGCATTCCCCAGGTTTGTGATGGACAATTTTTTGCTACAAGAAGCATACTACCAAATGAATACATGGTTCTATAAGACATTGAACAAGGGAAATAAAAAGCCACCCGAATTTCCTTTCATTATTGGGGCCTATACCGTTGAGATCTTTGAGGAAGTGGAAGCTAAAGTTGAGCATATTAAAGGATTTTTTGTTTTAAATCTAAGTCTTTTACGGTATGATCCCAAAGGAGTGGTGCCAACACATTGCAAGAAGTCAAGATTCAACTGTTCATACCTGCACAAAAAGCTTTGTCACAGGGACAAGGTCAACAATTGGTACAATTCCACCTGGGAACTTGGGCCAAGTGCACAGAAGGATAAGGAGGATGAGCTAGTTGAGCAATCATAAGAAAACATGGGCTTACAAGCTAGGTCAACCTCACTCAAATTAAAGGAGAAACAAAATACCAAAGGGAAGAAAAATAAGCCCAAAGATGATGAACCAGAAGACCTTTAATACAAGAAAGAGGCAGATGAGGACAATGAAACTTTGGAAGAGAGAAATTCCACCCTGGCTAAGCAGAAGTATGAAATGAGGAGGAAGATGGAGGAAGAAATTAAATAGTCATAGAAGGAATAATACTAGTAGCCCGAGGATCCCCAAAAACAGTAGAAGGAAGAGGAAAGGAAAATAAAACAAGGAGAAGAAGAATGATTGAAAAATGAGGAAGAGAACGAAGGGCCCAAGAAGAAGAAGAAAAGAAGAAGCAAGAGAAGGGAGAACTTGAGAGGAGATGCACAAGAGTAAGGAAGAGAAAGAGAAGAAAGGAATATAAGAGGAACAAAGGAGGAAAACCGAAGAAGAAAGGAGAAAGAAGGAAGAAGATGAGATGAAGAAACAACAAGAAAACTAAGCAGGATCTCCAACAATAGCAACAACACCAAGAGTTTGATGCGCAGGTTGAACTTCCTCCATTAGATGTTCCTCCATGCACCCCTATCACTGGAAGGCACTTGATCCTCAAGGAATTGGGCATCCCTGATGAGGTAGAGGAAGAGGTATTGGACCTCACGAGACTTACTTTTGACCAAGTCAATCATAATATTATTTAGAAAAGAAGGAAGTATTACGCGAGGAACCCTACAGAGGTTTTTTCCGTGACCAAAAAGAAGGAGATCATCCTGGATACCACGATAAATCCCAATATGATTGCTTCGGCTAGAACTGCCTTCGTAACTAAAACTGAGTTGAATGTGGGAAGGATGAGTAAACAGATTGCAAAGCTCCAGGGAAAAATATATGCCTCTGAACAGAGAGCTATCATGACAGAGGGAGACAAGAAGAGGCTTGAGGAAGAGAATAAATCCCTACGTATAACTCACTCAAGCACGAAGGAGTTGCAAGCATCAATCAAGGAGGAAGTAGAGATTCTAGAAGAAGCCATGGTTGTGGTCTATGAGGAGATGTTGAAGCTGCATCACACCATGTCTCCTTTCCTGGCCATATAAACTGATACAAAGGAAAATACCGCCATGCTAAAACAAGCTACCAAGACCATTAACAACATTCACGAGTGGACTAATAAATATCCATAGGCACTGGAAGCTCGTCCCACAAAGGATTGGATAGCTACCCAAAATGACAGTCCAAATTCACATCAAGATCCAATCACGAGATAAAATTTCTAGGGATGTGGATAGGGTTCTCACCTCATACAAACATTTACTGAGTGGGTTGGAGTTTGTAATTAAATTTCATAAATGTTGGAGCTGATGGGATCCCCTTGAAGAAAGCAGCAGAGAAAGATTCCACAGATCGAGGAACAGAGTGCATTGCATGGAGTCTATTTTGAGTCATAGGGGATTTGGGGTGGGTCAAAGCCCCTTATTATGTAATGGGAAGGGATATTTTGAGAATTTTGGACTCCGCCCATGGTTTTCAGACTTATTGTAAATTCCAAACCTATAAAAGGATTCTAGATAGAAGTCAGGCAGAAAAAGTAAGCTCAAACGATAGATATTATGAGATGCATTAGGATGAAATATTGTTTTAGAGTCTATGTTTTGGTTTAGAGGAAAGGATCCTGTAGCTATGTGTGCAAATACCTTAGAAAGTTTGCAGCTGTGTGCGCATGGTGGAACTGAATGTATGAGAAGGACCTGGTTATTAATGAAAGAACTGTTGGATAGATCTGAGTCCTATTGATGTGTTTTTATTTTACTTACTTTTTATGAATGTCTATGTTGAATAAGGGTTTTGATCTGTAATTAAACAACGCAGTCTGGTTTATGGTTGTTTACTTTATTTAATGCATCAATAAGTAATATTGCACAGTTTGTTAGTAAGTTCAATAGATGTGTTGAACAACACTTGAATTATTGATAGATTTGACCTACGATGATTTGTAAAGAAGGAAAAGCCCTAAATCCAAAATCCTCTATCCCTTTGGATGCAGAAAATTGGTTCTAGCATACCTCTTTATTGCCTTGGGTGAGACTTCAGTCTGCGCAAGAAGATCATTTCCAAAAGGGCTCGTAATAGTGGGTTTTGTTGGACTGCGTAGTCATTTTGAACTTGGGTCTAGGCCCCATTAAGACAACAAATGAACGACATAGTATACTGGTTGAAGCACATGGGGGAGTCCCTGGAGGTCACTACGCAAGAAAAGCTACTGCGCAGAAGATTGTGCGCGCTGGATTATGGTGGCCTATGGTACATAAAGATTCAAAGGAGTATTGTAGCACATGCGATGTTTCTCAGAGGACTGGAATACCATCGTGAAAAGATGAAATGGAGCTACACCCACAAGTTACATTGCAAGCTTTCGATAAATGGGAGATTGTGTTTGTGGGGCCAATCAATCTGCTAGGAAAGAAAACCGGTGTGCAGTACATGATTACTGCGACCAATTACTTCACTTGGTGGGCAGAGGTGCAACCAATGAATACTTGTACTATAGACACGATGACAAAATTAATTTTCAAGCATCTTGTGTCATGGTTTGGTTGTTAGAAAATTTTTATGAGCGACAGGGGTACACATTTCCTAAATAGAACTATTGAAGCCTTGACCAAAGATTTCAAAGTGGGTCACCAAAAGAGTACAACATATCACCCCTAGGTGAATGACATTGTCGAAGATTTCAACAAAATATTGGAGAATGTGATGACGAAAGTATGCAACGTTAACAAAAATGATTGGGATCTACACATTCCTATTGTTTTATGGGCCTACATAACTACCTGTAAGAAGCTGATAGGTCATACCCTGTTTTGACTAGTGTAATATGGCTAGGAAGTGGTGATGCTGATGGAGTATATTTTACCTAATCTTCGCATTGCAGCAGTGACGAATATGGCACACAACAACATTATGGAGTAGAGATTGGCACAAATTCTTGAGTTGGAAGAAGATTGGTTCATCGTTTGATTTCATCAGCAAGTTCAGAAGGAAAGAGATAAGGCATGGCATGATCATCATATTAAGTAAAAAATGTTCAAATATGGGGACCTAGTTTTTTTGTATGACAACAGGTTAGCAAAGTTTCCGGGAAAGCTGCAAATGCATTGGTTAGGCCCATATATTTTCTGGGATGTAACAGAACTTGGCACTGTCCATTTTTCCAAGCTAAATGGGGAATTGTTCCCTAATAGTATTAGTTGTAGCAGATTAAAGGTATACAAAGACGACTTCGTCCCTCGCAGTTCACAATGACTATATGGCTGATGTAGAGTCTTGATGTGCCGCACAGTTGGTTAGGGGCATGAGATTATAGCTGGGGTGCAGATACAAGCGCACGAGAATCAAGCAAGCTTGCTTCAGGAGAGCATGGCTTAAGCAAGCAAAGTTAAAGATTTTGAAAAAGTGGTGCGTCGAAGAAGTTCCACCATTGAAGAATGCCTGGAGCGAAATCAAAGCGAAGATCGATGGTACACCAACTTTGTGACTCGGGATGAGTCACGATTTTGAGTTGGGGGCCTATTGGAGATGGGATCCCCTTGAATAAAGAAGCAGAGAAAGACTCTACAGATCGAGGAACGGAGCATGCTACACAGTCTATTTTGACTCATAGGGGCTTTGGGGTGTGTCAAAGCCCCTTATTGTGTAATGGGAATGGATATTTTGAGAAATTTGGACCTCGCCCATGGATTTGGGACCAAGGTATTGTAAATTCCAAACCTATAAAAGGAGTATAGATAGAAGTCATAGGCAGAAAAATTAAGCTTAAATGATAGATCTTATGAGATGCATTTGTATGTAAGATTGTTTTAGAGTATATGTTTTGGGTTAGAGGAAAGGCTCCTGCTACTGTGTGTGTGGAGACCTTAGAAAGTTTACAGATGTGTGTGCAGACCCCTATAGCTGTGTGCATAGGGTGGAACCGAATGTATGAGAAGGATCTAGCTATTAATGAAAGAAATGTTGGATAGATCTGAGTCCTATTGATGTGTTTTTCTTTTACTTACGGTTTATGAGTGTCTATGCAAAATAAGGGTTTTGATCTATATTTGAATAGCGTAGCCTAGTTTATGGTTGTTTACTTTGTTTAATACATGAATAAGTAAGATCGCTTAGTCTGTTAGTAAGTTCGATAGATGTGTTGAACAAAACTTGCATTATTGAGAGATCTGACCTGCGAAGCTCTATAAAGAAGGAAAAGCCCTAAAGCCATAATCCTCTATCCCTTCGGATGTAGAAACCCAGTTCTAGCATCCCCCTATATTGCCTCAGGTGAGACTTCGGTCTCCGCAAGAAGATCGTTTCCGAAAGGGATAGCAATAGTGGATTTTGTTGGATTGCGCGGTCAATTTGAACCTAGGTCTAGGCCCCATCAAGCCAACAATAAAGTTCCCTCCATTAGAGCTGTCAGAGAAATAAGGAAACATTAATAAATACGACAGGAGATTCAAGCATTCCTCGACCCTTTCAGGCATGCTTCCACCATGGAGGACATACAAGTCACAAAGGAGAACATCACCTGGTATGTGATAGAACCAATAATGATGTCTACCATGTTGGTGACTCTATCAAATTATATTAAGTTCAAGAAAATCACTCTCATATCGGATGCCCTTGAGTGACTCCACAAAAATTATGAAGAACAACAGAAGGTGGCTGCCATAGCTGCTGAGTATAAGATGTAGCACACTTACCTCATGGTGAAGTTACATGTGGATGTTACAAAATTGAATAATTTTTTTTTGTGCATAGCAAGATATGATAGAGTAGAATCAAGTAGAAATGTGAAAGGTCATGAGGTAGTCCAAGAGTCATGGGTAGACCAAGAGTCACCCTCTTTTCTATAAATATACCTTCATGACACATTGAAAATGAATTTTAGCTTTGGAAACAATTTTTGGTGTATATATTTTTTGAGAATTTGAGATCTTCTAGTGAATGCAAGTAGTAATTGTCTATTTTCACTTTTGGATTTGATGGAGATATTGTATGTTTTTTTTTAAAAAATTACGGAGGGACTATTCACATTAATTGACAAAAATAGTGTTACAAAGAGGAGCCATCTTGGCTACAGTCCATAGACTTGCAATTTTACTAGAAGGATCCCGCACTCAGGGAAAAGGTATACAGGGAAAGGGAGCTGGGTGGGGAGTTTAAAAACAATGTCATCAACAAAATTTGAGCACGCAGGCTTGAGACAAAAAAAAATGAGCACACAGGCTCGAAACAACCAAAAAGGGAAAACGATTTCATATCAAATAAAAGACTAGCAAGAGTTACATCCCCAGTGGAGCAACGATGTCATCCTCGTCATTGCCATCCTCATCGATGTTAATCGGCCGCTCAGGGGTGCCAGCTATCCTTTTTGTGGGGGAGCACCGAGAAGGACCCGCGTCTTGAGGAGGGGGCTTCGAAGGGCCTGCCTCTACTTTGAAACTCGCACTCTGGTGCATCTTGGATCTATTCTTCAGGAGCTCGTAATGCGGTGAGGTGCTTTCCACAAAGCACAAATGATGCACCATGTGACGAAGGTTTCAAACTTCTGCGAGAGGGATTGTATCTTCTTTTCAATATTCCAGCTGATTTTGTTTTGCTCCTGCAGAGCAAGAGAGAGGAGGGTTTTAGTGTTCCAATGCAGGTCGACCGCTCTTGTAAAGAGATTCTCCTTGCTGCGGGTCAAAATAGGGTCCGGTATCTAGTGAAATTCTTCATCCACCATTTCCGTCGGGGTGGCTTGTTGCCGAGCCGCAACCTCTACTTCCAGACCCTCCAAGAAATCCTGCATTGGCACTGGGGTGACTTCCCTAAAATATCGAGCTGCGTTTCGAGCCTGGGTCTCTGCCCGGGTCATGGGTTGTCTAGCAGGGTTTTCCCACTGGGAGGAGCGGCTGCGACAAGGGGGACGGGGAGGAGGGGGGTGTCTGCAGTGAGGAGCCATGGTGGAAACCTTAAGAAGAACGAGACAAAGCTTCAGCAGGGAGTCGAGGGAAAACATAGCAGAGGAGATGGGGGAATTACTTAGCTAGACATCAGTGGAATGAGAATAAATCTTGCAGAGGGGGAGATAAATAGGGTGAGGCGAATGGAAACAAGCCACCTTCCCAAGACTAAGACGCATCGCAGGCCTATTAATAGGAGTGTGCGAATTCATTACGGTATGCAGGTTGGTAGACGATCCCGATTGGAGCCTAGATCTCTTCGCTGTGAGATCGCACGCACGAGCCATAATTTAGTACATGATCATTATGGGTGGTAGGAATCGACGGCTGGGGAAGGATGCCAGCCTTGATCAGATCATTCATACTTATTTCATTGCATTTATCCTTTATGTCGATGTACTCGAGGGAGGTCCAATCCTTGGACACGAGCCTTTCATGCGTGATGACCCCCTGGTTGGCCAGGTAACCGGCTAGGCCATTAGCCTTTCTCCTGACCGCATGGAAAGAAATCCATTTTTCCACGTTGATATTGTCACTTATCCATTGGAGTAGTCTGTTAATGCGCCAACCAGTTGAGATTTTTTCCAATTTTCTCCCCTGCTAATTTTTTTTAAAAGCTTGGGTAGTGATGTGAGAATCTCCCTCAACCAAGAGAGGCTAGAAATTGTTCTGATTGGCTATGTCAAGACCTTTAGCCAAAGCCTGAAACTCAACCACATTATTGGTGTTGTGACCTAAATTTCCATAATAGATCCACATGATGATACCTTGAGCATTACGAAACACTCCTCTAAATCCGGCCAAGCCAGGATTGTGTTTGGAGGCCACATCATGGTTTAACTTGAGGAGAGGTGGATCTGGAGGATACCAGACATTCAAAGGCGAGGGAGTAATCCAAGCAGAGAAGGGAGAGAAAGCACTGCTGGGAATGGGAAGATCAAGGAGGGTTAGAATCCTTCTTTCTGCCCCAAAAGGCCGGTTGGGGGCATCAAGGAGCTTTGAAATTGAGGCCGATTCCCTCATGATGATATTTATGCTGAAGATGCTCTGCTCTTCCGAGGAAGCCATATTCTTGAAGATCCGAGAGTTACGCTCCTTCCAGATTTCCCAACATATAATGCTTGGGAGCAGATTCCAAGCCAGATTGACAAGAGGTTGGTTGGAGAAATCAGAGCTCCAATTTTCAAGGGTAGTATGGATGGAGTGAATAGCACGGTCTGAGGTTTTGAAGACTATAAAGAACCAAGACCATATATTAGAGGCAAAAGGGCAAGTGCTAAAAATATGGTTTATTGATTCAGAATCTGATAGGCAAAGAATGCAAACCAAGGGGCCCTGAAAACCTTTTCTTTGAAGGTTGTCCCATGTAATATTTTTCCTGTGCGTCATTAACTAGATGAAGAGGCTGATCTTTGGCCAGTGCTTTTGATTCCACAGTCTTTTCCATTTAATATCCTCTTGAATAGAGGTTGGGTTTTGTAAAAGGTTGTAAGCTTCTTTAATGCTGAAGTTTCCTATTGTGTTTGCTCCCCATCGAAGAATGTCAGGGCCTTCCTCTTTTTGAATCTGCCTCTCGCTAAGCTCTTGCATAAGTGTGTGAATAGAATGGTGGAGATGGACTGGGAGGAGGTCATTGAGATTCTCCCACTCCCTCCAATTTGTATTATTTTCACTCTTCCAGTAGTCCCTAACTTTTCTTTTGTTTTGCTCCTCCAGGTACTCTTTTAGCGGTTTGTATGTCTCTATATCCAATCTTGGGCTCTGTTCCCACGCATCATCCCAGAAAAATGCATGCTGACCATTGCCTATTTCCCAGAAACTATGCTGTTGAATTATCAGTCTGTTTTCCCAGGCCTTATTCCACATCGGTGATCCTTTGAGATTTCTAGAAAGCCTAACGAGAGAATCCCATGGAGTCGTGGGAGCATATTTAGCCTTCCAAAGGAGAGCCTAGTTGGTAGACAAGTTTGTCAACCATCTCCACCAAGTTTTAGCTCCCATGGCCTTACCAAGGAGATCAGGGCCTCTAAGACCAAGACCCCCTGCATGCTTTGGATAGCACACCTTATCCCAAGCAACCAGAGCCCATCTGCCTTTGATGGCTTTACCTTTCTAGAGGAAATCCCTTTGGATAGTTATGATTTGGCTGGAAACCGAATTTGGAGCTGCAATAGCCGAGAAAAGATAGATGGGCATGGCTTGGAGGATAAACTTGACAAGGATTAATCTACCAGCCAGATTAAGAGTTCTGAAGGTCCAGTTTGAAATATTCTTTTTGAGTTTGGAGATGACAGATTCCCAGTTTGAAAAGGCCAGGGGCTTATCGGTAAGGGGGACACCCAGATATTTAGAAGGGAAAGAGCTTCTTTGAAAACCCATGACATGAGAAATATTCAATTGGATGGAAGTTGGGGTATTTAAGAAGAAGATTTTGGATTTTGAATGGTTGACATGTAGGCCCGAGGCTAACGCAAAGTCATTGAGGATTTTTTTAATGGATAGGGATTCCCTAAGCAATGGGTAGCACATAAGGAGAGTATCATCAACAAATTGCTGATGGGTTGAAGGTGGAAGTTGAGGATAAAGCTTAAGACTAGAGATCAGGCCATTTTCCGAGGCTACGAAGAATGATCTGCCTAATCCCTCCGCCAGAATGATAAAAAGGAAGGGAGAGAGGGGGTCTCCCTATCTTATGCCGCGAGAGGGATTAATGATAGCAGTGGGAGAGCCATTGAGAAGAATGGAGAAAAATGCGCCCGAGACTAGGGCCATGATCCATGCTATGATCTCTTTGTTGAATCCAAATTCCACAAGCATGTGGCGGATATATTTCCAGTTAATTTTATCAAAGGCCTTGGACATGTCCAACTGGATCAACATCCCCGATTTTCCTTGATCTTTGAGTGTGTGAATGATCTCCTGAGACAAAATGACGCTGTCCATTATTTTCCTTCCCTCTACATAGCCTGTATGATCTGCTGAGATAAGGAGAGGCATAAGAGATTTTAACCGATTGGAAATAATTTTGGAAATGATTTTATAGATTACATTACAAAGGGCAATGGGTCTGAACTGATCCGGGGTGTTGGATCTTTTCGATTTGGGGATAATAGTCAGGAAGGTGGCATTGAGAGAAGGGCATATTGATTTCTTCACCCGAGATTCTTCCACCAAATCATACACTGAATCCTTAATAGTATCCCAGCAAGCCTTGTAGAAGTCGATGGTGAATCCATTAGGTCTTGGAGCTTTTCCATTCGGCATTGCTTGAACCGCGTCTTCCAACTCGTCCATAGTTATCTTCTTTAACATCATCTCATTATGTTCCTTGGTTAAGATTGAAGGAATGTGCTTTGTAATTTTTCTGATATGATCATCATTATTGTGATTACTTTCCTTAAGGATACTTGAGAAATGCCTGTGAAGATCTTCCTTGATTTGCTGGTGAGTATCCAACATCTGCCCCTGATCATTTGTAAGATTAAGGATTCTATTGACCTTCCTGTGCTGAATCATCGATTTGTGGAAAAAGGAGGTATTGCGCTCCCCCTCTTTGAGCCATTGGATACGTGATTTATGTCTCCATAGAATCTCTTCTTGAGTAGCTTGTTGGTCCCATTATTGCTGAAGCTCTGATTTGATTTGTTTTGTTTCCTCTGTTAAACCGTTCTGAATGATAGTTTGTTGGAGAACCTTTAGTTTGTTCTCTATGACCTTTTTCTCAATGGTTATATCCCCAAAGGTTTCTTTATTCCATTTTTTTAACTCTTGTTTTACAAACTTGAGTTTTTGATGGAAGATTTTAAGTTTTCTATTTTGAGGGGGAAGATCTGAAGACCACCATTCTTTTATCTTGTCATGAAAATCTGAGTGGGACAACCAGAAGGCTTCAAACTTGAAGGGAGCGTTTTTGGGTCTTAAGGAAATCTGAAGAGATAGCACAACTGGCCAATGATCTGATCCCACCTGCGGAGCAATGGAAGCCTCTGTTTCTAGAGAGGACAGGTAAAGCTCTTCAGAGAGAAGAAATCTATCCAAACGAGAGGCAATCTGGCGCTCCCCCTCTCTCCGATTGTTCCAAGTATGGACCCCATTTTTTGTGGGGGTGTCTATGGGCTTCAAATCATCAATTAAACTTTGGAAAGCATTGGAATCCAAGTCCAAGCGACAGAGACCTCCCCTTTTCTCCTCTATATTCAGAATCATATTGAAGTCCCCTTCTAGAATATTCATCTGGAAGTTGAAGGATTGGAGGTAGAGTTTCAGTTGAGTGATCCAAGCAAGTCTCTCTTTAACCGAATGGGGGCCATAAACATTTGTGATGCAAATTTTTCCTTTACTTTCTATGACCTGAAGAATGGTTGTTAGGGCATGCTTGGAAGAAAAAGAATCTAAAAAATGGAACCTAGAGTCCTTCCAGAAGGTGGAAATGCCTCTTTCCGTGCCTTGAGAAGCGATGTCCATATGGCTATACTGTTTCCTAAAGTAGGTTTGCTGTATGCTTCGCATATCAGCCAGACTGCTTTTTGTCTCTTGCAGTAAAATAATATCAGCTTTTCCAGAGATTACTTTTGATTTGAGAATCCTATGTTTTGAAGGGCTATTAAGTCCTCTAATGTTCCATGTTGTACAATTCATGACAAAATATTTGGAGTGAGAGTGAGAGCCTTTACCTTGCCAACATTAATGAGGGTCAATCCTAGTTCGACTATGTGTTGACTTGTTGATTTTCGTCCTTTTCTCTTCTGTTAAGCTTTGGTTATTTGAGTGTTGACTTTGAGATTCGCCTTGATGCCTCTAGCTGGATTCTTCCCACCTTTGTTTTGATTTTCTCTTTGCTTTTGGAAAGTCTGTTGAAGATTGTATGCCTATTCAATCTTTTTGAGAAGGTCCTCTGGGATGTCTTCAAAACCTTTGGAGGTCCATTCCCTTGATAATTTTTTTAGATCCATTCCTATCAGTATTTCTTCTAAGGCTTTGTCCTCCGAAGTAGGTGGGTCCTGTGTATAGTCCATTTCAGATTCCTCCAGAGTGACCTGTTCCTGAGAAGCTAGATTAGTGTTGTTTTCCATGTCTATGTCTAGGTCTTTGTACTTTTCTGAATTTTGTTCTGCACTATTGCTTGGTTGTCCCTTCTCCAATGTTGTAGATGTGAGGATTTCATATCTGTTGTGCGTGTTCTATTTGGGTGCTTCCTTTCCCACTGTATGCCTTCTCGCCTGCTTATTTTTATAAAAAAATTTGGTGAAGCGTTGATCATCTTTAGCTTCCGATGTATCCTCTTTTGGAGGTGGCTTGTTTTGTGGGCAGTCTCGAAATAGGTACTGTTTTCATGGCATTTCCTGCATCGGAAAGGGATGTGCTCATAATCCACCGGTTGAAGCCATATTTCATCTCTGAAGTTTAGGCTAATGGCTTTGGGCAAAGCTCCTGAAACATCAATGTAGGCGCATATTCTAGCATATGAGATGTAGTGGCCATTTTGAGTACCTTCTGACATTTTGATGTATTCCCCTAGGCCATTACCAATAGCTTAAAGCACCGATGGTGCCCAGTAGTCCGTTGGGAGAGAGTATAATCTGATCCAGACCAGGACTCTAATGAAATCTTCTTGTTCATGCATGAAGTTTTCCTTCCAAAATGTCATGTAAAGGCCAAAAGAGTTAAAAAAGTACGGCCCTCCCTAAAAAATGCAATCCTTGTCTTCTAACAGGGCGAACACCACTGTAAAAAATCCCTTCGAGCCAAACTGTATTTCTATGGCTCCTTTTGGGTTCCACTTTGCATGTATCCATCCTTTTAGAGCTCTTTCTGAGGGCCAAATCCCCATAAACTTACAGATAACTGCATGTTCTTTCATATAATCTCTATATACTTCTATATTCGGTTCTTGTATTATTATCTCTGGAATTTTTGTAGCCTTCGGGTGACAAGCTTTTGCTGTCTGTACTTTGTCCTGGTCTTTTTTTGTGATCCCCGATTTGGGGTCCTCCGGATTCCTGGGAGTTGTAGAGATTCCTGCCGTAGTTCCTGCGTTCTGAAGTCCTTCCATGTCAGAGCCCGGGTGCTTGGAATCATTGTCACTAGCTTGAAGCTTTAGTCTGTTGCTGTTAGCCAGATCTAACTTTGGACCAGCTGAACAGGCCGTTAAGCGGGTGAAGAAGGAAGAGCCAGGTGCGTGAGAGGAGCCCAACACTTGCTCTTTGAAAGAAGGGCCACCCTTCTTGACCGTCGGCTCCATGTCAAGCCTGCTCAGAGAGCACCCTGTGGAGAGCAGAGGGAAGCCAGCTGTAGGGACAGAGCCCGCAGAAGCCCAGAATGTCGGTGATGGAAACTAGGGTTAGGTTTTTCATCAGAGTTGCAGACCCCAGTTATCACAATTCTCTCGATGGAGATATTGTATGTTGGAACCATGGGTATTATCATCTTAATGGAACAAAATTTCCTATGAGATTTGGCGTGCTGTCTTTTCATGCATCTTCTTGCACCATGGGACTTCTCTTGCAACACATATATGGTATATGTTATGTGTTCAACATGCTCATATCGGTAAACTACTTTATTAATGTCGACCTTTTATCATTATAGGCCGTGCGTTTATTTATGGTTTTATGTGGTTATGATTGTGAACTTATTCATGATTGCTATTTCATTTCTTATTTGTTTGTGAATCTCATTTAAGGTTTTGGTAACAATATTTTTCTTAAGGTTTATGCTTTGGTATTTCGTTGTTGCTATTCATGGAACTCGCCTATTAGATGTTCATTATTGACTTGCATTTATTGAAGCTCCATTCATTCTCCTTTAACTGATAATCTCTCCTTTGTCCAAGGAAAACCTCAAACCATGAGATGGAAATCAGGCCTACATACTGAATGGGACTCCTAGACCAAACAATGTAGAGTGTGATTGGGATTCTGCATCGGGGAGATACCCTAGATGTTGGCGCTACATTCCATCCTGTCAACATATTTTTGGCACTATAAGGAGGGCCACATGATGGCTGGCACTAACACCTGTCATCGCCCTTATACTTGCCAACAATCTAGCAACCAACCTCGTCCTGCTTCCCCTGAGATGCCCCTTCATCCCCCTTTTGGTCTGCCTTTCAGTTATCTTAAATTGGGTGACTCGCAACCTCCTTTTCTCAAAGGCGCTCCCATTTAACAAGAAGCTCATATCTATGAAGTCACATATGAACAAATGAGATATTTATGCCTTATTACCCTCTAATTCACTAAGGGCCTTAAGTGAATTCCCGCTACAAGTTCCCTTCATAACCTGTGCACTTCTAAGCCTCACCATAACCATAAAGGAGTTTTAGTGAACTAAGTTCCGCATCTGATCATTATGATTTTGGATGACTATGAAGATGTTTTTGAAAGAATTTTTTTCGAGGGTTTGGAGAGTCCCCATGCATTCGAGGGAGAAGGCCCTAGAAGCACGGTTACATGGAGTGATAACCAACCTTGGCAGGAGAATACACGAGGTGACAACCAACCCTTTCAAAATAATGCTGGGGTGATGACCAACCCCCCGGGGTTAACCCTGATGTGTTTTAAAGGCATAGGGGTGATGAGAACATTAGGAATAGATTTAACCTACATAACGTAGATCCCCCCGCAACGAACGGCAAGTCAGATTCCCAAGGAACTAGGGAAATATTGGAAACATCAAGAACTTCAGGGATCTAGGACATTTGAGGGTCCCTCGAGGCAATGGTAGAGGACCCCCTCACACTAGTGAAGGATCTAGGCCAGGCTTTGAAAGTGATATGGAAGGTTATGCCAACCACATTATAAATCTTCCACCAAGGTCTAACCATCACCAACCTTTAGCTTGGATGGCCCAATCTCCTTTGGGTATCCAAGAACCACTTCATGACATGCCTCGACACCTCGAGAAACATCTCCCGAAGTTTTATCCCGAGAAAGGAACCACGACTAAAGATCATATCAAAATTTTTACCTAGCCTTGTATATGTTGAGGGTATAACATGACGATGTCACTTGCAGATTCTTCTCCTACACCCTGGAAAGCAAAGAAGCCACATGGTATCACTCCTTGTCGATGGTTTCCATAAGAAATTGGGATGAGTTTCGAAAGACATTCCTTGAGTTCTCTGAGAATAAGACACCATCCATGCTTCTTACCGAATTCAGAATGTTGAAGTGTCATAATAAGGAAAAAGTCAAATATTTTACGTAGTGATTCACTACCATTTTGAACAATTTACTAGTAGATGTGGCCCTTGATTATTCTATCACTATTGACTATTATACCAAGGCTCTACCCCAAGATATCGGTGTATTTGTGAAGAGACAAGTAAAGGCCACTTTAGTTGAAATTTTTTCAAAATATCTCACTGTAGAGAGGGATCTACTTTCCATAGGAGTGCTTGAGCATGACACCTAGGAGGAGTCCAAACCGACTGGCAAGAAATATAAAGCTTCAACTAGAAAGTCTGATGATAAAGATAACGACTCTTTTGACTTTGAAGGTTTAGCCAAATCACTGAAGAAGTTAACCAAAAAAGTTTCTGAATTGAAAAGGAAAACTAGCGAGAGTTCATCATGTAGTAAGTTCTATAAGCCTTTCTTTAGGAGAAACAGTTCAATTCCCTCACAAAGTTGGCTCAGAGCGCTAATGAAAACTATAACGTAGAGGAGATAGGTATGGAAAATTATTACATCTTTTACAATGCCGCTCATTCAAAAAATGCATGTCCTCAATGGGTACATAACATGACTGCAGTGGTTACCAAGGTTCTTGAGGATCAAATGATTAGGGATGAGGAGGAGGAGTCTAAGGATGCTGAAGAAGAAATCAATCCCCCTGATGATAATGGAGGTTCTGTGATGCTAAATTATGAGACTACCCGAGGAGGAGAAGTTTAATCCATCAAGGAAGCCAACATAGGAGACACCTCTCCCCCTAAGCCACTTAATATGTACAACCTAATAAGTAAGGGGCCAATAACCAATCCTACAATGGAGGAAAAGAAGAAGGCAATGTTAAGATGAATCTTACCCCTAAAAAACTCAAACCAACCTTGTTGGCTCGAGGGGTCTTGACCCAGGTTCGGAGTTCAAGGTTTTCCAACAAACCCCTATACTACTGGCCCTTTCGGAAATGACCTACTTGCGCATGTCAAGGTCTCACCCGAAGTAGTATGGGTGGGTGCTGGAACCAGGTTTCTGCACCCTGAGAAAGGATGGGTAAGGCAAGCGGAGCTGCGTCTGGCCCTATGATATCCAAATCACCTTTGTTCTGCGCAAGGTCGGGGAGATTTTGATTCACATCCACGTGCGCCAGATCTATAATTATGTACTTTTATGACAGTAGCACAATACTGTAGAAACATAACATAACAAAATAGATCCAGATACAGGAAGCACACTTACACAGATTTTTTGCGGCTTAAATATAGAGTGCACACAATGCAGTAATTACCAATTATTCACACAGATAGTATTCACAGATTCAGTTCTCTATCAATATTTCTTATTCATTAATTCATCAGTTCCTTCTTACAATCCCCTTCCCAGCCTGCGCACACACCAACAGGGTCCGCACACAGCTAGACTCAGGATCTCCGCGCACACAGCTAGCATGAGTCCATTCCCCAAAACCCAAACAGACAACTTAAACCACAATTTGCATCAATATCCCTTTATTTCTTCCCTTACAATAAAAAATGTTCCTCTATTTATAATAACCTAGCCCACAATTTCCTATGGTCTGCAAACCGTGGTTTTCGGACCCTTGGTTTGACCCTTTTACCCATTAAAATTATTTCGGGGCTTTGACCCACCCCAAAACCCCCGCGCTAGACTAAAAATAGTCAAAAGTACTAAAAAATGGACCAATTTTGCAGCTCATAGGATACCCTGTTCCAACAAACCTTCAACCCCTACTCCTAAGAATTTGTCCGACCAAACTTTAAGAGGTACTTTGGTAAGTGGTAAGGGAAACTCCTAGACTCCCAAAACCTCAACTAAGTCTATGCAATCACATTCTACTCCTCAGGCATTCAAATAAGAAACCATGATGTCAGATCTAGGGTATAACATCGTAGAAGACATGAAGAAAACACAGGCCAATATTTTTCTTTACGAGCTCACCAAGATAGCTAGCCAATGAGAATTAATTGTTAAATATTTTGCTACCTCATCTTCTACCAACAGGTCTACCTCATCCTTGAAGGCTATCTCACTGACCATTTCAAGACCTCGATTAATCTGTAATCCATTTTCAATGCCGCAAATGTGAATTCAAGAGGCTCAACTCCCTTTTTCCTTTTAACTTTTGATATTTTCAACTACAACGTGCACAATTGTCTTATTGATTTAGGTGCATTGACCAACGTCATGCTTTTATTAGTTTACAAGAAGTTGAACATCCATCATGAGAAGACAGATTCAAAAATAATTCAATTGGATAGTGCTCAAGTCCCCGTGGTGGGAGAACTGAATAATGTGATAATTAGATTGACCTCTGATTCTAGAGTGCATCAATGCATTGACATACCCGAAGTATGTGGGTTGTTTCTTAGTAGATATTAGTCAAGCAACCTGTAGGGATATGGATTGGTCCCAATTATGGCTTCCCTACAAAGGTAAGAAGGAACATATAAGAGTCAACAACGAACCCTATATGAAGCATATGGTCACCGATCTAGAAACTCCGAATGAACCAATTAGTTTTGGTCAAGAATAACTGGGAATGTGATTTTTAGAGACAAGCATGTTGAGAATTTGGAGGGCTGTAGGTTAATACAAATTCTCTTCTTGATAATTACTTGTGAACTTGTTTGCATTAGTTATGTATTCTCTTAGTTAATATTTCATCAAGTCAATTATAAAAAATCCACAAGACATGAAAGTTAGGCTCCTAGAGCTAGGGAAAAAATAATTGTTTGAACAGTAGGAAGGTAAATCATAGATTTACCTTCCTTACAATTGCTGCCTCTTCTCCTTATGATCACAATATCAACCTATGAAAATTGTGTCTTCAAATCAACTGCCCTTAACAATAATGTATCTACCACTTTATTTGCCTTAAGATTTGTATATGTGTATACTTCAAACAATCCTTAAATTAATATTTCAACATAGTGATATCATTGTACCCTTCCTGCAAATTTCCTTATTATCCACAACATGTACCTTACTCTTCTTTTCAATCCTCTTCCTGCACCTCTCCGCAATTTTCTACATCCTACACCTTTCTGCAATATTTAGTTTCAGATCCGCAATTGGTACAGTCACTTATCTGCAATATATGCTATCCATTTTACACATTATATTTCAGAGATGAGATCACTATATATTCAGTGTTTATTCAGACTTCTTCCTTGATGGAGTAGGCTATGGTTATATTTTATCCACACTTAAAAATTTATAGAAATTAGTAATATAACTTCAGAGTTGTTTGATTACTTCCTTCCAAAAACTGTTTGCAATCTAACCCAAAACTTTTTCGCTTAACTAGTTCCATCTTCCTGTATTACATCCACACTTATCTCAAATCTGGACCTTGATCCTGTATTACCTCCGTGTTTGTTCCCGTCTTAAAATCACATCTTATTCCTCACAGATATTCACAATTTCTTTCTGAATCATATTCAGACTTGTCCGTATTGCTTGCTTACCTGATTATCCGCAATCATGATTTTTATATATATAGTGAACTGATCTTATTTTTTAGGCCGACCATTAACTGTGATTTAGGCTGAATTATTTAGGCCAACATGTCTATAATAATTTGAGAGGTGTTTCTCCAGCAATGATGAGGGATTGTCTTCACTATGTTATGCGTTTGACTTCAACATTTTATGAGGGTTATTTGAGAGCTTCTTCAAGGTCATTGGAGCACAAACACCTAAAATAAATCCTTCATGAATATGACCCCTAATTATATTTATTCCTAGATGACATAAACCTAATAGACATCAAGAAGAAGTCTATCTACATAATAAAATCTTGCTCATGAAACCCATGAATAAAGTACACCAAAAATACATTTTATTATCTTTGACATCTTCTTTTAATAAATACATAATTACATAGTCAACATGAAGACCAACCTAGTTACACTTTTCAACACTCCCTCTTAACTAGGGAGGTATTCATACAGGTACATGGTCACTTTCAAACTGAAGAATCTCATAAGAAGAATCAGATTGGTAATCACATCTGTATAGCATCATGTCAACCAACATTTTCCTAGTGCAAGGCCTTGACTAACAACCCCATCTCTCAACGAGACAATGGGCTACAATGCTGGTGAGACACATGACTTATAGACACCTTCGTTATTGTCTCTTCAAGGTACATACTCCACCCAGGTGTTCCCAAAGTATGACCTTCTTGGACTATTCTTCTCTTGGTTAGCTAGCCCTCAAAGAATATCAGTCCCCGACTACTCTTATCTTGATTTCGCTAACACATTCTCAAAGAGTATCAAATTCCAGATGATTACCCAATCCTCCATTATGTCTTCCCAAGTGAAGACCAAAATGATGTGTCTATCTCTCCCTCTCAACCAGGGAGGACCTATTCCACAAGGGAATGTACTCATTCCTATACAAGGAATGTACCTAAGCTCATTCTTAGGAATTACCAAGTTTCTTCCAAGTAAGAAACTTATCACCAGGCTCCCTCTTAACCAATGACCTCCAACAGTAATTGTGAGACACCCAGCTACTCATGAAGAATTCTTGTCCTCGATGTCATGGATTTCAATATTGAGGAATCTTCAACTTTTAGCTTCATAGGGCACTGATCATCCATCACTTCCATCCTAAGTCATGTATGCTATCAGAAAGTGATTCATCAAAATTCCTTTTATCTGGTCCATTGTTATGCCATGCTGTCCTCCTTCGAATAATCTCCAAGGATCATACATCCTTTCTCATGATTAGCAGCCCTCTATGAATTCATCCAGATAAACATATTCATATGAACCTTTTAAAGGTTACCTTAGTGATGATCTTTCACCATGACATCTTCCTGTGGGAATCAACATCCTTCATACAAATTGACACATCTCCTAATGATATGTTTTTTCCAAGGGTCTTCTTCTTTACCAGACTTCCGTAAGAGTCTACATATCTTCCCAAGAGATCTCCTAGTCACATCTTCTTGGCCTTTGGATGATAATTGCCTCTTCACATGGTTGTATTTCATGATCTCTACCTCTCTACACATTCTTCATTCCCAAGACATTACAAATTTTCCAATTTATTTTTTATGTACAACCTCCTCATATTATATGAGGACATATTATGTTGATTTCATCTGTCAGTGCATTGAGAGATCCTCCTTCATAGATCTTACTTCTAAATACAAAGGTCTATTACCTGCAACCATATGACATGAATTCACATCCAATATCAACATATATGTCTGCATACCTCATGCCTATTTCCTTGAGTCATCCTGTAGCAGCTTCTCTTTGAATGAAGAGCTTCATTCCTTTGGCCTACTTCATCAATATGTCATCACATCCTAGAATTCGGTCACCATGATGACCCTCAATTTGATGATTGGTTTACTTTGGTAGAGAGATTTTCCAGAAGCTGTTTCACCGAGAGCTCCTTTCATGCTTCTATTAAGATGCTTCTTAATGTACATTGCTTTCTATTTTACAATTAATTAGATACCACTTAAAGAGAAATATGATCTCAATCATAATAGAGATCTCTCGCTTCCTCCTTCTTGGATATTTTAGCATCAGGTTCTTCTCTTTCATTAGTGACATGGGATTATTCATTTTTCCTCTTTTCATTTTCATATTTAGGACAATCTCTTTTATAATTCCCAACTTCATTACATCTAAAGCATCGTACGTTGTCCATATTCTTTATTTTATTCTGAGTGCCAAGTTTTCTGAATCTTCCTTTCTTCCTGTATGAGGCTGCAAAGGCATGATTCTCGTTACTTGGTCTTGTATCAACTTTGGCCTTTAGTATTGTTTCCTATATTTTACATAGATACCATAAATCATGGAATGGAGTGGCTTCTTTCTTCCCATATAGACTGGAAGTGAAGTTTCCCCATTCCTTTGGTAGAGCATTCAACATCACTGTAGTCATCTCAGTGTCATACATCACTTCTCCTAGTTCCTGCAGTTGATCTCTTATTTCAGAAATCCTCATAAAGTATGGAGTGATTCATGCTTCCCTGATAATTACATTTTGTATAATTCTTGTCTTAGAGAGATTGCTTCTCCTATAGTACAAAGAAAGAATAGCTCCACCAATTTCTCATATATTTGTTTTATAGTCTTTAGTTTTGATACATAGGGAATGAGAGAGTATTTGATGGATTCTATGAGAATACTTTGGGCTCTAATTTCTCCCTTCATGTACTTGGCATGGGATGGAGCATATTATTTTGGGGGTTGAACATTAGATTGTTCGATATAGTCCATTACTTCGTCTTCAATTAAATTCAAGTCTATTCTTTTCTTCCATGCACTAAAGTTTGATGACTCAACCAGATTGTTTCTTTCTTTACAATAAGGCATCTAGACAGATAGGGTCATGAATACTTACTTGAGTGGATTTTCTTGCAGCTTCCTTGATGATGATTGATAATGAAGCCAAGGGTTTCCTTTCTTCAATATTTATTGTACTTGAACCCTTGATTATAAAGACTATCTTTAGAAGTTGGGATTCTCTTCAAACAATGTCTTGAGTGCAAATATTTGATGGCAAAGATTATTTTCTTGAATGAGTTGATCTTTTGAATGAGGTAGGAGATCTCACTTGAAGTAGTTAGATAGTATTCCTTGCAAAATGATATGTCTTTCCAACCCAAACTTTGATATTTTGCTTCTTTGAGTGTCTTGTCGAAAAGAAACCCTTATGTTCAACACCTTAGCTTTGATACCATGTTGAGAATTTGGAGGGATGTAGGTTACTAAAAATTCTCTTATTGATAATTACTTGTGAACTTGTTTGCATTAGTTATGTCTTCTCTTAGTTAGTCTTTCATCAAGTCAATTATCAAAAATTCACAAGACACGAAATTTAGGCTCCTAGAGCCATAACAAAACCTATTGTTTGAACAATAGGAAGGTAAATCATAGATTTAACTTCCTTACAATTGCTTCCTCTTCTCCTTATGACCATTGTCTCAACCTCTGCAAATTGTGTCTTCAAATCAACTGCCCTTAAAAATAATGTATCTACCACTTTCTTTGCCTTATGATTTGAATATGTCTATACTTCAAACAATCCTTAAATTAATATTTCAACATAGTGATATCACTGTACCCTTCCTACAAATTTCCTTCTTATCCACAACCTGTACCTTACTCTTCTTTGCAATCCTCTTCTTGCACATCTCCACAATTGTCTACTTCCTACACCTTTCCGCAATATTCAGTTTCAGATCTGCAATTGGTACAGTCACTTATCTGCACTGTATGCTATCCCTTTTACGCATTATATTTCAGAGATGAGATCACTGTATATTCAGTGTTTATTCGCACTTATTCATTACTGGAGTAGGCTACAATTATATGTTATCCACACTTAAAAATTCAAAGAATTCAGTAATATAACTTCAAATTTGTTTGATTACTTCCTTCCAAAAAATGTCCACAATCTAACCCAAAACTTGTTTGCTTAACTGGTTCTGCCTTCCTGTATTACATCCACACTTATCTCAGATCCGCACCTTGATCTTGTATTACCTCCGTGTTTGTTCCTGTCTTAAAACCACATCTTTTTCCTCAGAGATGTTTGCAATTTCTTCCTGAACCATATTCAGACTTGTCTGTATTGCTTTCTTACTTGATTATTCGCAGTCATGTTTTTTATATATCTAGTGAACTGATCTTATTTTTTAGGCCGACCATTAACTGAGATTTAGGACTACTTATGTAGGCCGACATGTCTATAATAGTTTGAGAGGTGTTTCTCCAACAATGATGAGGGATTGTCTTCACTATGTTATGCACTTGACTTCAACATTTTATGAGGGCTGTTTGAGAGCTTCTTCAAGGTCATTTGAGCATAAACACCTAAACTAAATCCTTCATGAATATGACCCCTAATCATATTTATTCCTAGATGACATAAACCTAATATAAATCAAGAAGAATTATATCTACATAATAAAATATTGCTCATGAAACCCACGAAGAAATTACACCAAAAATACATTTTATTATCTTTGACATCTTCTTTGAATAAATACATAATTACATAGTCAACATGAAGACCGACCTCGTTGCACTTTTCAACAAAGCATTGGTTGCTACGGAGATTTTCCATTACATATCCCAACCAACACATATTTGAAGCTCCTTCCTTCCCCTCTAACTGATGCTAAGGAACCTTGTACCATAGATGTAAATACTTTTAACATAGGTGTAAATAGAAATCAAATATGGAATTTATATTATGGTAGGTATAAGACTTAGGATGGGGCCAGTGCTGGCTATAATTTGATGGGCCCCAAAAATAAAAATTTTTAATTTCTTGTATTTTAGTGCACTAACAACACTGCAGATTATGAGGCACCGATCCTTGGGCTAAAAAAGGCTATTGATCTCAAAGTTGAATGTTTGAAGGTGATTGGTGATTTTGAAATCATCACGAGGTAGGTAAAAAATACTATTTATTGTCTATCACCACATTTGAAAAATGGTCAACAAGAGATATGGCGCCTAATTTCTTATTTTAAGGCTTTTGGTATTAATGTTGTTCCTAGGATCAATAATGTCGCTGCTAATACTTTAGATAATGCTACAGCTAGGTTTACACCTCTAAGAGATGGTTTTTCTATTAAGATTGTTTACAAACCTCCTTTTCTAGATAACATAACTAATCTGTGTGTTTTCAATGATGATCAGAAGATACTCGATGTCATGGCTAGCGTAGATGTGTTCAAGGACATGGCGATAGATGAAGAAGATCATGTCAGAACCTTATGAGAATAATTTTATGAACGCAAGGGAAAACCCATGCAAAAAGGTGTTGTTATGTTGGAAAAATTATTCTGTTTTCAAAACCATTTTCGGGGCCCCTTCGAATACCAAGACTCAAAGTTTCACACTCTCATATGCGCAAATCAATCTCGAGAGGGAAGCTGACCCCAATTTTATCAATATGGGTGTTGGATGTTTGCTGGATGAGAGGCAAGCATTCATCGGTTTGTTCAGAAAATATTAAGATGTGTTTTACTGGACGTATGATGACCTAAATATGTATGATACCCAAATCATTTAACATGTTATACCTATAAAGGATGGGGTCAAGCCATGACAGTAGAAACTAAGGAAAGTACACCCCATGCTGGAACCCCTTATTCAAAAGGAGTTGAAGAAGTTGTTGGATGAACGCATTATTTTTAAAGTCAGTCACTCCACTTGGGTCTCAAATTTGTTTCTCGTAAGGAAGAAGTCTTGTGAGATCTGGTTATGCATCAATTTCCGAAATCTAAATTGAGCTTCAGATAAATATAATTATCCGGTCCCTTATATGGATAAAATTCTCCAAACAATAACCATATCTAAAACGTTCTCCTTGATCGATGGTTTCTACGTGTACAACCAGGTTCTGGTTACCAAACCTAATTATTTGAAGACAACTTTCAGAATGTAGAGGGGAACATTCACATTTCAACGCATGCCCTTTTTCCTTGTTAATGCTGGAGCCACGTTCCAAAGGGAGATGGAAATTTCTTTCAGATGGCTAATAGTGTATTTGGATGATGTCACAATGTTTTCAAAGAGGTGATCAAATCACATACATCATCTGAAACATATATTTGAACATTGCAAGAAGTACGAGATATCATTGAATCCTGAAAAAAGTGTGTTCACAGCATTTGAAGACAACCTTCTTGGGCATATTATTATGAAAAGCGATATCATTGTGTATCCCGAATGCATGAAAACTATTGCACAAATCCCGCTCCCAAGAAATAAGAAGGGTATGCAATATTTCCTGGGTAAAATCAACTTCATTCGTAAGTTTATTTCTAATTTTTCCCAGATCAATAAGCCCTTACAAAATATTATAAAGAAGGACGGGGGCTTCAAATGGAACCAAGAAGAAAAGGAAGAATTTGACCATATAAAGAAGGTCATCACTGAAGCCCATTCTCTTTAAGCTTAGACTTCAGTAATATTTCATTCTGTATACTTTCGCTTCAAATTCATACCTAGCTATTGTGCTGATGCAAAAGGATGGTAACGATGATGATTAACACATATCCGTCATGAGAGTCAGACTACAAGGTTTAGAGCTCAACTACCTGAATATGGATAAACATGGATACACGGTCTACAAAGCGGTCAAAAATTTCCAACCCTACATCCTAAAGAATCATGTGACTGTGTTCGTTCCCCATATGGCTATTAGGTAATTGTTCATGCAACAAGATTTGGGTGAACAAAGACACTACAAGGAAAAGAACCTCTAGTAGATGTTTTTGAGGAACCACAAATAAAAATACCCCATACATCCGTTTCTAGTGGAGGTTACTAGAGGAGGTTGGCAGGTGGAGGGTTTTGTGGATGTTTTCTTATCGGTGCTCTTATTGTTAAAACACTCCCTGGTGCTCTAAAAAAAAAAATGCACCGGTGCGGAAAAAATCGTTGGCACACCGGACACCGTGCACTCCGTACACACTTGCCTGGTGCGTCATAATATAACAGAGCACCAGTGCCTCACAACTCATCCGTGCCGGTGCATTATAAAACACAATGCCAACACCGAAACCACCCGGTGCGGTAGACAAAAACTGCACTGATGCATCATAAAAAACGCGCCAAAACACAAAACAACCAGTGCGTTTGTAGCAAACAGTACCGATGCGCCTATAAACAATGGGCATTTGTAGCAAACAGTACCGATGCGCCTATAAACAATGCGCACCAGTAAAGGGTTAAATTAAAAAAAATATTTACGAAAAAAACTTAGATTTTTCAGTTTTCCAGTGTTCCTAAGCTATCAATTACCGGTGCACACGATACCATAGAACGCACCGGTGTCCACCGAAAATTGGCACACCAGACAACATGCGCGAAGTACACACAGTGCCAGGGCGTCCAATTACTGTAACGCACCAGGGCATCAATACTCTTCCACGTCGGTGCATCATAAAACACCGCGCCAAAACAGAAACGAGCTGATGCGTTCTTCTCTAATAGCCTCGGTGCGCCAGAAACCGCACACATTGGAATAGCGTTATATAAAAAAAAATGAAGTCCAAAAAGCCAGTGCTTTGTGACTATTACGCACCGGTGCTTTACCATTATGCCGCCCTAGTGCATCATCAAATTTTTGCGCCAAAACTGAAACATCCCGGTGCGGTTTTATTTAACAGCACCGGTGCGCTTATAAAACCCCGCACACCAAAACAGGGTTAATTAAAAAAAAATTACGGCCAAAAAAATTCATTATTCACTTTCTTCAGTGCTCCAGAGCTCTCAAGCCCCGGTGCTATTTCCTTATTTCTGAGCCGCCCTGACATCGGTGCTCTAATTGCACCCATTGCACACACTGTTGCTTTGCATTGGCCACCAATCTCCAGCTTGCATTTTGAAAAACAGTGGACAAATTTTATTTTCCAAATTTTACAGCCAATATTTCTCCTCGACAGTGAAATGTATAGGTATTTTTCTATTTTTCTATAATTAAGCCTTTTAGCGGATTATACATTGAAATAAACTTAAAAATAGCCATTAAAAAAAAAAAAATTGTCGCGCGGTGTGCTTGATCTGTTTAGCTCGCATCGGATAGCGGTGCTACCTGTAAAATTTACAGGAAACACTGCTTCCGGTGCTAACGGTAACTGCACCATTTCCGGGGCGGTGTCGGAAGGCACCTCGAATAATTTTAAACTAAAAATAAAAAATAAAAAAGGCGGTGCACTCATTTATCCAGGTGCACCGTTGACCTCGACAATCACAGTGCGGTGCGTTGACCGCATTTTCCACTCTGGTTTATGTCAGCGCACCGCATTTTGCTTTCCGAGAGGGTCAACGGTGCGGCCGGGTAAAATACCGCACCGTCAACTATGTCATTGTCATGAAGTTGGTGCGCTGACACGACTATACGTGCCGGGGCATATATTTCAGTCAGCGCATCACTATTTTGAATTATATACAGTCCGTGGTGCTTGAAAAATAGACATCGGCATCAAATCTGGTGCGGTCTATTTCATTAGGGGCCCCGGGGACAGTGCGCTAAAATATTAGGCCGCACCGGCACCGGTGCGTGATTGTTTTTATGGAGCACCGATTTGTATGTTTGTTTTTTTTTCAAAAAAAATTATATATGTATATTTACAAATACATTTATGTTTTAATAAAAAATTTTTATTTAATATGGAAATGACTCAGAGAGAACATGAGCAACAACAACAACAACAAGCAAAACAATATGACATGATTCGCCAATGGGAGGCGAGAGAGAGGGAGAGAGATGGATGCACTCACCCTATTACTGCAGATGGCCAGGAGATCCTTAAGCAGGTATTCCTCCTCAAGTTCTATGAGGAGGCTATTTCCAGCCTAAAGTCCCATAGTGTGCTTTTGAGACATCTTATCGGTAGGTGGAATGCCCACCGACAGGCTTTTTAGGTTGGTCCTGACCAGTGGTACACACCCACTGAGGAGGAAATTTATTTTATTATAGGACTATCGAGGAGAGGGGTGGATTTTCCCTCATTCCCAGACGTGCCACCTGGTTGTGTCGCAAGGAGTCAGTAATTTTACTCCCAGAGATACATTGGAGCACATGTACTGTCTCCTTCAAAGTTTTAGGTACATGGAGGTCAGTTACATATAGGTGCTTTTGGTAGACATGACGTGTAGTGCCTCTCTATTATCGCTTTGATCATTTCGCACAACACCAGTGACGAGCAACGCATTAGTTGCTCACTTTTATATTATGTTGATTCTTTAGTACAACAACCACAACTTGTCAGGTGGTCTACCATTTTTTTGTGATAGTTTTGTACGACCTTAGATAGATGTCGTGCTCATGCACAAGGGAGGGTCAACTTCCCTTTTGATTCAGAGATGTTTTGTTTATTTTTTGAGAGGTTTCCAGAGATGAGACCTATTTTTGTTCGATAGCCTCGTAGGCCAATGTTGGAGGCCCGAATGCGCATGTGGGGGTAGATGATGCCCAAGAGGGGAGACACTATGTTGCCAGTGAGGATATCAGATGATTCCCTGGACTTACTAGCCAACATTGGTGGGTTGCATCCCTTCATTATGGTCCCATGTCCTTATGATGGAATATATTGGCGAGGGTGTCCCAACATCCTCTTCAATCCTGATGAGCCGCTAGATGATAGAGGTAATATTACTGTTTTATTTATATTTATTCTAACATGTTCTTTAACTTGTTTTTATTAAATTGTGTAATGAAATTGTCTAATTATTGTTGTGTACTTGTATATATTTTGCAGACATTGGCTCTTTTGATGGCGATGAGATGCCAGATCCACCAAATGATCCAGGTGTCGATCCTAATGATTACGATCAGGAGATGGCTGATGCGCCGCCGGATGATGAGGTCGGTGGTGCAACAAAGAAACGTGCTGATCCTCATGCGCCTAATGGTGCACTGGTACTACCTTTTTCTAGGTGTGGTCGACCCGAGACCAGATACCGGATGGAGTTGGGCAGCCATCTCTGTGGATTGATTTTAGATGTGGGCATCAGGCCTGCTCATTACAGAGAGATACAGGGTGATGATAGATTGTTACGGATGTGGAGAGGCATGCCGCATGACATGTATGACCTGATGCGGCATGTCGTAGGAGCTACGACAGTTGTTACACGATTGAGGAGGATTGTCCGTAGCTATAGGCGTAGTCGAGCTGCGGCACGTGATGGACAATCCGTTAGCAGCAACTCAGATGCATCTCATGATCGTTCACCTTGCAGCGCGCCTGAGTATTAGCATGAGGCTCCACTGCTAGCATCTGACACTAGTCATCATGGAGATGAGGCTGGACCATCGGCCACGTCCAGTCAGCAGCCTGCAACATCCATCATGAGTACTAGTCACGATCATCATGAGTAGGCTGGACCATCGACCGCCGAGGCTGCAGTACTATTAACTGAGCAGGCCCCCTCCACTACTACTGCGCCTCATATTGATCATGTTGTGCTACCACCAGTGGATGCATCCATCAGTACTAGTGATCATCATGATCATGAGCAGGCTAGTCGACCAACGACTGTCGAGGCTGCACCCAACTTTACTGAGCAGGCCGCATCCACTTGTACTAATGTTATTGATGTTGTTATACTACCACCAGCGCCTGATCAATGACATGCTTTATATTACAGTTGTATATTTTTAACATTATTAAGTTATATATATATATATATATATATATATATATATATATATATGGTCCATGTATTTTATGTTCACGTTGCAGTTGTACTTAATTTTCATGTTGATGGTCATCATGATGTGGCACATATTGTTAGTCATGTTAGATATGTTCATTTAATGTTTAGCTTGCAGATAGATGTGTTTATGTGATAGGCGCATGAGTTATTTGACATTATATTGAGATGTATATTTGATGTTTGTGTTGTGATGATGTTAATATATAATGTTAATTTGATGTTAATTGAATGTGTTTATTAGTCGAATATGATTTTTGTATGATGGTTATCATAATCATGATGATGTTTATTAATTAATTTAATATTATTAAATGACCATGATATTTATTAAATATTATGTCGTGAATGTAATTGTAATTTAAATTTTAATTCTATGTAAAATTGTAAAATTGTATTTGTATTTGTACTAATTGTAATTTTAAGTGTAATTGTATGTAAAATATTTATTAATGTAAAATTTTAATTGTAATTGTAATATTTAATTTATTCTGAAACGATTATAATTGTATATATGAAAAATTGTAAAATTGTATTTGTAATTCTAATTGTATGTAAATTTCACAAATTGTAATTGTATTTGTAATTGTAATTGAATTGTATGTAAAATATTTGTAAAATTGTATTTGTAACTGTAATTTTAATTGAATTGTCTTAAAATATTTTTAAAATTGTAATTGTAATTGTAAATATAGTTATATGTAAAATTTTAAATGTAATTGTATGTAAAATTGTAATTGTAATTGTTATTTTAATTAAATTAATGTAAAATTGTAATTGTAATTGTAATTTTAATTAATGTAATTGTATATATGTAAAATATTAATTTGTAAAATTTTAATTCTATTAATGTGAAAATTTTAATTGTACTAATGTGAAATGATTTTATTAAAATATTTAAATTTGTAAATTTGCAAATAATTGTAAAATAACAAATCTAGAATAATACGAATTTTTGTAACATAAAGTTTAGAAAATAATGAAAATAAATTCATGTACTTTATAATTATCATTATTTTATTATGATCTTACATATATAAAGTTTAGAAAATAATGAAAATAAATTCATGTACTTTATAATTATCATTATTTTATTATGATCTTACATGCAAAAAAAAAAAAAAACTTTAAAAAGTCTGGTGCGCTTATCATCCTAACAGGCACCAGTGTGTCGTATTAATACAACGCGCCGGTGCGTCACATTTCCGCGCATCGGAAACGAATAAATGCAAATAAAAAAAAGCAACTCTATTTTTTAAAGTTAAAAAAAGGCAGCAATTTGAAAAATGGGCGGCAAAATATTTTCGAAAATCTAATTTGATAAAATAATTCTTTAAATACTAAACACTTTTCATTATTTCACTATTTTTGCTAAAAAATTTTAGTTAGATTTTTGCAAGAGAGCGCGAGGGCACTGTGGATGGCAAAATACGTTCGAACAGAAGTATTCAGACAATCAGAAACCAAAAATCTGGTGATTCAAGCCCTTTATCATAGAATTTCAAACCATTTCGTGATTAAATTTAATTATTTTTTTACTTTTTTTCTGCAGTTTTTTAATTTTTCCTGTAGTTTTATCCATTTTTACCCTGAACCTTTCATTTTTTTGTTTTTTCCCTTTCTTCTCCCTGTTTCTGTGATTTCAGAATTAGGGTTTTTCATTTTAGATTGACATCCAACACACGAGACAACTTGCATAGTCGGATCCCAATCCATTCGGCCATTGCGTGAAATTTTGAAAAAAAGGATTTTTCTTTATCGGTGCACCTTGCATACACCACCACACTGGTGCTCTGTATTATTACAGGGCACCGCCGAAGGTTTGTGTTGTAAAATATTGAATACATTTTTTTTAAATCCGTGCGTCAAATCTAAAATAGGGCACCAATGCTCTCTTTAACTAGGAAAGCACCGTACGGTGTATTACACCATTTTTGCGGTGCGTTTAATACCCCACGCACCGTTAGGTCTATTACATTGTTTTTGCGGTGCGTTAATAATACTGAACGCACCATACGGTGTATTATACTGTTTTGCAGTGCGTTGTTAATATATCCACACACCGGAGGCAATGCAGATTTAATGAAAGGCGCACCGGTGTCTCGAGATTTATATTCTACCTGAAAATTTGAGAATTTATTTACAAATATATTAATGAATGATATGCTGCAGGTTTCAGATTGATAAAGAAATGACTGACCACATATGAAGTAAAAAAAATACTGTTAACACATCAAGAAAAGCAAAAAAGTCAAGTTCTTTGTAAATTCTTTATAAAAAATATTATTTTTGAACTATATGTAACTTTAACTAATATGTATTATTTACTGTGTATAATGCAGAGCCACAAAATGACGAAGCTCAATATGATTATTTATGTTCTATGGCTAGAAGAGCGTAAAAGTTTAATGGAAAAATTGCAAAATTATGAATCAGGTGAATGAAACAATACTATTGATCCAATATGAGTTTCTTTTTTTAATTATCATTAATAATATACTTAAAATGATTAGATAACATGTGTCAAACTATCTACTAATTCACATCTGTTTAATGTTCTACAGGGACCAACAACTCAGAAAAGGAATGTTGTTCTAAGAAAAGAAAAAAATAGAACATGCAAATTAAAATGAATTGCTCCTTGGCTCATTTGGAGTGGTGCTGGAAGTTAACGAAGGGGCGAAATTTTTTTACAAAAGTTTGATGGATCTAGTGGAACGAATACAACAACATGCTTCAAATGTAATATGTAATAATTGAATTTTTTGATCATTAGGTACAATAAATAAACAATTTAGCATTAAATATTAATTTTCAAGAATTTTCTTGTAGAAAAGAAAAGAAAATGGAACCCATTCAACACATAGAACAGGACGACAAGGAAGAAAATGGTTGATCTCTAAGTTTGTGAGTAATTGTTACTTCCTTATAACAACTTAACTAGATTTTATTTTTGTATTTTTTAATTTGTTTTACAAAAATAATCATTGAATGTATTCAAACAGGTGCTAACACACAAAGAAGAACCATTAGATGAATTGATTGAAATTGGGTTAAATATGGGTTGTGAGTATATGTTGGCATATCATAATTTAATTGTGGAATTTGTAAGCATCTATCGATCTTGTTTTAATTAGATCCTTTTATAATTAATAGAACAAAAACATATTTTATATTAAATATATGATTCGTTATGGGGTATAAAAATTTCAAGAAACAAAGTATGGAACTGCGCCAACAGATGAAATTTTGAAAGATGGCATGGTACATGGTTTTGAAAGAATGTGTATAGTTTATGAGTTAATTGTTGCTATGGTACGCCATTTTTCTTTTTGATTTACATTGATGTATATTATTTAATATTGGAATTTTCATTATTCTCACCAATGTATATACACTCATTTCAGTTTATTTTTATATTTTGTAGATGGAAAGTGAAGAAGAAGAAAACAATAAATGCCGTGAACACAACATTCCTGAAAATAATCCAAGTCATGGAAGTAGCTTTAGCAGTGACAGTAGTTCAAGTGAAGAATGATGATCACTATGTAATTTGGATATCAAAGCAAGGCGTTATATTTTTGAAATATGTCTGTGAAATTAGACATTTTGTTTAATGTAATGGACATAGTGTCCCAATTGAAAGACAAAGGGATACGAATAATTGTCCCATTTTGTATGATAAACACTGTCTTATTCATATATATATATATATATATAATCATAAAATATGTTTTAATTTATTCTATTGCGTTCTCCATTGTCACTATTGCATTCTCCATTGTCGTTCTCAAATGCACTAATAAAAATTTAATTCATATGAATATTGTTATAAGATTATATATATGTGTCGAATTTTGATGAATAATGAATTTAAAAAAACCACAATAATTCTGATATGATATAACAAATTAATCCAAACAACACATTCAAATGCATTAATAAAAATGTAATTAATATGAATATTGTTATAAGATGTGTCGAATTTTCATGAATAATGAATTTAAAACAATCACAATAGTTGGATTGCTAGAGGTGGATGTTTCTAAAAAAAAAAAATGAAAACCGGTGTGTTTATGTGTCTATACGCACCGGTGCATTTATGATTCTATGGGCACCACACTAGTACCGATTCCAGTTATAAATATTGGTGCATTTTTATGATACTGCGCACCGGGGCGTTTATGTATCTATAAGCACCGGTGCATTTGTAGATGCCATGTGAACCACATGAATACCGATACCAATTATAAATCTCCGTTTCTTTCTGTGATACGGAGCACCGGTGCCTCATAAAGATACACGCATCGGTGCGCTTATACGACCTATGGGCACCGCTCAAATCCCAATACCAATTAGAACGGCCCCGTGCGTTGTATCACCAACACCAGGCCCGATGCTGTTGTTTTCCTTAACAGCCTGGTGCATTCTCCTTAGACCGCCCTGGTGCGCTATTTACTGATGCGCACCGGTGCGTTAAAACCTAATAAGAGAACCATTGAAAAAACATCCGTAATAACCTCCGACCGCCCATTTTTTTTTAGTTGTGCTGAATTTCCGTTAAAAGCTCCACCAAAACCTCCGTTACCAGAAACATATGTGGTAGCATATGTTTTTTTGACAATTTTGGCCAATTTTATAACACTAAAAACCTCCTTTATAACCTCCGCTAGAGGGTCTTTTCCTTGTAGTGAGAGAAAAACGAATGACTTGCCTCCAAGAATACGACTTGGATTTCAATCCTGCTCACACAGTCAAAGGGTACAGGTTATGTATATTGGGCGCTAAATTTTCTGAACAAAAAAATGAAGAATTAGAAGGATGGGATCATGAGATCGATATGTACCAAATGACCTCTGTTAGTATGAATTCTTAACGCAAGTGTACGAAAAGAGATCACTTTAGTTGCACATGAAAAACAACCCTAATAACAAATATGGTTGTCTAACTTCATAGATCTGCAATAGACGGTCGAAACAAATGCAAAATAAAACCAGATCTATGAAAATAAAGCAGCTAAACAACAAAATGAAATAAGAGTTTCTCCAAAATATCCAATGGAAAAGATAAGAATTATAAAGAATTTTTTGTATTATATTAACACCTGGGAAGGGAATTAATACAGTCCCCCTCGAATAACCTTTATTGACTCTTCTTCTTTAAAGCAAGACCTGAGTGGTGATTTTGAGATTTCATGATGAGTTGTGTAGCCTCCGCCTTTGCTAGGGTTTCCATGCTTGACCACCACCATGGCCAGAAAGAAGCCCTTGAAGAATTATAGTCTCTAGCAGATCGAGAATTGTCTCGCATGGGAGAATCATGGCTCTTCCTCCTTCCTGAAGACAAAAAATTGGAGTTTATCTGCAAGCCTATGGCAAGGGACCTCTTCAATTACAGTTGCGCATGTGATAGGAACAGGGTAAGCGCTCTCTGGAACAGCCAAGCTATGAAAGGGAAGTTGATGGCCAAGATCTGCACTTGTGAGCACCCTCTTGTAGCCATCATATCTCAGATCTATCCGGTAGAGCTAGATGACTAGAGCCTAGGCGGATCTTCGTCCATGCATGAGACCTCCACAAACCACACTGGCGAGGATTTGATGGAAGCATGGCTCCACCCACATCCTCAGGATCTAACAAGGCCCAAACCCAACAAAGTGGCTTCAGCAACACTCTGCGTAGATATGTGTCTGATGCGCTCTAGAATGAAAGCCCCCATCATTAGCTATGCTAATCGGAACAATTCTCCTATGAAAGCCATCAACAAGGGAAAAAATTCCATCACCTCCAATCCATATCGGACCCTTTCTCTATCACAATTCTGTCGAAAAGGAAGAGGTGATCCCCTCCTTCCATATCCATATCATAATTCTTAAAGGCAAAACCCTGCTCTGTTGGGTGCGATCTGCAGATCCGGTGCAGAGTCTAGCGCATGTCCTTGAACTCAAGCTGAGGATCCCATCTATCATGCATCGATTCCTCTATAGAGGTAAACAACTCGAGAACACTCTCCCACTCTCTTTTATAATATTGAGAAAAAAACAACTTTGGTTTTATCGCTTCGTATGTGAGGAGGGGCAGCTGGGCAGCCCTCCTCTGCATAAGCTTTCTCTTACAAGGATTTTTTCCATGCACAAGACCCCAAGAAAGTTACACATCCTTTTGAGGCTCCCAAGCCTCTTTTTAGTGGACAAAACAGAGGACATACCAGCGATTGAAATCTCCCACCAGTATTGGATGAACAGTTTCAGTTATATGTAGAAAAAGCCATAATATTCCGATTTAATAGATTATGGCCACACTCAACATATCTATATCAATGGGTTCACTCCACTTAGACCAATAACAACAAGATTTTCTTTTGCTTAAAGGTTTTCTTCATCGTTCTGTTCTCTTTCGAGGAGGACTATAAAAAATCCTTAACAGGAGGACCTTGGTTCTGGGAAAACGCTGGGCTATTCCTCACACCATGGTTCCCAGACTTCGACCCCTCCACGACCATCAATACCAAGCTTCCTATTTGGGTCAGGCTCCCAAATTTATTGGCCCCTCTATGGCACTTTCAATCTTTCATGGAATTGGAAATACTCTAGGACACTTTCTGGAAATGGACACCTCTAGGGGGGAATTAGGCTTATACAACTTCGGTAGAATATACGTTGAAATAGACATTAGTAAAGGCCTTTCAGATCAAATAAATAAAAAAGTGGGAGACTTCCATTGGACACAGACCCTGGACTATGAGAATACCACCTTCCGCTGTCATCACTGCCATCAAACATGACACCTTCATAACTCCTGATCCTCTTTCCTTACCAAAAATAAGAAGAGAAACTGCAAATAAAAGTCCAAAAGTTGGAAGCCATGTGTTCCGTCTCCCATGGATGACATTGAATCCTACAGCTCAGATGAGAAAGAGATCGAAGTAGATGTGGAGGTTTCAAAGCAAGAGGAGGACATGACCTTGGTAGCCCCACAAGTGCCCACCAGTCCCTCGAGTGCTCGGAAACGGTCTCAAAAAATCTCCTCCTTAGATTCTGATAAGGATCCCTCTCCTTCAGACACCAATAGGCTCCAAGTGGTACTAGCCCAACAACCCTAAGATGGCTGGGTAAGAGTTTCAAAAAAAAAGGAAAGAAATGTTGTACTGAGGAAGCAACCCACTCTTGGTAGATTCCAGATTTGTCTTGTGGCTCCCTTGCTTTTTCTTCTTGTAGAAATTAGCTGAATAAATCACTTATTAAATGGAGATTAACCCGATTACACATCAATTTCGAATTGCATGCATAACACATAATCTCATCTACAATTAATTGTCACATGCGGAAATAATAGAAGCAATCTCACATCAAATCAATCACACATTAACTCAGTATGTATGGGAAAGCCTATAGCTGAAAACCCCGCAGCTATTGTGTATATTATAATGGAGAAATCATGTAACAAAACAAGTACAATACTCCTCACAAGTACTCAGTACTTTCTCATAAAGTCACACACAATCTGGCTCAGTTTTGAACAGGTTACTGGTTCAAAACTCACTGCTAATTGCCTTGCCTCTATTGCGCAATCATTGCCTGTCTATGTAGAGATCCAAGGTTCGAATCTCCTTGGCTTGACTGTGCAATTGTCATGGACAATTCCTCCAAGTGTGGTGCAAATCTCATGCACAACTGATGTCGCCACTGATAGCTAACTCCACCCTTTCATCTACCTCTTTCACTGGTCTCCACTGAACTGATCATGCACTGTAGTGAACTGATGTGTTCTTGAGTTGAACAATGAGTTACTAATTAATGAATTAAATAATATTTAATTCACTCCACTCATAACTAATTGATTAGCTAGTTAAACTAATCTCAACTAGTTCAACTAAAATAAACAGAACACAACTCCACTATCCTTCTCATTAACTCCTCCAAAACTTCTGCCACTGAAGTCCAACTGAAGTCAACCATGCAAGATGCCATCAAACCCTAGGAACCACGTGATTCCTCTGTCAGTTGCATGAGCCACCTCCATGACTCGAACCGAAGTGCTCCAAGAGAGTAAACTGCTGTTTATAGTCAAAATATTATTAAGGGTAAATAATATTTGACTTCCATATTTTTAGGAGAGGCAGTCTAAAAATAGCCCGTGACCTAAAAATATGAGTCTCATCTATTTTTACCAACATGTCGCATGCTTCAAGAATCTCCAACTAGAATCCCCGAATCATGCTCCGTATGTCTAAAAATAGACATAGTCTAAAAATAGACTTTGCGCCAGAATTTGCCTGCGGGCCCACTTAGTGAAGGCGACTTCATTTCACTAAGCTCCATCATCTTGCTGCATTCTCAACACTTCTTGTATCTCTTGCTTCTATTTTGGCTATTCAATGGGACCGAGGTTGAATGTTCTTCATTTCTAGTTCCCTGTTATCTAGCCTCTCCTGTTTGTAATCCATCTTGTACCATATGATTTTTTTAATAGAAATAGACTAATTTACCCAAAAAAAAATACATCCCCCATCAATGGGATGGGTTCTTAGCTGTCCTCAAATGCTTCAACTTTAGAGTTCCTTTCTCAATGGTGTAGAATACCCAAGAGGTGTAGAACTCAAAGGGAGCTCAATAAGAAAAAATAAAATAAAAGTAATCAAAGTGTGACAAGATAAGAGGATCAAAGTACAACCATGATAAAAGGATGAAAGGTAAGAAGTGAATGGAAAAGCCTCCTATTTATAACAAAATATTGAGTTATCCTTGATAATGGTTCATAATAAAATATTATTAACTAAGATCTAGATCTAACTGCTTGGAACATTTTATTATATTTTGTTGGAGGGAAAAGTAATTTAAATTGGTTAAATCCCTTTATTTAGAAATAATAAACAAATAAAATATTTATTTATCATTTCAAGGATGGGATCAAGGAATAATTTAACAAATAATGATTTATTTTATTATTCCTAAATGATTTAGTCAAATTTAACAAGGAATATTAATTAAATAATGATTTAATTAATTATTCCTAGAGAATAAGAAGATAAATAATGATTTATCTAATTATTTCTCATTAATTGGGTTAAATATGATGAGGAATATTATTAAACATAGGTTTAATTAATTATTCCTAGAGGAAAATCAAATAAATAAGGGTTTATTTAATTATTCCTCATGGGGTTTTCTATTTGGACCAAACATAACTCAATAAAATATGGTTTATTAAATTATTTCTTATAGTGAAAACAATTTTACTATGGTAAAATTGGTCTTACATGGTGTATTTCGATCCATCTAATTGTAAATGGTTATATGACCAAAAATTGGTGTAACGGATTACCCCCAATGTGCAGCGTTAGGAGCTAATAATATGACTAAATTACGTTGTAAGAACACAATCACTAAACACTGAAGGGGATTCATAGAGAGAGAGAGACGTAGGCGAAGTGAAGCGCGAGAGGATGATAACCCTGAGGTGGCGAGACCGAAAAAGGTAAGTCTCCTTTAATGTTTGGGTACCTGTTCTCAATGAGGTGGGGGAGGCATACCTATGCCCGCTGAGATGACAAAGTAAAAAGAATAATGGTTCGCCCAGTAAAATGAGACTGATCTATAAAGTACATGATATGCTGGCGTAAACATGGGCCAGACAAAAATATAATGGATCCCACATACATACTGCACCTGGGACAACAACTAGGACTGAATACAATAATATCTGAGTACATGAGATATAATAACAACCAGAGAAGCCATGATAAACAGGAAAGGGCTATGAAAATATAGATGGATCATCTAAGTGATACATGCATGCTATAAGCCTTGCAAGCAGCTGGGGCTGAACCCATCAAATATGCGAAGTTGCATCTGAGGCTGTAGAAGAAAATGAATTCATCCAGGCATGTGGGGGGCTACCTGAAGGGCCACCCCCTCATGAGGTCTAAAACATCTCACACACATTCAGGAATCACTGGATCAATCTGCTAGATCACTGAACTATTGAGTATACAAATCTTGATCATGCTAAAGTGGAGAAGATGAGAAACAATCAAGTCAAAGGGCAATAAGGAGTCCCTTTTCATGATCCGAGGCACCGAAAAATAATGGAAGATGGAACCAAGATACAACGCCCTCTAGACCTGTCTTTTGGAATGAATGTGCTGATGTCGACAGAAGGAGGTCCGCCATAGGTGAGGTAATGAGGGCCCTCAACTAAGGCATGAGGGATCATAATAGTGTGATTGATGGACTGAAAATAGGGATTCTGATGGAATGGGGGATATTAAGTAGTAAACAGACGACTTCCCTTATTAGAGAATAAAACGCATCGATGACGTGGCAGCGACTGAGTCGACTCTGGAGGGGATGGGGGACTGTGGAACTAGAGGCCAAAATGAGCTACACGAGAGAGGGAAAAGGCATGAATGGATGGAATACTATAACGAGAGGCAAAAGGGACTCTGGACAAACTCTATGAATGCGATGATGAATCAACTCGGATGCTATGAACAAGGGCGACTAGATGATGCTTCCACACAAAATAGGCCCAGTGGGGACCATAAAAGCATGAGAAAACAATGGTTACTCATGACGAAAATTGGCACAAGCATCTACAAGTATGAAGGCTAAGTGGCACCCAATTACAAGTGGCGTAGGTGTAAAAATTTGATTTTGAGAGGCAGTGAAGTGACCCTACTTGGAAAAAAGGCTTCCGGATGAAGTATCAACTCACCAAAAACAAAGGGGGACCCATACTTGCCACTTCTGCCCAGCCGAGCATGGGGACTAGATGGTAAGTGAAAAGATGTTATATTTTATGGTTAATTTAAAGTTTTAGAATGATGTATATGGTACTGATTCGTTACCTTTGGTATGCAGATATAGCACCGGTGAGATTGACCGGGTATATGGGACGACCCGCAGCGCCAGGGGCTACAAAGTCTAGCACAACTAGAGGAGCCGATAGAGATGATTTAGAGGCATTATTGGAGGATTTCCGCTGTAGATGTGAGATAATGATGATCGGGGTATCAAAGCATGGCTGAAAAGATCTAGATGACCGTTACATTGAGGCATGTGTTGGGCTACCCTTAGAGTGGCGAGGGGTCATGCGGCGCATGGCAATGGCTGTGTAGGGTATGCGGGCTCTGAGGGATGCAGAAGCTGAGCCATTGGCTTAGGACCCTATATATAGTGATTAGATTTAGGGGCATGAGGTACCCCCATTGTTTATTTTTGTAACATGCTATGGGCATGTCAGATGTACTAGAGTAGAGGACTCCAAAACATTTATGGTTTAGTGGACACATATTATGGATATGCATATTTTTATATATGGCAAGTATGTGGCTTGCCACGTGTTTAATGTTATTGTCTTGTGTTAAATGCATGTGATAAGTTCCAATCTAGAATATTGTTTGCAATGTGATCTACATAGTGATTTTGGGCTCTAGGTACATGATTGAAAGTAATGGTTTCAAATTCACGCATTAAGAGTTTAACTCATAAATGTATTCTAAAGAGGACAGGGTTATGCAAATGATAAACACCATTTAATTGTTTGACAAGCAGAAGGGAATATAAATGAACATAAAGATGAAGGATGCGATGGTCAAGGGAATAGACAAACAAACCTGTCACTGCATCATATTCAGCTTGATTATTGGTGGCATATCCAATACATATGCCGTTGGAAAGGACTAACGAATGTATGGGGTTAAAAATGGCTCAGGATGCTAGGATATATTCCACAAGTAGCGACTTGAACTGTTGGCGTAATCGATGCACTGTGTGGATGAAGGATCCATCTGAAAGGCATTGCAAGAAAACAAAGGATAAGATGATGGACAGTGCAAGAAATCTGAATGCATGGAAAATGGGGGATGCTATGGGTAAAAATTCTATGCCCCTTACACTTGTTAAAGATATGGTCAATACATGGTGTAGGGAAGCTGTCGTGGGGACAAGCTTTATTCAGGTCATGAAAGTCCATATAGACACGAATGGTGCCTGATTTCTTAAGAATGGGATAGGAACAACCATCCTACTTGAGCTTATCAATTGTGGTTTTGAGATCCTCTCGTCGAGAAATGTGTCTCAACTTTTGACGAACAAGGTAGGCATTGGGCCAAGTGTCGGTAGGGTGGTCGACAATGGTAGGATCATTAACCGAGCCTCTCTGAATAGGACCTAGAGAAAACATTACAGAATTATTTGAGTAGCTGGGTGTAAGCCTCAATTTCATATATTATTTGAGTAGCTAGGTGTAAGCCTCAATTTCATCTAGGGCACAATGTGCCCCCAAGGCAATGTTTTCTTTATCGAAAGCATTAAGTGCAGGAATGGGATTTCTAAACCGATGGACCTCATCTGGGATGAAGTCTCTAGACTCCACGTTATACTGGTCATGGAACTATTGTGGAGGGAAGTACACACAGTGGTGCATATCATCCTAAGGAAAGTTAGGGGTGGTCATTGCTTCCATAATGTCTTCATTAGAGTGAAAAATGGGGGGACTGGAAAAATAAAGACCACATGACGTGATAGGGATAACTAATGCATCATCATGAGAGATATGGTTCACATACACCTCGCTATGGAGGGTAGACAAAGAGCTAGTAGATGAAACATCTATCGATGTTGAGCCCAAGGTGATCACCGAAGGAGGTTCAGTCGAAGCAGAAGGGAATTCCCCGGAGGGGTTTCCACCAAGGATCTCATGGATGATGACAGATAGAGGATGGTGGTCGAAGGTTCCGTCATCTCAAAATCGGGAGGAGGTATGAAAATGTCCTCTTATTTAGGTTGAACCAAACTCACGAGTAGAGGAGTAGAGGGATCGCTATGTTCAACCTCAATTCGACAGATGAATTCAAGGGTGTCGTGTAAATATTTGAGATGAGGACAAAGGTGAGAATAGCGGCCATAGATATCACAAAAAGAACAAGGGTGATTCGTGCACAACATTTTGAGTTTCTTAGTTGAATCGGGTAAAGTAACATGGACCTATGGGATATCGGATTCAAGAAACGTTTTGTTAACCATAGGTTTGTGAAGAGGAAGTTTAGGACAATTTTGGGTAGGATGCCCAAAAACATCACACAAAGCACATGCAGGTGACTTCTTTGGAGGATTAGGAGGAGCAGGAGTTGTTTGGGAAACTTTATCCTTAGGTTCCTTCTTTCTGGCTTTGCCCCCCTGACCATATTCTTTCACAATAGGAGTAGATTCTTGTTGACATGGCTGAGGCACTGAAGCAAAGCTAGGAGTCATGGCGACTGGTTGGACCAGGGTCAAAGTGGTACAGGGTTTGAGCTGAACAAGCGGGGTTTCGACTGGGGGATCTATGTACCAGACTGTGATCCCAAGGGTCAAATTGGGAAGGCTCAACGTAGCCATAACAGTCACCAAAAATAATCCAAAGGGGGGAGAAAGAAATAGTATTTGACCAGAGGGGTAATGGCCTGGTATAATGGCACCCAACTGGTTAAGGCTAGGGGGAATTGTTCTTGGTTGAAAAGGAGTGAAAGAGACACCAGTAGAAGAGGAAGTTCCTTGAAAGGAAGGCTCTGCAGGTTCCATCTAGTGACCACCAGCAGGTTGCAGAGGCATAGGCTGCTGGGTGGTTGAACTAGACCACTTGTGGCTAGTCCGAGATGATTTCATCATGCAAACATTTGACGAGCTGGGATCTACAAGAAGAGGGGAGGGACCAGGGAAATCACCTAGTAAGGTGGAATCTTTATAGACTCTAGGTGAAACACTAGTAAGAGGTGTGATTGATTTCTTATTGACCACTGAAGATATGATAGACTCGGGGAAGAGCTGAGACTTCGGTTCGTAATATGTCAACTGATCAATGGTGACGATCTTTCCATTGTGAGGAAAGCACATCATACGGTGAACCGCAAATGCGAAAACAAACATCGCATAGGTGTAGCTATGACCCAATAAGATATTGTAATCCAAGGGGGCATCAATGAGTTCAATGTAAATACAAATAGTCTTTCCTGCAAGAGTGACATGACAATTGCAGTACATGCCAAGGGGCTGAGAATAGTGACTGTCCCAAGCATGCAAGGTGATGGTGGATGGGGATAACTTAGGTGATCCAAGTTTATTCCAAACAGAGGTAGACATCATGCAGGTGGATGTGCCCTCGTCAATGATACATTGCGAAACATGGGCATTACAAATCATGACTGATATTTGGAAGGCAATGGATGAAGGTAAGGGGGGATGTTCTGATTTTTCAACAACAAAGATGATCAAATGATCATCTGAAGGATCCATAATTCCCAAAGTAGATAATAGAGATTTACGTTGTGAAGGGCACATCTGGAGGACTTCCAGCGTTGACATAACCATAGGAGATTGTGCTAAGTCATCTATTATGCTATAATTATGGGTGGTTTTGGAAGAAGCAATAGTTCAGCATAATGGCCCTTTGGGGATCTTTGGAAGGACCTTTGATCATGGCTGAGGGATCTGTAAAGGTGCATCATGTGTCGAACTGGACTCTATGGACACTTTGGTTTGAGACTCTGTTGTAGAGGAAGCATGTGGCTTGCCATATTGGTGCGACGGAGTTTGAAGGTTGACATTAGTGGTATTAACCACTTCAAAATTCATCATGATAATCCGGTATTCAGAGGTACTAGACTGAGAGGTTTGAGAGGCAGCCTGACCTTGAGGGGGTTGGGCAGCCACATATCCTTTCTAAGGGAAAGAATTGTAAAAATAGCCAGTTGAATAGGCACATTATTTGGAGGAGCCGAAACCATGGCTTGCCATCCTCTAATGCTGCTTGTGCATCCCACAACTGACACATTAGGGGTAAAAGGCAACAATCATGAGTATAATGGCCATGCAAACCAAAATAAGAACAAGGATTGTTTGTACGAAGAGGCTTGTCCTGCTTGGGCTAATTTCCATGTTGCTAGTTGTTAGTGTTTGGCGGGTTCCCTTGACGCCCTTGATTACCTTGCGCTGGTCGATTTTGGTTGCCTTTCCTATTTTTCTTGGAATTTGGAGGATCAGTCATGCTCTGCTACGCATACACCTGATTTAGAGGAGGAGGTGGTTGCTGTAGCAGAGGTTGAGAAGGCATATGAGGCTGGGGTGCTAATGACGAAGGGGCTGGAGAAATGGGCTCTTGATAAGGATAAAAAGGAGGTTGAGAAACATTGGGGTAAACAGGTTGAGTGACCACAGGCCCTGGCATCAGTTGATGCAATGGGGAAAATGTGATTTGTCTTGGATACATGTTGTCGGGAGGGGGATAAGTGCGAGAGGAGCTAGTCCCTCCCTGAGGGAAGCCATAACCCATGGGAGGATTAGTATATAGATGTAAAAGAGATCTGTTGATACCGTTGATGGCATGAGATGTCCCTGTTGCGTTGGCACCACCAGGTCTAGGAAGGTCCGGTAAGATGGTATAAACATAACCAGACTAGGCGTATATCAAGTCATATTTCAACATGATTTGGAGAGCTTCTTCCTCTTTCCGAGGGAAACGATATGTGACATATTTACCAATAGATGGAAAAAGCATTATGATAAACCAATCCATATAGACATGGTCGTGGAATGTGGGATCTTGACATAGGCTCCTCCTTCTATGCCATTCTTGGACATGGTCAGAAAGGCGGGTGGGAGAAGTTTGACAGAATGCGATCAACAACTCGATATTGGTATCATATCTAAGAGGTAACAAGAATTAGGACATAAATGCTTTAGCAAGAGTCACAAAAGTGGAATGAGAGGCAGAGGAATGGTCGACATACCACTTTGCAACGTCTCTAGTGAGCGTATGCTAGATAACGAAAGACAGATGGAGTCATCAGTGACAGAATTGGAAAAACACCACATGTGGAAGGAGCGGATGTGATTAGCAGGGTCCTCTCCAACATTTCCTTCAAACTTAGGGATGTCAGAAGGAAGCTTAGTTGGCATAACAAGCCAACCTGGATCATGGTGTATAGGGTCATTAAATAACTGGCTGAAATCGGGGAGGCTCAAACCTGCCATAAAATGTAGCAAGGGAGTAGCCAGGATGGTTCTGGTATTGGTTCCACTACTAGAAGCTCCAAAGTTAGGGTCGGGGCTACTACTAGCTTGAGGACCAATACCTACATTGGCACCTGAGATGGTAACAGAATGAGGTAGAGGAGAACTAGGTTTAGAATCAGAGTGAGGGCTCAGCAGACCACAATCAGAGTCGGCATGGGGACTTGGTGGAGGACTAACTCAATGTCGACGAGGTGGAGTAAGTCTTCCTAAGAGAAAATAAGGACGAAGGCCTAGGAGTCTCCGGGATAAATGCCTTGGGGGTGCAATGATCGCAAGACACATGTAACCCAATAATGAAGAGAGATAAAGAAAGGCATACAGGGGTAGATAAATGAATTATGATGTTTATGTCCTGGCTTGTAGGTGTAAACCAAGAGGTCTTCACTTTAGGTGTGCGTGTGTGTAATCTGTGTTAATTTTGATTAATCCCAGATGATTATGTATAAAGAAAAATAGAAAAAGTTGTTTAACTGTAAATAAAACTGAAACGACAGTAAAATAAACAACTAAAGATGCATAAATTCAACCCAAAAAGAAGGGCTCCCAAACAACTATTCTAAGAGGGGGGAAAAATTGACTCAAAAAAAATAAGGTGGCCAAAATATATAAGGTCTAAGGGACGGGGATCTAGTGACTCAGATCTGTTGGAAAGAGGTGCAGAAACCAACAAGAAACTAGAGAGAAAAATGATGCAAAATGGGAGGCGACAAGTTAAAACCCTAAGGGAAACAAGAGGGACCCTACGGTAAAGGTCAAAAAATACTCAAGAGGGAGTTTTGGATGAGATAATAACCGATCTAAAGGGATTTGAAAGAAAGATAGATCAGACCCTAAACAATGGATGAAAGCGCTACAAAATCTCAGACTACCTACTTAGCTAAACCCCTCCTAAAAAGGTGGAAGTGTACTGAAACCTTAAGGGGCTTATTCCCAATTCAAAGAGAAAAACTAAGCATATCAAGGCCTAATACGGGTGGAGACAGAGGTCAGACAACCCTAAACAGTGCTTGCGGAAAACCCTAAAATTTACAGAAAAAATCCCAAAAAAAGTTGCATCTCACAGGTACTGACCTGTAGGCTATTGAAATCGCAGTTCTGGGATCCAAAAGGTGCGACCTGAGCCTGAAATCACAAGTTCTGGGCTGAAAGTGCGAGCTACAGTTCTGGAAGTCTTAGGCGGCAGGTTGCGGAAAAATTTGTCGTTTGTGGTGCGACTACTACTTGTTACTTGCGGAAAACACCCATAAACACTCAGAAGTTAGATTTTTCACTGTTTTAGGGCATAAAAGGTAAAAACAACATTAAGAGGCTAAAAAATAGCTGAAGAAAAACCCTAGGTACCGAAGTAGATGGTCACACGGGAATCTGAATAAAACTCAGTGGAGTCGCCAATTCTTAGTATGAATTCTTAACGCAAGTGTACGAAAATAGATCACTTTAGCTGCACATGACAAGTAGCCCTAACAACAAATATGGTTGTCTAACTTCTTAGATCTATAATAGATGATCTAAACAAATGAAAAATAAACCCATATCTATGCAAATAAAGCAGCTAAATAGAAAAATGAAATAAGAGTTTCTCCAAAATATCATGGAAAAGACAATAATTATAAAGAATTGTTTGTATTACATTAACACCTGGGAAGGGAACTAATAAAGTCCCCCTCAATGGGATGGGTTCTTGGCTATCCTCAAACGATTTAGCTTCAGAGTTTCTCTCTCAATGATGTAGAATACCCAAGACGTGTAGAACTCAAAGGGAGCCCAATAAGCAAAACTAAAATAAAAGTAATCAAGGTGTGACAATGATAAGAGGATCAAAGTCCGACCATGATAAAAGGATCAAAGGCAAGAAGTGAATGGAAAACCCTCCTATTTATAACAAAATATTAAGTTATCCTTGATAATGGTGCATAATAAAATATTATTAACCAAGATCTAGATCTAACTACTTGGAATATTTTATTATATTTTGTTGGAGGGAAAAGGAATTTAAATTGGTTAAATCCATTTATTTAGAAATAATAAACAAATAAAATATTTATTTATCATTTCAAGGATGGGATCAAGGAATAATTTAACAAATAATGATTTATTTTATCATTCCTAAATGATTTAGTCAAATTTAACAAGGAATCTTAATTAAATAATGATTTAATTAATTATTCCTAAAGAATAATAAGATAAATGATGATTTATCTAATTATTTCTCATTAATTGGGTTAAATATGACCACGAATATTATTAAACAGAGGTTAAATTAATTATTCCTAGATGAAAATCAAATAAATAAGGGTTTATTTAATTATGCCTCATGGGGTTTTCTATTTGTACTAGAAATAACTTAATAAACTATGGTTTATAAAATTATTTCTTATAGGGAAAGTAATTTTACTATTGTAAAATTGGTCTTACATGGTGTGTTTCCATCCATCTAATCATAAATGGTTAGATGACCAAAAATTCGTGTAACAAACTCACATCAACACATGATTCTTCATATTGGTATGTCGATATGAAGTGAAGCAATATTTAGGACAAGGGACCCTGTCTCCTACCTTGTCCACGAGACAATTTTCAGTTGATACAAGGAATTTTTTTTTGTAAACACCACAATGGCATATTACTGAAATGCTTAGAATCCGACAAAGCCCAATGGGTGTTAAAGGAGCTACATTATGAACCGATGGGGGGCCATGACGCCAGTTATACCACAACACATAAAATCATGAGAGTTGGTTTCTACTGGCCCATTATATTCAAGGGTGCCCACACATATGCTCAAAAATGTTCAGTCCGCCAAAAGTGCGTTGGGAGAGAGTCATGGTCGGCTACCCCAATCCAATATATAGCAGTGGAAGAAACTTTTCAGCAGTGGGGTTGGATGTCGTTGAGGAGATTATGCCACACTTATAAAAAAAACAAAGGTACATTCTCACGACCACATATTACTTCACAAGGTGGACAAATCAATGATTAAGAGGTAATATCTTTCATTAATCAACACATTGTAACCAGGTTTGGTGTTCCAACTTCCCTCATTTTTGATAATTCTACTTATTTATCATCTTTGAAGTTATATGGATTTTATTTGGAAATGGTATTGTTTTGAAACATTCAACTAATTATTACCCCCAAGGCAATGGCCTAGCAGAGTCCACCAACAAAAAATTAATCCACATTATCAGAAAAACCTTGCTCTCGCACCAAAGAAACTGGCGTAACGCCTTAACCAACGCCTTGTGGATTGACTATGTCACCCTAAAACGATCTCTTGGGACCTCCTCTTTGTTAGTGTCCCGTTATTTGGCTGATTGGAAAGCCATGTGACAGGGTACCATCAAACCAATCTTTGGAGCCCAAGGACCTAGCCTTCCTAGACTCAGAGAGGTCTCTCTCTATTTGTGTAAGGGATATCTATGTGTTTTCTTCTTATGTTACTGATTTTAGGCTAGTTATGAAGTAGGTTTTTGGTTTTGTTTTTAGGTTTTTGAGGGAGGAACTGATCAAAGACTAAGATAGATAAAAGGATTGTTAGATCAACTGGGCTATGGGGTCGAAAAAGTCGAGAAAGCTTCAGATGGTGATACAAGGTATGTTTAAGGGTCGATTTGATCAAGGTAAAATGGATCTTAAGGTAAAATGAAGTGGGATGGACACTAAGTTTGTGAAGGAAAAAGGCTTTCAAACATAAATAGTTCAATAGCTGACATTTATATGGTAGGGCTAACCACTAATCATGATAAATGTAACTACAAACTGATAAATGAATATAAATAAACATTCAAGCAATACATAGAGATATATGACTCTCTAACTTTAGGAAATTGCTATCAGACTTTGGGGAAAGACAATTAAGAAAAAAAAAAACTCAAGCTACTAAGAGGAAACTCCTAGCATAGTATTTCGAGCTATCAGGCACTTTGAACTAAGATTGTAGAGTTTTAGGCAAAAGGCAAGATCGATACAAGACCTCCTTGGTTCAACTAGGACAATCAAACATTCAAAGAAAGGTTTCAGAGGTGGAAGCTTTGACTAGCCATGAGTAAGCAAGGCATACCTTGAATCATACTTAGCATGCATAACAACCATAAATGAAATAAGCAAACAATTTCTTCAGTGATCAAAGAGCAATTAAAAATTATTTGATATGACTAAAAAGGAAGAAAACATAGAAGCTATAATGAAATAGGAAATCTGAGGTGCCTCCAAGGGCATGTCTCAAATCTATTCACTATTATCTTATAGCAAGCAAGAACATGAAATGTGTATGAAAAATAAGAAACATAATAGAGAGGGACACTATACCATTTTACCAAGTCAAGGAATCCAACAACAGTCCTCTTTCATGATCCAAAAAAATTCAAGAAACTATCCAATGCATGAGACAAGTGTTTCTTCCAAGCTTGTATAACCATACATTTCTCTATATCATCAAGTTCAACCTTGTTTACAATGAAGTCTCTTGGAATATATAGGCCAAGGTGGAGGAGGAAACCCAACCAAGGCAAATAGCTAGCCATTGGCTCAAAAACAAATATCTTATCTTGTCCTTGAGGCTTTGCAAAGCCCAAGGCACAAAATATCCAATAAAATATCTCAAAATGCTAAAAAAGGGAATAAATTTGACTTTTTATGACTGGAAATGTCCCAAAATAGCTTAACGCACATTTGGAGAGGCCACTTCAGAAAACTGCCTTTTTTGGCCAAAAAGCACTAAGGGCGCACCAACAGAAAATTGCCTGTCTTTCGGATGACTTTTGAGGGCCTTCCTGATGTCAAAACGAGGCTCGTGATGGCTCGTTGGAAATATATTGATGTCTACTTTCTATAACAACTTGAATTTCCCAAACTGATGCATGGAATTCTATCAAATACTGAACTGAGTGAAACAAACCCAAAAATTAGGCCTTGCTGATATGTGGGCAGAGTGTTGAAAAAGTGAGTGTTTTTCGCCTCTTTGGGGGACTAAAACAACTTCAATTGATCTGAAAATTTCTGAGTATATGCTTTTGAATTTAATGCATCCAATGGTACCACTCTCAACAGTTGAGGATGCTCCAAACAAAAATGGCAGCGCCCATGATTTTATGCAATTAGGCCCAAAAATGTCAAAAAACAAGAACATGTCAAAATTCGCTCAATTTTGGTGAGAAAGTACCTCAAGGCTTCTTAGAAACATGTCTAGAATCTTGGGCTAAAATTCCAAGCCTAGAGGTGTCTTTCTCCTTTTTTCTCACCGGGCGCCCTCTTTGGGTGATTTTGAGTTTTTCTTGTGCATCCTTCAATTTCCTTCGTGCAAACTGATTTGGCCTTTTGTGGTACCTGTTGCTTCTGAACCTCTTTACTGATTCACCAAAACAAGCTTATTCAAATGATATTTGAAATTTTTTCCCAACACAACACCTCTTTTCTCTTTGTAATTCACTGTGTTTCTTGGATGCTAGCAAACAAACATTTGTCAAATCAAAAGAAAAATTACTTTTTATCATTGGGTTTGGGCAAGAGATTTTAAACAAGATATGTTTGTGGTTTTTGTTGAAGAAGAATCTCTTTTTTTTTTGGCACAAAAACCCTCCCTTCAAACACTACCTCTCTTTTTGATTTGGCAATGGCACATTTGAAAACAATGATTTAAAGACGCTTTGCAATTGACAAAACCTTATCTTCTAGCCACTGTTTTTCTCTGAGTTTTAACAAACAAATGCCTTTTGCAAACACTGTTAAGACACTTTCCAAAACTGATTTGAAGACCTCCAAACACACTCTATTTTTTCTTTTTCTAATAAATGTGAGTGCTCTTAGTTATTTTCACAATATAAAGAACATCAAAAATGGCACAACATTATTCCTCTCTTTCACCGTTTCTATCCTTGATGTAGCAACAAACTTCTCTTTGCAAGCACTATTAAGACACTTTCTAAACAAACTTGAAACCTCTTTACAAACTCTGCTTCTTTGATTCTGGGGGCTGCACAAATTCTTCACTATCTCACAACACAAAAGGACTTCTTTAAACTGACCGAGCCTTCATCCCTTTTACCACTGTCTAGATGATCTTTTAAACTGTTTTAAGACCTCTACAACCTATGTTTTTTCCTTCTTAGCAACTTTGTACATTCTAAGCCATTTATAGAAAGAAAAAATTCTTAAAATGACACATCAACCATTATCCCTTTCACTTTCCCTCTGTGGTTGTTAGAAACAAAAGGGATTTATAGAAAACACTCTTATAACATACTCCTTCAACTGATTTGAAAACCTTTACAACTCTGTCTACTTTCATTTAGAGATTGTGCATACTCTGAGCTATCTCATAGCACAAAAGGAATTTCTACTTTGAATATCAAACCATCTTCCTTTCACTGTTTTAATAAACAACCCCCTTGCAAATAGATCTTCAATAAAACTATGATGATTTTTTACCTTTCAATCCCTATTTTGGTCTTTGAAACTTGTGAACAAACCCCCTTCAAACTAAAACTGAGGAAAAAGACAAGAGACACCTTTGGAGAAGCTTTCTTGATGTGCCCGGAGGTGAAATTTTGTGGGAAAAATTGCTTGGGAACTTTTTTAAAGACTGTGTTTCTGGTAGGCTTGGGTGTTGCACAGGCATGCCGCGCAATCACACAGGCGCGCTGCGCTATGTGTCAAAATGAATTGTAAAAACCTACAGGCACGCCGCACAATTTTCTAGGAGTGCTGCGCGTTTTTGCAGCCCGTTTTAAAGGCCTTTCCGGTGTTGGAATTGGGCCCGAGATGGCTCGTTGGAAAGCTATGAAAGTATATTTCCAAATATGCTTGATTTTTTTCATTTGGTTGTTCAAAAATTGATTTTCCCAACACTAGTAAAAAATGGCGAATCCTGGTGCAGAAATGCATAGTGCTGTTTGCAGTCCACTTTTTGATGCCTTCCCGGTGTTGGAATTGGGCCCGAGATGGCTTGTTGGAAATATATGGAAGTATGATTTCCAAATATGCTTGATTTATTTCATTTGGTGTCCATTTTTCTGTTCAAAAATTGACTGTCCCAACACTGGTCAAAAATGGTGAATGCTGGTGCAAAAATACATAGTGCTGTTTGTAGGCTACTTTTGGATGCCTTCCTAGTGTCGAAATTTTTCCCGAGATGGCTCGTTGGAAAGCTATGGAAGTATAATTTCCAAATATTCTTGATTTTTTTCATTTGGTGTCAATTTTGTTGTTCAAAAATTGACTGTCCCAACACTGGTCAAAATGGTGAATTCTGGTGCAAAAATTCTCCCGTGACATCTATATTTTTTACATTTCTCACAAACCATGATACCTATGTAGAAAATGAAGGAGGTTTTTCTTATTGAACCTATTATGGATAAAAAATCTCTTTCTTTTGTCAATTTCATCTCTGTTTTATCGGAAAATCATTTTGAAACAAACTGCCTGGGCGCTCCTTAACCTTTGTTTTTGTGAAGAGAAAGAGATGTTTCTTTGACTGAAAGTGAAACATGTTTAATCACCCTTTAACCATTTTAATGAGCTAATTCATAGTGTAAAAATTAGGAGGGCTGATCCTCTGCCTTTTGTGAAGGAGGCCTATGTTTGACAACTTCATGGGCACTTTGTAACCTTTGTTTTATTTATCTTTAAATTCCATTTCTCCAAAACTGTCTTGTGGGGATCTATTAACCTAAAACAGCTCTGTGAGACCTTTACCAAAGCTATACTATTTTTAACAACTTTCCAAAAAATATGTCTAGCAGTCTTTGTCACTAATCACTCACGTGTTTCACTATTTCATGAGGTGAAAAAGAAAATCTTTTGAAATTTGTCTTTGATCCTTTACTAGCTCTGGAAGGAGATTAACGTCAGGAAAACTACTCAAGTTGTTCATAGTCACTGTCAGGATTTATGTTTATGATGAAAAGGCTCCTCTCCAAGTACTCCTCCAGACCCTTGCCTTCATTTTGTAGGAGGCTACCAAACATCTTGTCTTTATCATCTGAAGAAAAACTTACATACAGACCACAATGAAGCTTTTGATAACCTAATTGTGCAAACCCTCTCATTTATGAGTTTTTCCAACATATTTGTTTGTCATAAAGCAGTTATCAATCATAGGACTTGACTCTGTTTGTCTACAAGGGAGGTTACCATGAAGGATCACTACTGCAGCCCTTACAACCATATAAAACAATAGTGCTAGTTCTTGGATTTGTGTACAAGGGGGATCACTACAAACACACTGTTGAAATACTTTGCTAATAAGCCTTCAACCTTATCATGAAGCTTTTCCTCTAATTTATCACTTGATGGATTTAGATGATGATGAACCATAATGGATTTGTAAAAGTGAGAATGTCCTTTTCACATACACTTGTGTGAAAACTTCCTTATATTATTTTGCAGATATGGCCAGAGCCCAAACTTTGTTTATCAACATCACCATTCGAAAAAAGGCCCGCTTTAATTAAAAATATCACCTGTGATTTATCCTTGGAGGGATGTTTTTATAATTGTGAGATCAATGGTCTTTTAACAACAGTATGTTGACCATTTTTTGCAATATGAAAAGGCCTTCAACCTATCATCTCTCATTAACTTACCACTAATTTTCAACCTTGTATTTCCAATAAGAAACTTACTTAAACACCATTTGAAACTCTATTGATGATCTTTTGTTCATCCCTTGGAAGGAGGTGGCCTACAACAGCATTGAAATCATTTAAAAAAATGTTGGCCCTCTGCTTGTTTATGAAGGAGGCCATAGCATGCCTTTCTAACCATATGCTCTTGATTGAAGGAGGTTTACAGCTGTGCTTCTAACCATTTTCTCTTTTGAAGGAGGTTAACATAGTCATGACAGCTTATCTATCTCGAAACTATGTCATCTTTCTTTGCAATCACCAAGGATTGTTTTCTTGGATGTCTGCCTCATATTTTGGATAAGATGGTCTATGTGAACTGTAACCTCAAGTGATAGCCTTCTATTTAAACATTATAACTCATGATTTATCCTTTGAAAGAAGGCTCTCGTAAACATAAGAAACAAAGATATTTTAGCACCATTATGCCACTGTGTATTTTCTTATTTGAAAGAGGTCATCAAATTATGAACTTTCATTTGCTCCACTGATTTTCAAACTTGTATTTTCAATAAGAATCCTACTCAACAATCATTTGAAAAACTGCTGATGCATCTGTTATTTATTTTTTAGGAGGAGGTGGTGGAAAGCAATTTCTAAAGTTACTCCAAAACACCCTAAACCTCTATTTATGACCCTCAACTTTTAAATGAAGGAGGTCCTTATCATGCTCCCAACCATCTGCTCTTGCTTGGAGGAGGTTATCAGTAAGATGTCTTCTAACATTTGCTCTTTGATTAGTGTTTTTTGTCCCAAGCTCAAGGCAACATAAGAAGCATCTGTCTTCTTATGTATTATGATGATGTCCTTGGGAAAACTTATGCAACATTATTTCTGAAGGAGACACCGAAACACTATAGATAAACATTATATCAGTCCTTTGTATTCATGTGGCTTTCAAGGATGATCTCAGTTCTTTGGGCAACTTTTTACCTTTGACACATGCACTCCTGTTGTCCTTTCACTTCAGCTCTCCATCTGCTTCATGATGGTAAATTTCATCAACATGAGATACTTATTTGGACTTGTCTCTTTGCTCTTGTTTGGATACTGTTTGTCATTCAATTACACCCCTGCAGAGATGAAAAACATATGACTTTGAACCTTGGATGGATTCTTTGGTGCCTTATGGAGATTTTTCCCAATCTAATCACATTCTTTTAGACAATAAACATGCTTATCTTCTTCTGATTTGGACCTTTGTTGAATTTCTTCTTGAACAGAGACAAAAGACCTCTTAGTGGTGTGCGACCTATGGATGTATCAAGACTTATTTTGCAGAGTAGGAAGGAAATCTATGACTTATTGGTCCTAGACAGAGGCTCTTTTGGCTTAGGATATTTTTGCCAAGGAAATGACTCCTAAACATCACTATCTAACTTAGGGGTACCTTTCATAGATTTTGATTGCTTTCTCAATAAGAAAATCAGGGATAGGAAGGGAGACACTTTGTCAAATGTTGGACAGTGAGTTTGATGAGAAATAAGGGGAAAATGATAGTAGAAAAGCAAGACTAAGACAGCTATAGACAGGGATATTTTGCTGAAACAAGACAAGACTTGAAAACTAAAACTTGCTCTGAGCATAGGTTGCAGGGAAAAAGGTAAAAGGATAAAAATTTGTCTGGGGTGTTTTCTAGATGACAAATTGACATATGGAGATTAGCTTCTAGAAAAATCAACTAGGAATCTAGTCATCAACAACAGGTGAAAAATACTGATGACTAACAGTGGCTCCATTTGGGGAGGGCAGCTCCTTTTTAGGAGGTGTCCAGAATTGCAGATCTCTAGCTTATGAAGACCAGTGCCTTATCCATTGGCGCAAATTTCATTCTTTCTTGATTCCATTTATGAAAATTGACAACATGATTAGCCTAAAAAACATCTCTGCCTACCCAGCTATATTTCCTAACATTTTTTCTTCTTTCAGGTGCATTTGGAGTGGAAACCTTTTGACATGATATTTTTCAGAAAAGAAACTATCTATTTCTACCCTTATATCTTCCGGGAGTTTAGATTAAACTGATGAACTCCTTTGATTCTCTACCTAGGCTAGACTGACTATCAAGATTAAGCTGTTTGATAGGTTTTTATTCACTATTTTAGAACATGAAATTCAAAAATGACCAAATTAGGATTAGTCTGTCCGATTTTTCACGTGTTTGTGGCATAAAAGACAAACTGCACACAAATATTATTCTGCATGAAAATGAGATCTAGAAAAATCAGGGCTAGGATACATAGTTTGTTTTTCATCCCTGTTTTCCTCTTTAGTTCTGTTTTGAGCATGTGGAACTAGTATCTTTTCCTAATCTACTTCTTTTGAAAAGTCAAGCTTACACAATTTGACTATCATTTCTTTCACTAACTTATCAGCAATCAATTTAAAACATGTTCAGTTATGATTAGGTTAGATAACTGAACAAGATATCTTTGAGCACTAGTAGCGGCATTTAGACTTTTGTGCTTTCAGAATGACTATTTTTTTTGAACATGGGGCTTTCTTACTGTTTTCCAAACTGCCCTCTTTTTCTACTTTTCTTGTTATTTTTGTGTTTTCTATTTTTCTCAAGACAAACTGAAAGAAATATGCTCATGGGGCTAAGCTTATTTTGCATGTTTATCTATTCTACTCTAACCTATATAAGATAGAAATTTATTTGGTGAACTCTTCTTTCCAATATAAACAGTCAAGTAGATGATTGCATGGTTGATCTTGTTTCAGTTATTTGATGATGTTGAAGAAATCAAAATGCCACTTCCACCTCACCTGTTTTCGGACAATAGTGCTTAAATTTTTCTTCATACTTGCATCAAACTGTTCATGGTAGAACACACTACTCCTTCTTTAAAGGTCTCTAGGGAAACATCAAAGGGGTCTTCGAATAATAACTGGCCTAGAGGATTTGAACAACAAACCTCATTTATGATTACTCCCTCCTTTACTTTACTAACCTTGGGATTCTTTTGAGAAATAATCTCTTCTCCCTCTTTATGATTATCTGATTTGGTAGCTTCAGGAAGTAATGTTATGCTATCTGCAAGAAATCTTGGTATGCCTTGTTTTAGTGAGATGATTTTTGTTTGTGAGCCACTATCCTGATGAATAAGACCATTCTTTGGCACCAAGTCCTCTTGAGAAGATATTGTAGTATCAACATCAATCTTCTCTGTACTTTTAGTATGAGAAAATACATTAGTAGATAAGTCAGCAATAGAAAACACATACATATATTTTTCACAAAAAGGTTTGGATGCTGGCTGTATGCTAAGGATTTTATTGTTTTCTTCTTTTGTTAGAAGGGGTGTTGTCTTTCTTTTTCTCTGGATGGAATCATGATGTTTCTCTTCCTTTTGTGACTACTTACAAGGATGAATGTATTCTTGAGGAGGTATTACAACCTCAACAACAATTTGTTCCATTTTTTCTTTATGATCAATTTCTTTAGTAGGTAAGGTAGGAATGGTACAAACAATAATATTTTCCTTATATAAAAGTTCAGAGGCTGGTTTTATTCTCAACATCTTATCAGCCTCTTTTGTAGTTAAAGGAGGAGGCATTTTCTGTTTTCTTTGGATTGGGCAACAATTATTTTCCTTCTCTAGAGAAGACTGATTCTGAGGTTGGAAATCTTCTCGAGCCTCATCTAGTGGGGGTGATAAATGATCACTTGTGCCTTCAGAGAGATCTTGTGGGTTTTCTTCTCTACCTTGAATGATTTCTTCCTCAACTAACTCAACTAGGCTACCATGATAGTTATCTTGAGAATGAAATTCATGAATGGATGTTAAGAGGTCTCCAGGATACAATTTTTCCAAATTTTCATCACTATCTATAAGGTACTGTATGATATCCTGAGATTGATCACAACAATTTTCAGCTAATGATAGAGATGGGAAATATCCTATATAGTATTTATAGAATGCCTTGTGGAAATCCTTAAAAGAAAACAAGATGCCAGGTTCTAACCATTCATACCAATTTATTGTGCTACCTTCTAATGTTGCCATAAGCATTTTCATGAGGCAGTCCTCATGCCATTCAACCTTCAACCTCTATATGTGTATATGAAATTTGATGAGGTGTAACAAGGGGTCATCAACCTTTTAATTTCGAAAGATAGGTAGGTTTTTCATCCAATTTATTTCCGGCATTTTGTGTGGGAATCCAGGGATATGGTCTCTACTCATCGGAGCATATCTTTTTTACATCCTTGGATCCATTTTCGTTAATCAGAAAGGGTCACTGTGTCTTTTCAACCAGTCTAGAGTTCTCTACCAGCGGAGTCTTTTGGTTTATTGAGGGTTGTGGAGTCGCCAGGTGGAAGATTTGAACTTTGCTGTCCACCATCAACATGATTTGGATTGATTAATGCTTCCCAGGAGATTTTATAAGGAATAGTGGAGTAATAGGCCTACTGGAGGCTAGTGGAGTCGCCAGGTGGATGTTTTTAGTTGTTTTTAGAGATATGTGTATGGTCCACCACCAATACTGATAAAAAGCCAATCTAGGGATGTTTTTGGGATTTTATAAGTTTTTATGTACAACCTATGGTTTATTAGAGTATTCTAAAACTAATTCATCACTTTGCTAGGGTGGTGAAACAAAAAGAGTTTACTCTGAAATATTCTATGGACTGCTTGCTTGTTTAAATTTTGAAAGACTAATGAATCTACAAGATTTTTCTAGACTGTTATGTACTCAGTTAGTCCCAACGTGATCGCCATAATGTTAGTGAGCGGTGGGATAAGTCAATCAAATAGTATTCCTAAGGTTGCTGAAAAGTCTAGGGAATCTAAGTTTGTTTATCACTCAGAGTCCCACCGTGATCACCATTATGTTAGTGAGCGGTGGGATAAGTCAATCAGATAGTATTCCTAAGGCTGCTAAAAAGTTTAGGGAATCTAAGTTTGTTTATCACTCAGTGTCCCACCGTGATCACCATTATGTTAGTGTCCCATGATTTTGCTGATTGGCAAGCCAAGTGACAGGGTAATATCAAACCAATCTTTGGAGCCTAAGGACCTAGCCTTCTTGGACTTAGAGAGGGCTCTCTCTATTTATGTAAGGGATATCTATGAGTTTGCTTCTTATGTTACTGGTTTTAGGCTAGTTATGAAGTAGGTTTTTGGTTTTGTTTTTAGGTTTTTGAGGGAGGAACTGATCAAAGACTAAGATAGATAAAAATATTATTATATCAACTGGGCTACGAGGTCGAGAAGGTCGAGAAAGCCTCAAATGGTGATACAAGGTATGCTGAAGGGCCAATTTGATCAAGGTAAAATGGATCTTAAGGTAAAATGAAGTGGGATGGACACCAAGTTTGTGAAGAACAAAGGATTTCAAACATAAATATTTCAATAGATGACATTTATATGGTAGGGCTAACCATTAATCATGATAAATGTAACTACAAACTGATAAATGAATAGAAATAAACATTCAAGCAATACATAGAGATATATGACTCTCTAACTTTAGGAAATTGCTATCAGACTTTGGAGAAAGACAATTAAGAAAAACAAATAACTCAAGCTACTAAGAGGAAACTCCTAGACATATTATTTTGAGCTATCGGGCACTTTGAAATAAGATTGCAGAGTTTTAGGAAAAGGGCAAGATCGATACAAGACCTCCTTGGTTCAAATAGGACAATCAAACATTCAAAGAAAGGTTTCAGAGGTGGAAGCTTTGACTAGCCATGAGTAAGCAGGGCATACCATGAATCATACTTAGCATGCATAACAACCATAAATGAAATAAGAAAACCATTTCTTCAGTGATCAAAGAGCAATTAAGAATTATTTGATATGACTAAAAAGGAAGAAAACATAGAAGCTATAATGAAACAGGAAATCTGAGGTGCCTCCAAGTGCATGTCTCAAATCTATTCTCTACTGTATTATAGCAATCAAGAACATGAAATGTGTATGAAAACTAAGAAACATAATAGAGAGGGACACTATACCATTTTTACCAAGTCAAGGAATCCAACAACAATCCTCTTTCATCATCCAAAAACATTCAAGAAACTATCCAATGCATGAGACAAGTGTTTCTTCCAACCTTGTATAACCATATGTTGCTCTATATCATCAAGTTCAGCCTTGTTTACAATGAATTCTCTTGGAATATATAGGCCAATATGGAGGAGGAAACCCAACCAAGGCAACTAGCTAGCCATTGGCTAAAAAACAAATATCTTATCTTGTCCTTGAGGCTTTGCAAAGCCCAAGGCACAAAATATCCAATAAAATATCTCAAAATGCTAAAAATGGAATACATTTGACTTTTCATGACTGGCAATGTCCCAAAATAGCTTAACGCACATTTGGAGAGGCCACTTCAGAAAACTACCTTTTTTGGCCAAAAAGCACTAAGGGCGCACCAGCAGAAAATTACCTGTCTTTCGGATGACTTTTGAGGGCCTTCCCAATGTCAAAATGAGGATCGTGATGGCTCGTTGGAAAGATATTGATGTCTAATTTCTGGAACAACTTGAATTTTCCAAACTTATGTCTGGAAGTGTTTCAAATACTGAACTGAGTGAAAAAAACCCAAAAATTAGGCCTTGCTGATATGTGGGTAGAGTGTTGAAAAAGTGAGTGTTTTTCACCTCTTTGGGGGACTAAAACAACTTCAATTTCTCTGAAAATTTCTTAGTAGATGCTTCTGAATTTAATGCATCCAATGGTACCACTCTCAAGAGCTGAGGATGCTCCAAACTAAAATGGCAGCGCTCATGAGTTTATGCAATTAGGCCCAAAAATGTCAAAAAACAAGAACATGTCAAAATTCGCTCAATTTTGGTGGGCAAGTACCTCAAGGCTTATTAGAAACATTTCTAGAAGCTCGGGCCAAAATTCCAAGCCTAGAGGTGTCTTTCTCCTATTTTCTCACCGGGCGCCCTCCTTGGGCGATTTTGAGTTTTTCTTGTGCATCCTTCAATTTCCTTCATGCAAACTAATTTGGCCTTTTGTAGTGCCCATTGCTTCTGATACTCTTTACTGATTCACCAAAACAAGCTGATTCAAATGATCTCTGAAAATTTTTCCCAGCACAATAGCTCTTTCTCTTTGTAATTCACTGTGTTTCTTGGATGCTAGTAAACAAGCATTTGTCAAATGAAAACAAAAATTACTTTTTATCACTGTGTTTGGGCAAGAGATTTTAAACAAGATATGTTTGTGGTTTTTATTGAAGAAGAATCTCTTTTTGTTTTGGCACAAAAACCCTCTCTTCAAACACTGCCTCTCTTTTTGATTTAGAAATGGCACATTTGAAAACAATGCTTTAAAGACTCTTTGCAATTGACAAAACCTTATCTTCTAGCCACTATTTTTCTCTGAGTTTTAACAAACAAATTCCTTTTGCAAACATTGTTAAGACACTTTCCAAAACTAATTTGAAGAAATTTTTAAAATTAATACTCTGTTTTTCTTCTAGCAAATGTGAGTGTTCTTAGTTATTTCATAGCATAAAGAACACTTTCAAAATGGCACATTAGTCCTCTCTTCTTTCACTGTTTCTATCCTTTTGATGTAGCAAAAACACTACCCTTTGCAAGCACTACTTAAGACACCATTAAACAAACTTGAAACCTCTTTACAAACTCTACTTCTTTGATTCTGGGGGCTGCAAAAATTCTTCACTATCTCACAACACAAAAGGACTTCTTTAAATTTACCAAGCCTTCATCCCTTTTACCACTGTCTAGATGATCTTTTAAACTGTTTTAAGACCTCTACAACCTCTGTTTTTTCCTTCTTAGAAACTTTGTACATTCTAAGCCATTTATAGAAAGAAAAACTTCTTAAGATGACACATCAACCATTATTCCTTTCACTGTCCCTTTGTGGTTGTTAGAAACAAAAGGGATTTATTGAAAACACACTTATAACATACTCCTTCAACTGATTTGAAAACCTTTACAACTCTGTCTACTTTCTCTTAGAGATTGTGCATACTCTAAGCTATCTCATAGCACAAAAGGACTTTCAACTTTGCATATCAAACCATCTTCCTTTCACTATTTTAATAAACAACCCCTTTGCAAACAGATCTTCAATAAAACTATGATGATTTTTTACCTTTCAATCCCTATTTTGGTCTTTGAAACTTGTGAACAAACCCCCTTCAAACTAAAACTGAGCAAAATGACAAGAGACACCTTTGGAGAATCTTTCTTGATGTGCTCAGAGGTGAAATTTTCTGGGAAAAAATTCTTGGGAAATTTTTGAAAGAATGTGTTGCTGGTAGGCATGGGTGTTGCACAGACACATCGCGCAATCACACAGGCGCGCCGCACTGTGTGTCAAAATGCATTGTAAAAACCTACAGGCACGCCGCACATTTTTGCAGCCCGTTTTGGAGGCCTTCCTGGTGTCAGAATTGGGCCTGAGATGGCTCGTTGGAAAGATATGGAAGTCTAATTTCCAAATATGCTTGATTTTTTTCATTTGGTGTCCATTTGGTTTCTCAAAAAATTATTTTTCCAACATCAGTCAAAACTTCAGAATTCTCGCAAATTCTCCTCTGACATCCGTATTTTTTACATTTCTCATAAACCATGATAATTGTGGTAGAAAATGATAGAGGTTTTTCTTCTTTAATCTATAATGGACAAAACAACCTCTCTTACTTTTAATAATTTAATCTTCGTTATGTCAAAAATCATTGAAAACAAACTGCCTGCGCTTCTCCAAGATTTTTTTGTGAGTTTTCTAAAATATGTTTTGATCGAAAGTAAACATGTTTAATCACCCTTTAACCATTTTAATGAGCTAATTCATAGTGTAAAAATTGGGAGGGCTGATCCTCTTCCTTTTGTGAAGGAAGCCTATGTTTAAAAACTTCATGGGCGCTTTGTAACCTCTGTTTTATTTCTCTTTAAACTGCATTTCTACACAACGGTCCTGTGGAGACCTATTAACCTAAAACAACTCTGTGAGACCTTTACCAAAGCTATAATATTTTTAAAAAATTTCAAACAAATATGGCCAGAAGTCTTTTTCAATAATCACTCATGTGTATCACTTTTTCATGAGGTGAAAAAAAAAAAACTTTTGAAATATGTCTTTGATCCTTTACTAGCTCTGGAAGGAGATTATGTCAGGAAAACTACTCAAGTTGTTCATAGTCACTATCAGGCTTTATGTTTATGATGAAAAGGCTCCTCTCCAATTACTCCTCCAGGCCCTTGCCTTCAGTTTGTAGGAGGCTCCCAAACATCTTTTCTTTATCATCTGAAGAAAAACTTATATACAGACCACAATGAAGCTTTTGATAACCTAATTGTGCAAACCCTCTCATTTATGAGTTTTTTCAACATATTTGTTTGTCATAAATCGGTTATCAATCATAGGACTTGACTCTGTTGGTCTACAAGGGAGGTTACTATGAAGGATCACTAATGCAGCCCTTACAACCATATAAAACAATAGTGCTAGTTCTTGGATTTGTGTACAAGGGGGATCGCTACAAACACATTGTTGCAGTACTTTGCTAATGAGCCTTCAGCCTTATCATGAAGCTTTTCCTCTCATTTATCACTTGATGGATTTATCTTATGATGAACCATAATGGATTTGTAAAAGCGAGAATTTCCTTTTCACATACACCTATGTGAAAACTTCCTTATATTATTTTGCAGATATGACCAGAGTCCAAACTTTGTTTATCAACATCACCATTCAGAAAATGGCCTTTTTTAATTAAAAATATCACGTGTGATTTATCCTTGGAGGGATGTTTTTATAATTGTGAGATCAGTGGTCTTTTAACAGCAGTATGTTGACCATTTTTTGTAATATGAAATACACATGAACTATCATATTCCTTATTAACTCACACACTTTATGTTCCAGGTCTTTGTAATAAGTGAGCAAATCCCATTTAAACACTTCATTTGTGTCCCTACTCATGCTATTGTTCATCCCTTTGGAATAGGGTATCACAGCATAACAATGAAATCACTAAACATGTTATCTTTTATTTGTTTTGTTGATACACACATGCCTGAACTATATGCTCTTGATTGAATATTTTCCATACACAAAATGACAACCTGACTGTCTTTGAGCTCTTTTGAAGGAGGTTAACATAGTCATGACAGCTTATCTATCTCGAAACTATGTCATCTTTCTTTGCAATCACCAAGGATTTTTTTCTTGGATGTCTGCCTCATCTTTTGGATAAGATGGTCTATGTGAACTATAACCTCGAGTGATAGCCTTCCAGTTAAAAATTATAACTCATGATTTGTCCTTTGAAATAAGGCTCTGGTAAACATAAGAAACATAGATCTTTTAGCACCATTATGCCACTGTGTTTTTTCTCATTTTAAAGAGGTAATCAAATTATGAACTTTCATTTGCTCCACTGATTTTCAAACTTGTATTTTCAATAAGAATCCTACCCAAACATCATTTGAAAAACTACTGATGCATATGTTATTCATTTTTTAGGAGGAGGTGGTGTAAAGCAATTTCTGAAGTTACTCCAAAACACCCTATACCTCTGTTTGTGACCCTCTACTTTTAAATGAAGGAGGTCCTTATTATGATCCCAACCATCTGCTCTTGCTTGGAGGAGGTTATCAGCAAGATGTCTTCTAACATTTTCTCTTTGACTAGTGTTTTTGTCCCAGGCTCAAGGCAGCATAGGAAGCAGCTGTCTTCTTATGTATTATGATGATGTCCTTGGGAAAACTTATGCAGCATTATTTCTGAAGGAGACACTGAAACACTATAGATCAACATTATATCAGTCCTTTGTATTCATGTGGCTTTCAAGGATGATCTCAGCTCTTTAGGAAACTTTTGACCTTTGACACATGCACTCCTGTTCTCCTTTCATTTCAGCTCTCCATCTGCTTCATGATGGAAAATTTCTTCAACATGAGAGACTTATTTGGAATTGTCTCTTTTCTCTTGTTTGGATACTGTTTGTCATTCAATTACACCCCTGCAGAAATGAAAAACATATTACTTTGAACCTTGGAAGGATTATTTTGTGCCTTACGGAGATTTTTCCCGATCTAAGCACATTCTTTTAGACAGTAAACATGCTTATCTTCTTCTGATTTGGACCTTTGTTGAATTTCTTCTTGAACAGAGACAAAAGACCTCTTAGTGGTGTGCGACCTATGGATGTATCAAGACTTATTTTGCAGAGTAGGAAGGAAATCTATGACTTATTGGTCCTAGACAGAGGCTCTTTTGGCTTAGGATATTTTTGCCAAGGAAATGACTCCTAAACATCACTATCTAACTTAGGGGTACCTTTCATAGATTTTGATTGCTTTCTCAATAAGAAAATCAGGGATAGGAAGGGAGACACTTTGTCAAATGTTGGACAGTGAGTTTGATGAGAAATAAGGGGAAAATGATAGTAGAAAAGCAAGACTAAGACAGCTATAGACAGGGATATTTTGCAGAAACAAGACAAAAAGACAAGAGTTGAAAACTAAAGCTGTTCGAGCATAACTGGAGCAGGAAATGGTAAAAGAATAAAATTGACCGTGCTTTCTAGACACAACATATGGAAATTAGCTTTCAGAAAAACTCAAAAGCAGGGAATCTACACACCAACACCAGGTGAAAATACCGGAGACTAACATTGGCTCCATTTGGGGAGGCCCTCACAGGGAAATTAGGAATTGTAAATCTCTTTCATAGCAGTGCCTTATCCATTGGCACAAATTTCATTCTTTCTTGATGCCATTTCTGAAAATTGATAGCATGATTAGCCTCAAAAACATCTCTACCTACACAGCTATATTTCCTAACATTTTTTCTTCTTTTAGGTGCATTTGGAGTGGCAACCTTTTGACATGATATTTTTTTCAGAAAATAAACTATCTATTTCTACCCTTATATCTTCCGGGAGTTCAGATTAAACTGATGAACTCCTTTGATTCTCTACCTAAGCTAGATCGACTGTCAAAATTAAGCTGTTTGACAGGATTTTATTCACTATTCTAGATCATGAAATTTAAAAATGACCAAATCAGGATTAGATTGTCTGATTTTTCATGTGTTTGTGGCATAAAAGACAAGCTGCACACAAATATTATTCTACATGAAAATGAGATCTAGAAAAATCAGGGCTAGGATACGTAGTTTGTTTTTCATTCCTGTTTTCCTCTTTGGTTCTGTTTTGAGCATGTGGAACTAGTATCTTTTCCTAATCTACTTCTTTTGACAAGTCAAGCTTACACAATTTGACTATCATTTCTTTCACTAAATTATCAGCAATCAATTTAAAACATGTTTAGTTATGATTAGGCTAGATAACTGAACAATATATCTTTGAGCACTAGTAGCGGCATTTAGACTTGCGCGCTTTCAGAATGACTATTTTTTTTTGAACATGGGGCTTTCTTGCTGTTTTCCAAACTGCCCTCTTTTTCTACTTTTCTTGTTATTTTTGTGTTTTCTGTTTTTCTCAAGACAAACTGAAAGAAATATGCTCATGGGGCTGAGCTTATTTTTCATGTTTATTTATTCTAATCTAACCTATATAATATAGACATTTATTTGGTGAACTCTTCTTTCCAATATAACCAGTCAAGTAGATGATTGCATGGTTGATGTTGTTTCATTTCTTTGATGATGTTGAAGAAATAAAAAGGCCACTTCCACCTCACCTATTTTCGGACAGTAGTGCTTAAGTTTTTCTTCATACTTTGCAGCAAACTGTTCATGGTAGAACACACTACTCCTTCTTTAAAGGTCTCTAGGGAAACATCAAAGGGGTATTCGAATAATAACTGGCCTAGAGGATTTGAACAATAGAACTCATTTAGGATTACTCCCTCCTTTACTTGACTAACCTTGGGATTCTTTTGAGAAATAATCTCTTCTCCCTCTTTATGATTATCTGATTTGGTAGCTTCAAGAAGTAATGTTATGCTATCTACAAGCAATCTTGGCATGCTCTGTTTCAGTGAGATGATTTCTATTTGTAAGCCACTATCCTAATGAATAAGACCATTCTTTGTCACGAGGTCTTCTTGAGAAGATATTGTAGTATCAGCATCAATCTGCTTTGTACTTTTAGTATGAGAAAATACATTAGTAGATAAGTCAGCAATAGAAAACACATACATATATTTTTTACAAAAAGGTTTGGATGCTGGCTGTATGCCTAGGATTTTATTGTTTTCTTCTTTTGTTAGAAGGGGTGGTGTCTTTCTTTTTCTCTGGATGGATTCATGATGTTTCTCTTCCTTTTGTGACTGCTTACAAGGATGACTGTCTTCTTGAGGATGTATTACAACCTCAACAACAATTTGTTCCATTGTTTCTTTATGATCAATTTATTTAGTAGGTAAGGTAGGAATGGTACAAACATGAATATTTTCCTTATATAAAGGTTCAGAGGCTGGTTTTATTCTCAACATCTGATCAACCTCTTTTATAGTTAAAGGAGGAGGCATTTTCTATTTTCTTTGGATTGGGCAACAATTGTTTTCCTTCCCTAGAGAAGACTGATTTTGAGGTTGGAAATATTCTTGAGCCTCATATAGTGGGGGTGATAAATGATCACTTGTGCGTTGAGAGAGATCTTGTGGGTTTTATTCTCTACCTTGAATGATTTCTTCCTCAACTAAATAAACTAGGCTGTCATGATAGTTATCTTTAGAATGAAATTCATGAATGGATGTTAAGAGGTCTTCAGGATACAAATTTTCCAAATTTTCATCACTATCTATAAGGTACTGTATGATATCCTAAGATTGATCACAACAATTTTCAGCTAATGATAGAGATGGGCAATATCCTATATAGTATTTATAGAATGCCTTGTGGAAATCCTTCAAAGAAAACAAGATGCCAGGTTCTAACCATTCATACCAATTTCTTGCGCTACCTTGTAATGTTGCCATAAAATTTTTCATGAGGCAGTCCTCATGCCATTCAACTTTCAACCTCTATATGTGTATATGAAATTTGATGAGGTGTAACAAGGGGTCATCAACCTTTTCTTTTTGAAAGATAGGTAGGTTTTTCATCCAAATTATTTCCGAAATTTTGTGTGGGAATCCAGGGATATAGTCTCTAATCATCAGAGCATATCTCTTTTTCATCCTTGGATCCATTTTCGTTAATCAGAAAGGGTCACTCTGTATTTTCAACCAGTCTAGAGTTCTCTACCAGTGGATTATTTTGGTCTATTGAGGGTTGTGGAGTCGCCAGGTGGAAGATTTGAACTTTGCTATCCACCATCAGCATGATTTGGATTGCTTAATGCATTCTCAGGAGTTTTAATAAGGAATAGTGGAGTAATAGGCCTACTGGAGGCTAGTGGAGTCGCTAGGTGGATGTTTTTAGTTGTTTTTAGAGATATGTGTATGGTCCACCACCAATACTGATAAAAAGCCAATATAGGGATGTTTTTGGGGTTTTATGAGTTTTTATGTATAGCCTATGGTTTATTAGAGTATTCTAAACCTGATTCATCACTTTGCTAGGGTGGTGAAACAAAAAGAGTTTACTCTGAATGATTCTATGGACTGCTTGCTTGTTTAAATTTTGAAAGACTAATGAATCTACAAGAGTTTTCTAGACTGTTATGTACTCAGTTAGTCCCACCGTGATCACCATTATGTTAGTGAGTGGTGGGATAAGTCATTCAGATAGTATTCCTAACGCTGCTGAAAATTTTAGGGAATCCAAGTTTGTTTATCACTCAGAGTCCCACCGTGATCTCCATTATGTTAGTGAGCGGTGGGATAAGTCAATCAGATAGTATTCCTAAGGCCGCTGAAAATTTTAGGGAATCTAAGTTTGTTTATCACTCAGAGTCCCACCGTGATCACCATTATGTTAGTGTCCCGTGATTTGGCTGATTGGCAAACCAAGTGACAGAGTAACATCAAACTAATCTTTGGAGCCCAAGGACCTAGACTTCCTGGACTCAGATAGGGCTCTCTCTATTTGTGTAAGGGATATCTATGTGTTTGCTTCTTATGTTACTTATTTTAGGCTAGTTATGAAGTAGGTTTTTGAGGGAGGAACTGATCAAAGACTAAGATAGATAAAAATATTATTAGATCAACTGGGCTATGGGGTCGAAAAGGTCGAGAAAGCCTCAGATGGTGATACAAGGTATGTTGAAGGGCCGATTTGATCAAGGTAAAATGGATCTTTAGTTAAAATGAAGTGGGATGGACACTTAGTTTGTAAAGGAAAAAGGATTTCAAACATAAATAGTTCAATAGCTAACATTTATATGGTAGGGCTAACCATTAATCATGATAAATGTAACTACAAACTGATAAATGAATAGAAATAAACATTCAAGCAATACATAGAGATATATGACTCTTTATCTTTAGGAAATTGCTATCAGACTTTGGGGAAAAACAATTAAGACAAACAAATAACTCAAGCTACTAAGAGGAAACTCCTAGACATAGTATTTCGAGCTATCAGGCACTTTGAACTAAGATTTCAGAGTTTTAGGCAAAGGGAAAGATCGATACAGGACCTCCTTTGTTCAACTAGGACAATCAAACATTCAAAGAAAGGTTTCAAAGGTTGAAGCTTTGACTAGCCATGAGTAATCAAGGCATACCATGAATCATAATTAGCATGCATAACAACCATAAATGAAACAAGCAAACAATTTCTTCAGTGATCAAAGAGCAATTAAGAATTCTTTGATATGACTAAAAAGGAAGAAAACATAGAAGCTATAATGAAACAGGAAATCTGAGGTGCCTCCAAGGGCATGTCTCAAATCTATTCTCTACTGTCTTATAGCAAGCAAGAACATGAAATGTGTATGAAAACTAAGAAACATAACAGAGAGGGACACTATACCATTTTACCAAGTCAAGGAATCCAACAACAATCCTCTTTCATCATCCAAAAACATTCAAGAAACTATCCAATGCATGAGACAAGTGTTTCTTCCAAGATTGTATAACCATAGATTGCTCTATATCATCAAGTTCAACCTTTTTTACAATGAAGTCTCTTGGAATATATATGCCAAGATGGAGGAGGAAACCCAACCAAGGCAACTAGCTAGCCATTGGCTCAAAAACAAATATTTTATCTTGTCCTTGAGGCTTTGCAAAGCCAAAGGCACAAAATATCCAATAAAATATATCAAAATGCTAAAAAAGGGAATAAATTTGACATTTTATGACTGGAAATGTCCCAAAATAGCTTAACACACATTTGGAGAGGACACTTTAGAAAACTACCTTTTTTGGTTAAAAAGCACTAAGGGCACACCAATAGAAAATTACCTGTCTTTCGGATGACTTTTGAGGGCCTTCCTGATGTCGAAATGAGGCTTGTGACAGCTTTTTGGAAATATATTGATGTCTAATTTCTAGAACAACTTGAATTTTTCCAAACTGATGCCTGAAATTCTATCAAATACTGAACTGAGTGAAAAAAACCCAAAAATTAGGCCTTGCTGATATGTGGGCAGAGTGTTGAAAAAGTGAGTGTTTTTCGCCTCTTTGGGGGACTAAAACAACTTCAATTTCTCTAAAAATATCTGATTAGATGCTCATAAATTTAATGCATCCAATGGTACCACTCTCAAGAGCTGAGGATGCTCCAAACAAAAATGGTGGCGCTCATGATTTTATGCAATTAGGCCCAAAAATGTCAAAAAACAAGAACATGTCAAAATTCACTCAATTTTGGTGATCAAGTACCTCAAGGATTCTTAGAAACATGTCTAGAATATCGGGCCAAAATTCCAAGCCTAGAGGTGTCTTTCTCCTTTTTTCTCACCGGGCGCACTCTTTGGGCGATTTTGAGTTTTTCTTGTGCATCCTTCAATTTCCTTCGTGCAAACTGATTTGGCCTTTTGTAGTGCCCGTTTCTTCTGATATTCTTTACTGATTCACCAAAACAAGTTGATTCAAATGATCTATGAAAAATTTTCCCAACACAACACCTCTTTTCTCTTTGTAATTCATTGTGTTTCTTGGATGCTAGCAAACAAACATTTGTCAAATGAAAACAAAAATTACTTTTTATCACTGTGTTTGGGCAAGAGATTTTAAACAAGATATGTTTGTGGTTTTTTTTGAAGAAGAATCTCTTTTTGCTTTGGCACAAAAACCCTCCCTTCAAACACTACCTCTCTTTTTGATTTGGCAATGGCACATTTGAAAACAATGCTTTAAAGACTCTTTGCAATTGACAAAACCTTATCTTCTAGCCACTGTTTTTCTCTGAGTTTTAACAAACAAATTCCTTTTGCAAACACTGTTAAGACACTTTCCAAAACTGATTTGAAGACCTCCAAACACACTCTTTTTTTCTTCTAGCAAATGTGAGTGTTCTTAGTTATTTCATAGCATAAAGAACACTTTCAAAATGGCACATTAGTCCTCTCTTCTTTCACTGTTTCTATCCTTTTGATGTATCAAACAAACTACCCTTTGCAAGCACTCTTTAAGACACCTTTAAACAAACTTGAAACCTCTTTACAAACTCTGCTTCTTTGATTCTGGGGGCTGCACAAATTCTTAACTATCTCACAACACAAAAGGAATTCTTTAATCTGACCAAGCCTTCATCCCTTTTACCACTGTCCAGATGATCTTTTAAACTATTTTAAGACCTCTAGAACCTTTGTTTTTTCCTTCTTAGAAACTTTGTACATTCTAAGCCATTTATAGAAAGAAAAACTTCTTAAAATGACACATCAACCATTATCCCTTTCACTGTCCCTCTGTGGTTGTTAGAAACAAAAGGGATTTATTGAAAACACTCTTATAACATACTCCTTCAACTGATTTGAAAACCTTTACAACTCTGTCTACTTTCTTTTAGAGATTGTGCATACTCTAAGCTATCTCATAGCACAAAAGGACTTTCAACTTTGCATATCAAACCATCTAAACAACCCCTTTCCAAACAGATCTTCAATAAAACTATGATGATTTTTTACCTTTCAATCCCTATTTTGGTCTTTGAAACTTGTGAACAAACCCCCTTCAAACTAAAACTGAGGAAAAATACAAGAGACACATTTGGAGAAGGTTTCTTGATGTGATCGGAGGTGAAATTTTGTGGGAAAAATTTCTTGGGAAAATTTTGAAATACTGTGTTGTTGGTAGGCATGGGTGTTGCACAGGCGTGCCGCGCTGTGTGTCAAAATGCATTGTAAAAACCTACAGGCCCGGCTCGCAATTTTCCAGGTGCGCCTTACGTTTTTGCAGCCTGTTTTGGATGCCTTCCTCGTGTCAGAATTTGGCCCGAGATGGATTGTTGGACAGATATGGAAGTATAATTTCCAAATATTCTTGATTTTTTTCATTTGGTGTCCATTTGGGTTTTCAAAAATTGACTGTCCCAACACTGGTCAAAATGGTGAATTCTGGTGCAGAAATTCTCCCGTGACATCTGTATTTTTTACATTTCGCATAAAAAATGATACCTGTGTAGAAAATGAAGGAGGTTTTTCTTCTTGAACCTATTATGGACAAAAACCTCTCTCACTTTTGTCAATTTCATCTCTTTTTTGTCAGAAAATCATTTTGAAACAAACTGCCTGGGCGCTTATTAACCTTTGTTTTTGTGAAGCGAAAGAGATGTTTCTTTGACTGAAAGTGAAACATGTTTAATCACCCTTTAAAAATTTTAATGAGCTAATTCATAGTGTAAACATTTGGAGGGCTTATCCTCTACCTTTTGTGAAGGAGGCCTATGTTTGACAACTTCATGGGTGCTTTTTAACCTCTGTTTTACTTCTCTTTAAACTGCATTTCTCCACAACGGTCCTGTGGAGACCTATTAACCTAAAGCAGATCTGTGAGACCTTTACCAAAGCTATAATATTTTGAACAAATTTCAAACAAATATTGCCAGCAGTCTTTGTCAATAATCACTCATGTGTTTCACTATTTCATGAGGTGAAAAAAAAAATCTTTTGAAATCTGTCTTTGATCCTTTACTAGCTTTGGAAGGAGATTATGTCAGGAAAACTACTCAAGTTGTTCATAGTCACTGTCAGGATTTATGTTTATGATGAAAAGGCTCCTCTCCATGTAATCCTCTAGTCCCTTGCCTTCAATTTGTAGGAGGCTCCCAAACATCTTGTCTTTATCATCTGAAGAAAAAATTACATACAGACCACAATGAAGCTTTTGATAACCTAATTGTGTAAACCCTCTCATTTATGAGTTTTGTCAACATATTTGTTTGTCATAAAGCGGTTATCAATCATAGGACTTGACTTTGTTGGTCTATAAGGGAGGTTACCATGAAGGATCACTACTGCAGCCCTTACAACCATATAAAACAATAGTGCTAGTTCTCGGATTTGTGTACAAGGGGGATCACTACAAACACACTGTTGCAATACTTTGATAATGAGCCTTCAACCTTATCATGAAGCTTTTCCTCTCATTTATCACTTGATGGATTTAGCTGATGATGAACCATAATGGATTTGTAAAAGTGAGAATGTCCTTTTCACATACACCTGTGTGAAAACTTCCTTATATTATTTTGCAGATATGGCCAGAGCCCAAACTTTGTTTATCAACATCACCATTCAAAAAAAGGCCCGCTTTAATTAAAAATATCATCTGTGATTTATCCTTGGAGGGATGTTTTTATAATCGTGAGATCAATGGTCTTTTAACAACAATATGTTGACCATTCTTTGCAATATGAAAAGGCCTTCAACCTATCATCTCTCATTAACTTACCACTAATTTTCAACCTTGTATTCCCAATAAGAAACTTACTTAAACACCATTTGAAACTCTGCTGATGCATCTTTTGTTCATCCCTTGGAAGGGGGTGGCCTACAACAACATTGAAATCCTTTAAAAACATGTTGGCCCTCTGCTTGTTTATGAAGGAGGCCACAACATGCCTTTCTAACCATATGCTCTTGATTGAAGGAGGTTTACAGCTGTGCTTCTAACCATTTGCTATTTTTAAGGAGGTTAACATAGTCATGATAGCTTATCTATCTCGAAACTGTGTCATCTTTCTTTGCAATCACCAAGGATTGTTTTCTTGGATGTCTGCTCTTCTTTTGGATAAGATGGTCTATGTGAACTGTAACCTCAAGTGATAGCCTTCTAGTTAAACATTATTGTTAGCCCCCTATAAATTCTTGACAAGCAAGCAGGGGGCTAAATCATTTTTGAGCCTTCAAGGAATGCATCTCCCCTGAAGACACATCATCCTTGAAAGCCTCTTCATGCCCTCCGCCCTGTGATTTACTTCTACTGCTATATCCATCTAAAAAGCCTCTCTGATTTTGACAATTTTGTTCCTAAAGGCCTACATTCGCCCCTTGTATCCCTACAAAATGCCCCATTATAGCCTCCTTTTCCCTTTGTCAAAGTTCCCCTTCTATCCCCTAAATTCCCCCAAAACTCCCTTTACATCCTACCCACACCCTTGGTTTGGCCTAATTTCCCTTTCTTCCCCCTATCGTTACCCTTCATAGGCCTTAAAATGCTCCAAAAATGGACAAAATAACCATATGTTCATGTCTAGTGAGGGCTTAGCACCTTTTGGCCCCAGCCCCTTCACCCTTTTCCTCCACGTGTCCCGGCGTCAGGACCAGGCGCCAAGGTGGAAGGCGCTTATCTCAAATGGTTATCGGGTGATTTTTTCGCCGTCGATCTGTTCAGATCTGATGGTTGTCACAAAATATCTTCGCACCCATCTTCTCCCATTCACCGTCCAATCATATATCAACCGTCCATTTTCCCACAGATCGATGGTCCGTATTCCCTCCACCTGGTGGTCCCCGCAATGCGCACTGTTAATAAACCACCGGTTTCCATCGCACCGCGTTTGGAGGTTGGGCGGTAATTTTTATTTCGGAGCGATTCCACTCATCGCATGACACGTGGCTCCACGCACTATTCATAAACCGCCCTCCATCGTGTGTTATCATTCGGCGTTTGCCCCGATGCGATATCGTTGTGCGCCTTCGGATCTGAGGCAGGCCATCAAACAACGATCGCTCCGTGAAGTTGCACGGGAGTTAAACCAAGGAAACCGTACCCTTGGCCCACTGTCCATCACCCTCCGACGCGTTCCCAGCCATTGATCTCCTCCTGAGATCCTACGGTCCTGATATAAAGTCAGCCCCGCCACCACCACGTCACCATTCCACATGTCTTCACCACATGTCCATCCGTCTCTTTCATATTTCGTTCAAAAGTCAATTTTCAACTATTTGCATTCAAATGTTGCTACGCTCCGCCCACATCCTCCAGAACATGTTCCACTGTTAAGTTGCATGTTCCACCATGATCCTACACTTTCCGCCATCTCACCATTCTGCACGGACATTATCGTCATCCCCGTTGCATCCACCACATCCATGTGTGGTTTTCCTAACAGGTTTTTGTGTTTTGCAGGGTTATCAGATGGTGAAAGCCGCCATGATTACACAGTCTCTATTACAGCGGCAAAAAACTCAGAAAGGACCATTTTTCAGAGGCCGAGATCACGAAGAAAGCCTTGGAAGGAGCCATGACAGGACTTGCATTAAAAGAACAGGGTTTGAACTCTGTAAAACCTCCCCAGAGCCATTAAAAGCGCAGATTTCACCGACAGAGACAGAAATGGAGCAGTAGAGAGTTTAAGGCATGAAAATGGAGATCTTTGAGCCTTAACTCAGTGGTTTAGAGGCAAAGTACCAGATTGAAGACATTATGGATCACACAAAGGGTACAGAGCTCATACATTAATGTATATCAGGCTTTCTACATCAGCATAATTTTTTTCTGCATGAAAGGACACGATGCACATAATTGTTTCAGTCTACATTGAGTCCAAGTAAAGATTTCCACCCTGACGGAGCAGTCCTATGCTACCAAAGCATTAGTTATGCAGCATGGCAGACCTCAAAGTCATCTATCTGCCTTTTTTTTATTCACCAGAGTACTACAGAGTACTGCAGCCAAAGTACACCGAAGGCATACCTAGAGTAAAATGCAGCCAAACGAAGACCACTCTTCCATCCAGAGAGTACCAGAGATTAATGCTCAGAATTTAAAACTAAATTGGCTTTGACCCTCTTTCTTTTTTGAGTTTTAATGCTTCATTTAGTTTTTCACTTACCTCCTCCACTCTCTTCAGCTATAAAATTCATGAAGAAGCTCATTTTAAAGGTTGTTGATCAGTTATTAGTGAATTGCAAGCTGTTCTTTTGAGACATAGTCTCTGTGTAAAGTTGTAAGATAGGCCGAGGAGGATGTTTTCTGACTGAGTATCTAGCTATTGGCATTTTTTTACTTGACTCGTGTTGCTTTTTAATATGACAAGCACATTTCTTTGGATCCTGATCTAAAGTAGCGGTGATGTTTTTCTATCTCTATATTTGTGTTTAACTTGCATTCCGTTTCATTTCATTTCTACTGGCTCGCATCAGAAATCTGGCATAGGATTTACCCTTGTTAGGTACCCTATGTTTCTGCTCTCCTTGCCTTTAATGTTTTCTACTGAATGTGTTATCTAAGAGTTTATTTTAGTTATTTTAACCAACGTAGTGGATGTTGTTGCCTGCTAGCTAATGTATGAATTAATGAATCTTTTCTTAGATGTTCTTGTTAGGATTTTAATTGAAATAATTGGGAACATGTTGAAGCCCCGAAAATTGGGTCTACAATAAGGGGGATACCCACCCGGTCCGGACCTTGGTTAGGAGCTCCTTTTCCATTTGGTGTAGTGGGTCTGACTGGAGATGATGGGACCGGTTTCCCAATATGTGTGTGTGTGTTGAGAATAGATATTTCCTTTCTAAAAAGGTTCCTACGTGAAATGCTTTTATTCTATTTTTAATCTAATCATATGCAAATTGTATTCTAATTTAAACATAAATATCTAATTCTAAACTAAACCCAGGATGTAATCTTGTTTATGCGATCTAAAATGATTTCGAATAACAACCGATAATAAAGATTATTCAACTGTTATAAGAAAAGAATTCAATAAAGATAAACCATTTCATATAAAAATTTAGATGAAACAGTTATGAAAAACATATCGCATAATAAGCTATTCATACACAACATAAATAAATAGCCATCACCGTACAGAAGTTCCAAATGATAACTTAAGCATTCAAGCATCAATATATAAACAACTGAACATAAATATTACTTTAACACAGAAGCAGAAATAGTTAAAAGATAAAAGTACCATTTATAACTGGTTCTACTCATGAGCTAGAAGCAATAATGATTTATCTCTTCTTAATCCAATATCTACTAAGAGTACAAAAATGCAACATCAGTAGCAGATATTAGACACATATATCAATAAATCTCATTCCATTCATTCATCAAAACCTCCTCTGAGGGTGCAGAAGTTCATGTTCTGAGGACAAGTTTTTGACAAATTTCAGGACCCTTCTCTAAATGCATGAGAAGGGTTTAAATACTACTAACTAAATCTAATTATATTTTATTACAAAAATTTAGGATTCGGTTTAAATGACCGTCCTTTTTTCTAGGAAAAAAATAAAGTAAAAGTAAAACTAAATCTAAAATTAAAAACTATCAACTAACTACTTACGAATCTGATCTTTGAATTTGCTAGCATCCAACATTGATTTGAGAAGAGGAGGCTAGCCGACTTCAGATTTTAATTGTCCCGAAAAAATGGAATCGACAAGTGTTGGCGCAATCTTCTTAGCAGAATTAATGATGCAATTAAGAGCACTGCATTGACTGTGTGGTTTTACCAGATATGTCCAGTAAGAATCCCAATTTAACTTTGTCAATCCTTGAATTGATTTTGCCTTTTCCTCAGTTTTCTGTTCCACTCTGTTTGCAATTGCTGGGCTTGTGGTAGGTATCCTGGAATAGTTTCTGAAATCGAATTAAATTTGTGCAAATTTTCATTTACACAATTAGTAATGTTGCTTACTGCTGTAGCTGCTTCCTCTACTGCTTTTTTCGCCTTTCTGATCTGTGCATCCCAATTATTGAAGAGAATTTCTTTATGACCGTCATTGATAATTGGTGCTCCTGCTCTTTTTCCTTCCTCTGTCTTTTGCCATGCCAAATAATTAGTAACTCTTTCATTAGTTAAATCATAATCATGTAGTAATTCTACGACATGATTAGTAATTTTATCACTTTCTTGACAAAAAGAGTTCCATTGTGAGATTTTCTGGCATAATATATCTTGTTGTTGCAGTAGTTGATTATTCAAAGAAATAGATTCTGAGATAAACTCTGTAAGCTTGGGGTCGTCTTTATGCATCTCTTGCATAATCTGTATTTGTTTCTCTTTTTCGGCCAAGATTTTCTGATATCCGATCTGCATTTGATGAAACTCTTGCTGTAACTTTTCAAATTGTATCTGTGCTTCACTGTTAGCATGTGCTTGTTGCAATTGTTGTTGCAGAACTTGTATTTGATCCTCTTTTTCATTTAATAATAGCCGTACCTCAAATGCTTTGTTGATAGTTGCGGAGGCATAAGCTCCCGTAATCTGGGATAATTTAGTAAGATTTTCAGTTGGATCCATAGTAGGATCTTTCCATAAAACATCCAATTGTTCTGCATCAGTAGAGAGCACACTTTCTATTTTCCTTTTCTTTCTTTGCTTTCTTAATACTGCTTTATGTTGTGGGCTATAAAATATATCCAGAGGAGGAATTTCATCTATTTTAAGTACAAGCTCAGAGGAGGGAGTAATAGGTATATGTTCTGTTTCTGTGACATTGCCACTTATTTCTGTAACCAAACCTTTTGCTGTCTGTACAGGAGTTTGTATGTTATGTCCTTCAACATTAATCAAATCATTAAATGTTTCCCATTCTTTATTTAACTGAGTGCTGATGGATGGTTGCTGTACATTAAGAGGTGGAAGATTCAACTGTGGAGTGGTTGAAGTCTGTTGTTGTGAAAGCTCTTTTGATTGAGCTGTATCCTTCACTGAGCCTTCACTTTTATCATTATTAGATTTTTTAGAATGTTTAGAAGTTTCTTTGCCAGATTTTGACTTAGACCTTTCTGTATCTGAGCTGCCACGGAGACTGACACTAGGAGTTGGTTCCCTTGCGGGTTCTAAGCGCAAATTATCCAAAGGAATAGTGGTCAATCTTATTTCTCTGTATATTTTAAACTCTTGAAATTATTCTGGGGAGAACCGTGTTTGAGCTAAATGAAAAATTTCTTTAAATGAACATTTTTATTGAAACATATCATCAAAAAGATCTTCTTCTCCAGAAAATACTCTTACTTTGACTGCAGTGGTGAAATCCTTGAAAACACCATATGGATCAAATAGCCTTCTCGGAAACTTAAACAATTTTAAACATGTAATATTGTTTACTTCCTTAAATTCATGACCAACATCAAATAATGAAAATGCTCCGCAGGACATAGTAAATTGTGGCCAGATGGCTTTCTTTTTATCCTTTAATTATTTTGTCAAACCTCCCTCTCCACAGGTTTGATATGCAATTTCCTGAGCTATGAGTTTATCTGGAACATACAAGGGTAAAACATGAGGAGAAGCAAAGCTTTCAAAAACCCTCACATAAGTAAACAATTCTTCTCCAAACCATCTTGCAACATGGAGAATGTCTACTTCTGCTTCAGGGGATAACCTTGGAGCATCCTTATTATACAACACTCTATACAGTGGCAACATTATGCCATGGAAAATCTTGTAAAAATGAGGAATGAATTTTGATTCCCACAATTCTTTGTGATAAACATGAATGGGTAGGGGATCCTGAATTGTCCATTGCCAACCCATTAAAGGGAACTTAGAAACAAAGTAGATTGAATCCATAACATAGGCAAATAGATAAAAAGGAGGATAAATCCTCTGAGAGATAGTCCGTTTTGACCGGTAATTGAAAATAGCCATGGCTAAATTATCAGACAATATTTTAGCCCAGTCCACAATGATAGCGTTAACAACAACATTCAATAAGGGAAGCCATTCAGGCAAAAAATTATTAATGTCAGGCTTTCCAAAAAGCCTACATAGCATAGCGGCAGCAAAACAATATGGAGAAGTGAGTGAGCCAGTACTGTACATACCGTGTTTATCTTTTTTTAGTGGTTCATCTGTTTTGGACCATTCCTTGGTGCATTCCACCAAATTTTCATTTTCTTTGGCAGATTTCTCCATAAATTGTTTGTTGTAAGTTGCCTGAGGCTCCGACAAATGATACATAAGCCTCAAATATTTTGGAGTAAATGACCCGATGAGCTCTTGACCTTGAGTTTTGAATTGTTTGTCCGTAATATCAGTGCTATCCAGCACCCATTTTACCATGTCTGTATATGGAAGAATTCTTGGTCTTGCTGATACTCAGTGTAAAAATGAACAAGCCAACTCTGTAAGAGATGCTTCAGAAGAATTTCTTGAGCCTACAGTAGCGGCAACATCCATTACCCTTGGGTTCTCTTCTTCAAGCAAATTAAACATACCCTCCCAAGTGGTGATACCAGCGTCCTTGTTGCAAGCATTTTCTGCGTAGAAGGATGCCATCTCTTTACTTTTAGAACTCGGAGCTTTCTCTTTCTTTCCCATAATACTCTGAATATTGCTTTGTATAGTCTTTCGTTCTTCGCGCCTACGGTTTTACGAATTAAGTGAGAATAATGATATGAGAAAGGTGACAGGATAGTTTTAAATGCTGAAGGCGTATGAAATATATTATTTTAACGTGAAATAACCTTTCAATCAAAAAAAAATCCTTTTCATTAATAATTGACAATCCATTCATTAATTTGACATCAAAGCGCATAACGGATATCGATTTATGGAAATATTTTCTTTGTACAATGAGCTTTAAGAATGTGCGATCCTGCGATCTGCGATTTGCTTTGCAATATCGCAAATCGCAATATCCACATCATCGCAATATCACAAAATCCGCATCATCGCCATATCACAAATTGCAACTTTCACAAATCACAATCTCGTAACATCGCAAAATCGCAATATCGCAAAATATATCATATGAAAAATATCCGTTAATATATTTTCTGCGATATGCAATTTGCGATAAATATTTTAATGCGTAGTTTTTGGATTGCGCTATCGCAATTTAGAATTTAGAAGATTCTGCTTTGCAAAAGATATATTTTACTTTTTTGCGATGAATGCGATATTTTCTTCAAAGAAAGTTTTTATTCTAATCTGTCATAAACTTAAGTTTATTTAAATATTTTCCAAAGAATTTTCTTAAGTTAATGATAGTAAGTTTTATTGAAAATGAAAACAAACATTAATTAATTTTTTGGATTTTTAAACTAAGGGTCCCCACTTATTTAGTATTATTACTAATACTAAATAAGGAGGGGGTTGTTGTTGGCCACAACAATTGGCTATTCACTTGGAAGAACCAGTTATCTTTGCTTTTCTTTTGGATTTTCTAAACTTTTCAAAACAGAAAATTTTCCAGAAAATCAAACTTTATTATAAAAAGACAAAGTACGTTATGCTTTAATCTATAAATGATATTTCATTTCTTCTATGTTCAACTTTGACTATTCACTTCCTCAAGCTAGTATTTGTATCTATATCAGTCATTACTTGGTTTAAAAAGATAAAAACAAAAGGCTTCTCTGTAAATCAGTTTTTAAATATGCTCATTTGTCGTAGGTAGAGCCACTGCTGCTAGCAAGCGTCTATAGCCTCGACAGGGTTACCTATTACCCAGCAATGATCCTGTGTCTCACTTAGAGAAATATACAATTTTCAAAGAGAAATCCATATTCACACTTGTTGCTTTTATTTTCTTTTTTTACCCTTAAATAACAATGTCTTGGTTTGGTAGCCAATTTATGACAGTGCCATTCACTTGATTTATAACTTTGCTGAACAAGCTGGCTCATGATGAGACCCCTTGCCTTTTGATTGCAGTAATCTTGATTCATTGCCTTGTTGTGCTATGCAGTATTGGCAAAGTCAGCAAGCTATAATATTTATGATCATGATAAGCCGGCTCGTGATGAGACCTCTTACTCTTTAAGATAAAGTGTATAATTGGATTACTCCCTGAACATTGTAATTTTCTGTGGGGAGGAAGTCATTGTTTCCTTAAGATAGCTTTGGACGACAATGATAGAGCTTTTTGGAAAGAACTTTTCTACAGAGAATCTTCATTTTGTTATAGATACCTTTCATCGAACTGATATAAAACATCTTCCTGCTAGAAGTTGCTTTTCATCAAAATTTTCAAAGTTGAAACTAGTATCATTTCTAGACTAAAGCTTTTAACTGTATCTTTGAATAATAATGATCAATATTCTAAAAAGAATTCTATTTATATAAGTGAAGAAATAAAATCTAAAATAGAGAATTTGTATCTTTTTCATGAATTCCAAATGTAACCGTTAACAACTGGTTTTATTAAAAATAAAGAAAACTAATATACAAAATAGAAGAATAATATCCTATGGAAAATATTTTTTGAGGATCTGTCCATTAACAGGTAAAGACTCTCTTTTTCCTGTTAAATCTTGTAACATAAAAGTAGATGGACCTAAGATCTCTGCAATTTGGAAAGGACCAAGCCACATTCATTGAAATTTTGTATGTTTTCCTTTTTCTTCATGAGCCTTGTTCCATTTTAAAACTAGATCTCCTATCTGAAAATCCTTTCTGGTTATCATGTTTGAATGAAAAGAAGCTTTAACTAATGCTTGATGATGAGCATGAGTTACTTTGGCTTTTTCTCGTTGTTCTTCTAGCTTAATTATTTCCATCTGCCTTAATTGTAAATAAGAAGTTGGTTCTTCATCAATATATTGGACTAAGGCTAAAGAAGGGATTTTTAGATGAGTTGGAAGAACCACTTCTCTCCCATAAACTAAATTAAAGGGATAAGTGACAATAGAAGCCTTCTGCGTTATTCGATCTGTCCATAAAGCATATATTAAAGACTTATGCCAATTTTTATGATTTTGATCAATGGCTCGCTTGATTATTTTGATTAAGTTTTTATTTGTGGATTCAGCTAACCCATTTCCCTGTGGATAATAATTGGCAAAATATTTAAGTTTGAAACCTCTCTTGAGTGCAAATTCAGTCATAGCATTACCAGAAAAATACGATGCATTATCAAACATTAAAGCAGAAGGTAAACCAAACCTGGTGATTATGAACTGATCTATGAACTCGATGATGTGTTCAGCATTAGCAGTCTTAAGAGGAACTGCTTCTACCCATTTCATAAAATAATCAGTTGCTGTAATTATATACCTATGTCGTTTGGAAGAGTGAGGAACGATCTCACCTATTATGTCCAAACCCCATTGATCAAAAGGTTGCTTAATGTTGACTGGTTGTAATGGCAATGATGGTTTCTTTTGTCTTCCAGTCGTAGTTTGAAAAATTTGACATTTCCTTGCGTAGCTATGTGAATCTTTGAATAATGTGGGCCAGTAATAGCCCGCACGGAGGATTTTATGTGCAGTTGCATCTCCAGCATAATGTCCACCTGCTGGCCCATCGTGAAGTTCCTGCAAGACTTTTTCAGCTTCAGATTTCTCCAAACATCTAAGAAGAAAAAAATCATAATTCATTCTAAAAAGAACATCATTTACAAGTTGATATTATTTAGCCTTCAACCTTAGAGCTCTTTTCTTGGTGTAATCGAGATTTGGAGGTGCATATCCATTCTTCAGATAAAATATGATATCAGCATATAATGATTCAACATCGTTTAGGCTTACCTCATATGTTTGTATTTCTTCAGATGGTTTTTCAGAAATAAGCGATGCTCCAGCTAGTATTTTTCAAAAACCTTGACCTCTTACACTATTTGCTGGTTTAATTTCTACATCATATTCTTGTAAGGAAGTAATCCAATTGGCTCTTTTATCACCCACATCTTTTTGGACTAAAATATTTCTTACCGCCAGAAATGGTACTATGATCTTTGTATGGGTTTTAAGTAAAAAGGGTATGAAATATTTAATTGCTTTGAAAACAACATAAGCTTGTTTCTCCACATCTGAATAATTCAATTCATCTCCTTGTAAATTTGAACTGAAAAAAGAAATTGGAGCTTCTGCTTTGTCTTGATTTGCTTGAGTGAGTATCGTAGCATAAGATTTATCAGAGGCAAATGTATACAAAATAAAAGGATCAAAAAAATTTGGAGTTGCTAAAGATGGAGCATTAATAATTACTTGTTTGATCAGATTGAATGCCTCATATTAATCTTTGCCCCATTTGAAGTTTGAATTATTTTTAATCATTGCTTGTAAAGGAGATACAATTCTCAAAAAATCTGGCACAAATCTCTTTACAAAATTAATCTGGCCAAGAAAAGATTGCATAGCTTTCTTGTTGTGAGGTAAGGGTATTTCAGAAATTTCTTTGATTCTATCATGGTCAATATGAATTCCAGATTTTGATACTATGAATCCCAGAAGTTTTCCTTCACTTAATGCAATTTTTTTTTTTTTTTTTCGGATTAAGTGAAATTCCATACCTTTGACAACATTGAAAAATCTGCTTCAAATCTCTAAGATGATTGGTTCGTTTTTTAGAATATACAATTATATCATCCAAGTAAATTACTACTGATTTGTTAACTAATCCCTTGAAAGCAATGTCCATGGCTCTCTGAAATGTGGTGCCAGCATTGATCAGACCAAAAGGCATCTTTTGATATGCGTAAGTGCCCCATTTGGTTCTGAATGTAGTTTTCAGTTGATCATCAGGATGAACCAATACTTGGTTATAGCTAGAGAAACCATCTAAGAAAGACATTAATTCTGATCCACTGCTTTTACTTTTATGTCTTTGCTCCACCAAAACGAGAAAATTATCTTTTTGGTAGGCTTTATTAAGATTTTGAAAGTCAATGCAAATTCTAATATCTCCGTTCTTCTTTCTAATAGGAACCATGTTGGAAACCCATTTAGAATGTCGAACGGGAAAAATAATTTTGGCTTTCAATAACTTATTGAGTTCAGATTTGATCTGATTTTCTAAATTGGGATGGATCTTTCTCAGCTTTTGTTGGACAGGTTTTTCATCATTTATGATTGGGATAGTATGTTGGATGATATAAGTGTCATAAGTTTTGAGTTCATCGTAGTTCCAAGCAAAGACACTTTTATATTGTTTCAAAAGACAAACATGTGGCAAGGGGTAAATCCTACGCGGACAGAGGCGATCCCTACTAGCCCAGCACGGGTCTAGCAACAATCATCAAATGCTACGGCGCAAGTTCCTAATTGCGAATAAATAAGCCAACGATGGAGGCCTACCTGGAGTCCAGTGCTATGATTCGTAGAAGAGACAATGTTCTTGTTCCTCAGCCTTGGCAGATCACGATCCCCACGATCTCCGTGGAAGGACACCTGCACATGCAAGAAACAACACGAATACAAGCATAAAATCCAGAATACGCAACTATATATCAGTCAGAAAGGATATAACTCATCATTATCATAAGTGAAAAATAGAGTGGAACCATAACCAGTAGTCATTCATTAATAAGCAATCGAAAGAGAGTACAACCAATGTTCTGACGCTGAGGTCTCCTTCGGAGGGGTTCCAGTCGTGCACGTCTCGCAAAGCCTGCCAAGGATGGGACAAGCCTCTCTTAGAGTCTCTCGACGATAGTCTTCTTGCTTGAGTCGGCCTTAAGGGAAGAATGAGGGCTCTTGCAGCATGAAGGCTCTTAGGAATTTGGAGATTCAAAGCTTAAGCACTTCAAGACTAGCTTGCAATGGCAATGAGCTAGCTTTTATAGATAGAGGAAGGGGAGTTGGGATCCCTATAATCGTGGGATTGGCCCTATCTTCAAGGAAGCTTCCATGAGAGGTGGAAAACCACTTCCCTTTCATGGAACTCCCGGAGCCAAACCTCCCAACTCAAGATAGATAGCAGTTCCTTAGTCTGTTGAAACGAAACTTCCACCATTCTTATTTAAAAAACACTCCTTAAATTGGCTGGCGTGACTGCGACTCTGGGACAGAGCGCCAGTTGGTGCGGCCTCTTTGTAGGATTTTCCTCATTGGCGCGAGTGATGAACTGTCTACCCGCGCCAATGCAAAAAGGGATGTTTTTATGGTTTTTTGCAAGGAGATGTCTTTAGGGCAATTGAAGCTCATGTTTAGAGGAATGTAATGATAATGGTTTCAAGGCATGACATTACTCACAGGTCACATAATGGGCCCTGCAATGTGCGGGACGGGGAATGGTAGGGACGGTGACAAATTACTATGTAACAGATGCCCCCTAAAGCATGAGGCCCTAGAGAGAGAGAGGGGTGAAATGCTTTACGAGAACGTGTCCAACTGAAGCTCTGCCGTTGGAAAACCTGCGTGGAGAAATACAACTGATATCTCAAGTACATGATGTATATGCGGTATGGGCACAACCATCCGAAACAGAGTATACTATAATCCAGATCCAGGGTATGGGCGCAGCCATCTAGTGAGGATCGATAAATAGACTCAGGCATGGTCGCAGCCATCCAGTGAATAAGTCATGTAAATAATCGTAATAATCCACAATATCACAGCTTGGATCACAACAGACACAATCCAGGGTCTTGCGCTCCATCTCGACCCAAACAAAGTACAAGTTCAAGCATGCGAATATGTGAGCTGAAGTCGAACATGCAAGAACATCGTCTGATTACCAGCCAATAATGAGAGTTGTTAACAGACGCAAGAGGAACCACCAATAATGACGATGGTCCTCAAGGTACTACAAGTACAATCTACGGCATGTGAATCAATGAGCTAGCGTCGAACACCCGTAGAATCACTCGATCGGAGGCCAATGATGAGAACCTCACGTCGAATGCGACGAACCTGCCATTGAGGCATGCAGGCTCCAAGGTACCATAAAGGAGTCTCTAGATCAACTTCCTGGATAACGAGCTGAAGTTGACAGGAAGTGACCTTGATCGAAGGTGGGCCATAACGTTTCCCACATCATCGACACGAGACAGAGGAACATGATGTTTTTGTTGTGAATCAGGATCATATGAGAATCAGAGGAAGGTTGATATTTGTAGAGGTCAACTTCTCTTGAACATATAACGGCACAAATAATGGTTCTGGCAGTATTTGACATCAATGGATCAGAGGTCATGGTGACTAGGCAATGAGAAGAGGAGAGGTCAAACAGGATTATCCAAACCCACGGAGGCAAGTGAAAAACAAGATGAGATGTCCCCAACCCGACACAAATGCAGACAAGTGCCATGTTCAAGAGTGACATACTGCCGACACGACAATGATGATGGTTCCATTTCCCCCCCACCATTTCTGGCGAGTACCCCAATTATTTTTGATAACAATCTTGAAGGGGATAGCATATGCTTGTAATATAAATCCGCCCTTCGGGCGAATCCATCCTAGTACATTTAACGAGCCCTAGGAAGGAGGAACTCAGAGAACGTCATTTCGACTAAATCCGATGTCATCAGGGTTTAACGAGTCTGACAAAGGAAGAACTCGGTGTCTTTTCATGTTTAGAGAGTTTGAAAAGACAAAAGAAAAGTAAACTCCAAAGGTCTCTTTTCGTAAATATTTCCTCAGATCCGAAAAGGTAGAAAACAATATCTGAGAAAACCTCCTAGTCGTGATAGGCTAGGGTATTCCTTTTTCGTAATCAATCTATCCCAGCACGAAAAAGGGGTAAACGTATACTGGGTAGATGTCGATTCATGTCCATTTTAACGAGATCGAAACGACAAGGGCCTCGGCAATCTTTTCATGTTTAGAGAGTCAGAAAAGCGCTGAAAGATGACTCCAAAGTGACTTTTTCGTGTATTTACCGAGTCCAAAAAAGTATAAAATACAACTCGTTTTCACCGTTAAAGTTGCGGAAAGACCTGTTGTTGCACATACCAAGCAAGCGTAAAACCCATTTCCGACATAACACATTAAAATATGTGGGAAAAATAACTTTTAAAACCTATCCTGTGTCGAAAAAGTTATAAATATGCCAAAATGGTAAAAACAAAATTACATTTACTATTTACCTTGGTGAAAAGCAGCAGTGGTCCATTTGGCGTGCAAAACTTCTGACGGTGATTGCGACAGATCCGGTTTACCATTCATATTCTCATCTGTTACAGGTAAGAGGCGCTTCCCTGTACTTCATTTCAATCCGCTTTTTAATAGTTTTTCCTCATGTATCAGACTTCTGTGGCCACTCTTTAAATTTTTAGGGCTGCGCTCATTGGCGCGGGTATCGGGCACGGACCCGCGCCAATGGGCTTTTATATGTAAAGGCCTCGCGCCACCTGGCGCGACTGTTCACAAAAAAGTCGTGCTAGCGGCTGAACCCAAATTTCCGCCTAAAAATTTGAGATTTTAACTAATTTGAATGAATTTTGAAGCCTAACAGAGATCTAATTAAGGGTTTGTGACCATGTGGATGCAGGAAATCAAGCAAAATGGTGATTGAGTGGAAAGAAAGAGAGCATGGAGAAGAGGATGAACATGCCATAGAAAATGAGGCTTGCATGAATGCCCTCAGAAACTGTGGGCTAAAGAAGTTCTTCCTAACACCCTGCTTACGAGCTCAACCTAAGCTCCTCCAGTATCTGATCAATATTTGGGATGAACAGGAACAAGTGTTCAAGTTACGAGGCCAGGTGTTGGAGCTGGAGGTTTCTGATGTGTACTTTATAACCAGACTATCTCGCAGAGGTCCGGTGCCCATCTTGACTGGGAGCAGACCATCTGGCGAGAAGATGGAAGAAGTGATGGCACGAGTGTGCCCAAGGGCACAAATGGGATCAGGGAGTAAAAAGGTGGATATCCATACCATCCTTGATCTGGCCCTGAGGGTAGTTCTACATACCATCACGCGGGCTGCAGGGTCGCAGGCACCGCACGAGGCCACGAAGGCCCAACTCCTGCTGGCCTCAGAGTGCATGACTCCACTTTTGTTTGACTGGGCTACAGGAGTGACAATAAACATGAAGAGACAGCTCACGAAATGCAAGCAAGCCAAACTGAAACAATTCGGCTACGGTTCCATCCTGGTATCGTTTATTTTGGAACGATTACCAATCTTCCAAGGCCAAGGGGCCATCATAGCTGAGCCGATTCCACGAGAGCCAAGAATGGCTCGCTGGGCAGCACTAATGCCTAGAGCTAGAGGAGGCCAACAAATGTCGTGGAGGCTAGAGTTTTTTGGGTGATTGCGGCGCCAGTTGATCGTAGTGGAGGATTGGCCATATGCAGGAACCGATTTCACTGGAGACCCAGATCTCCCACTGCCAGAAGGAGATGACTGGGACGAGGAGTTGGGTATGACCTCATCTCTTTTGATTTTTTTGTTTTATGATTTTTTGTTAATACACATTCGTCCTAACACATTTTTTTATATGTATGCAGATGTGGGCCCCGAGAGACCAGCCGGTATGTCTCCAATCGTGCGGAGGACCATTCTCGCCCCTGATCCTCAGGCAGAGGGTACAGGAGGGGAGGAGTTGATCCAGAATCTCGAAGGTATTGCCCGAGGGATCCCGGACTATGCTCGGCTGGCGGATGTACCGATGGCGTACCAGCGACATACGGTGGGAGTACCTAGTCGACTCCACCGACTTATGAGACGCTTAGTGCGTGCAGTTACATGTTATCATGAGCACCATGCGGATTAGATCTTTAAGGGCTTTTACCACACATATTTTTGAGAGACGTGTTGTGTCCGGATGTAATAAGACGAACTTGTTTATTTTTGATCTTATGTGACACACACTGTGCAAACATTTCCACACACACACATACATATACATATATATATATATATATATATATATATATACATATGATTATTTGGATGGATCTTTTACATGTGATGATGTTTTCTATATGTCATGCAAATGTCTAATACAAATGTAATCTAATGTATCAGTTACATAACAAACAACCCAATGCGAAATGTATTCACACAATGTATCTACTCACACATTTCATTTTTATGCAAGCTAACACACACATATGAAAACTATGCTTGAAATGAGGAAGACGGGCATGCCCCCCAGCATGGTGTCTCAATTCGAGGTGCATGCCCCCCAAGCTTCAGTCCATTGAAAATGGAGTGAAGGTTCAAAACAAAAAGGCGAATTGAACATGCTCGTGTTTCATTATTTTAACGAGGTTGACACACTTAAAAGAACTATCCTCAAACAGCTTGTTTCATTTTTTTTAGGAGCTCGACACAAGTGGAGGAACTATGCTCCAAGAACCTGGTTTCATTTTTTAAAGAGCTTGAAACAGGGAGGAAACCATGCTCTAACCGACTTACATCAAAATGAAAAAGAAGGCGGTGCTTCCAAGAGTTCCACTCCCGATGGAAGGAAAACATCCTGGAAGTCAGGACCTAATGCCCCCAGTACACTATGCACGACGGCGTTATCACTGAGTGTGGGTACAGGGTAGGTAGAAACATAGTTGACCTGCGGTGGAGTAGATACAATGGGTGGATAAAAACCCGAAGGGGGTGATGGTGGACCAGTTGCCACATTAGGACCAAAGAACGAAAGCTGGTCAATGGTCACGATCCATCCTTCATGCAGAAAACAGGCCACACGAAAAAGGGAGGAGACAAGCGCTCCCATGGCATAGGTGTAATCGCGCCGTAGGAGAAGATTGAAATCCAAGGGGCCTGGAATGACCATCACGTCCATATGGATGGTTTTAACTCCAAGAGTAACTGGTAACCTTGGAAGGATCCCCAACGGTTGACTCGTCCTTCTGTTAAAAGTCAACAGATTCTGCGTAACAGGCGCAAGTGGCGGTGAACCGAAAGCTTTCCAGGTAGTTTAGGATAGAATACTAACAGAGGCACCTTTGTCTATAATGGTGCTGGGTACGACCAGACCAAGAGCCTGTACTGTGATCTCGAAAGGCACGTAAGACAGAAGGCAGAATCCTGCAAATCGACTCCAATCAAAGGAGGCGACCAGACTACTCCGAGGGGATACCATCGAACCAAGAAGGTCTTCCCCTGGTGTTACGGAAGAAGGAGCATCCTCCATAACCTCCATCTCGAAGGCAGGAGGGATATCCTTTGGAGCCTCCATCATGGGAGGCGGAGGAGCATCTTCTTGAAGTACAGGGACAGGAGAATCTTTCTCCAAGTCTGAAGAATCTGAAGAAATCAGAAGGACATGGGGGGTGTGAGATCCACTCTCGACAGAAAAGAGCTGGTGCACCGCAGACGGGGCCAGTTCAACCGATCCTACGACCAATGGTTGGTCAGGGACGGATTCATGAATTCGAATTTCTAAGGCAGTGGGATCGACCAAAGATGATTTTTGACCAATTGTAGGATCAACTGGTGGAGGACTCAAAGAAAGCCGATTATAACCAGGTGGAAGGCGTGGTGTAGAACCGGTTGGGTTGTCCAAAAATCGCTTGGCTTCATCCATATAAGGACAAAGGTGAATGGCATGGTGCCCTTCACACATCTTACAGGGATTGGTGATCTTACCCTGCTTCTTAAGAGCCTTATCAGCACCAGTTGAAGACGTGCCCCCAACCTGGATCCAGGAAGTCAAAGGAAATGGCGGACGGCCGTCGGACCATACTTCGAGCACCTTGGGGATGCCGGGGCAATCTCGAAGAAGATGGTCTCCCGTACACAACATGCAATGGAACTTGACTTTCCGTGGAGGGTTGGAAGGTTTATCAAGAGGAGATATTTCAGAAACAGTGGCTACACTTTTAGCCTCTCGCTTATCAGAATTCTTCTTCTTATTCTTCTTAACCACCTGGTTACTCGAATCCAGGCTTTCACCAGGCGAAGTAGAAGAGGAGGACGCAGAAACAGGCGAAGAAGGGGAGAGGTCCACCTTGGAATCAACATGATGTTGTTCAGGTGGAGGAACTGATTGAACAGTAGCGGAGATATTTGGGACCACAGAGGTTGAAAACAACCAAACAGGCAACCCAACAGTTAACCCAGGAAGGGACAACGTCGCCATGTAAGGAGCACCAACATTCCCAAAAGGAGGAAAATGACCAGGATTCCCTTCTGAGGGGATTCCTTGGTTGGTAAAATCTAAAAAAGTTTCCATCAAGACTCAAAACCACACACGGGTTGAAAAAGAGTCAAGACACACGATCAAACGGTCAAAAAGCAAAATCTAAGAGGGCGTGTAATCGTGGGTGATTAATTTTTACCACATTGAAAAATAAGAAACTTTACCGTTTCATGTTTTAAGAGTCGAGAAACGATAAAAAAGATGACTCTATCTCTTTTAGATTTGACACAAGCGTGAAAGGACAAGCACTTGGCGATCTTTTCAAATTTAGGGAGTCAGAAAAGATCAAATGACTGCTCAGGAATACTAGGCAAAAGGGTGTACCAAATAACCGTGAACTGCAATATACACCTTGGTTTCAATAATGAAAGAGAAATCAACCAAGGACTTTCCGTACATGCAGGAAATCTCCCCGAATGCTGTGTTCGGTGTATCACGGGTATAGGGCGGCAGACTCGGCTTCCTATGGATAAAGGATTGAAACCTAGAGGGGTCTCCCTTTATATACGCGACGGTACGGGGAGCACAAGTCCGTACTAGCGCTGTCTAAAGCCAAAAGGCGAACGACAATTACTAGGTTTAAAGACGCCAGAACACGTCTCTAGCCTAGACCTCTAAATGTGTTTCGTTAGATTTCAATGCTGCCTTAGTGTAAATTGAGTAGATTTTAAAGTTGATCTTCAATTACGTTTCAGTTTTCAGGTCCTAACGAATGTGTGGTCTCAAAAATTCCTAAATGCAAAGCTACATTCCACAGTACATCATTTCGTTCGATGAAAACTAGCTACAGAAGAGTTGAAAGCTTTGACACAAACAAAATGATCGGAAGACAATCAATGATATCTCTAATGCAACTAATGAAATCGAAAACTTTTCATTCAAATCACTAATTACTAGTAAAATCGAAAAGATTTCAATTTGCACTAATCAACCAAAAGCAAAAGAGATTTTTTTTTTTTAATGTTTGATGGCTAGATGCACTAAACAAACTAAAAACAAAAGAGAAGCAATTCGAGAAACGATATTAAGAGAGAAAAAAAAAACAAGTTTCACTCGATGACACAAACAATCAGATCTCAAATCGACCAAAGTCTCTCAAAACCAAGAAAAAGTCCCAAAGGTTCCAATGGACCGTGTGATCTAGGTCCAAAGCAAGACCAAACGAAGTTTGAATGAAGAGAAGAGTAATCACCCAAAAATCGCAACGAAACGGTGAAAAACTACTAAGAGAATGCGGAGGAGCAATCAGAGAATCGACTGGACTAACAAAACACCAAAACTCCTAAGGAGGGCTCGATACACAAATCCACTAGATGCCCTAGGGCTTAAAACGTGAAATCGATGGAGAAAAGCAAAAAACCAAAGGACGAAGGCAAATTCCCAGTCAAACAGGACTCCAAAACACTCAGGTAGCCGAAAAACCAAAAAGAAAAACACTGACCAGACCCAGAGAGCTCAAAACTGAGCAAACCCTAATGCCTCACAGGAGTGGCGCAACTGTGAGGTTGTAACTGGCGCCAGAAAGCAATTGGCGCGGCCAATACAAAAGCAACATGCGCCAATTGGCGCGACTGTCGAGCTAAAAAGCGCGCCAGCCGAGTTCCTCAGCCAAAAATAAAAAAATAACTACTCCAGAAGCAGATCAATGATATCCAAGCAAACCAAGAAGTAAAAAACAGCAAAAGAACCCAGCCCAGAAGGCCAACCAAGCAAGAAAAACCATGAAACAATCAAAATGAGACAATCAAAACTAGACGTTCCCCAGTGGAGTCGCCAAATTGTTGAGGAGGTAAATCCCCTCTGCGGACAGAGGCGATCCCTACTAGCCCAGCACGGGTCTAGCAACAATCATCAAATGCTACAACGCAAGTTCCTAATTGCGAATAAACAGACCAACGATGGAGGCCTACCTAGAGTCCAGTGCTATGATTCGTAGAAGAGACAACGTTCCCGTTCCTCAGCCTCGGTAGATCACGATCCCCACGATCTCCGTGGATGGACACCTGCACATGCAAGAAACAACACGAATACAAGCATAAAATCTAGAATACGCAACTATATATTAGTCAGATAGGATATAACTCATCATTATCATAAATGAAAAACAGAGTGGAACCATAACCAGTAGTCATTCATTAATAAGCAATCGAAAGAGATTACAACCAATGTTCTGACGCTGAGGTCTCCTTCGGAGGGGTCTCCAGTCGTGCACGTCTCGCAAAGCCTGCCAGGGATGGGACAAGCCTCTCTTAGAGTCTCTCGATGATAGTCTCCTTGCTTGAGTCGGCCTTAAGGGAAGAATGAGGGCTCTTGCAGCATGAAGGCTCTTGGGAATTTGGAGATTCAAAGCTTAGGCACTTCAAGAATAGCTTGCAATGGCAATGAGCTAGCTTTTATAGATGGAGGAAGGGGAGTTGGGATCCCTATAATCATGGGATTGGCCCTATCTTCAAGGAAGCTTCCATGAGAGGTGGCAAACCACTTCCCTTTCATGGAACTCCTGGAGCCAAACCTCCGAACTCAAGATAGATAGCAGTTCCTGAGTCTGTTGAAACGAAACTTCCGCCATTCTTATTTAAAAAACACTCCTTAAATTGGCTGGCGTGACTGCGACTCTGGGACAGAGCGCCAGTTGGCACGGCCTCTTTGTAGGATTTTCCTCATTGGCGCGAGTGATGAACTGTCTACCCACGCCAATGCAAAAAGGGATGTTTTTATGGTTTTTTGCAAGGAGATGTCTTTAGGGCAATTGAAGCTCATGTTTAGAGGAATGCAATGATAATGGTTTCAAGGCATGACATTGCTCATAGGTCACATAATGGGCCCTCCAATGTGCGGGACGAGGAATGGTAGGGATAGTGACAAATTACTGTGTAACACATACGCTAATTTTTCTTCAGGAGCTAGGCCAAGGCCTAGGTTGATATTTTGTGGTTTGGCATCAGTTCATAGATTTACTAATTCATAATTCAAAGTTTAACTTTGCAGTTTTGAATTGGTAGATCTTTTAAATCAATCTTTCAAATCATAAAGGTCTTCTAACTTGACTACTGATTTCGGCATAGCATTATTGGTGCTATTTTGGAGCAATTGTCTGTAATGTTGGTCTTCATCAATTATCTGATTGGTGTAAGATCATTTAGATGTGAGAAAATTTACAATATCAGGATCATCATTGAAAATCCTCCAATTGGTAACGTTATCAGGAATCGAGGGTCTAAAGATTGATTCAATTGAAAATCGATCAAGACTAAAGTCTTCTGCAGGAATGAGCTTGGAAGCTACGTTAGCTAGGAGGTCTGAGCTAGCATTCTGGATTCTGGGAATTGATGAAATATGAAACGCTATAAAGTGTTCAGTCAGATCTTGAACTAAAGATTGATAATGCTTTAAATGACTTGATAACAATGTATAGTATTGCGTACCTGTTTAATTACAATTTCCGAATCTCCAAAAACTTGTAGATATTTGATGTCTAATCTGATTGCTTTGTATAATCCTTGGACTAAAGCCTCGTATTCCGGGGTGTTATTAGTGCAATAAAACTCAAGTCTGCAAGTTAACATAATTTTGTTTCCCTCTGGACTAACCAAAACGCATCCTGCTCCTGCTCCTTCATTAGACTTGGAACATCAAAAAATAATTTCCAAAATAAAGATTTATTTACATGAGTATCTACAAAATTAATGAATTTAGAACTATCCGTTTGAGAAAATTTTTCTATTTGAGATAAAACAAAATGTTCTAAGTAAGGTGAAGTATGAGAATTAAAATTTCCTAAGAAAGAATCAACTGAGTAATTGCCAATGATATTACTGCCGTATGCAACTGGTTCATTCTCTCCTTCCAATTCTGTTACTATGTATTTCTGATGCTTTTCTTGTTCAACCTTTATCTAATTTGGTTTACCATTGTAAGGAAGCCACATATGCGACCAATCAGTTGCAAAATATCCATGAAGTTTTTCTGACCAATCTCTGCTAAGAATTAAGCCATAAAATTCTGGAATATCTGCAACTAAAATATCAATGACTTGACATACCTTTGGATTAGATGACAGTCTTATGGTAACCTGATTTAATTCGCCAATCACTTCAACTTGCGATCGATCTAGCTGGACTATGCGCACAACAGATTTTTGTGGTTGAATGTTCAACTTTTCACATATTGATTTTGGTAGAATATTAGATGAAGCTCCAGAATCCACTAAACAATTATGCAAATTTTTATTGAAAACTTCATAAGTAAGAAGAAATGGAGGAGTATGAGATCTAGACCTTCCTCTAATTAAAGCGATATTTTCTAGATCAACTTTACTGATCGTATTAGCTAGAGGTCTTCCCATCTTGTTGGAAGCTTGAGAAATCACAAGATCAGGCAAAGGTTTTTCTGGTACAACATGTAATTCTTTCAAAAGTACCTTTTGTTGGTGTTTTAACTTGTTCAATTCATAAAAAGTGATGTTAGCCCTAGTCTTCTTCATGTCTTCTATGATATTATACTCCATTTCATCTGGAACAATCAATGTTCTTGATGGAGTTGATGAATCTGTCTGGACTGGGCTGGTTTGAATTGCTTTAGATGTCATTTTCTTGGGTGGACTTTATCCTTAGTCAATGAGCTTGTGCTCTTTGACTTAGGAGTAGGTTGAGGAGGATCAAGTTTATTTCTACTTCGAGTGCTAACTGGGGATGCTTCTTGATCTTCCTCATCTGGGAGGATAAAATCCCACATACCTTGTACTTCTACGACCTCTTCTTCATCAATAGTTTCTTCAGTAGCAGTTTCCTCTTCTTCTTCTTCTGATTCAGCATTAGTAATAGAATTTGGTGGCTTTGGATCAGTTAAAGGGTTTCTTCTAAAAGGTTTGAAAGACTTTTTAGAAGATGTTTCTGCCACTTGTTTTTTAATGTCAACCATTTCGTTAGACATGGTTTTCAAAACTTTCTGCAATCCTTCTAAATCAAATGGATTTTTTGGTTGTTTTTTCTTGGGATCTTCCTTAAAAGTGACCTTCTTGGATTTTCGTTCTTCTATCGCATTTTTCTTGTCTAGGGCTATGATACGTTTCTCTACTGCTATTGCTTCCTTCATATTTTCTGCTAAAGTTGTTTTGTTAGCCCTATCAACAAAGATTGCTATGTTTGATGGTAAAGCAGAATTGTACCATTCATTTCACACTTCTTCGCTAGGCTTGGAAGTAGTAGGAATTTTGTTTAACAATTTATTGAAACATGAATTAAAATCCTTGACAAGTTCTTTTGAATCAGCTCTAAGATTAGGCAGATCATTGATCAATGTCGCTGTAGACCTGTCATCACCAAATTTAGTCAAAAATTGATCTTGAAGATATCCCAACTAGTGATGGATCCAGATGGTAATGAGAAATACCATGATCCAGCTACTCCTTGTAGAGTATAAGGGAAAAGTCGGACAACAACATCTTCATTAATAACTCCATTGAGATTTATGGACAACATAAAATTGTTTATATGTTCTTCTGCTAGCATGCCTGCTTCAGGATTAAACTTAGGCAGCCATTTTTCAGGATGTGCTGGTAATTGACTGAAGGGTGCAGGCATTAGGACTGCCCCTGGATTATTCCATGGCATTTTGGCCATCGTTGAGATACTAACAGAGGAAAATGCAACAGATGATGTCTGTGATTTGGAAGATGAGGATATTATAATTATAGATGATTGAGAAGGTGATGTGGAAGTTCCAGTGGAGTGGGGGAAAATAGTCTAAAGTGGAGGGGTGCACGGTTGAATTCGTAATGAAGAGGTTGAGATGGATGATGATGATGAAAGAGTCTCACTATCAGACCCTTTAGGTGATTTCCTTGCTCTTTTTCTTGTAGGTAAAGGTAATTCAGTTGGCTGAATGCCAAGCTTCTCACTCTGTAATCTGGTAAGAGGATGAGCAGGGTTATATTGTGAAGTCACACTGCCTTGAGATTTATCAGATATTTGAGGTGATATTGAAAATCACTGAAGTTTATGAATCAAAGATTCAACTTCAGGAGGTTCAATAGTAGATTCTTCTGAAAAGTCAGGGTTTGTAGCATTGTTTGTTCTTCTTTTGACTTCTGGCTCTAGATTTAAAATTTCTAAGTGCGATGGAGAAGTCGGGGGAGATGGTGAGGGTGATTTACTCTCAGAATGGTATTTAGATTTAGATTTACTTGCCATTCATAGTTTGTGGCCCTCCTTCTAGCGCCAAATATGTTGAAGCCCCGAAAATCAGGTCTACAACAAGGGGAATACCCACCCGGTCCGGACCTTGGTTAGCAGCTCCTTTTCCGTTTGGTGTAGTGGGTCCGACTGAAGATGATGGGACCAGTTTCCCAATATGTGTGTGTGTGTTGAGAATAGATATTTCCTTTCTAAAAAGGTTCCTAAGTGAAATTATTTTATTCTATTTTTAATCTAATCATATGCAAATTGTATTCTAATTTAAACAGAAATATCTAATTCTAAACTAAACCCGGGATGTAATCTTGTTTATGCGATCTAAAATGATTTCGAATAACAACCGATAATAAATATTATTCAACTGTTATAAAAAAGGAATTCAATAAAGATAAACCATTTCATATAAAAAGTTAGATGAAACAGTTATGAAAAACATATTGCATAATAAGCTATTCGTACACTAAGCATAAATAAATAGCTATCACGGTAAAAAAGTGCCAAATGATAACTTAAGCATTCAAACATCAATATATAAAAAAATGAACATAAATATTACTTTAACACATAAGCAAAAATAGTTAAGAGATAAAAGTACCATTTATAACTGGTTCTACTCATGAGCTAGAAGCAATAATGATTTATCTCTTCTTAATCCAACATCTACTAAGAGTACAGAAATGCAACATCAGTAGCAAATATTAGACACAGATATCAATAAATCTCATTCCATTAATTCATCAAAACCTCCTCTGAGGGTGCAGAAGTGCATGTTTTGAGGACAAGTTTTTGACAAATTTTAGGACCCTTCTCTAAATGCATGAGAAGGGTTTAAATACTACTAACTAAATCTAATTATAGTTTATTACAAAAATTTAGGATTCGGTTTAAATGATCGTCTTTTTTCTAGGAAAAAAATAAAGTAAAACTAAAACTAAATCTAAAATTAAAAACTATCAACTAACTACTTATGAATATGATCTTTGAATTTGCAAACATCCAGCATTGATTTGAGAAGAGGAGGCTGGCCGACTTTAGATTTTAATTGTCCCGAAAAAACTGAATCGACAAGTGTTGGCGCGATCTTCTCAACAAAATTAATGATGCAATTATGAGCACTGCATTGACTGTGTGGTTTTACCAGATATGTCCAGTAAGAATCCCAATTTGACTTTGTCAATCCTTGAATTGATTTTTCCTTTTCCTCAGTTTTTTGTTTCCACTCTGTTTGCAATTGCTGAGCTTGTGGTAGGTATCCTGGAATAGTTTCTGAAATCAAATTAACTTTAAGCAAATTTTCATTTACACAATCAGTAATGTTTCTTGCTGCTGTAGCTGCTTCCTCTGCTGCTTTTTCTGCCTCTCTGATCTATGCATCCCAATTATTGAAGAGCATTTCTTTATGACTGTTATTGATAATTGGTGCTCCTGCTCTTTTTCCTTCCTCTGTCTTTTGCCATGCCAAATAATTAGTAACTCTTTCATTAGTTAAATCATAACCATGTCATAATTCTACGACATGATTAGTAATTTTATCACTTTCTTGACAAAAAGAGTTCCATTGTGAGATTTTCTGGCATAATATATCTTGTTGTTGCAGTAGTTGATTATTCAAAGAAATAGATTCTGAGATAAACTCTGTAAGCTTGGGGTCGTCTTTATGCATCTCTTTCATAATCTGTATTTGTTTCTATTTTTCGTCCAAGCTTTTCTGATATCCGATCTGCATTTGATGAAACTCTTGCTGTAACTTTTCAAATTGTATCTGTGTTTCACTGTTAGCATGTGCTTGTTGCGATTGTTGTTGATGAACTTGTATTTGATCCTCATTTTTCATTTAATAATAGCCGTACCTCAGATGCTTTGTCAATAGTTGCGGAGGCATAAGCTCCTGTAATCTAAGATAATTTAGTAAGATTTTCAGTTGAATCGGTAGTAGGATCTTTCCATAAAATATCCAATTGTTCTGCATCAGTAGAGAGCACACTTTCTATTTTCCTTTTCTTTCTTTGCTTTCTTACTACTGCTTTATGTTGTGGGCTATAAAATATATCCATAGGAGGAATTTCATCTATTTTAAGTACAAGATCAGAGGAGGGAGTAATAGGTATATGTTCTGTTTCTGTGACATTGCCACTTATTTCTGTAACCAAACCTTTTGCTGTACAGGAGTTTGTATGTTATGTCCTTCAACATTAATCAAATCATTAAATGTTTCCCATTCTTTATCTAACTGAGTGCTGATGGATGGTTGCTGTAAATTAAGAGGTGGAAAATTCAACTGTGGAGTGGTTGAAGTCTGTTGTTGTGAAAGCTCTTTTGATTGAGCTGTATCCTTCACTGAGCCTTCACTTTTATCATTATTAGATTTTTTAGAATGTTCAGAAGTTTCTTTGCCAGATTTTGAATTAGACCTTTCTGTATCTGAGCTACCACTGAGACTGACACTAGGAGTTGGTTCCCTTGCGGGTTCTAAGCGCAAATTATTCGAAGGAATAGTGGTCAATCTTATTTCTTTGTATATTTTAAACTCTTGAAATTCTTCTGGGGAGAACCGTGTTTAAGCTAAATGCAAAATTTCTTTAAATGAACATTTTTATTGAAACATATCATCAAAAAGATCTTCTTCTCCAGAAAATACTCTTACTTTGACTGCAGTGGTGAAATCCTTGACAACACCATATGGATCAAATAGCCTTCTCGGAAACTTAAACAATTTTAAACATGTAATATTGTTTACTTCCTTAAATGCATGACCAACATCAAATAATGAAAATGCTCCGCAGGACACAGGAAATTGTGGCCAGATGGCTTTCCTTTTATCCTTTAATTATTTTGTCAAACCTCCCTCTCCACAGGTTTGATATGCAATTTCCCGAGCTATGAGTTTATCCGGAACATACAAGGGTAAAATATGAGGAGAAGCAAAGCTTCCAAAAACCCTCACATAAGTAAACAATTCTTCTCCAAACCATCTTGCGACAGGGAGAATGTCTACTTCTGCTTCAGGGGATAACCTTGGAGCATCCTTATTATACAACACTCTATACAGTGGCAACATTATGCCATGGAAAATCTTGTAAAAATGAGGAATGAATTTTGATTCCCACAATTCTTTGTGATAAACATGAATGGGTAGGGGATCCTGAATTGTCCATTGCCAAACCATTAAAGGGAACTTAGAAACAAAGTAGATTGAATCCATAACATAGGCAGATAGATAAAAAGGAGGATAAATCCTCTGAGAGACAGTCCGTTTAGACCGGTAATTGAAAATAGCCGTGGCTAAATTATCAGATAATATTTTAGCCCAGTCCATAATGGTAGCGTTAACAGCAACATTCAATAAGGGAAGCCATTCAGGAAAAAACTTATTAATGTCAGGCTTTCCAAAAAGCCTCCATAGCATAGCGGTAGCAAAACAATATGGAGAAGTGAGTGAGCCAGTACTGTACATACCGTGTTTATCTTTTTTTAGTGGTTCATCTCTTCTGGACCATTCCTAGGTGCATTCCACCAAATTTGCATTTTCCTTGGAAAATTTCTCCATAAATTGTTTGTTGTAAGTTGCCTGAGGCTATGGAAAATGATACATAAGCCTCAAATATTCTGGAGTAAATGACCCGATGAGATCTTGACCTTGAGTTTTGAATTTTCTGTCCGTAATATCAGTGCTATCCAGCACCCATTTTACCATGTCTGTATATGAAAGAATTCTTGGTCTTGCTCCTACCCGGTGTAAAAATGAACAAGCTAGCTCTGTAAGAGATGCTTCAGAAGAATTACTTGAGCCTGCAGTAGCGGCAACATCCACTACCCTTGGGTTCTCTTCTTCAAGCAAATTAAACATACCCTCCCAAGTGGTGATACCAGCGTCCTTGTTGCAAGCAGTGTCTGCGTACAAGGATGCCATCTCTTTACTTTCAGAACTCGGAGCTTTCTCTTTCTTTCCCATAATACTTTGAATATTTCTTTGTATAGTCTCCTGTTCTTCGCGCCTGCGGTTTTACGAATTAAGTGAGAATAATGATATGAGAAAGGTGATAGGATAGTTTTAAATGCTGAAGGCGTATGAAATATATTATTTTAACGTGAAATAACCTTTCAATCAAAACAAAATCCTTTTCATTAATAATTGACAATCCATTCATTAATTTGACATCAAAGCGCATAACGGATATCGATTTATGGAATTATTTTCTTCATACAATGAGCTTTAAGAATGTGCGATCCTGCGATCTGCGATTTTCTTTGCAATATCGCAAATCGCAATATTCGCATCATCACAATATCACAAAATCTGCATCATCGCCATATCACAAATCACAACTTTCACAAATCGCAATCTCGTAACATCGCGAAATCGCAATATCGCGAAATCGCAATATCGCAAAATATATCATATGAAAAATATCCGTTAATATATTTTCTGCGATATGCGATTTGCGATAAATATTTTAATGCATAGTTTTTGGATCGCACTATCGCAATTTAGAAGATTCTGCTTTGCAAAAGATATATTTTACTTTTTTGCGATGAATGCGATATTTTCTTCAAAGAAAGATTTTATTCTTATCTGTCATAAACTTAAGTTTATTTAAATATTTTCCAAAGAATTTTCTTAAGTTAATGATAGTAAGTTTTATTGAAAATGAAAACAAACATCAATTAATTTTTTGGATTTTTAAACTGAGGGTCCCCACTTATTTAGTATTATTACTAATAATAAATAAGGAGGGGGTTGTTGCTGGCCACAACAGAACACTGGGAGGTCTAGAACCCTGTTTCTATCTCACTAGGATCCTTTCCAATTGATTGAACCTTTCTAAGATCCCTCAAGCTGGGGGCCGAAGCATTCAGAGTTCAAAGTCTCTCTCTGATCTCAGGTCTTTAACTTGCATTCTAAATCTTTATTGTTTCCTACTCCCTTACCATTCCATACCACACTATCATCTTTGAGATCCAATGTTTTAGATGACTAGCCCAACTAAAAGCCTACACATTGAATAGCAAGTAAACCCTTTCTTGACTCCATTGCCCAATGGTATTGAAGGCTCCATGGAATACTTCACCTCTGCCTAAGCCCTCTTTGCTCAGCTTTGTCTTATATTGAACCCTTCCTTCCTGATTCCCAACAACCAAACATACATCAAACAAACAAACCCCGAGCCTTATAACTAGCCTAATATCCTAACACTGAGCTTCAAAGTCATACACCTTTGACATATCATAGAGAGATCCCTCTCTGGACCCAGGAGAGCTAGATCCTAAGGTCTGAAAGTGGTTTTGATGTTGTCTCATCTTTTGGTCTTGCCAATCTGGCCAAAACATGGGAACCCCAACAATTATAACTCATGATTTATCCTTTGAAAGAAGGCTCTGGTAAACATAAGAAACATAGATCTTTTAGCACCATTATTCCACTGTGTGTTTTCTTATTTGAAAGAGGTCATCAACTTATGAACTTTCATTTGCTCCACTGATTTTAAAACTTGTATTTTCAATAAGAATCCTACTCAAACATCATTTGAAAAACTGCTGATGCATATGTTATTCATTTTTTAGGAGGAGGTGGTGTAAAGCAATTTCTGAAGTTACTCCAAAACACCCTAAACCTCTATTTCTGACCCTCTACTTTTAAATGAAGGAGGTCCTTATCATGCTCCCAACCATCTACTCTTGCTTGGAGGAGGTTATTAGCAAGATGTATTCTAACATTTTCTCTTTGACTAGTGTTTTTTGTTCCAGGCTCAAGGCAGCATAAGAAGCAGCTGTCTTCTTATGTATTATGATGATGTCCTTGGGAAAAATTATGCAACATTATTTCTGAAGGAGACACCGAAACACTACAGATCAACATTATATCGGTCCTTTATATTCATGTGGCTTTCAAGCATGATCTCAGCTCTTTGGGCAACTTTTGACCTTTGACACATGAACTCTTGTTCTCCTTTCATTTCAGCTCTCCATCTACTTCATGATGGTAAATTTCTTCAACATAAGAGAATTATTTGGACTTGTCTCTTTGCTCTTGTTTGGATACTATTTTTCATTCAATTACACCCCTGCAGAGATGAAAAACATATGAATTTAAACCTTGGAAGGATTCTTTGGTGCCTTATGGAGATTTTTACCGATCTAAGCACATTCTTTTAGACAGTAAACATGCTTATCTTCTTATGATTTGGACCTTTATTGAATTTCTTCTTGAACAAAGACAAAAGTCCTCTTAGTGGTGTGCGACCTATGGATGTATCAAGACTTATTTTGCAGAATAGGAAAGCAATCTATGACTGATTGGTCCTAGATAGAGGCTCTTTTGGCTTAGGATATTTTTGCCAAGGAAATGACTCCTAAACACCACTATCTAACTTAGGGGTAACTTTCATATATTTTGATTGTTTTGTCAACAAGAAAATTAGGGATAGGAAGGGAGACACTTTGTCAAATGTTGGACAATGAGTTTGATGAGAAATAAGGGGAAAATGATAGTAGACAAGCAAGACTAAGACAACTATAGACATGATATTTTGCTGAAACAAGAAAAGACTTGAAAACTAAAGCTTTATCTGAGCATAGGATGACAGGGAAAAAGGTAAAAGGATAAAAATTTGTCTGGGGTGTTTTCTAGATGAAAAATTGACATATGGAGATTAGCTTCTAGAAAAATCAGCTAGGAATCTAGTCATCAACAACAGGTGAAAAATACTGATGAATAACACTCTTATTTCCTAGTCTACAGGAAATAAGCCATTTTACCACCAAAATTATACTTACCCACTCTCCAGTTATCACAAGAGTCACGGGGAATACCTTGTCCTACCATGAAAAGCCGAATTGATACCCTTCTCAAACTGGAGGAAGAAAGACAAAAGGATAGGGAGAAGTTTGTTGTACACCAAAGCCGAATCGAGATATGGTTTGGTAAGGAACATGTAGGAAATAATGAGTTTAACATAGGTGACATAGTCCTTAAATGGGGAAAATCCCACGAGGACAAAGGTGAACACACAAAATTCCAATCCTTATGGATTGGACCCTTTCAAGTTAAGGATAAAATTGGCCAACATACCTACCATTTACGAACCTTGGAAGGGAGGGTTGAACCCCTCCCCGTAAATGGCCAAGACCTTAAATTTTATTTCACCTAACAACATTTGTAGCTTCTCCCCATCCCTATACTATAGTTTTATTTTATGTTTTCTCTTTTCTGCACTCATTTCTTAGCCCTAGTCCCACTTTTTATTTTCTTCCATGCATGTAGTCTCTTTTTATTTTCTTCCATGCACGTAGTCTCTTTTTATTTTCAATCATCATAGATCAGTTCATTAATAAAGGTCCTACCATGAATAAATAATTTTAGAAGGTCACCTGAGTCAAACACCTCATGTAACAACCTTGGGTTAAAGTTCATGTAATAAAAGTTAATAAAGGAAAAACAAGACCAATGTCATGAGACACATATGTTGGGGTATGGAGCCTGATTATCTTCTTTATTTAGATGTATCACTGTGTTGGCCCCCTATTCTTAACTGGGCGACAACGCCGCACATTGTTTGATCACCCGGGGGGGGGGGGAACCTTTTGGAGCCCCCCTGAAGCTAAAAATAGATGTAAAATTTCCTTGTAAAATATTGAATTTCGTAGTCAATCTGGGCCGTTCATTAGGTGGATGATTTGACGGTAGAAGTTATGTTTAATTTAGGGTTTTTTTGTTCTAGAAGGCTACCCCTCTATTTTATGAGGGTATTGTATTGCGGTTGTGTATCATGTGTATATTTTGAGCAAGAAATAGAAAGGGGGGCTGTGTGAGAGAGTAGATGATATTACAGCGGATATGTTGTAGGTTGTGGCTCTTCATTTTTCTAGATAATAAAAAGGACGGATTCGTTGTTTCCGTGGACGTAGCCCAAGTTGGGTGAACCACATATATCTATGTCTCTCTTTTTTTATATGTTTTTTATGTGTTTGTGTTTCCGTATATTTTATGTGTTCCATTAATTTGCAATATATAATTTTCTAACAACATATTCCAAGAATAATGTTGGCCAAAACATCCTAGTGGGTGTTCATTTGGTTTATTATGGCTAAGGGAAATTGGCAATGGATTTGAAAAGGAAAAAAGGCATTATTGAAATTTTATTTCTGAAAATAAATTAAATTAAGAGAAAATAAAGGTGAAAGGTCACATATTTTCATGTGAGGAGGAAATGGAAGGAAAATAGACGAAAAATGAAGAAATTAGAGGCATCAATGGTAAAAAGGATTATGAGGATCAATTCAAAACCTTTTGTTAGTTCAATTTTAGAATTTTTTTCAGAGAGGAGAAGAGAACCAAGAGGAGAAAGCAAGTAAGTAAAGAAAAAGAAAGAATGAGGAAATCAAGGATCAAGCAAGGAGAGGTTGGATCAAGAAACTTAAACGAGAATACTTGCAGCTAACAAGTTGCATGTATTATTTCCTAGCTAGTTTTGGCATACATGGTATATGCATATATATATATTTGGTTTATTTTATGTTGGTGACATGGATTTTTCTGGGTTTTGACAATGGTTTTTATCCTTGTCTTTCCATTTCTAGATAGCCATGGTGTGAGGGGATTCATTTTGGTAAGCTTTGGATTTCCAGAAGGTTTTGGATCCAGGTGAGGTTTTATTAGAAAAATATCAAGGGTTTGGGGTGGATATGGGTTTCTCGAGGAATCCTTCAACAGGTGGGTGGAGATAGGAAAATTCCTCAAGGGGTGGTGAAGGAATTCTGAGGCATCCAAGCTCGATTTGGTTTTGTGATCTCTCTGCTGGTTTAGGTGAGATCATGGTATGGTGAGGGTGGAGGTGGTTTAACCTCTGGATTCCCTTGGTTGTTTATGGATTGGTTTATCACATGAGATCCCACATTCATGCGTGTAATATAAGGTGATTGGCCGAAGAAAAGATTTGGTTGCCTAATCTATGGCTGTGTGTGTTGGAGAGGTAAATCCCCTCTCGTGGAGAGAGAGTCTGCGCTGGCGCGCCCGAACCGCTAGTTGCGCCAAGGCCAAAAGGAATATTTTTAGGGATTTTCATAGGAAACTGTCTTCATAGGAATGATTTTTCTTGTCAAGGGGATGCCATGAAAGTGGTTTCAAGTCATGTCACTGCTCACAAGTCACTGAATAGGCCCTCTAATGTGTGGGATGGGCGATTGCAGGGATGGTGACAAATTAATGTGTAAAATATGCCCCCTAAAGCATGAGGCTCGGGAGAGAGAGAGGGGTGAAATGCTTTACGAGAACGTGTCCAACTGAAAACACTGCCGTCAGAAAACCTGCATAGACAAGTACAAATGATATCTCAAATACATGATGTGTGGCATGGGCGCAGCCATCCATAATAGAGTATATAATAATCAGGATCCGAGGTATGGACGCAGCCATCCAGTGAGGATCGATAAATAGACTCAGGTATGATCGCAACCATCCAATCAATGAGTCATGTAACCAATCATGATAATCCACAAAATCGCAGCCTGGATTCCAACAGACAAAATCAAGGGTCTTGCGCTCCATCTTGACCTGAACAGAGTACAAGTTCTAGCATGTGAATAATTGAGCTGAAGTCGACCATGCAAGAACATCGTCTAATTACTAGCCAATGATGAAAGTTATTAACAGATGCGAGAGGAACCACCAATAATGAAAATGGCCCTCAAAGTACTATAGGTACAATCCACAGAATGTGAACAATGAGCTCGTGTCGAACACCCGTAGAATCATTTGATCGAAGGCCAATGATGAAAACCTTGTGTCGAATGTGAAGAACCTACCATTAACGCATGCAGGCTCCAAGGTACCAGAAGGGAATCTCTAGATTAGCTTCCTAGATAATGAGCTGAAGTCAAAAATAAGTAACCTTGATCGAAGGTGGGCCATAGTGTTTCCCACATCATCGACGCGAGACATAGGAACATAATTTTTGTGAATTAGGATCTGATGAGAATCAGAGGAGGGTTGAAACTGCAGAGGTCAACTTCTCTTGAATATATCGGTGGTACGACATTGGATTTGGCAGTATTTGACATCAAAAGATCTGAGGTCATGATGATGAGGCAAAGAGTAGATGAGATGTCAAAAGGGATTACCAAACCCATGGAGGCAAGTAGACAAAAAGAGATGAGATGTCCCCAAATTGACACGAATGCAGACAAGTGCCATGTTCAAGAAAAACATACTACCGACATGACGATGATACTGGTTCCATTTTTTCCCCACCATTTTTGGTGAGTACCCCAATTATTTTTGAGAACAAGCTTTGTAGAAATTTGAATAACTGTTAAATTATTCACTGAGATTATCGTGATCACACACTATTTGAGCTTCATGCATAATACATAACCTCTTCTACTATTGATCATCACATGCGGAAATAAAATCAATTGCATGCACACATTAAAGCCATAAAAATTCACACATATGAACACAGTATTTCATGGGAAAGCTTAAAGCCGAAAACCCCCAACTATCTGTATATTATACATGTCATGGAGATCATGTAACAATCATAGTACAAAGCTCTTTGCAAGCTCTCAGTACAATCTCCAATTGTTACACACTACACAAGCTTAGATCATCCAAAACATATGCTCCAATCTGCTCCACTTGTTAGCCAGCCTCTACTGTGTAATCCAATATGGATAATTACCCAGATCAAGGTTCAAATCCCATTGGTATGTACTGCGCAATCCTCATTGGCTTCTCAATCAATGTGTGTGCAATTCTCATGCACCAGTATAGTCACAACTGATAGTCACGCTTGCTCTTTCACCTATCTTTGCACTGGTCTCCACTGAAATTGTCCATGCACTGAAGTTAACTGATGTATTCTTTAGTTGATTAGTGAGTTTATAATTAGTGAATTAATTAATAATTAATTCACACCACTCTCACTAATTGTATCAATCAAATAGGACTAGATACAACTAGCTCAACTAAGTTAAACTGAACACAACTCCTCTAACTCGTCTCATCAACTCCTTTAAACTCCGTCACATGAGTTCTAATCGAAGTCAACCATTAACAGCTCCACTAAACCCTAGGAATAGCGTAATTCCTTCTGTCAACTACATGTGCCACATCCGTGCACTTAACTGAAGTGCTCCAAGAAGATAAGATAATGTTTAGAGTCCAAATATTATTAAGAGCTAATAATATTCGACATATCTATTTTTAGACTAGCAATCTAAAAATAGATTCCGCCCAGTATGTCTAAAAATAGAAGTCCATCTATTCTTTCCGACTTGACCAACCATCCACAAATAGCATCCTACAACTCATAGAACATGATCCATATGTCTAAAAATAGACATAGTCTAAAAATAGACTTTACGCCAAAAATAGCCTGTGGGCCCACTTAGTGAAGGCGACTCCTCTTCACCCACTAAGCTCATCATCTTGTTGCAATCTCAACACTCCCTCTCAACGATTTATGGATTATCTCGTAACCCTTATCCCCGCCTCTCTCCCCCCCCCCCCCCCCGATCCTCCGTAGGAATGGTGCAACATGATTCTCCGCCGCACACAATCTCTCGATATGATATTCGATGTCAATGTGTTTAGATCTATCATGAACATCGGATTAACCGAGAGCTGATAAATCATTATCGTAATAAACGCGTAGGCTCCAAGTGTGACCCGAACAACCCGACCAGAATCTTCCTCATCCATATGGCCTCGCATGCAGCCAAGCTTGCTGCCATATACTCAGCCTCTGCTGAACTGAGTGCCACGGATCTCTGCTTCCTGCTGTACCAAGAAACTGTTGTCGACCCAATACTGAAGATCCCTCCAGATGTGCTCTTTCTTTCCGTTGGGCTCCCTGCCCAATCTGCATCTGTGAAGCCACATAGCTTCACCTCATCCTCCTGTCTGTACCACAAGCCATATCCCGATGTGCCTCTAAGATAACGCAATACATGCTTGCCTGCCTTCCAGAAGAGCTTGGTAGGCTTAACCATAGCTTTTGAAAGCTGGTTAACAGCATAGCATATATCGGGTCGTGTATTGACCAGATACATAAGCGACCCCACCAACTGTCGATAAACAGTGGCATCCACTACCTCCGCTGAAGTAGCATCCTCCTTCCTCCAACCTCCAGGAAGATGAGTATCAACAGGCTTGCAGCCATGCATGTTGAACTTCTCCAATATCTCCCGGGCATACTTACCCTAAGAAACAAATAGTCCATCACTGCGCTGCCAAATTTCCAATCCCAGGAAATAATGAAGGAGGCCCAAGTCCTTCATCTCAAACTCTCTAGCAAGATCCTCCTTGCATGAAAGTATCAACAGCTCATCACCTGTCAGAATCAAATCATCTACATAAATTACAATGATCAACAACTTACCCTCCACCACAATCTGGTATAGGTTAGGATCCGCCTCACTCTTGGAGAATCCAAGTCCGATGAAATAACTGTTTATCCATGTGTACCAAGCATGAGGTGCTTGTTTCAACCCATACAATGCTCTCTTGAGCCTGCACACATGCAACTCATTGCTGAAGATCTCGAAACCTTCAGGCTGATATATGTACACCTCCTCCTCAATGACTCCGTTGAGGAACGTAGTCTTCACATCCATCTAATGAATGTGCCACCCCATCTGCGCTGAGAGAGCAAGAATCGTCCGAATAGAAGAATACCTTGCGACAGGTGCAAAGGTCTCCTCATAATCGATCCCCTCTATCTGAGAAAAGCCTCGGGCAAAAAATCTTGCCTTGTACTTCTCCACACTCCCGTCAGCTGCCTGCTTCACTTTGTAGATCCATATTGAACCCACCACTGATTTCCCTTTCGGTCTCGGGACAATCTCCCATGCACTGTTTCTGTCAATAAAATCATACTCTTCCACCATGGCATCTACCCATGCGGGATCCTCCACAGCTTCCTCGAAAGAGGATGGCTCTGTCACGATACACTTGCTCACAAGAGCCATGTATCCAGTATACCAGTCAGGTGACTATCTCTGTCTGCGCTGTGATGTAGGTGCTCCTACAACCTTCTCTTCATCTTGAGTCAGTCGCTCAGCTTCTGTAGTGCGCTTCCGCCCTCTAATGGTTGGCGCTGCATGAGTGGTCTCTTCCACTCCATGAACCTCCTCTTGTGGCTGATCTACATCCTGAGGCTCATCCTTAGGAACTAATAGCTCCTCCTCTGCATGCAAGTGTAGCTCCCTCTCAAGAGAACACTTCATGGCTTTCTCCTCCTGAAATTTGATATCCCATCGCACAACAGTCTTGCGACTGTCTGGAAAATACACACGATAGTTGTGGGGCGTATCAGTGTACCCCACAAATATCCCAACCTCTGCGGTCGGCTCCAACTTCTTCTTGGAATCCTTCGTCACATGAATGTAAACAGGTGAACCAAAAATCCTCAAATGGGAAATATCAGGTTTCTTACCAGAAAATGCCTCCTCGGGTGTACTCATGCCAAGTATCCTGTGAGAACAACGGTTCTGCACATATACTGCAATATTTCATGCCTCCGCCCATAAGTGAATGGGTAGGCCCTGATTATGCAACACTGCCCGTGCAACACCCAAGATCGTTCTGTTCTTCCGCTCAGCAACCCCGTTCTGCTGTGGGTTATGAGGTGCTATGAGCTCTCTTTGAATTCCTTCTGTGCTGCAAAAATCCTTGAATTCGCCAGAGATGAATTCACCACCATTGTCGCTCCTTAGAGCCTTCACCTGCTTCCCCGATTCTTTCTCCACCAACACCTTGAACTCACAGAACTTTGAGTATGTCTCGCTCTTCTTCTACATGAAGAAGATCCAACACTTACGAGAAAAATCATCAAAAAATATCACATAATACCTGTGCTTTTCTGTCGAAGCTACTGAGAAATGTCCACACACGTTTGTGTGAATTCTCTCAAGGATTGTCGTGGCGTGAATATCCTTCTCGTGAAAGGTGGCTTTCACAAATTTTCCCAAGGTACACCCCTTGCAATGATTTGACTACGCAAGAGTGCCTTTAGGAAGCCCAGTAGAAATCTACTGTATTATCTTCAAAGCTCCATGGTGAAGGTGGCCCAATCTCCGGTGCCACAACTCGCCATCATCCCGGCTCACCACTCCTTCTGCCTTGCCTGCCATTGCTGCGCAGCCATCTACCTGTAATTGATAAAGGTTCTTAACTCAAACCCCTATCCTCCGGGTCTCACCAGTTGCCTTACTACACATGAAAGCCTTTCCCTCGCTAAAGACAACATCATATCCCTTGTCTTCTAACATCGCCACAAAGATAACATTCTTCTTCAATCCTGGAACATGCATCACTTCCTTCAATACGAAGGGTTTACCAGAATCCCTCTCAAAGGAAATGGTACCGATACCGGTCGCTCTGTATCTACCATCATCGCCCATCTCGATGTGCACTCCAAGATCTTTCTCATCCAGATCATTAAACAAATCTCGATCTCTTGTCATGTGAAAAGACGCACCACTGTCCAGAAACCACACTGATCCCGCCACACTTGAGACCAAGCATGCGATTAGCAAAAAATCAAGCTCAAAATATGAGGCTAAGGCCTCTCCAGCTGCAGATCCAGCAGCCTGCTTATTTTTCTTCTTCTGCGGACAATTTGTGGCATAATGTCCGTGTTGGTGACAGTGAAAGCACTTCACCTTGGACATGTCCTGCTTCTTGCCTTTCGCACCGGAATGAGAAGCTTTCTTGCTCTTCCCCTTCTTTTATTTGGCAGCCAAAGTGAAATTCTCTTCATCAGAGTTTCTTGATGAAGATCTGTCCCTGATACTCCGCCTTATCTCTTCTTGCACAAGATTCGACCAAAGTCGCTCCCATCCTGGCAATTTCTCCCAACCATTGACAGAGTCCTGATATGAATGCCAACTCTTCAGAAGCCCAAGGAGAGCCAAGCTCACCAATTCCTCATCATCAATAATCACCCCCACACTTCCCAGCTCATCCCTGCATTGGATGAACTTCGTGAGGTACTTGGGCATACTGTCACCTTTCTCCATCTTTATGTTTCTGAGTTTATTCTTGAGTGCCAACTTCCTCTGGTCGCTCTTGATTTGGAATAAATCTGTCAAGGATTTCCACATCAGGAATGGAGAAGCCTTACCATGTAGGCTGGACACTATGTGATCCTTCATGCCCTCCAACAGAATCCTTCGACACTTTGCTGTCTTCCTTTTCCAAGCCTCAATTACGGCAGCATCGCTAGAAGTAGGCTTTAGGACTTCTGCATCTATGAACTCCTCATCCAACACTGCCTCCATCCTCTCCTTCCATGCAATATAATTCAAGCTGCCCTCAAGGGCATACTCTAATCGCAATCCGTTGAAAGACATCTCAAATTCGACACCAAGAAAACACTGCTGCAAATTCGAATTCCACCAGCACAAAACTCAACCGCTTCAATGTTTTGCAATTGCTCCAATGATCAATACTGCTCCGATACCATGTAGAAATTTTAATAAATATTAAATTATTCACCGAGATTATCCTGATCACACACTATTTGAGCTTCATGCATAATACATAACCTCTTCTACTATTGATCATCAATTTGCGGAAATTAAACAATCACATGCGCACATTAAAACCATAAACAATCACACATATAAACACAGTATTTATGGGAAAGATTAAAGCTGAAAACCCCCAACTATCTGTATATTATAATGATAGATATCATGTAACAATAATTGTACAAACTCCTCACAAGCTCTCAGTACAATCTCCAATTGTTACACACTACACAAGCTCAAATCATACAAAACACATGCTCCAATCTGCTCCACCTGTTAGCCAGCGTGTACTGCGCAATCCAATATGGATAATTTTTTAGATCAAGGTTCAAATCCCACTGGTATGTACTGTGCAATCCTCATTGGCTTCTCCATCAATGTGTGTGCAAATCTCATGCACCAGTATATTCACAACTGATAGTCACACTTGCTTTTTCACCTACCTCTTCACTAGTCTCCACTGAAACTGTCCATGCACTGAAGTTAACTGATGTATTATTTAGTTGATTTATGAGTTTATAATTAGTGAATTAATTAATAATTAATTCACACCACTCTCACTAATTGTATCAATCAGTTAGACTAGATACAACTAGCTCAACTAAGTTAAACTAAACACAACTCCATTAACTGTCTCATCAACTCCACCAAACTCTGTCACATGAGTTCTAACTGAAGTCAACCATGCAATAGCTCCACTAAACCCTAGGAATAGTGTAATTCCTTCTTTCAGCTGCATGTGCCACATCCGTGACTCAAACTGAAGTGCTCCAAGAGAATAAGATAATGTTTAGAGTCTAAATATTATTAAGAGCTAATAATATTCGACATATCTATTTTTAGACTGGCAATCTAAAAATAGATTCCGCCCAGTATGTCTAAAAATAGAAGTCCATCTATTTTTTCCGACTTGACCAACCATCCAAAAATAGCATCTTGCAACTCATAGAACATGATCCATATGTCTAAAAATAGACATAGTCTAAAAATAGACTTTGCGCCAAAAATACCCTACGGGCCCACTTAGTGAAGGCGACTCCTTTCCACTAAGCTCATCATCTTGTTGAAATATCAACAAGCTTGAAGGGGATAGCATATGCTTGTGATATAATTTCATCCTTTGGAAAAATCCAACCTAGTACATTTAACGAGCCCTAGGAAGGAGAAACTCTAGTTTTGTCATTACGACATAATCTGATGTCATCAGGGTTTAACGAGTCTGACAAAGGGAGAACTCGGCGTCTTTTCATATTTAGAGAGTTTGAAAAGACCGCGGAAAAGTAAACTTCAACAGTCCCTTTTCATAAATAGTTCCTTAGATTTGAAAAGGTAGAAAAATGTTTCTGAGAAAACCTCCTAGTCACGATAGGCTAGGGTATTCCTTTTTCATAAATAATCTATCCCAGCCCAAAAAAGGGGTAAACATATACTGGGTAGATGTCGTTTCACAGCCAATTTAATGAGATCATAACGACAAGCGACTTGGAAATATTTTCATGTTTAGAGAGTCAGAAAAGAGATGAAAGATGACTCCAGTAATGACTTTTTCGTGTTTTTACCGAGTCCGAAAAAAGTATAAAATACAACTCGTACCACCGTTCAAGTTGCGTAAAAAACTGTTGCTGCACCATAAGCAAGTGTAAAACCCATTTTTCGATAAAACATAATAAAATATTGGAAAAATGACTTTCAAAACCTAATTTAACTTTGAAAAGTTATAAATATGCCACAAATAGTAAAAACATATTTACTTTTACTTTTTACCTCTTGTGGAGAGCAATAGTGAGTTTTTCCTGTGCGAACTTGCGGCAACGATTGTGGGCGATCCAGTACATCGTTTTAGTCCTCGTTTTCTTTAGGTAAGAGGCGATTCCCTTAGCTCTATTTTGTTTTATTTTTTATAACATTCCATTGTGTTTTTGGATCCCTGAGGGGAACCTTGGAAAAATTAGGGCTCAGCCAATTGGCGCGGGTTTCGGGCATGGAACCATGCCAATTGGCTCCTTTTTGCAAAGGGGTCGCACCAACTGGCGCGACCATCAGCAAAATAGTAGTGCCAATGGCATGGCCTAAAATTTTGCTCAAGTTTTACAAAAATTGAACCATTAAACTGCATTTTTTAATGTTCAAGGGATCTAATGAGGTGTTCATGACCATTTTGGTGCAGGTACACGGCCACAATGGTGATCGAGTGGAAACAAAGGGAACATGGTGAAGAAGATGAAATGGCCATGGAGAATGAAGCATGCATGAACGATATCTGAAACTGCGGTCTAAAAAAGTTCTTCTTAACACCATGTTTGAGGGCACTACCTAAGTTATTGCAATATTTGATCAGCATTTGGGACGAAGACGAGGAGAAGTTTAAGCTTCGTGACCAAGTATTGGAACTTGAAGTATCCGACAGAGGTCCAGTTCCCATCTTGACAGGTACCAGGCCATCTGGTGAAAAAATGGAAATGGTGATGGAGAAAGTGTGCCTAGGGGCATGAACCGGATCAGGTAGCAGGAAGGTGGATATCCATACAGTTCCTGACCTAGCACTCAAGGTATTACTCCATACCATTACATAGGCTGCAGGATCGCAGGCACCACATGAGGCAACTAAAACCCAGCTCCTTGTAGAAATTTTCTAAATAATGAATAATTATCCACTGAGATTATCCTGATCACATATCAATTCAAATTCATATGCAACACATAATCTCTTCCACTCAGATCATCACACATGCGGAAATAAAACAAGTGATAGCACATCAAATCATCATACACATTAACACAGTATGTATGGGGAAAGATTATAGCTGAAAACCCCACAACTATTGTGTATATTATAATGGAGAAAACATGTAACAAACTCAGTACAATACTCCTCACAAGTACTCAGTACTATCTCATGAAGTTACACACAAAACTAGCTTGGTTTTGAACAAGTCACAGGTTCAAAACACATCCACTAATTTCCTGCCTCTATTGCGCAATCAAGGCTGGTCTAATGAGAGATCCAAGGTTCGAATCTCCTTGGCTTGACAACGCAATCATCATGGGAAATTCCTCCAAGTGTGGTGCAAATCTCATGCACAACTGATGTCATAACTGATAGCTATCTCAACGCTTTCATCTACCTCTTTCACTGGTCTCCACTGAACTGTCCATGCACTGTAGTGAACTGATGTGCTCTTGAGTTGAATAATGAGTTAATAATTAGTGAATTAAATAATATTTAATTCACTCCACCCATTACTAGTTGATTAGCTAGTTAAACTAATCTCAACTAGTTCAACTAAGTTAAACAGAACACAACTCCACCAACTGTCTCATTAACTCCACCAAACTTCTGCCACTGAAGTCCTAACTGAAGTCAACCATGCATGAGCTCACCAAACCCCTAGGAATAGTGTAATTCCTCTGTCATATGCATGAGCCACTTCTGTAGCTCGAACTGAAGTGCTCCAAGAGAGTAAACTGAAGTTTAGAGTCCAAATATTATTAAGGGTAAACAATATTTGACTTCCCTATTTTTAGGATAGGCAGTCTAAAAATAGACTTCGACCTATAGGTCCAAAAAATAGAGGTCCATCTATTTTTACCAACATGACCAATACTCCAAGAATAACATACTGCAACCCCCGGACCATGCTCCATATGTCTAAAAATAGACATAGTCTAAAAATAGACTTTGCGCCAGAATTTGCCTGCGGGCCCACTTAGTGAAGGCGACTTCATTTCACTAAGCTCCATAATCTTGCTGCATTTTCAACACTCCCTCTCCGCAAGATATGGATTATCTGCAACCCCTATCCTGCCTCTGTGGAATTCGAACTTGCTCTTGGTGAGCGCCTTCGTCAGGATGTCGGCATCCTGATCCTCCGTGGGAACATATGAAAGCATCATGATTCTCCGCTGAACACAATCTCTGATATGATGGTACCTAATGTCGATGTGTTTGGACCTATCATGAAATACTGGATTAGCCGAGAGCTTGATGCAGCTCTGGTTATCACAGTAGATCACTGTAGGCTCCAAATGCAACCTGAACAAACCTGCGAGGATCTTCCTCATCCAAATAGCCTCACATGCAGCCAAGCTTGCTGCCATGTACTCGGCCTCTGCTGAACCGAGTGCCACGGATCTCTGCTTCCTGCTGTACCAGGAAACTGCTGTCGACCCAATGCTGAAAACTCCTCCAGAAGTGCTCTTCCGGTCCGTTGGACTCCCTGCCCAATCTGCATCAGTGAAGCCAAAAAGCTTCGCTCCATCCTCCTGTCTGTACCATAGACCATATCCCGATGTGCCTCTAATATAGCGCAATACATGCTTGCCTGCCTTCCAAAAGAGCTTGGTAGGCTTAACCACAGCTTGCGAAAGCTGGTTAACTGCATAGCATATATCGGGTCGTGTATTGACCAGATACATAAGCGACCCCACCAACTGTCGATAGACAGTGGCATCCACTACCTCTGCTGAAGTAGCATCCTCCTTCCTCCAACCACCAGGAAGAGGAGTGTCAACAGGCTTGCAACCATGCATGTTGAACCTCTCCAGAATCTCCCGGGCATACTTGCCCTGAGAAACAAACAGTCCTCCACTGCGCTGCCAAATCTCCAATCCCAGGAAATAATGAAGGATGCCCAAGTCCTTCATCTCAAACTCCCGTGCAAGATCCTCCTTGCATGAAAGTATCAACCGCTCATCGCCAGTCAAAATCAGATCATCTACATACAGTACGATGATCAACAGCTTCCCCTCCACCACAATCTGGTACAGGTTTGGATCTGCCTCACTCTTGGAGAATCCAAGCCCGGTGAAGTAGCTGTCTATGCAAGTGTACCAAGCACGAGGTGCTTGCTTCAGCCCGTACAGTGCTCTCTTGAGTCGGCACACATGCGACTCACTGCTGAAGATCTCGAAACCTTCAGGCTGCTCTATGTACACCTCCTCCTCAATGACTCCGTTGAGGAACGCAGTCTTCACATCCATCTGATGGATGTGCCATCCCATCTGCGCTGAGAGAGCTAGGATCGTCCGTATGGAAGAGTACCTTGTGACAGGTGCAAAGGTCTCCTCATAATCGATCCCCTCGATCTGTGAGAAGCCACAGGCGACAAATCTCGCCTTGTACTTCTCCACACTCCCGTCAGCCGCCTGCTTCACTTTGTAGATCCATCGCGAACCCACCACTGATTTCCCTTCCGGTCTTGGGACAATCTCCCATGCACTGTTTCTGACGATCGAATCATATTATTCGATCATGGCATCTACCCATGCGGGTTCCTCCACAGCTTCCTCAAAAGAGGATGGCTCCGTCACGACACATTGACTCACAAGAGCCATGTATCCAATGTACCGATCCGGTGACTGCCTCTGTCTGCGCTGTGTTGTAGGTGGTCCTACAACCTTCTCTGCATCTCGAGCCAGTCGCTCAGCTTCTGTAGTGCGCATGCACCCTCTGATGGTTGGCGCTGCATGGGTGGTTTCTTCCACCTCCTAAACTTCCTCTTGTGGATGATCCACATCTGGAAGCTCCTCCTTAGGAACTAAGAGCTCCTCATCTGCATGCAAGTGTAGCTCTCTCTCAAGCGAACACTACATGGCTATCTCCTCCTGAAATTTTATATCCCGTCGCACAACAGTCTTGCGACTGTCTGACAAATACACCCGATAGTTGTGAGGTGTATCAGTGTACCCCACAAATATTCCAACCTTAGCGGTTGGATCCAGCTTCCTTCTTGCATCCTTCGTCACATGCATGTAGACAGGAGAGCCAAAGATCCGCAAATGGGAAATGTCAGGCCTCTTGCCAGAATAAGCCTCCTCCGGTGTACTCATGCCAAGAACCTTGTGAGGACAACGGTTCTGCACATACACTGCTGTATTGCATGCCTCGGCCCACAAGTGAAGGGGTAGGCCCTGATCATGCAACATCGCCCGTGCAGCACCCACGATCGTTCTGTTCTTCCGCTCAGCCACCCCGTTCTGCTGTGGGTTATGGGGTGCGATGAGCTCTCTCCAAATCCCTTCTGCGCTGCAGAACTCCTTGAATTCATCTGAGATGAATTCACCACCATTGTCGCTCCTTAGAGCAATCACCTTCTTCCCCGACTCCTTCTCGACCAGTGCTTTAAACTCACAGAACTTCGCGAATGTATCGCTCTTCTTCTGCATGAAGAAGATCCAACACTTTTGAGAGAAATCATCAACAAAGATCACATAATACTTGTGCTTTGCTGTCGAAGCAACTGAGAAAGGACCACACACGTCTGTGTGAACTCTCTCAAGGATCGTCGTGGCGCGACTATCCTTCTCGTGAAAGGTGGCTTTCACATACTTCCCTAAAGTACACCCCTTGCACTGATCTGACTGCGCAAGAGTGCCCTTAGGAAGCCCAGTAGAAATATGTTGCAGGATCTTCAAAGCTCCATGGTGAAGGTGGCCCAATCTCCTGTACCACAGTTCGCCCTCATCATCTTGGCTCACCACTTCTCCCGCCTTGCATGCCATTGCTACGGAGCCATATACTTGCAACTGATAAAGGTTCTTGGTTCGAACCCCTATCTTCCGGGTCTCTCCAGTAGTCTTACTGCGCAGGAAGGCCTTTCCTTCGCTGAAGACCACATCATACCCCTTATCTTCCAACATCGCCACAGAGATCAAGTTCTTCTTCAATCCAGGTACATGCATGACATCCTTCAACATGAAGGGTTTACCAGACTCCCTCTGAAAGGATATGGTATCGATACCAGTCGCACTGTATCTACCATCATCGCCCATCTCGATGTATACACCCAGATCTTTGTCTTCCAGATCTGAGAAAAAATCCCGATCTCCCGTCATATGAAATGACACACCGCTGTCCAAGAACCACACCGATCCCATCACACTTGAAACCAAGCATGCGATCAGTGAAAATTTAAGCTCGAACTGTGAAGCCAAAGCTTCTCCATCTGCAGATCTTCCCGCTTGCTTGTTCTTCTTCTTCTTTGGACAATTGGTAGCATAATGTCCGTGATCATGGCAGTGAAAACACTTCACTTTCACCATATCCTGCTTCTTGCCATTTGCACCAGAATGAGAGGTTTTCTTACCCTTCCTCTTCTTTGCTTTGGCAACCAAAGCGCAGTTTTCTTCATCAGCTCCCTTTGATGAAGATCCATCTCGAGTAGTCCTCCTTATCTCCTCCTGCATGAGATCCGCCCAAAGGCGCTCCCATCCCGGCAGCTTCTCCCGACCATTGACACTATCTTGATATGAGTGCCAAGCCTTCGAAAGACCAAGGAGAGCCAGGTCGACCATGTCCTCGTCTTCGACAGTCACCCCCACACTTCCCAGCTCATCTCTGCACTGAGTGAACTTCGTGAGGTATTTGGCGATACCGTCGCCTTTCTCCATCTTGATGTTCCTGAGATTATCTTTGAGCGCCAGCTTCCTTTGGTCACTCTTACTCTGGAATAGATCCGTCAAAGCTTTCCACATTAAAAATGGAGAAGCCTTTCCATGCAGGCTGGATACAATATGATCCTTGACGCCCTCCAATAGGATCCTTCGACATTTCGCCATCTTCTTTTGCCATGCTTCGACTTCAGCAGGATCAGTGGGCTTTTGGACATCCGTATCCACGAACTCCTTCAGTCCATTATCTTCTAATACTTCCTCCATGCGATCCTTCCATGCAACATAATTCGAACTGCCTTCAAGAGCATATTCGAGTCGCAAACCGTTGAAAGACATTTTCAACTCCGGCACCAAGAAAACAAAACTGCTGCAAAATTCGAATTCCAAGTCAAAGCTCAACCACTCTTGGTCTGTGATAACAAATTATTTCTAGCACAGAGATCGACTGCAGGGGAATTTACTGGATATATCACCTTTCAAAGGAAAGGATGGATCCAGAGGCTACCTGGCCCGCATGCAGACTCTGTCTACCGAAATAAGTTTGTAATCACTGTGATGATCAATATTTGCTTCAATAGCTCCGATACCATGTAGAAATTTGCTGAATAATGAATAATTATCCACCGAGATTATCCTGATCACATATCAATTCAAATTCATATGCAACACATTATCTCTTCCACTCAGATCATCACACATGCGGAAATGAAACAAGTGATAGCACATCAAATCATCATACACATTAACACAGTATGTATGGGGAAAGCTTATAGCTGAAAACCCCATAGATATTGTGTATATTATAATGGAGAAAACATGTAACAAACTCAGTACAATAATCCTCACAAGTACTCAGTACTATCTCATGAAGTTACACACAAACTAGCTTGGTTTTGAACAAGTCACAGGTTCAAAACACATCCACTAATTTCCTGCCTCTATTGCGCAATCAAGGCTGGTCTAATGAGAGATCCAAGGTTCGAATCTCCTTGGCTTGACAACGCAATCATCATGGGAAATTCCTCCAAGTGTGGTGCAAATCTCATGCACAACTGATGTCACAACTGATAGTTATCTCAACCCTTTCATCTACCTCTTTCACTGGTCTCCACTGAACTGTCCATGCACTGTAGTGAACTGATGTGTTATTGAGTTGAATAATGAGTTAATAATTAGTGAATTAAATAATATTTAATTCACTCCACTCATTACTAGTTGATTAGCTAGCTAAACTAATCTCAACTAGTTCAACTAAGTTAAACCGAACACAACTCCACCAACTGTCTCATTAACTCCACAAAAATTATGCCACTGAAGTCCTAACTGAAGTCAACCATTCATGAGCTCACCAAACCCCTAGGAATAGCATAATTCCTCTGTCAGATGCATGAGCCACTTCTGCAGCTCGAACTGAAGTGCTCCAAGAGAGTAAACTGAAGTTTAGAGTCCAAATATTATTAAGGGTAAATAATATTTGACTTCCCTATTTTTAGGATAGGCAGTCTAAAAATAGACTTCGACCTATAGGTCCAAAAATAGAGGTCCATCTATTTTTACCAACATGAACAATACTCCAAGAATAACATACTGCAACCCCTGGACCATGCTCCATATGTCTAAAAATAGACATAGTCTAAAAATAGACTTTGCGCCAAAATTTTCCTGCGGGCCCACTTAGTGAAGGCGACTTCATTTCACTAAGCTCCATCATCTTGATGCATTTTCAACACTCCTCTTAGCATCTAAATTCATGAACCCGACACTATTCGATTGGGCCACTACCATAACAATGAACATCAAGTGGTATTTGACGAAGTGCAAGAAGTCCAAACTGAAGTAGTTTGGATATGGATCTATCCTAGTATCATTCATCCTTGAATGACTACCAATCTTCCAGGGCCAGGGGGTGATAGTTGCCGAGCCACCATTGAGAGAGCCAAGGATGGCTCGATGGGTAGCACTCATGCCCAGATTAGGAGGGGGCCAACAAATGTCATGGAGGCTCAAGTTCTTTGTGTGGCTACGACGACAATTGATTGTCGTGGAGGAATGGCCCTACGCCGGTACCGAATTCACGTGAGACCCAAATCTTCCACTCCCCGAGGGGGACGACTGGGATGGGGAGCTGGGTAAAACCCTTTTTGATTTTATGTATTTATGATTTTTTTGGTGATACACGCCTATTCTAACAAAAAATACTATATACATGCAAATGTTGGCCCAGAGAGGCCCGCCGAGATGTCACCCATCGCACAGAGGACCCCTCTTGCACATGATCCTCAGGCCGAGGGTAGCGAGGGGAGTGAGCTAGTGCATAACTTGGAGGGTATCGTGCGTGGGATCCCAGATTATACTCGTCTAGCAGATGTCCCACTGGCTTATCAGAGGCACACTATGGGGGTGCCTAGCCACCTTCATCATTTACTGAGGTGACTGGTGCGGGCGGTGACATGTTACCATGAGCACCATGCTGATTAGTCATCTAGGGATTTTCATTTGCACATTTTTGAGAGACATGTTGTCTCCAACTATTTCTAAAACAGACATGTATATTTTTTGACTTTATGTGATGTACACAAACTACAAACCATTCCGACACACACACACACACACACACATATCTATTTCTAGATGGATCTTTTTAAATATGATGATTTTTTACAAGTTGCGTAAATGTCTATCTAAAACCATATTAGCTACTGCATCTGTTAACGCATTCATATGTCTGGGTATATGTTGATATGAAATGTAATCAAAATTTCTTTCTAGTAAGCGAATACATAGATAAAGTCATAAAATGGATGGGTTTCTAACTGAATAATGACCATTAAGTTGTAACACTACAAGTTGTGAGTCCAGATATACAAGTAATGCACGAATACAGAGGTTAAAAAACTCGTTCAATAATTCCAAAATGACACTATACTCCGCGACATTATTTGTGGTATGCCCTAGACAAACACCTTGCAAATTAAATAACTCACCAGCAGGATCTTAGATTACCCAGGCTACTGAAGACAACTTCCTGGTACTGCGGGAGGCACCATCCTTGAAACCAAAAATGGGAGTAATAGACATCTGCACAATCAGGAAGACCCAATCAGCAGAAAGACACTTACAAAGCACACCACACCACACATGCACAAAAAATTAAATCACTCACTTATGCACATACACACCACACAAGAATAACTCAAGAGTAGTACTTCTTGAGGTACAACCAATTTCTAGGCTGCGCCAGAGGAACAACTTCATAGTCGATTAGCTCATAGGCCCCATTTTTTAATACTCGCTTAACGATATAGGGCCCATGCCACATGGGCTGGAATTTACCCGCTCCAAGTTTATCATGTGCTTGGTCATATAAGAGGACGAGGTCCCCTTCAATGAAAGAACGCAGAGAAACCGATTAATCAAAATGGGCTTTAAATCACTTTTTCTGTGCCTCAATAACCAAGGCAGCCAAGCAGCGGGTTTCATCTAATCATTCCAGATACAGGAGACGTTCTTCCTCCAGAGAAGTGTCGGGAAATAACTCCACAACTAACTTCAGAGAAGGAATTTCACATTCAATCGGGAGAGTCGCTTCCAGACCGTACACCAGCTGGAAAGGTGTGAATCCAGTTGTGCTCTTTACAGACGTTTGATAGGTCGAGAGAGTTGAAAAAAATTGGAGATGCCAATTGGATTTGTGGATACCAATCGTTCATTGAAGCATCATGACCAATACCTTGTTCACAGCCTCAACCTGGCCATTCTCCTGGGGGTAGTATGGCGTTGAGCTATCATGGCGTAAGCCCAACTTTGATGTTAGCTCTGCCATCATGTAATTTCGAAAATGAGTACCATGATTGGTGAAAATGGCCTGAGGGACTCCGAAACATGTAATAACATGGTTGAAAATGAATTGAGCGGCTATCTTACCATCGGCAGCTAATGTAGGCATCGCTTCGGCCCACTTGGTGAAGTAGTCCATGACAACAATTATATAAGCATGCCCCCCGATCAAGTGAGGGTGACATGTCATAAAATATATGCCCCATTTAGAAAAAGGGCCTACGGTAATGACAGGATGCAAGGGTAGGGGTGGCGCGCGCATCTTGCTCTGAAAGACCTGGCACGCATGACATTTTCGAACTGCAACAATACAGTCTTTGAATATAGATGGCCAGAAGTAACCAGCACACAGAATCTTCTAGGCAGTGGCATATCCGGACATGTGACTGCCACAGGCACCACTATGACAGTCATTCAAGAGTTTCTCATCCTCTTCCAGGGTTAAGCATCGGTGGAGCACAGAATCAACTCCGACACAATACAAGGTATCTCCTACAATGTGGTAGGGTTGAGATTGATGCCGAATATGATGTTGAACATATTTTGTCAACTCAGACAGGAACGTGGATGTTTAAAGATACATGATAATGTCACCGTACCATGGATCACGAGTGCTAATAAGAAAGAGTGTTTCATCTGGAATATGGTCCTTAGATTGGGATGGAATGACGTCTGTCAGGAGAGAGCAAATAAGATCAACAAAAACCAATGATTTCGTTGATTTGGCAGTTGTGAACTCCAAATCGAATTCCTGAAGGATTACAATCCATTTGGAGTACTTGCCCCCAAGCAATTGTCGAGACAAGATGTATGTCATGGGGTTGCAGTCAGAAACCACGGTTACTATACGCAACAGGATGTAATGGCAAAATCGCTAAACGACCTGAAACACAGCGAGCACCAACTTCTTGACGTGGGCATAGCATGTTTCTGTGTCGAGAAGATTCTGAGATAGATAGTAAACTACGTGTTCATTTCCATCATCGTCATCCTGTACTAGAACCATAGCTATCGTGCTAAATGCCGCGGCCATATAAAGGGTAAAATCGCGATGATAATTGGGGGGACGTATCAACAGAGCGTTGATGAGCAACGTTTTAAACTTATCGAAGGATTGCTGGGCAATCTCGTCCCAATGGAAGGGAACGTCCTATTTCAAAAGTCGCGTAAACCTCTTCGCCACTTCTGCATAGTTCAGAATGAAGCGTCACAAGAAGTTGGCTTTCCCCTATAGACTCTGAAGTTGATGCAATGAGTATGGGGATGGGAGGTTAACGATGGCCTCGACCTTGAGGGGGTCGAGGCGAATTCCGTCTTTGGAGATGATGAATCCCAAAAGACGACCAGAATCCATGCAGAAGACACACTTGTGAGGATTGAGCCTAATATTGTAATGTCTGCAACGGAGGAAAATATGGTGGAGGTGTTCAGGATGGTCCTCACGCTGAGCTGAATGGGCTAGAAAATCATCCAGATACGACTGAAAAATATGACGTATGTCATGGAAAGCAAAGGACATAGCACGTTGGAAGGTGGCCCCAGCATTTTTCAAGCCGAACGAGAGCTTTTTGTAAGCGAAAGTACCCCACGGACAGATAAAGGCAGTCTTATGTTGATCAGTAGGTAAAATATTAATTTGATTGTAACCTGAGAAACCTTTCATAAGGGAATAAATCTCACTCCCCGCGCATTCATCGATGATTTGATCTATAAAAAGAGTGGGATAATTGTCCTTAGGACAGTCTCGATTGATGTCTCGGTAGTCAACACAGACTCGTATAGTGCCCTGCTTCTTATCTACAGGGAAAATATTGGAAACCCATTCTGTGAGGGGAATTTGATAGATAAAGCCCGCGTTAAGAAGTTTTTCAACTTCTGGCTTTATAGTTGCGGCTTTCCGAGGATGCACTGGGCGTAGATGCTGATGCATGAGCTTCACACCTGGATAGGTGGGAATCTCATGCACGACTATACTGGGATCAATCCCAGGCATATCTTCATAGGACCAAAACATCTCTGAATTTGTGAAAAAGGCTCGTGTATACCTGAATCTCTTTGGGAGAACAGGTAACTCCCACATGAATGTTCTCGACTATCCCCAGTTTGATGGAGATGTCGATAGGCATGGTTTGCATGATGTTACTCAGGTTTCCCTCCGAAAGGACCTCATGAGTCAATATCGACATTTGAGGAGGCGGGGTGGGAACCTGAGATGCGAAGCGCTCTAGACAACCAGACATTGCCCCCAGACCGAGCATGAAAGAGGAACGATGATGTCCATCGCTCCATGGCAGATCTTCAAGAGACATTGTTTCAACAATAACTTCATCAGAAGGGAAGACTTCTCTTAAAGTATCAGGAAAATCCGCATCGCTGAGCCAAGGGGATTGAGAATATACATCTAGAGCCATGCTCAAAGGTGCATGTTCAGGAGGAGGAGGATCAGATGCAGTGACGATTTCGCAATAATTAATCTCAACTAGAGTTAAAGGCATCAATTCTCTGAAAGAGGTCACCTGTTCAGGTGAAGGGATGATCCAAGGATCATCTGACCTAGATATCATGTTAACTTGAATGGTGTGCAGTGGTGGCGCGGAAAAAATACCCATGAGGACGGGGTCCTTGAAAAGCCTAGGTCCTACGCTGTCAGGGGGATTGGGGATCTGATCCACATAAGGTATGTTGTTCTCAGAGGATGAGGTGAAGAAGGACAACTGATCGACAGTGATGATATTTCCCTCATGAGGAAACTTTAGAAGCTGGAAGAGGGTGGACAAAACGCATAGCATGGCGTGCATCCAACTGCGACCAAGAAGAAGATTGTAGTTGAGCTTGGCGTCGAACATTTATACTTCTACGTTGACTGTCTTACCTTGTAACATGATTGGAAAACTCTCAAGAACACCCAGGGGTTTTGATTCCCGGCCATCAAATGCCTCTAGGGCATTGGGAGATGAAGTAAGAGCTGGAGAGCCAATGGCCTTCCAGCAGGCAGATGACATAACACGGGTGGAAGCACGTTTGTCCACAATGGCTCTGTGGATGTTGAGGCCATTTATACCGACTTGGATAACAAGAGCGAGTTGATGTGGAAGTCGGGGGACAAAATTTTCCAGGTTGAAGGTGAGAGGACTAGAATCGGCAGGATCAATTCCACCGATTGCGGAAAACAAAGCTTTCCATTGTGATGGGCAACTTTGAAGCACTTCCAATGCAGACATTGCGGAAGGCGCCTGTGCCAAATCCTAAACAATGCTGTAGTGCTGAGCGGTGCGGGCGTTTGGATTATAGTAAGATTTTTGTAGAACACCTTTAGAAGGTGGCCTCACAACAGGTTCAGCACTGGGCTTCTCAATTTCTAAAGGACCAGAGACAGGTGGGGGCGGTGGGCCATCAACGACTTCCTTCCCAGCTGCCTGGTGTGATCTAGCATAATCCTTCGAACGAGTAGCAATCGAGACAGGTGCAACACCATTCATCATAAAAAATTGTGACCCAAATGGTACAGACGGTGAAGGCTGTTCGACCATGTAGGTCTGCTGAGATGGGAAGGGTTCCTTGAGAACTGCAAGAGTCCCTTTGGAGTCTTTCAGAAGTTGACTAAATTTAGATCATTAGGGACAATCTTTGGTATAATGGTGTCATTCATAGATAAGGCATGGATACTTCAGTTTCTGTTGGGAACCATCGTCAGCACGAGGTTTGGAAGACTCTGGTTTTGGGGCATCGGGTTTGGATTTTCCTTTGCCCTTCTTCTTTCCCTTGGAGGCCTCTTTCGCAGGATTGGCATCAATGACATTGACCTTCACAGTCTTACCAAAATCTAGAGGGGCGACAAGAGTAGAATTATTAGAAGAATTAGACTTCTGCTTCCCATTAGAGGACTTCCGAGAAGTTTGAGAAATGGAACCAATAACATCGTCCACCGATGGGGTAGCTGGTGCTTTAGAGGTCCCTAGCCGTGGGGCATCAGTCAAAATATCATAAAGCATGCCAGACTAAGAGTACACCAAATCAAGGTATTGGGCACGAGCGATGGCCTGTTCTTCGGTCACACATGCCCCCATAGCAATATCTTGAGTGATCTTGTTAACAAAGGAGGTTGTGAACCAATGAGTTAGCAAATGATTAGGTATATCAAACTTGATCAGTCTACGACAACGTCACCACTCATGAATATGATCAGAGATGTGGGTGGCTTTATCTTGCTTCAGGGAAGTCAGGAGATGCGTCCCGACTTCGTAACGAACCGATAACTGGAAATGAGTTAGAAAAGCCATAGCTAACGTCTTGAAGTCTTGAAAGATACCGCGAGGTAATTCTATATACCACTTAGTAGCAACATCGGTAAGAGTATGCTGGAAGAGACATAGATGAATTGAATCATCCACCCAAGAGTTTGAAGAACACCACAGATGGTAGGTCATGACATGAGCTTGGGGGTCCTCTCCAGCTTTACCCTCAAATTTAGGATAGTCACCAGGCACCTTGGTTGGAACCGGAGGCCAATAAGGATTGTGAAGAATCGAATCATTGGTCAATTTAGAAACATCCAAAAATTCCAACATAGCAAGGAGAGGCAACTGAGGATTGAAAGGCATACTAGGTCCCTGATAAGGACCCGTACCTGTACTCCATCCTGGTTGAGCATAAATTTTCCCCCATTGGTTCTGTCCCAGGGGATTTTGACCATAGGGGGTATAAGCCGAGTAATTAGATTGATACTATTACTGATAACCAATGTATGGGGGTTGATAACCGAGGTATGGACCCTGATTATATGTCGGCCCCATTTGAGTAGTATGAAAATTTGACTGCTGAGTATAGGTATAGCCTGGTTTTTGAAGGTAATAACCAAAACCTTGGGGCGGGTTGTAAAACAGTTGAGATTGGCCTTGAAGATAATAACCGCCTTGGGGTTGAGCAGGTTGCTGGTAAGTGGGGCCTTGCTGATCCTGATAAGTTGGGCGCGCCGGCGGATTCGGCTGCGACATAGAGTAAATCGACTATTGAGCAGGGTTGACTGGATGTGCAGGTTGGTCTGGTTGAACAGGTTGACATGGCTGAGTGGGCTGCCTTGGTTGAATAGGCTGACCCGGGTGACTAGGTTGTCTTGGTTGAATAGGTTGACCTGGCTGATGAAGGATGCCAGGCTGCCCCGGGTGAGCCAGTTGGCTTGGTGGTGGGATAGGGCCAGGTTGTGCCTGATAACCAGGTTGGCCTGTAACAGGACCATAAGATGGCCCTGGTTGTGCAACATTCAGACCAATAGGAAATTGAGGTTGTAGAGGTTGAACCATAGGCTAAGAGGGTTGGATTTCCCCCTAGGACTGTACAACAGTACCGGTTGAATTGTGGGTCCTTAAGGTTGCTCTAGTTGGACCACAGGGTGAGGCTATATAGGTTGACCTCTAGGGTTGTAAGACTGCCCTTGCGGAGCGTATAACAACTCTTGCTAGCCCGAAGGTTGGCCCTGTAAGGTTTGTCCTTACGGGTCATACAGATAACCAGGCTAGCTCGAAGGTTGGCCTTAGAAGGTTTGTCCTTGCAGGTTGGAAGGTTGCCCAGCCTGGGCAGACAAAAAACCTTGAACATACTGATAAGCCTCTAGAGTAGGAAAATGTAGAGGGTTTCCTTGCTCATCGTACTGATATGGAAAAACATAAACGGGTGTATCATCCTATCCATAATGGGAGAAATAAGGACGGTTGGGATCTTGGGAGGACTGACCAACCTCGGAGTTCGACTGCTGTAGAGACAACCGATACTCTTCAGGAGAGATATTCTCCGGAATAGCAGATGCTATGTGAACGTCTTCGGGAAGTGACGCGGTCCTGATGGATTGAGTAGTAACAGCGGGTGTAGATGCGGCTATGCAGATGGTAGGCCTAACAGGTACCGATGTGACGTGAGGGGATGACGTGAGGGGTGTCCTTGGAGACATTCCTAATGAAGGAATAACTGTCCTCGTGGACGGAGTTGATACTCCCATAGAGGCAATAGCGACCACAATCTGACTTAAGGATCTATACCCCGCTGGAAGAGAAGGACCAGGTGAAGACATGACAGAAGTCTCGGTTTTGTTTTCAGGGAACAGTTCGTAATCTTCACCAGATGTAGGAATTTCCTCACTAAGAGAAGGAATGGGTGAGTCCATATCTGACGCTATCGCAAGATATTCTAAGAGACGGCGAGGACTAGGAGGAATAACAACAGCTAAAAAGTGTGATCCTGCTGTAAGAGGAGGGAAATATTCCCCTACTCCAAATCCAAACCAAGCGTTGGATAAGGGCCAGTTGAACTCAACTGGTCCACCAAAGGGAAGCTCAGACATAACCGGTCCCCCGTCGGGAAACTCAGAGACAATAGGCTGCTGAGTTTTAGCAGAGGACTGAGAGACCTCTCATGAATCTTCTGTGTAAGGACTACCAGTAGACGAAACTGAAGGTTCCACCACTGTGACAAAAATGACAAGAGGAAGAGATCAAAACAAAAGCACATGGGCAAAAACCAAGGCAAACAATCAAACATCCAACAAGAAAACTCTAAAAGGGCGTGTGATCGCAGGTGATTAATTTTACCACATTAAAACTTAGAAACTTTACCGTTTCATGTTTTAATAGTCGAGAAATGGATAAAAGGTGACTCTATCTCTTTCAATTTGGAAACAAGCATGAAAGGACAAGCAATTGCTGATTCTTTCAAATTTAATGAGTCAGAAAAGATCGAATGACTACTCTGGAAATCTAGGTAAAAGGGTGAACCAGATATCCGTGAACTGCAATATACACCTTGGTTTCAAAATGAAAGAAAAATCAACCAAGGACTTGACGTACGTGCAGGAAATATCCCCAAATGCTATGTCCGGTGTATCACGGGTATAAGGCGGTAGACTCGGCTTCCTATGTATAAAGGATAGCAACCTAGGAGGGTCTCCCTTTATATACGCGATGGTACGGGGAGCACAAGTCTGTACTAATGCTATCTAAAGCCAAGAGGCGAACGACAGCTACTAGGTTTAATAACGTCAGAACACGTCACTAGCCTAGACCTCTAAATATTTCATTAATGTTTTAATGCTGCCTTAAATTAAATTGAATAAATTTTAGAGTTGATCTTCAATTATGTTTCAATTTTCAGGCCCTATCGAATGTTATGTCTCAAAATCCTCTAAATGCACACTACATGCCACAATATATCACTTCGTTCGATGAATAGCTAACTACGGGAAGGTTGAGAGCTTTTCAATCAATAACAAAATGATCACAAAACAACCACTAGTGTCTCTAATGCATGCTAATGAAACTAAAAGCTTTTCATTTAGAGTTATATAACACTATAACGCAGAAAAGTTTTCAATTTACACTAACTAATCAAAAGCACAAGAGATTTTTTTTTTGTATTTTCAATGTTTTAAGGGAAAAATGCACTAAACAAAATGAAAACTAATAAAGAGATCAATTTGAGAAACGATAGCAGAAGAGTAAAAACAAGCAATTTCACTCAATGCAAAACACACAATCAGACCTCAAACTGATAGAGAAATCCCTCAAATCAAAGAGGAATGCCAAAGACTCATACAAACTGTGTAATCTAGGCTCTAAATGAGACAAAGCAAAACTCGAATGAGAAAGAGAGAAATCACTCAAATAATGCAATAACACAATGGAAAAACACCAAATGAATGCAAGGAAGCAAAATGAAGTTGACTGAACACATAGAAAACCAAAAACTCCCATGGGAGGCTCAACACACCATAGCACCTGGATGCCCTAGGGCTAGAATGTAAAACCGATAGTAGAGGGAAAACAACCGAAGGATGGAGGTCACACACAATCAACTAAGGCTTCAGGACACTCAGGCAGTAGAAAAAATGACACCAAAACCATAAATCAATCTCATAAGGCTTAGAAAAAAGAAAAACCTGGCACCACACAGGATTGGCGCGACTGTCTGGCTGCAACTAGCGCCAGAACAGGATTGGCGTGGGGGCCCAACTAGCAACAAGCACAAATTGGCACGACTGTCAAGGCAAAAAGCGCGCCAGTCGAGTTTACTAATGAAAAAAATAAAAAAGAGCAAACAGGGAGCAGATTAGGGATGGTGGGGGCTGAAAAGAGGCTTTATACCAGAAAGCGACAGACTAGGTGAGCAAATCAAGTAGACAAAAGCCAAAAGCAACTGAAAGAGACAATACAAACTCCAATACAATTCCCTAGTGGGGTTTCCAGTTTTTTGGAGAGGTAAATCCCCTCTGCGGATAGAGCGCCAGTTGGCACGCCCTCTTTGGTGGATTTCCCCCATTGGCGCGAGGGCTGAACTGGTTGGTCGCGCCAAGGCCAAAAGGTCTATTTTTAGGGTTTTTCACAGGAAACTGTATTTGGAGGAATGATTGTCCTTGTCAAGGGGGATGCCATGAAAGTGGTTTCAGGTCATGTCGCTGCTCACAGGTCATGGAAAATTCCCTCCAATGTGTGGGACGGGGGATTGCAGAGATGATGACAAATTACTGTATAATAGGGTGGTACTTGGAAGTCTCGAACCTCGTTGGATTTTGCATATGGTTAATAAGAGTTAAGTTTCTCTTGTCTTTGATGAGTAATTATACTTGTTTTTATGTGGTTTGAATGGATGTTCTATCATTTTTATCTATCTGGTTATAAGCATGGTTTTATGACATATATTAATCACAGATCTCATCGTGTTTTTACTTGTAACTGAATGAATAATTAATGCATGACTTAACTGGTGTTATGTGTTGTAGCACAATTTTACTCAGCAAAAAGTCTGGAGAAGCTCTGGGCAATGTAAGGTTGCTGAGGAAGAATTATCGAAGTGGAACAAGTTCAAGGAGATAAAAAAAATGTTTTAAAGGCATTTGAAACACTGTGCCTAAGAAATCTGTTATTCGGTGATTTAATTACATTGCAAGGGTTGAAGCAGAAGTCATAGTTGTTTGTATTTGGAGAGAACTGCTCGAGTTTGGTGCTATTAGCGGGCATGCCTTCAACTTGGTCGTGGAGTTACTCATTTATTGCATGATTGCTTGCAAGTGAAGAAAATACCAATAAGAGTAGACATTTTGGACGATGACAATGCCTATGCACTGAGAAAGTTTTGTTATCTTACCATGATATCAGACCTGTGATTGTAGAAATTGCTGCTCAATTGGATATGATAAGGCATTTAAAGCATCTCCCAAAATATTGTCAACAAACACTGGCTCTTGATGTCATGCAAATATACGCACCTCTTGCCCATGCAATAGGCATTGGCAGCTTATTATTAGAGCTTGAAGACCTTGCTTTCCAGTCTTTATTTCCAAATTCATATTCATTTGTACATACATGGTTAAGAAACCATGGAACATGGGGTGAAGCCATTTTAAATGAATATAGATGCCATCTATTTGAAGCTCTTGTCACTCCTTTTCTCTTTCAGTGAGAAAACCAACAGCAACATCAGGAAAAATTTGCATTGCTCTGAAACAAACCAAGCACTCCTTCCTGGGAAACAATAGAAACTTTCTGTTCAATGCATTTGAAATGGTTTTTTTTCAAAAATCTCCTCGGGGTCGTCCTCTAATAGTTGCAATCGCGAAAAGGAGAAAGGAAATGCCATTTGACGATGTTATACAACGCCAAAAGAAGCTGAAACTAGTGTTTAGGATTCAGGACGTTCTTGTCAAACAGGACTCAAGGAAGAAATCAACTCAAATATTGCGAAAGGAGAGGGGAGAACTGGCTTCTGGCATGCTGTCAAATTATTCAAGTGAGATTGCTGGGTTGAGTTCTCTTACAAAGTTTAAAGAACAAGAGAGAGTTGAGAACACCGCTAAAAAGTTCGTTTTTCCATAGCAAGATGATTTTATTAGTAAAATTGGGAGAAGTTTCATTGCCAAGTTGGAGGAAGAAAGGGGCACAACAGAAGAGAATGCAAAAACTGCATCTGAGAGATCGAGTTTCCTGGCAATCTCTAATATAGCACTTCTCAGAAGGTTTTCAAAGAATCCTCTCATATATCTGGAAGTAGCAATGTCCTAAGCTCAAGGATAGAACTGGATAAAAAGATCTCTAATGTGGATTGTGAAAATGGCAACAAAACTTCCCAGAGATTATTTAAAACTTTGTCGTCTAAACCTGTATATGGTGAAGCCTCTGGTTCAGTGGTAGAGAAAAATAAATCCACTACAAGCTCTGGAAAAGCGGATAATACATCTGAGAATATGTTGCAAACTTCATCTTATACATTGGTTTGCAATGGCGTCCTCAGTTCAGCTACAAAAGTGGAGAAAATGAAATCCACTAGCGACCATTATACAATCTGTATGCGGTGGTTGTACATTTGGATGTGCTGAATGCTTCATTTTTTCGGTCATTATATATGCTATGTAAAGGATTTGAAAGCGATGTGGTACAATATCGATGACAGTAAGGTGATTCCAGTTGGTCGTGATGTGGTGATGCCGGATCTCTCTTCAGTGGCTCTGATGAAACCTCTTGCAGTACCGATAGTAACAGGGATTCAACAAGCACAGTGGATTGGGCTGAAACAGTGTTTGGAGACCCATACCTTGAATATGACGGTGGTGGTTTGCAAAGCAGAATTGAAGCTGAATTGACGGCTTGGATCATCCGACTCAAATCCAATGGTTTGCGGCGGCTCAAATTAAACGGATCTTATGGGAGATAGCACCCCCGCAAAACGGTTTAATTGAAACCACCATCTACAAAATCGATGGCTATGGTGCATTGCGGCATCTCGTGGTTATTTCTAAGAAACCGCTATCAATGCTCCCGCAGGCAGTTTCGGGTTTTCAAAAACAATGGGTGATTGTGTCGTCAATGCATATGGGTGTAGTGGTGGGACCCAAAATGCACCATTCGCCCTTTTAAACTTTCAATTCTATTTTTGGGTTTTATATTATATATTATATATATAATATTAAAACAAGCATTTTGTAAATCTAATAATTCCAAGAATTTCAAGAATTAGTTTTATAACTGATCATAATAGTTAGGAAGTTACATTAGAAGGCAGACATAAAAGCAGAGAGAAAGGAAGAGCAGAGCCCGGGTTTTTTGATACCTCCAGGCAGTGATCCTTGTATTCAGATTTTAAGTGATTAATGAATGAAAAGAAAACTTCTAGCATTTGCTGATATGGATATGTCTTCTATTTTACATCATGTAGTTTCAGTTCTTGAATAAAATGAAGTATCAAAGTAGCAGGTCTCTTTTTACGTATGTAAATAAGATTCAAAACCCTTAATAGGCGCTCCTTCATTTTAACAGTTCTTTTCTTATAATTCCTCTAAAGTTTAAGATGATAGATTCTGTGCAACAACATATCGTTTTGGGATTTTTCCCTTTCATTCTTCTTTTGAACATTTCATTCTATGTCAGTAGATAATAGCATTGTGGGACATTCATAGCATTTGATTTTAATGATTCAATGATTGAACTCTGGAGGTGATTAAATATAGATCAATATTTCTGTGACAAAATTATAAGAATGTCTTAAACACGGATTCCTTTACACAGCAAGGAATTGTTTCTTAAGGTACAACATAATTGGCGCCGTTGCCGGGGATCGAAGAAGCGAAGTTCATTTCCCTGGGTTTTCTTTCTACTTCCTTTGGTTGTTCAGTGAGGAGGAAGTTTTTGGCTGTGTTTACTGTTTACAGAATTCTCATTTTCAAAAAGCCAAACGCGAGGTCAAATACCTTGCAGCAGAAGGTTTCATAATCCCTTATTTTTGATGGTGAACAAGATTCATATTTGAAGTTTGGTTGTTTATTATTCACATGGCGACTCCACTGATGAAGCTTTCATTAGATGAAGAATTTTTCTAGCAAGAAGATGAGAAAGTATCATGGAAAAAACATGTATCAGAATTTCCGTTTTTTAAAGGAGATTCTATTTTTTATTGTCAGTTTAGTGGTTTATTTTCCATTTTATGTTAAAAGGATTGTTTCCTGCTTTATTTTCTCAGAAGATTATAAGGCCCAAAATGTAAATTCGTTATTGGAAAAAGATGATTTTGCTTCTGCTTGTGTTATAAATCTTGACACAGGTGTATCTCCTAAACATGAAAGGAGGGATGATTGTTGTATTACAATCCCGGAAGATAATCAATCACAGTTTGGGCATAAAGGTGATGATTCATCATCTTTGGATGATAATATTTTGCTTCATAAGAAATTGACTGTTTTTCAGTTCAAAAACAGAGAAATCTTTAAACCCCTGAAGCTGCCCGCTATTCTCCACCAATATCCTTCAAAAGGATTCAAGTCCTTGCCAAGTTTCTCCGGGAAGGAGAAGGACATGTCAGCTAAACTACATATCTTGGAATTTGAGTACTTTCTGGACAAATTTCAAATCATTTATGAAGACGTAGCTTTAAGGATGTTTTGCCATTCTTTAAAGCAGGATGCTCAGCAATGGTTCCAGTGTTTGGAAGCAGGTTCAATTAATTCCTGGAAAAATCTTCAAGATGTATTTCTTACATATTGGGGCGAGAATAAGTCATATGAAGAACACCTTTTGGAATTATATTCAATCCGAAGATAAAACAATGAATCAATTTTTGAATTTAATAGGAGGTTTCAAAAGATTTATTTCAGCATGCCAGAAGAAATTCGACCTCCAGAAGCAACAACTATGGTATATTATTTGAAAGCTCTTTCTATTGCCTTGGCTTTTTATCTTAAGGAGAGAAAGCCTAGCACTCTGAAGCTGATGTTCCTCTATGCGCAAGAAATCGAAGATAATGTGTGGGCTTGTAGAAATTTTTCCTGCGATGAAGAAAGTACAAGTTTTGTCAAAGATAAGAGCGCTTGTGAAGGAAACATTGGAATTTCTTTACAAGAGAATGTAAGTTCAGAGACGAATAAAGATTTCCAAAAAGTATTAAAAGGTTCCTGTATTGTTGAAAGACAAGAATCTAATCATTCTGAAGATTCTAGCCAAAACTTCGAAGCAACAGCTGAACTACGCTATGAAAGCATGGAAGATCATTGCAATAATTTTGTGAGTAGTGAGAAAAATAGTGCAGGTTCTCAGACATGTTTGCAAGAAGAGGAAATTTTTTGTCAAGAATTGATGTTATATGAAGAGCATCAGCGTTATGGAGAGCAAACCCTGGATGTTTATTTTCAGCCTAAATGCCTGCCTACAGAAAATGGCAGTCAAGTTCCTCACACACAGTTCCTAATTGAAGGGTCAAACAATAAAAGAAGCTGCCATGTTCAAAGATGTCTGCAAAATGTTCAAGAAAATAAGGTAACCAAAGTTTTATCTCATGATTTATATGATCCATTTGCTGAATATATGGAAAATTTATTTGGTCAGCAACAAGCTTTAATGCAAGGGTATGTACAAAATTTTGTATATGAAAATTTTTCATGGTACATTCCTCTTTTGATTTTTAAATTTCAGCAGTATGAAGGTATTAAATCTGACAAGAAAATGTTGGATTGGTCCCATTGGAAGGTTGAATTCACTTGATTAAGTTCAACCATGCTTATATGTATAGGAGTTGTACATAAATAAGCTCAGGAGTTGAGCATTTCCAGTTGCAGTATTTCTAGTTTAAAATTTTCAGTTCTAAATGAAGATCCTAGAAGAAGGAGGGTTCAGAGAAGTTTTGAAATTTTCAGAGATTTTGGATTGAGAGAAAATTCAGTCTGAATTGACTCCATGCCCAATAAAGGCTACCGATCTACAAGTTCTCAGTACTTTTCTACCAAAGTACTGTCCCCAATTGGAGACAGATGTTGTAGCACAATTTTACTCAGCAAAAAGTCAGGAGAAGCTCTAGGAAATGTAAGATTGCTGAGGAAGAATTATCGAAGTGGAACAAGTTCAAGGAGATAAACAAAATGTTTTAAAGGCATTTGAAACACTGTGCCTAAGAAATCTGTTATTGGGTGATTTAATTACATTGCAGGGGTTGAAGCAGAAGTCATAGTTGTTTGTCTTTGGAGAGAATTGCTCGAGTTTGGTGCTATTAGTAGGCATGAAATAAACCTTCAACTTGGTCGTGGAGTTACTCATTTATTGCATGATTTCTTGCAAGTGAAGAAAATACCAATAAGAGTAGACATTTTGGACGATGACAATGCCTATGCACTGAGAAAGTTTTGTTTATCTTACCATGATATTAGAGCTGTGATTGTAGAAATTGCTGTTTGATTGGATATGATAAGGCATTTAAAGCATCTCCCAAAATATTGTCAACAAAAACTGGCTCTTGATGTCATTCAAATATACGCACCTCTTGCCCATGTAATAGGCATTGGCAGCTTATTATTAGAGCTTGAAGACCTTGCTTTCCAGTCTTTATTTCCAAATTCATATTAATTTGTACATACATGGTTAAGAAACCATGGAACATGGGGTGAAGCCATTTTAAATGAATATAGATGCCATCTATTTGAAGCTCTTGTCACTCCTTTTCTCTTTCAACGAGAAAACCAACAGCAACATCAGGAAAAATTTGCATTGCTCTGAAACAAACCAAGCACTCCTTCCTAGGAAACAATAGAAACTTTCTGTTCAACGCATTTGAAATGGGTTTTTGTCAAAAATCTCCTCGGGGTCGTCCTCTAATAGTTGCAATTGCGAAAAGGAGAAAGGAAATGCCATTTGACGTTGTTATACAGCGCCAAAAGAATCTGAAACTAGTGTCTAGGATTCAGGACATTCTTGTCAAACATGACTCAAGGAAGAAATCACCTCAAATATTGCGAAAGGAGATGGGAGAACTGGCTTCTGGCATGCTGTCAAATTATTCAAGTGAGATTGCTGGGTTGAGTTATTTTACAAAGTTGAAAGAACAAGGGAGGGTTGAGAACACAGCTAAAAAGTTTGTTTTTCCACAGCAGGATGATTTTATTAGTAAAATTGGGAGAAGTTTCAGTGCCAAGTTGGAGGAAGAAAGGGGCACAACATAAGAGAATATAAAAACTACATCTGAGAGATCGGGTTTCCTGGCAATCTCTAATAGCACGTCTTAGAAGGTTTTCAAAGAATCCTCTCATATATCTGGAAGCAGTAATGTCCTAAGCTCAAGGATAGAACTAGATAAAAATATCTCTAATGTGGATTGTGAAAATGGCAACAAAACTTCTTAGAGATTGTTTAAAACTTTGTCGTCTAAACCTGTATATGGTGAAGCCTCTGGTTCAGTGGCAGAGAAAAATAAATCCACTACAAGCTCTGGAAAAGCGGATAATACATCTGAGAATATGTTGCAAACTTCATCTTATACATTGGTTCGCAATGGCGTCCTCAGTTCAACTACAGAAGTGGAGAAAATGAAATCCACTAGCGACCATTATACAATCTGTATGCGGTGGTTGTACATTTGGATGTGCTGAATGCTTCATTTTTTCGGTCATTATATATGCTATGTAAAGGATTTGAAAGCGATGTGGTACAAGATCGATGAAAGTAAGGTGATTCCAGTTGGCCGTGATGTGGTGATGCCGGATCTCTCTTCAGTGGCTCTGATGAAACCTCTTGCAGTACCGATAGTAACAAGGATTCAACAAGAACAGTGGATTCGAATGAAATAGTGTTTGGAGACCCATACCTTGAATATGACGGTGGTGGTTTGCAAAGCAGAATTGAAGCTGAATCAACGGCTTGGATCATCCGACTCAAATCCAATGGTTTGCGGTGGCACAATTTAAACGGATCTTATGGGAGATAGTATCCCCGCAAAATGGTTTAATTGAAACCACCATCTACAAAATCGATGGCTATGGTGCGTTGCGGCATCTCGTGGTTATTTCTAAGAAACTGCTATCAATGCTCCCGCAGGCAGTTTCGGGTTTTCAAAAACAATGGGTGATTGTGTCGTCAATGCATATGGGTGTAGTGGTGGGACCCAAAATGCACCATTCGCCCTTTTAAACTTTCAATTCTATTTTTGGGTTTTATATTATATAATATATATATAATATTAAAATAAGCATTTTGTAAATCTAATAATTCCAAGACTTTCAAGAATTAGTTTTATAACTGATCATAACAGTTAGGAAGTTACATTAGAAGGTAGACATAAAAGCAGAGAGAAAGGAAGAGCAGAGCCCGGGTTTTTTGATACCTCCAGGCAGTGATCCTTGTATTCAGATTTTAAGTGATTAATGAATGAAAAGCAAACTTCTAGCATTTGCTGATATGGATACGTCTTCTAGTTTACATCATGTAGTTTCAGTCCTTGAATAAAATGAAGTATCGAAGTAGTAGGTCTCTTTTTACGTATGTAAATAAGAGTTAAAACCCTTAATAGGAGCTCCTTCATTTTAACAGTTCTTTTCTTATAATTCCTCTAAAGTTTAAGATGATAGATTCTGTGCAACAGCATATCGTTTTGGGCTTTTTCCCTTTCATTCTTCTTCTGAACATTTCATTCTATATCAATATATAATAGCATTGTGGGACATTCATAGCATTTGATTTTAATGATTCAATGATTGAACTCTGGAGGTGATTAAATATGGATCAATATTTCTGTGACAAAATTATAAGAATGTCTTAAGCACGGGTTCCTTTACACAGCAAGGAATTATTTCTTAAGGTACAACATTATGAAAACTAATGTGAGGAGGCATTGGCACTTCTTGTTAAACCTCAGATAAATTTTCAGTTCTTTATGTTCATATATGTATTCATGACCTACAGGTTGCATGTTTACCATGTGTTTAACGAAATGTCAGTCCCGTTTGGAAAGGGTCAGGTCAAGTCCTGTTTAAAATTTTGGTTCATAAGCTTTATTTCTATGTCAGTCACCATTTCTAAAAGTTTCATTGAGTTCTAAGTAGAGGCTTGAGTCCTAGCCCTAAAAAAGTGGCTCTAAATTCGGGGTTGTTGACATAAAAATGACTAGGAAATTCCAAAGGCAATGGCAGGCAGGCTTATGGGAGTGATTGAAGGCTTACAATCACTTGCATGCCTTGGAAATGGAGCGGATTTGGCTCTAAGACAATGAAATTGAGTATTATCTCAGGTGTTTTGTTGCTCCTAAAGGTCCTATAGCAGCTGAGGGAAGTCATTAAGGTCTTAAGTTGTCAGCTCCATTTCCTTAAGGTCATATAGGAGGTTGAGTCTTATCATAGTGACACTTAGCTCATGTTACCCCTGGAAAACTAGTGAAAGTGGGTAAATGTGGTAGGAGTAGTTTATAGGGTGGTATTAGATTGATCTTCGTTCTATTTGGGTGGTGTCTATTATCTGTTGTCTTTATGTGATATCTGATACCACAGGGTGCTATCAGAGCATGGTTCAAACATTTGAACTGGATGGGATGAATGCATGTTGTTATGCATGCATTTTCCTGGTTAAGTTTGTTGTGCATGAGGTTATGGTATGAAGGTTATGTCATTATGATGATATTGGCATGTTATGATGCTGATGTGTTGGATGAGATGCATATCATCAGAACAAGGCTGCAACATTGGACCTCAGAGTAACATCATATCGTCATATATGTTTGTATGTTGGGAATGGAGGTATGATAGTCAATGGTTTTTATATACATTTTGGTTATATACATGCCTACCAATATATTGTTGTTATGGTTATATGCATGATAAATTATAGTTGGCTAGTGTGGTATTATGCACATGCATCAGATAGTAATGTATGGTAATAACTTGTTGTTATATGCATTGCGGTCATACAAACGATGACTATGGTCATTGCATTTAAGATCTTGATGTTATATGTATCATGTTAATATGGATTGGTCTATGAATATGGCTATGAAATTAAGGTATGAGTCAATATATATGTGATATTGTGTCATACTAATTTGGACTGACTGTACAGATGTGATAACCTCCCCTGGGATACATTCAAGTATGAGTTTGAATATGTCGTCTATTTGGTTTTTTTAACATGGTATGTTTACAGGTTGTTTGAATGTTTGATTAATTGCATGATATGATTATGTGTCTCTAAGATTGCATGAAGGGATGATTTTGATTTAAGATTGTTGTACTAACTCATTATGTACTGAGATAACTGATATGTACATGAGTGTAAGTGAGCGCTAATTGTAGTGTTATGATTAATGACTGTGAGTTGAATGTTAGTTATGAAATGCCCGTTAGTCTTGGTAAATGTTGATTTAAAATTAATAGATATGATGTCTTGATATTTGGAACATGCAGCTCACATGTGTGGAGAAGTTGTAGGGAAACATGCTTGGTATTAGCATGACAAAAAAACAGTCAATTTGTTTATATAACTAACAACTGGGTGACATGATAGTAGATAATAAGACTCCATTTCAACAAGGTAAAAGGTAAAATAAAGGAATTGGGCGGGAATTTATTTTGCTATGTTTGGAAACCATAACTCTAAACGAATGAGTGCTTGGTTGATCAGAAGTTCATAAATTTTTCTCAAAATTCAAAGTTACAGGATTGGGTTGAAATCAAGATGGTTGTGTAGATCTTGTCTTCCTAATTCCGGTGTCGTGAACGGTTCGAAAAACTGATGTCATATGAGGAAGATATTGCGTTTTAATCGAAATGCCAAACAAGTAAAATTATGACAGTTTGACCAGGTTTGACTGGGATGCACAGTCAACAAAGTGGATGTACAGTCAACAAAAGAGAATATTCCTTGAAATATTCCTTTCCTAGGACCAATTGTTGGAGGACAAGTGTCAGGTTTCTATTTGATGTACGGGTTCGAGGGTCCAATGAGAAGCTTCCATGTGGCCAACCCTAAGGCCACCACGTGGCCCTGAAACTGCATATTAAAATTTTGTGAGGGTCCACAGGGCTCGACCCCCAGACCTACCACTGGGCACACATAACCATTTACCATCCATGCTACACAAGTTCTTAACCATATTAGTCGACGAGTTTTCTTTATCATGTATGGAAATTACAATTGGGGGTTAGGAACCACCGACGACCCCAACCTGCCAGCGTTTCCCTGGAGTATTGTCACATGGAAACAGTTTAATGTCAACAAACCACGTGGATATGTGCTAACCAACGACATTAACCTATGTTTCAAACCTTTTAACTAGAGTTTCGGCGGGAGTTCCGCTAACCATTATGATAATCTGCGGTTTGGGGGTGCACATGTGGCCACCACCCAACCAAAAAATTAAATGTGTGGTCAAGTCGACAGAGAAGATAGAGGAATGCCTAAATTGGTGGGTAGCCCAGTTTTAAATCCAGTTAACTGGAGTTCTCCACTTTTAGTTGAGTTTTCCTAGGAGATACTAGGCAAAAGAGTAGGAGACTCAATTTTCGACCATTCTGAGTGAATGAAGAGTCATTTTTAACTAATTGGAGCATTCTGAAACCATTGGTGTAGATAAAAAATACATTAGAGAAATGTAACTACATGTAATAGAAAAATTTTGAGCATAATGAAAGATGGAAAAGCCATTAGGAGCTGGACCAGCAGATGTAGCACAGGAGGGGTGAACTGCTTCATCATGCCTGTTGTGTAGAAATCATGTGGTGACTTATTTATCTATTTTACAGTGTTGGTCAGTGTTATTTATGCTTATAATTCACTAAAAATCATCTACAAAACAATGAAAAAATCCTTAAACCTTATGCAAACTAATGAGGAAATTATGCACATGTTTTTAACACTGAAAGACACTTAGCACAACAAAACTAATACAGTCATTTCAGATCAGATATCCACCCCTAATCTAAAATACAATCATTAATGATCAGATACCAAGATATTAGTTTTGATACCCACTCCCAATGATAGATTATTTTCTTGATCAGCTGAAAGAAGCAAAGTTTTTCACTAAGTTAGATTTACGAAGTGGATATCATCAAGTAAGAATTGTAGAAAGTGATATATGGAAAATTGCATTCAAAACCAAAAAATGACTCTTTGAGTGGCTAGTGATGCCTTTTGGTTTATGTAATGCACTAGAAAATTTCATGCGAGTTATGGATAATGTTTTGTGACCCTTCCTTGATTACTTTGTTATTGTGTACTTCGATGAAATTTTAATTTTCAGCAAAACAAGAGAAGATCATGTCTTGCATGTGAATAAAGTGCTTGATATTTTGAAGAAAGAGAAATTGTTTCTTAAGATGTCAAAATGCGAGTTTGGAAATAATTCTTTGGCCTATTTGGGACATATTGTAGGAGGATGAGAATTGAGGATTGATCCTTCTAAATTGGAGGCCATTGTGAATTATCCCACACCCAAAACAGTTACTGAGGTAAGAAGTTCCTTAGTTGCAGCCCAATATTGGAAGAAGTTTATTGCTAAATTTTCTTCCATCGCAACTCCTATGCATGCAATGAAAAGTGTGAAGAAAGGCTTCCAATGGGAAGGCAAACAACAACAAGATTTCAAAGCTTTAAAAGATAAGATCAGTTCAACTCCAGTCCTTGCATTACCGAATTTGAGATAGCCATTCGAGATACAAACCGATGCTAGTGATTATGCCATGGGCACATTTCTTTTGCAACATGGTAAGCCTATCGCCTTTCATTCATAAAATTTTAATGGTGCTGTAACTAATTATCATACATATAACAAAGAATTATATGCATTGGTACAAAGTGTCAAGAAATGGAAACACTACTTGATGGGTAAAGAGACAATTGTACACACGGATCACCAACCATTATAGTACTTGCAGTTGCAAAAAAAATTGCAACAATCAAGAAATTTCAGGTGGATGGGATTTATTAAACAATTTCACTTGGTTATAAGGTACAAAAATGGTATATTCAATAAAGTTGTAGATATGATTTCAAGACTAATCATTAGTTCTTCTACTTTACTCAAAAATTATTTTGTTGTACATGAGAGTTACATAGAACAATATGCACATGACATTGATTTTCAAGATGTGTATGCTAGTTTGAGTGATGGAATCAAGTTGAAGAAAAATATTATCACATGCATAAAAATTTTATATTTCATTTGGGCAAGCTATGTATTATGTTAGTCATCCATAATTTTCACTATCCAAAGATGACTAAGTATCGGTTCTAGACTTCTAGAAACAAAGTTCATGAACATTGTGAGTTCTAGAAATCTCACGGCCTTCATTATCCTTAGTATAAATTTTTCACTATTTCATCATTCCGTAATGCCAAGCTCAGCTCACCCATCCCAGAAGACCCATCATGGGCTCATTCCACTCATTATCACTATGTTTCGCCACCTTTGGCCTTATCCCTCTATTTTTGTTTTTCCTAAAACTCCTCCATTGCCTATCTAGGGTTTTTAAGGGCATTTTTTTTGGTTTCATGACCTCCATGATTAAATTTTCAACAAGGCTTATATCTTGATGCTCTTACACCTCCTCCTATCCTTAAAATACCTCCATAAACACTTCCCATCACTCCTATCCCTCAGAATCATCATTTTTCTACAAAACCTAGTTTATTGCCACAAATTGACACTTTTTAAGGCTAGGCCTGTGTTTTGACCTTTTGGACCTCTTACCCTCACTCAATTCCTGAAATTCCACTTTCCCCTACTCCCTAACATCTATCCCTATTCCCCAAAATTTCCCCAAGAATTTAGACAACCCTTAACCCCTTCATTCCCCTCCCTCTGCAAGGAAGTCCTAAATCCTCACACAAAACCCTAATTTCCTCTTCCAAATAAGCTAGGGTTTGACATGAAATGGAGACAAAAGAGCAAAGGATTCATTTTATAGATCATGTAAGCAAGAATAATTCTATACTAGCTCATAAAAATCATGCCTCCATCATTTTCCAAGAATTTATTCCAAGAGGCAAGCCATGTGTCACACCTAGGGATATTTTTGCTTCAAATTGTGTTTCGGACCAAAAAGAGATGAATTTGGAAACAATGAGAGATTTTTTTGTCCATAATAGGGCCAAGAAGAAAAAACTCATTCATTTTTTACACAGGTATCATGGTTTGAGATTAATGTCAAAAATACAGATGTCACGGGAGAAATTCTACACTTCTGGAGTGACCTTGGGAAAATCTGTTTGTCTCACAATTGGAGTGTCCCAATGAATTTATTAATAATTCAAATGAAAAATATACTTCAAAATATTTCCAATGAGATATCATGAGCTCAATTTGGAATTGAGGAAGTCATCCAAAAGTGGTATGCACCAACACTCTGCATTTCTTCACCAGCATTCAACACTTTTTGACCAGTGTTTGGAGAATCCGTTTTTGGACAGGTAAATGAACTTCAATAAAAAAAAAAATTATATATTTGGAAATTAGACTCAACCAAATTTCCAATGGGATATCATGAGCTTAATTTGGAGTTGTGGAAGGCCTCCAAAAGTTGTCTGCACCAGCACTCTGCATTTCTGCACTAGCACTCAACACTTTTTGACTAGTTATGGGAAAATAAACTTTTGACAAGGAAAATAAACATAAATAAAGAAAAATATTATATATTTGGAAAGTATACAAGTCAATATTTCCAACGAGCTATCACAGATCTCATTCTGACACCGATAAGGTCTCCAAATTCCCTCTGCAAAATGGCGCTACGCACAGGAGAAGTTTTTATGTTTTTGAAATCTTGAGGCCATAGGAGCGCATCACCCTAGGTGCTACGCTCTTTTTTGGGGCATCCTCAGCTGTGAAAGTTTAAATTTCTGGGTTTTTCATGTCACCAGCAGTCTACCCACAAAAATTCAGGTCAATTGGAGCATTTTTACCCCCTTAAAAGGTCAAAAAACACCCAAAATTTGACCTTTCTGTCTCCTTTTCTGAACAGGTGCTGCGCCCCTGGAAGCATTGGATTTTTCCATTTTTTGGGAAAATTTTCGAGGTAATATCGAGAAAAAAAAGGTATATTTGAAAATTATACTCTTCAGGCTTTCCAACGAGCCATCATGGAGCCAAATCTGACATCGTGAAGTGGTCCAAAACTTGGTTGCAAAAACAACCTATTTTCTGCAAAAGTGGCGCTGCGCTCCTGGAGTGTCTTTTGCCAAAAAGTCAACAAAACACACAAATTTATGGCAAGATGATTTTTTAATATTTTCTTGGGAAAATCACTCCTGATTTGATTTGGGAGTTATTTTTTGGTGTTTTTCATTTATTATCTTATCTGTTATGTGTCTTGGGCCTTGCATGGTCATTAAGCACATTTATGACATTTATGGTAAATTTGGGTTTCTGGAAGCCTCTTAGGGTATCCACCTCCTCATTTGCTCCATAAATAGAGAATGAGGGTCTTATGTATTTTTTTGGATTTTTATGACTTATGCTGAAGTAATACATAGTCCCTTGAAGCCTTTAATGAGAAATTGATGTCTTGGAGCTTATGCATGATCTGATTTGCTTATTGATGGAGAAGGATTGTTTGCAGGATCCATAGGCCTGGTTGATGGTGAATTTTTCTCTTGTTAATGTTTTCTAAGTTCTCATATGTTTCCACCCATATAAGCTGCAGTAGGACAAAAAATTTAGACTAATATATGTTTGTTAATGGCACCTTAGATCTGTTTGTTTCCTTCACTGCCTTAATGTTTTATTCTACTAAGATATGTTAGGGAATTCATCTCTTGCTCTCTAAGAAGTTTTTGGCTTGTCCATTTCCGGAATGATTTAGATCAGTTAGTATCAATTATGATTTATGGCTAGCCATGCATATTGTTACCACTGAAATACTCTGTTCTTGAAATCATCTTTTGAAGCATCTTTGTCTATAGTTTGTCAAAGAAGTTTGTCTTAACCATGCTCTTTGCCTTTACTTAGCTAAATTTGTTTCAAGGAACTTTCATAGCTGTAACTGTGGATGTTAGGGTTTTATCTCCTTCTATCATTATAGTTACTTGTGCATCTTAAATGTTTTTATGCTCTTTATGATAAAATCCATGAAAGATTAAATATGTTTTTTTCCTTTCTATGTTTTATCTTAATGTTGTCTTGGTTGATTATCTACTTTCAGTTTGAAATCAAATAGATTAGGTTTTGCGTAAGCCTTTGATTCTCTTTCTATGCTTATAAATCTTCTAACTCACTCAGTTTACAAGTATATAAAGGATTCTGTTTCTGCCCTTTATTAGCTTGTTGTTCTCAAGTTTAATGTACATCTCATGATCCTTCACAACCTTAAAGATCCACCAACCAAGATAAAATTTCCCTGCAGATGATCTTGAAACCATTAATGAACTCATCATGACCTTGTTTGAATCCATCGCCCAATGAATTAACAATCTTCCTTGTTTTCTATCTAAATCTATCTGAGCATCATACCCAACCAAAAACAATCAAAATACCCTGCACTTAAAATCTAGCCTAAAATCAAACCTAATCAGCAAACAAGTTCACATCTTTGCACCTACTAGAGAGATCCCTCTCCGAATCCAAGAAGGCTAGGTCCTTGGATTCCAAAGCTTGGTTTGATGTTACCCTGTCCATTTGTATCTCAATCAATCTAGAAAATTATGGGGAGCTAACATATTGGCGATCACGGTGGGACTCTGAGTGATAAACAAACTTAGACTTCCCTAAACCTTTCAAAAAAACCTTAAGAGTACTATCTTGTGGATTTATCCCACCGCTCACACCAACATAATGGCGATCACAGTGGGAATTCTGAGTACATAGTTTCTTGAATACCTCTTAAGACTCTTTAGAACCTAAGTTTGACTTAGAAAATCCAGTGAATCTACCACCTCATCGCCACACTAACATAAATGGCGATCACGGTGGGACCTTATTCCTTAGATCTCAGAAAACTCACAAACATCCTTTGATTGGTATTTAGTTGTTTATGGTGGACAACAAGAACATCCTTAAAACATTAAACATCATCCACCTGGTGACTCCCTGGTCTTCATTAGCCTCGTTGACCCCACTAGTTCTCATAAAATCCCATGGGAATGCATTAAGAAATCCAAATCATGTTGATGGTGGACAACAGAATTGAAACCTTCCACCTGGAAACTCCTTAAATCTCAATATACCTAAAGAATCCATTGGTAGAGAACTCTAAGACTGGTTGAAAAGATTTAGTGACCCTTTTTGATTTACAAACATGGATCCAAGGATACAAAGGAGATATGCTCCAATGAATAGAGATCATATCCCTGGGTTCCCACACAAATTTCCTCAGAAAGAGTGGGACAAAAACCTCCCTAGGTTTCAAGATGAAAAGTCTGATGACCCATTGTTACACCTCATCAAGTTTCATATCCATGTATGGGGGTTAAAAGCTGAATGGCATGAGGATTGCCTTATGAATATTTTATTGCTAACATTAGAAGGGAAGGCAAGGGAATGGTATGAGAGTCTAAGACTTGGTAGCTTGTTTTCCTTAAAAGATATGCACAAGGAATTTTATGAGTATTATAAACAAAATTACCCATCTTTATCATTGGCTGAAAATTGTTGTGATCCATTTCAAGATATCATATAGTACCTTTTAGATAGTGATGAAGATTTGAAAAATTTTCATCCTGAAGACCTCTTAACATCCATTCATGAATTTCATTCTCAAGATAGATATCATGACAACCTAGAGGAGTTAGCTGAGGAAGAACCCAATCAAGTAATAGAAGAAAATCCACAGGATCTCTCTGAAGGCACATATGATGATTCATCATCTCTTCTAGGTGAGGCTCAAGAAAACATTCAGCCTCAAAATCAGCCTTCACAAGAGAAAGAGAACAATTGTGCTTCTATCCAAAAAAAGATAAAAATGCCTCCTCTTTTGACTAAAGATGAAATCAATCAGATTATAAACATGCAGCCAGCCTCTAAGCCTTCATGTGAACAAAACATTTATGTTATTTTTCCTACCAATCCCATCTACCATAAATTAGAAAGTGAACTTGTAGATCAACTCAAAGAAGAACAAAATGATAATCCAATATGTTTGATTGGTGATGTTACTTATGTTGATAATTTTCCAAAGTTTGATCAGTCTAATGATGATGTCCTCCAAACAGAAACTAAATTTGCAGAGAAATCAGTAGTTGGTTTGTGGGAAGAAGATCAGTATCATCAGTTTGAAAAAATTAATCAGCTAATACAAGTCACCTATGACACTGATGAGGAAAGCCTTGAAAGTTTAGAAGTAAGTGAGGAGTCTCTGACTCTTTGCTCTACTTCACTTCAGTCCTTTAGAAATAATTTTCATATGATTGGAAATCAGCATTCTTTCAGTTTTGATGATGAGGTTGGGAAATATAATGAGTTTCTTGAACCAGTTTTTAATGAAAAGCCTTTTCCTGAAAGGGATGAGGAAATCATTTGGGACACAGAATCCTCCTCAGCTTCAGAATTGCAACCACCAAGTCCCATTGAATTTCAAATTACAGATGAAGACTTGGAAAATAATAATCACATAATAGTTGCTGAACTGCCTTCACAAGAAGACTTACTACCAAGGAGTGCTCCTACTCATCAACATGATGGCCTCCTCACAGAATTCAGCCCATTCATTCAGAATAAATCAGATTTGCTAGAGTAAAACATTGCAATCTATGATGAGTCTACCAGTTCAGATGATCATGAGGAAGAGGATGAGTTTCTTTCCCAAAGGAGTCCTAAGCTCATCCAAGTGAAGGAAGAAGCAGTCCTGGATCAAGCTTATCTCCCAAATCCTCTAAGCCAGGTATTGTTTCGAGATCCCTTTGCTGATTTGTGAGAGGCACTTGAAGAGGGAGTAAAACATGTCAAGGGCACTTTGATGAAGAATTTTAAGAACATTTTAGACACTACTGTTCAAATACAAGTTAGGGGGGAGTGGCTTTTTAATTCTGTGAGCACCCTCAAAGAGCTAAACCAAGATCCCTCATGGAATCATATGCTTGATTGGATGTATTGGAAAAGAGATTTCACCAGCTAAATGTATATCATGTATAGATTAGATTAGGATAGATAGGCAAGAAAATTAGCTCAACACTATGAGCATATTTTTACCTTTAGTTTTAGATTGTTTTTACCAAGAAGAGAGAAAAAGTAAAAAAACAAAGAAAAATGAAAAAATAGGGTAGATGAAAAGAAGAGGTACAACCCCATAGCCAAAAAATAGTGATGCTAAAAGTGTGCAAGTATAAATGCCGCTACTTGTTTTTGAAAAAGAAGTCTTGTTCAGTCATCTAGCCTAATCATGGCTGAACATGTTTTCAATTTATTTGCTGATAAGTTAGTGAAAGGTGCTTGTTAAATCATTCAAACTTGACTTGTAAAAAAGGATAGATTAGGGAATGAAAAGATACTGGTTCCACATGCTCAAAACAGAACCAAAGAGGAAGATGAGGATGCATAACAAATTATAGATCACAACCCTTATCTTTCTATTTTACTTTTATGCAAAATAATGTTTGTGTGCAGCTTGTTCTTATGCCACAACTCATGGTAAGTCAGATTTACTAATCCTGATTTAAACCATGCTTTCAATTTCATGTTTATAGCTTAGAGAATGAAGTTTTTCGAACAACTTAATCTTGAAAAATGATTAGACTTGGTAGAGAATAATAGAGTTCATTAGCCTAATCTAAACTCTTGCAAGAAATAAGGGTACAATTAGATAGTTTGATTTGTGTTTTCAAAAATAAAAAAGTCAAGGGTTTGCCAGTTCAAATGCACCCAAGGAAGAAAAAATGTTAGAAAAGTAGGTCAGGTAGGTATAGATGATGTTGATGTTAATCATGTTTTTTCAGACTACTAAAGATCACAACTTCAAGCAAGCATCAACAAGTGAAAGAGGTAAAAATCTGCCCAATGGATGAGGCACTAGTCTTCATAAACCAAGAGATCTGAAAGTTCTGGACACCTACTGAAAAGGAGTTGCCCTCCCCAAGTGGAGCCACTGTTAGTCCTCCATAATTTTCACTATCTAAAGATGACTAAGTATCGGTTCTAGATTTCTAGAAACAAAGTTCATGAACATTGTGAGTTCTATAAATCTCACGGCCTTCATTATCCTTAGGATAATTTTTTCACTATTTCATCATTCCGTCATGCCAAGATCAGCTCACCCATCCCGTAAGACCCATCATGGGCTCATGCCACTCATTATCACTATGTTTCTCCACCTTTGGCCTCAACCCTCTATTTTTGTTTTGCCTAAAACTCCTCCATTGCCTATCTAGGGGTTTTAAGGACATTTTTATTGGTTTCATGACATCCATGATTAAATCTTCAACAAGGCTTATATCTTGATGCTCTTACACCTCCTCCTATCCTTAAAATACCTCCATAAACACTTCCCATCAGTCTTATCCCTCAGAATCATCATTTTTCTACAAAACCTAGTTTATTGCCACAAATTGACACTTTTTAAGGATAGGTCTATGTTTTGACATTTTGGACCCCTTCCCCTCACTCGATTCTTGAAATTCCACTTCCCCCTACTCCCTAACATCTATACCTATCCCCAAAAATTTCCCCAAGGATTTAGACAAACCTTAACCCCTTCATTCCCCTCTCACTGCAAGGCAGTCCTAAATCCTCACACCAAACACTAATTTCCTCTTCCAACTAAGCTAGGGTTTGACATGAAAGGGAGGCACAAGAGCAAAGGATTCATTTGATAGATTATGTAAGCAATAATAAGTCTATTACCATCTCATTAAAATCATGCCTCCATCATTTTCCAAGAATTTATTCCAAGAGACAAGCCATGTGTCACACCTAGGGCTAGTTTTGATTCAAATTGTGTTTTGGACCAAAAAAATATGAATTTGGAAAAATTGAAAGAGTTTTTTGTCCATAATAGGGCCAAGAAGAAAAATCACCTTCAGTGTTTACACAGGTATCATGGTTTGAGATCAATTTCAAAAATACAGATGTCACGGGAGAAATTCTGCACTTCTGGAGTGACCTTGGGAAAATCCATTTGTCTCATAGTTGGAGTGTCCCAATGAATTGGTTAATAAGTCAAATGAAAAATAGACTTCAAGGTTTTTCCAATTAGCTATCATGAGCTCAATTTTGAATTGAGGAATTAATCCAAAAGTGGTCTGCACCAGCACTCTGCATTTCTGCACCAACATTTAGAACTTTTTGACCAGTGTTGGGAGAATCAGTTTTTTGACAGGTAAATGAACTTCAATCAAGAATTTTTTTTTTTATATTTGGAAATTAGACTCAACCATATTTCGAATGAGCTATCATGAGCTTAATTTTGAGTTGTGGAAGGCCTCCAAAGGTTGTCTGCACCAACACTCTCCATTTCTGCACCAACACTCAGCACTTTTTGACAAGTCATGGGAAAATGAACTTTTGACAATGAAAATCAACTTAAATAAAGAAAAAAATTATATATTTGGAAAGTAAAAAATTCAATATTTCCAACGAGCTATCAAAGAGCTCATTTTGACACCAGGAAGGCCTCCAAATTTCCTCTGAAAAATGGTGCATTGCACATGAGAAGTTTTTATGTTTTTGAAATCTTGAGGCCCTAGGAGAGCAGCACCCTAGGCGCTACGATATTTTTTGGGGCATCATAAGCTGATAAATTTTAAATTTTTGGGTTTTTCATGTCACCAACAGTCTACCCACAAATGTTTAGGTCAATTGGAGCATTTTTACCCCCTCAAAAGGTCAAAAAACACCCAAAATGTGACCTTTCTGCCTCCTTTTCTGAATAGGTGCTGCGCCACTAGAATCCTTGTATTTTTCAATTGTTTGAGAAAATTTTAGAGGTAATATGGAGAAAAAAAGGGTATATTTGAAAATTAGACTCTTCAGGCTTTCCAACGAGCCACCACGGAGCCAAATCTAACATCGTGAAGTGGTCCAAAACTTGGTTGCAAAATAGCCTATTTTCTGCAAAAGTGGCGCTCCGCTCCTGGACTGTCTTTTGCCAAAAAGTCAACAAAACACACAAATTTATGGCAAGATGATTTTTTAATATTTTCTTGGGAAAATCACTCCTGATTTTATTTGGGAGTTATGTTTTGGTGTTTTTCATTTATTATCTTATCTCTTCTGTGTCTTGGGCCTTGCATGGTCATTAAGCACATTTATGACATTTATGGCTAAATTAGGGTTTCTGGAAGCCTCTTAGGGTTTCCACCTCCTCATTTTATCCATAAATATAGAATGAGGGTCATATGTATTTTTTTGGATTTTGATGACTTATGCTGAAGCAATACATAGTCCCTTGAAGCCTTTGATGAGAAATTGATGTCTTGGAGCTTATGCATGATCTGATTTGCTTGTTGATGGAGAAGGACTATTTGCAGGATCCATAGGCCTGGTTGATGGTGAATTTTTCTCTTGTTAATGTTTTCTAAGTTTCTCATATGTTTCCACCCATATATGCTGCAGTAGGACAAAAAATTTAGACTAAGATATGTTTGTTAATGGCACCTTAGATCTGTTTGTTTCCTTCACTGCCTTAATGTTTTCTTTTGCTAAGATATGTTAGGGAATTCATCTCTTGCTCTCTAAGAAGTTTTTGGTTTTTCCATTTTTGGAATGATTTATATCAGTTAGTATCAATTATTATTTATGGCTAGCCCTGCATATTTTTACCACTGAAATACTCTGTTCTTGAAATCATCTTTTAAAGCAGCTTTGCCTATAGTTTGTCAAAGAAGTCTGTCTTAACCATGCTCTTTGCCTTTACTTAGCTAAATTTGTTTCAAGGAAATTTCATAGCTGTAACTGTGGATGTTAGGGTTTTCTCTTCTTATATGGTTATAGTTACTTGTGCATCTTAAACATTTTTTTTCTCTTGATGATAAAATCCATGAAAGATTAAATAAGTTTTTTGCCTTTCTATGTTTTATCTGAATGTTGTCTTGGTTGATTATCTGCTTTCAGTCTAAAATAAAATGGATTAGGTTTTTCTTATGCCTTTGATTCTCTTGCTATGCTTATAAATCTTCTAACTCCCTCAGTTTACAAGTATATAAAGGATTCTGTTTCTGCCCTTTATTAGCTTGTTGTTCTCAAGTTTAATGTCCATCTCATGATCCTTCACAACCTTAAATATCCACCAACCAAGTTAAAATTTCCCTGCAGATGCTCTTGAAACCATTGATGAACTCATCATGACCTTGTTTGTCTCCATTGCCCAATGACTTAAAAATATTCTTTGTTTTCTATCTAAATCTATCTGAGCATCATACCCAAACAAAAACAATCAAAATACCCTGCACTTAACATCTAGCCTAAAATCAACCCTAATCAGCAAACACGTTTACATCTTTGCACCTACTAGAGAGATCCCTCTCCAAATCCAGGAAGGCTAGGTCCTTGGATTCCAAAGCTTGGTTTGATGTTACCCTGTCCAATTGTATCTCAATCAATCTAGAAAATTACAGGGAGCTAACATAATGGCGATCACCGTGTGAATCTGAGTGATAAAAAAACTTAGACTTCCCTAAACCTGTCAAAAAACCCTTAAGAGTACTATCTTGTGGATTTATCTCACCACTCACACCAACATAATGGTGATCATGGTGGGACTTCTGAGTACATAGTTTCTTGAATACCTCTTAAGACTCTTTAGAACCTAAGTTTGACTTAGAAAATCTAGTGAATCTGCCACCTCATCGCCACACAAAAATAAATGGTGATCACAGTGGGACCTTCTGAGTTAGTGACAAACTAAGTATTCCTTAGATCTCAGAAAACTCACAAACATCCTTAGATTGATATTTAGTTGTTGATGGTGGAAAACAAGAACATCCTTAAAACATTAAACATCATCCACCTGATGACTCCACTGGTCTTCAGTAGCCCTGTTGACCCCACTAGTTCTCATAAAATCTCATGGGAATGCATTAAGCAATCCAAACCATGCTGATGGTGGACAACAGAATTGAAACCTTCTACCCAGCGCTCCACAAATCTCAATAGACCTAAAGACTCCACTGGTAGAGAACTCTAAGATTAGTTGAAAAGATTCAGTGACCCTTTTTGATTTACAAACATGGATCCAAGGATACAAAGGATATATGCTCCAGTGAATAGAGATCACATCCCTGGGTTCCCACACAAATTGCCTCAGATAGAGTGGGACAAAAATCTCCCTAGGTTTCAAGATGAAAATTATGATGACCCTTTGTTACACCTCATCAAGTTTCATATCCATATATGGGGGCTAAAAGCTGAATGGCATGAGGACTGCCTTATGAAGATTTTCATGCTAACATTAGAAGGGAAGGCAAGGGAATGGTATGAGAGTCTAAGACCTGGTAGCTTGTTTTCCTTAAAAGATATACACAAGGCATTTTATGAGTATTATAAACAAAATTCCCCATCTTTATCATTGGCTGAAAATTGTTGTGATCAATTTAAGGATATCAAACAGTACCTTTTAGATAGTGATGAAGATTTGAAAAATTTGCATCCTGAAGACCTCTTAACATCCATTCATGAATTTCATTCTCAAGATAGATATCATGACAGCCTAGAGGAGTTAGTTGAGGAAGAACCCAATCAAGCAATAGAAGAAAATCCACATGATCTCTCTGATGGCACATATGACGATTCATCATCTCTTCTAGGTGAGGCTCAAGAAAACATTCAGCCTCAAAATCAGCCTTCACAAGAGAAAGAGAACTATTGTGCTTCTATCCAAAAAAAGAGAAAAATTCCTCCTCTTTTGACTGAAGATGAAATCAATCAGATTATAAACATGCAGCCAGCCTCTAAGCCTTCATGTGAACAAAACATTTATGTTCTTTTTCCTACCAATCCCATCTACCATAAATTAGAAAGTGAACTTGTAGATCAACTCAAAGAAGAACAAAATGATAATCCAATATGTTTTATTGGTGATGTTACTTATGTTGATAATTTTCCAAAGTTTGATCAGTCTAATGATGATGTCCTCCAAACAGAAACTAACTTTGCAGAGCAATCAATAGTTGGTTTGTGGGAAGAAGATTAGTATCATCAGTTTGAAAAAATTAATCAGCTAATACAAGTCACCTATGACACTGATGAGGAAAGCCTTGAAAGTTTAGAAGTAAGTGAGGAGTCTCTGACTCTTTTCTCTACTTCACTTCAGTCCTTTAGAAATAATTTTCATATGATTGGAAATCAACATTCTTTCAGTTTTGATGATGAGGTTGGGAAATATAATGAGTTTCTTGAACCAGTTGTTAATGAAAAGCCTTTTCCTGAAAGGGATGAGGAAATCATTTGGGACACAGAATCCTCCTCAGCTTCAGAATTGCAACCACCAAGTCCCATTGAATTTCAAATTACAGATGAAGACTTGGAAAATAATAATCACATAATAGTTGCTGAACTGCCTTCACAAGAAGACTTACTACCAAGGAGTGCTCCTACTCATCAACATGATGGCCTCCTCATAGAATTCAGCCCATTCATTCAGAATAAATCAGATTTGCTAGAGTAAAACATTGCAATCTATGATGAGTCTACCAGTTCAGATGATCATGAGGAAGAGGATGATTTTCTTTCCCAAAGGAGTCCTAAGCTCAGCCAAGTGAAGAAAGAAGAAGTCCTGGATCAAGCTTATCTCCCAAATCCTCTAAGCCAGGTATTGTTTCAAGATCCTTTTGCTGATTTTTTAGAGGCACTTGAAGAGGGAGTGAAACATGTCAAGGGCAGTTTGATGCAGAATTTTAAGAACATTTTAGAAACTACTGTTCAAACACAAGTGAGGGGGGAGTGGATTTTTAATTTTGTGAGCACCCTTAAATGGCTAAACCAAGATCCCTCATGGAATCATTTTCTTGATTGGATGTATTGGAAAAGAGGGTTCACCAGTTGAATGTATATCATGTATAGGTTAGATTAGGATAGATAGGAAAGAAAATAAGCTCAACAATATGAGCATGTTTCTACCTTTAGTTTTAGATTGTTTTTACCAAGAAGATAGAAAAAGTAAAAAACAAAGAAAAATGAAAAAAGAGGTAGATGAAAAGAAGAGGTACAACCCCATACCCAAAAAATAATGATGCTGAAAGTGTGCAAGTCTAAATGCCACTACTTGTTTTCGAAAAAAAAGTCTTGTTCAATGATCTAGCCTAATCATGGTTGAACATGTTTTCAATTTATTTGCTGATAAGTTAGTGAAAGGAGCTTGTTAAATCATTCAAACTTGACTTGTAAAAAAGGATAGATTAGGGAATCAAAAGATACTGGTTCCACATGCTCAAAACAGAACCAAAAAGGAATATGAGGATGCATAACAAATGATAGATCACAACCCTTATTTTTCTATTTTACTTTTATGCAAAATAATGTTTATGTGCAGCTTGTTCTTATGCCACAAATCATGGTAATTCAGATTGCCTAATCCTGATTTAAACCATGATTTCAATTTCATGTTTATAGCTTAGAGAATGAAGTTTGTCAAACAGCTTAATCTTGACAAATTTTTAGACTAGGTAGAGAATAAGAGAGTTCATTCCCTAATCTGAACTCTTGGAAGAAATAAGGGTACAGTTAGATAGTTTGATTTGTGTTTTCAAAAATAAAAATGTCAAGGGTTTTCCAGTTCAAATGCACCCAAGGAAGAAAAATTTTAGGCAAGTAGGTTGGGTAGGTAGAGATGATGTTGATGTTAATCATGTTTTTTTTTTCAGATTACTAAAGATCACAGCTTCAAGCAAGCATCAACAAGTGAAAGAGGTAAAAATATGCCCAATGGATGAGGCACTAGTCTTCATAAACCAAGAGATTTGAAAGTTCTAGACACCTCTTGAAAAGGAGCTGCCCTCCCCAAGTGGAGCCACTGTTAGTCATCCATAATTTTCACTATCTAAATATGACTAAGTATCGGTTCTAGATTTCTAGAAACAAAGTTCATGAACATTGTGAGTTCTAGAAATCTCACGGCCTTCATTATCCTTAGGATATTTTTTTCACTATTTCATCATTCCATCATGCCAAGCTTAGCTCACCCATCCCAGAATACCATCTAGGCTTATGCCACTCATTATCGCTATGTTTCACCACCTTTGGCCTCAGCCCTCTATTTTTGTTTTGCCTAAAACTCCTCCATTGCCTATTTGGAGTTTTTAAGGGCATTTTTATTGGTTTCATGACCTCCATGATTAAATCGTAAACAAGGCTTATATATTGATGCTCTTACACCTCATCATATCCTTAAAATACCTCCATAAACACTTCCCATCACTCCTATTCCTCAAAATCATCATTTTTCTACAAAACCTAGTTTATTGCCACAAATTTACAATTTTTAAGGCTAGGCCTATGTTTTGACCTTTTGGACCCCTTACCCTCACTCAATTCCTGAAATTCCACTTTCCCCTACTCCCTAACATCTATCCCTATCCCCCAAAATTTCCCCAAGGATTTAGACAACCTTTAACCCCTTCATTCCCCTCCCTCTGCAAGGCAGTCCTAAATCCTCACACCAAACCCTAATTTCCTCTTCCAACTAAGCTAGGGTTTGACATGAAAGGGAGGTAGAAGAGAAAATGATTCATTTGATAGATCATGTAAGCAATAATAAGTCTATACCAACTCATAAAAATTATTCCTCCATCATTTTCCAAGAATTTATTCCAAGAGACAAGCCATGTGTCACACCTAGGGCTATTTTTGCTTCAAATTGTGTTTCAGACCAAACATAGATGAATTTGGAAAACGTGAGAGAGGTTTTTTTCCATAATAGGGCCAAGAAGAAAAAAATCCTTCAGTTTTTACACATGTATCATGGTTTGAGATCAATTTCAAAAATACATATGTCACGGGAGAAATTCTGCACTTCTGGAGTGACCTTGGGAAAATCCATTTGACTCACAGTTGGAGTGTCCCAATGAATTTATTAATAATTAAAATGACAAATAGAATATAAGATATTTAAAATTAGCTATCATGAGATTAATTTGGAATTGAGGAAGTCATCCAAAAGTGGTCTTCACCAACACTCTGCATTTCTGCACCAGCTTTCAGCACATTTTTAACAGTGTTGGGAGAATCAGTTTTTTGATAAGTAAATGAACTTCAATCAAGAAAAAAATTATATATTTAGAAAGCATACTCAACAAGATTTCCAATGAGCTATCATGAGCTCAATTTTGAGTTGTGGAAGGCCTCCAAAAGTTGTCTGCACCAGCACTCAACACTTTTTTACCAATCATGGGAAAATAAAATTTTGACATGGAAAATCAAATTCAATAAAGAAAAAAATTATATATTTGGAAATCAGAAAATTCAATATTTCCAACAAGCTATCACGGAGCTCATTATGACACCGGGAAGGCCTCCATATGCGCTCTGAAAAATGGCGTTGCATGCAGGAGAAGTTTTTATGTTTTTGAAATCTTGAGGCCCTAGGAGAGCAGAACCCTAGGTGCTACGCTATTTTTTGGGGCATACTCAACTAATAAATTTCAATTTTTTAGGTTTTTCATGTCACCAGTAATCTACCCACAAAAATTTAGGTCAATTGGAGCATTTTACCCCCTCAAAAGGTCGAAAAACACCCAAAATTTGACCTTTCTACCTCCTTTTTTGAACAGGTGCTGCGCCCCTAGCAGCCTTGAATTTTTCCATTTTTTTGGGAAACTTGTAGAGGTAAGATCGAGAAAAAGATGTATATTTGAAAAGTGGACTCTTCCATATTTCCAACGAGCCATCACGGAGCCAAATCCGACATCGTGAAGTGGTCCAAAACTTGGTTGCAAAACAACCTATTTTCTGCAAAAGTGGTGCTGCGCTCCTGGATTGTCTTTTGCCAAAAAGTCAACAAAACACACAAATTTTGGAAAGATGATTTTTTAGTATTTTCTTGGGAAAATCACTCCTGATTTGATTTGGGAGTTATGTTTTTGGTGTTTTTCATTTATTATCTTATCTCTTATGTGTCTTGGACCTTGCATGGTCATTAAGCACATTTATGACATTTATGGCTAAATTAGGGTTTCCGCCTCCTCATTTGCTCTATAAATAGATAATGAGGGGCTTACATATTTTTTTAGATTTATATGACTTATGCTGAAGTAATACATAGTCCCTTGAAGCCTTTGATGAGAAATTAATGTCTTGGAGCTTATGCATGATCTGATTTGCTTGTTGATGGAGAAGTACTGTTTACAGGATCCATAGGCTTGGTTGATGGTGAATTTTTCTCTTGTTAATGTTTTCTAAGTTTCTCATATGTTTCTACCCATATATGCTGCAGTAGGACAAAAAATTTAGACTAATATATGTTTGTTAATGGCACCTTAGATCTGTTTGTTTCCTTCACTGCCTTAATGTTTTCTTCTGCTAAGATATGTTAGGGAATATCATCTCTTGCTCTCTAAGAAGTTTTTGGCTTATCCATTTCTGGAATGATTTAGATCAGTTAGTATCAATTATGATTTATGGCTAGCCCTGCATATCGTTACCACTGAAATACTCTGTTCTTGAAATCATCTTTTGAAGCAGCTTTGCCTATAGTTTGTCAAAGAAGTTTGTCTTAACCATGCTCTTTGCCTTTACTTAGCTAAATTTGTTTCAAGGAAATTTCATAGCTGTAACTGTGGATGTTAGGGTTTTATCTCCTTCTATGGTTATAGTTACTTGTGCATCTTAAATGTTTTTCTGCTCTTGATGATAAAAACCATGAAATATTAAATAAGTTTTTTTCCTTTCTATGTTTTATCAGAATGTTGTCTTGGTTGATTATCTGATTTCAATCTGAAATCAAATGGATTAGGTTTTTCTTAAGCCTTTGATTCTCTTGCTATGCTTATAAATATTCTAACTCCCTCAGTTTAAAAGTATATAAAGGATTCTGTTTCTGCCCTTTATTAGCTTGTTGTTCTCAAGTTTAATGTCCATCTCATGATCCTTCACAACCTTTAAGATCCACCAACCAAGTTAAAATTTCCCTGCAGATGCTCTTGAAACCATTGATGAACTCATCATGACCTTGTTTGACTCCATTTCCCAATGAACTAATAATCTTCCTTGTTTTCTATCTAAATCTATCTGAGCATCATACCCAACCAAAAACAATCAAAATACCCTGCACTTAACATCTAGTCTAAAATCAACCCTAATTAGCAAACAAGTTCACATCTTTTCACCTACTAGAGAGATCCCTCTTCGAATCCAGGAAGGCTAGGTCCTTGGATTCCAAAGCTTGGTTTGATGTTACACTGTCCATTTGTATCTCAATCAATATAGAAAATTACGGGGAGCTAACATATTCCACAAGGAGAGAGGATAATTGTCATGAGATAAGCTTATTCTTCTCTTATTGCTGGACACTTTGGGGTAAGAAAAACAATGGCGCATCTATAGAGGTATTGTTATTGGCCTTGCATGATAGATGGCGTGTCACGATTTATAAGAGGTTGTTCTATGTGTGCAACAAGTAATCCTAGTAATAGGAAGATTGGATTGTACACGCCACTACTAGTACCATCAAGGCCATGGGAGAGTGTCTCCATGGAATATTTTGGAGGTCTACCTATGTCAAGAAAGAAACATGATTATCTTTTTGTAGTTGTGGATAGATTGAGCAAAATGTGTATACTTATGCCATGTAAGAAAACCATTATTGTTGAACAAACTGCTGAACTTTATTTTCAAAATATTTGGGTTCATTTTGGATTGCCCACTTCTATTGTTAGTGACAGGGATTCCAGGTTCATTCGGAATTTTTGGTCAAATATATGGAGAATTATGGACACAAAGTTGAAAAAGAGTATAGATTTTCATCCACAAACAGATGGACAAACCGAAGTGATGAATAGAACATTTGTGCATCTATTGAGAGGATATTGCAGCAAACATCCTAAGTTGTGGGATGAAAAACTGCATTACATTCAACACGCTTACAACCGGGCAAAGCACTCTTCAACACATACCTTAAATTTTGAAGTATGCTTTGGGTATTTGCCAAAATTACCATTAGAATTCATCTTTGGGAAAGATGTTGCAATTAATGGCCATAGTGATCTTGATAAGGCTTGAAAGTTCATTGAGAAAATTCAGATGATACATCAACAAGTTCAAGAACAACTTGAGAAAAGTCAAAGCAAATGCAAAGAGAGGCATGACAAACACAGAGTTGATCACAAGTTTCAAAAGGGAGATGAGGTATGGTTTCACATTAGCAAAGAAAGGATGCAAGGGGAAGGTAAAAATCTCAAACCCCTTCGCTATGGTACTTTCAAGATCATAAGCAAAGTTGGTAATAATGCATTCCAACTTGACTTGCCTTCTTACATGCAAATGTATTCAGTTGTTAACATTGAAAACTTACGCTTGTATGAGCCTCCTTTGATCGATGATCAAGGAAGTGATGTTCAATTACCTTCTATTGAAGATTTCTCGCTAGAATTTCTGGATGAGCTCAAAGAAGATACAATTCTTGACAGGAGGACGAGAGCATAAAAGAGGGAAAGTGTTGACTACCTTCAAGTTGGGCTCAAAGGCACTAAACCAAGCAAGGAAAAATGGATGGAGGTTGGAAAGGTGAGGGAGTTGTACCCTAATCTACTAAAAATGTAATCAAGTATTTTGGGGTCCAAAAGCTTCCCAATGGGGAGGAATGATCAGGAGTTCATAATTTTTTCTCAAAATTCAAAGTTATAGAATTGGGTTTAAACCAGGATGGTTGCGTAGATATCGTCTTCCTGATTCCAATGCCGTGAATAGTTCGAAAAACCAATGTCATATGAGGAAGATATTGTGTTCTGATCGAAATGCCAAACAAGGAAAATTACGACAGTTTGACCATGTTTGACTGGGATGCAAAATCAACAAAGTGGATGTACAATCAACAAAAAAAAATATTCCTTATAATATTCCTTTCCCAGGACCAATCGTTGAAGGACAAGTGTTAGGTTTCTATTTGACGTAAGGGTTCGAGGGTCTAATGAGAAGCTGCCACGTGGCCAGCCTTGAGGCCACCACATGGCCCCGCAACTGCAAATTAAAATTTTATGAGGGTCCGCAGGGCTCGACCCCCAAACCTCCCGCTGGGTACACATAACCATTTACCATCCGTGCTACACAAGTTCTTAACCATATTAGTCGACAAGTTTTATTTATCGTGTATGGAAATTACCATTGGGGGTTAGGAATCACTGGCGGTCCCAACCCGCCAGCAGTTCCCTGGAGTATTTTCACATGGAAACAATTTAATGTCAACAAAATACATGGATAAGCACTAACCGACGACATTAACATGTGTTTCAACCTTTTAAGCAGAGTTTCGGAAGGAGTTCTGCTAACCATTATGATAATCTGCGGTTTGGGGGTGCGCATGTGGCCACCACCCAACCGTAACATTAAATTCATGGTCAATTCGACATAGAAGATAGAGGCGCACCTAAGTTGGTGGGTAACCCAATTTTAACTCCAATTAATTGGAGTTCTCCACTTTAAGTGGAGTTTTCCTAAGAGATACTGGGCAAAAGAGTAGGAGACTCAATTTTCGACCATTCTGAGTGAATGAAGAGTCATTTTGAATAATTGGAGCATTCTAAATCCATTTGTGTAGATAAAACAACCATTAGATCACTGTAACTACATGTAATATAAAAATTTTGAGCATAATGAAATATGGACAAGCCATTGGGAGCTGGACCAGCAGATGTAGCCCAGGAGGGGTGAACTACTTCATCATGCCTGCTATGTAGAAATCATGTGGTGACTTATTTATATATTTTACAATGCTGTTTAGTGTTATTTATGCTTATTTCATGCTTCTAATTCACTAAAAATCATCTATAAAACATGGAAAAACTCCTTAAGCCTTTTGCAAACTAATGAGGAAATTATGCACATGTTTTTAAAATTGAAAGACACTTAGCACAAGAAAACTAATACAGTCATTTCAGATCATTGGCACACATGAAGTCTTCTTAACCTTGATTTTGTCTCACATTATGTGGATATGTGCTATATTCATGAACATGTATTTGATAGGTATAATATTTGGTTTCCAATTATGGCTAGATTCGTCAAGGGAATTGGAGTCCCTCGAGAAATGGCATGGATGTGTTCAGTTACAAGGAAGAATGCTTAGAAAAACAAGGTAAGATAATTGGTATATTGTTGTATTTATTTATATACTGATAATTATGTGTTTATGGTAGTATGATGTAGGGATTGCATGGCAAAAGAGATTGCCATGATATCTTGAAGAAGGCTAGGGTTGAGCTTTCCCTTGGAAGCATTGGGAAACCATGGGGATTGATTCATTGTGTTTGTTGATAGTTGTGCTTTCGGTATTTTGTGATTTGTTTACAATTAGTTTTTGGTTTTGATTACGTTTGGTGCATGGCTATGACACTTTGTTTGTGGTTTTGTATTTTTATTGGTTTTCATGGTTTTCTTCTTTTTCTTGCCTTTTATGTTTTAAGGGTCTTGGGGGTTAGTTTGGGAAAGAAGAAATTTAATGGAGCTTATAGAGATATAGATGAAACCAAACAGGTAATGCAAGACTCATATGAAGCCCGTTTCATGTATAAGGGAAGCTGAAGGCAAGAGTACGGTAGTTGGTTGAGTTGATTGGGTCTATTGGTGTAAATGGAAAATGGCAGGACTATTATGAGAAAGGTAACAAGAAAGGTAACGTGAATGGATTTGAGGTGTCAATGCCTTGGATATGTTGGGGACTATTGTTCTCAATGTTGTGCATGCAGTGCATGGATAAAGGGAGTTCTCTTAACCTAGACCCGATGCTATCTTGTAATTATGTTGTGATCATGATTATGTTGATGATTATATATATATATATATATATGTATGCCATTTTTTGACATGGTTTTCAGAGATAATGATTGTTTTATGCTAATTTTTATATGTCTATATGTATGTATGTACGTTGTTGTTTGTTAAGGTCGCTAGGAATCATTCTTGTGGAGGAATGATTGCTTAGGAAGGTGAATGGCATGAAGAGGTTCTTGGTCTTATGAGGAGTCAAGTGGGACGAGTAGCCCAGACAGATCTATGAGGTTAGTATCATGTGGATATGATTTGATATTATGTGCTTATCCCTATTTTATATTATAGTAGGTAATGTTAAGGGATACATCAGTAGAATGAAAGCAGTGCGATCTGTGACATGTGGGAATAAGCATGAATGGTGGAAAGACACTAGAAGCAAGGTTGCTTGGTAGAGACAATGTGGTTTCTGGATGTGCATTACAACTATTATTTATTTGTTGTACATGATATACCTATGGTGTTGTGTGCATGTTTCATATATAGTGTTGCATGCATGTTACATATATGGTACTGTGTACAAATAGTGTTGTGTATGTGTTGTATATCTGGTGCTATGTACATGTGGTGTTGTGTATGTGTTGTATATGTGGTGCTATGTACATATGGTACTATGTACATGTTGTATATGCGACGTTGTATACATATGGGGCTGTGGGAATGTGGATATGCGATTCTATGTACATATGGTGATCCTAAATAAAACACGAACAAAACAAAATACATATATAAAAACAAATACAGAGATGAAACATAAATAAAACTTCATTTCATTAATATCAAAGAACTGAAATATGCTCACAAACAAAATGGAAATAAAATAGCTTGGGCGATGGTAGCTTATCTCTGAGAAGAGATGTGGTGGCTACATGCCTATGAACTATGTTACAATGAGGCTCAAGGGCCTTTTTATTATTGAACAACAAGGGAAAACCATAAATAACCAAAACCATAATGCCATGAGATGGAACACCAAGAGTTTGTGGGCCCCATTGGGGTTATTTGGGCAACCAACTTCCTGAGGTCGTAACTTGGTCATATTATCTCCGTTTGGCATGTACGATACCTCATTGGAAATATCTCTCCGAGTACTAAAGGATATTCCACAAGTTGTGCCTATGACTATGGGCCTACTGCAAACCTAAAAAAACGCTGTTTAGGGGGTCAAAACTACTCCGGAAGTTCAAGACTTGAAAAACTGCTAAAACAATAAATGCTACTATAAACAAGGAAACTGATGAAACTGACTGGAGGTCTAGGTGGAAAAGGCGGGTGGATGTTATTGTATCATTCAAAACTCCTTTAGATATGATGCTCTTTATGGCCTTAGGAAACCATTTTCCCATGCAGACGTAATCTTATATTAAAAAACAATATTTTAAATTCCATACACGACTCTGCCCACACTCAAGTGCGTACATACATGGGTCCTATAACACTGTACCTGCATATCCCTCAATATGAAAAATTAAAATAATATCCTATTTTTCGGGCGGGTTTTACAGGTTTTATTGAAATCCCACCTATTGGAGCATGTGGCCTAATGGAATTAAATAATTTCAGGTGGTATATATACATGCCTTGGGTAGGCCTAATTACAACAAGACATATGATATCAAAATTATACCCATTTTTCTCCCCAGATCAAGTTTGATTTTCCCGTTCCTCCTGCACTCCCAGTCTCTAGGAAACCCTGGTTTTCTTTGCAAAGATGCTCATCTTCCTTATATATAATCTTCTTTCTTTTGTTAGAGAGGTGGTCTTCATGGCTCGGGTTGGACGGATCGGGAGGAAGGCTTCGTTGGTGCCTTGGACTAGATTAGGTTGTACCTTTCATGTACCTATTATTTTTAATCAATAAAGAAGCTCATTTATCATTCTTGATATGTTATTGTCTCATGATTAATAGTTATGCTTATTGCGCCGAGAGGCACATTCTACCACCCAGTATGATGTGTAACACTATCCATCTGTGCTCAAAATAATATTTAATGTCAACGCATAAAAAACTTTAAATAAGTGTATAATTAAACAATTACAAATATATTAACCCAACAAGTTCGATTATTATTATTCATATTAGCTAGAATTGTGTTTGCTGAGTTGCCTGGGTTCGTTGGATTTTATTTACGAACACTAAAAAAAGAGGCATGGTAAATAAATAAAAATATAAATACACCATAGGTATGGTAAATAAATAAATCCTCTATTTATACTTAATCTAGAGGTATGGTAAATAAATAAAAATATAAATAAACCGAAGGTATGGTAAATAAATAAAACCTCTTTCTATACTTACTCCAGAGGTATGGTAAATAAATAAAAATATAAATAGACTAGAGGTATGGTAAATAAATAAAAACCTATTTTATATTTACTCCATAAACCTCTTTATATTTAAGAAAAATCGAGAAAGAGGTTTTATTTAGGTGAATCCTATGGGCCAAATACCATGGGAAAGATTATTATGAATACCATGGGATAAATACTATGGGCCAAATATGATATTTAGAAAAGAGGTATAAAGAGTGTTACACGTCAATTTGTCACCATGCCATTTGAATGTTATTATGGGTCTATCACCATCCATATCATGTTCCCTTAGAGGCAAAAAAAACTAATGTTCCTGAATTAAGTCTTGGAAATTGGAGAAAAGCTCTGTAAAACCCCTAAAAGTCTGCCTGCTTGGTTTTACTAGCCTTTCCCTGCGCATGCACTGATGATCCTTCCATTAGCCACACATACTGCCACATTGTTTGCAAGTAAAACCTGCGCACCCTCGTGAAAAGCAAGTAAAAAGAAAAAGTAACTTCTAGAAGCTTAGTTGGTCAAATATTCTCCCAACTGGAAGCCTCTAGAGTCATGCTAGTTCGAGCTTTATCCCTCCACTCATGGAGCTTATCCCTTGGTCCAAAGAACTCAAATCCCTTCATGGGAGGAACCCATCCCTCTCATTATGGAACCAAAACTACCTCAATCTACCTATATATAGAGCTCAAGTTTCAGGTTCAAGGGTAGATACCTGAGTTATTAATGTGAAGAGAAACTAATCTTTATAGTTTCTAAACTGAAGAGAGTTCATAGAGTGCATACTTTCTATACTAGAGTGTTGTTATTGATACATTGAAGATCATACCTTTGAGTCAATAAATTCATGCTGGTTATTATAGAGAGGAAGGCTTATCATACTGAAGGAGAACAATTGCTCGGACCCCGAGAGGAATCTGTACGACATCAAGGCATTTGGTTGCAATATTTCTCTTTCTAATTTATGATAATACATATGGATCTCTTTTTATCATTGTATTGTTTCTAAATTCGTGGGAATGATGTCAATACTTAGATTCCTTGATCACTAAGTTGGATTAGTACTTTTTTATTATTATATATTGCAGATTCTTTGATTATTTGTCTTGTCTTTGATTGCAGGTTCTACTCATCATTGGAAAACTACTTTGGAGCGACAGGACAAAGGGCTACATCAGATGTTTGGATTTCAAGGTAGGAGCATGTCCTCTCTACTTTACTGTTATGATGATATTAAAATACAAATAATCTAGAGAAAGAAGCATTCAAATGGATCTTTGTTTCTAGTTACTCGTTAGAGTACTAGGGAGATCGCTCTTGTCCGCAAGAGGGATTAATCCAGGTAAAAAATTGGTGACCATAATGGGGAAAGAGTTCTCCTTTGTTTCCTTTTGTAATCTTTGATGCCTTTAGACCCTTTTAAGAATTGAAATTTGTGGTTTTAAACCTTTATTTTTTTATTTTTCTTAATTTTCTCTCTCTTCACAATTTCTGTTCAGAAAGAGAGCGAAAATATGTGCAATTTTTCTTTAGAAATAGTGCGCATGCACACTAAACTCTATTGTAAACCTGCACAACCCTATAATTTTTTTGAAAAAGTTAAGGTTTCTCTGATTAAGTCTAGATTTTTGATTTTTTATGATCCTTTTAGCTTGTTTACAACCTCATTAAGTCTCCGTTAAGTTAATTGGGTGTTTTGAATTTTCTTTTTTGAGAAATTCTTAATTTGATTTCCTTTGGGCATTACTTCGAGGTTTGTTTGAGTGTTTTTATTTTTTTACCTTTGGAATTATCACCCAATTTTCTTTACTTACACTTGATTGGTTCTTTAGATTACATTGGTGAAGGAAAATAGTATTGTTATTCTTTCGCTGATTTGGAATCATCTTGTGTTTAAGAATTCTCTTGCATAAATTACATTTACATAGTTAGAATTTCGGTTTTCAGAATATGAACGAAAATTGTGCATAGATTACATTTGCATAGTTTACATTTTGGAAAAATAAATCATAGATTTAGATTAGTTTCTTTGATTGTATTTTTGAGGAAAATCACTTATCTTTACAATTATTTGGTTCTTGAGTTTGTGTTGGTTTGCTGATCTATCAAAAAAGAGTATTTCACTTTTGAAATTGGTTGTGTCAATCTCTTTTCTTTCAGTAAATATCATCATATATTCATTTATGCCTATTGTAAAGAGTTATTTCATCGATTGAAAGATAATTTCTCTCATTGGAAGATAGCCTTGATTTGAATTTACATCTTTTTATGCTTGTTTTAAAACATAAAAAAATAATAATCTTTTGAATTGATTAGCATTAATATTTCTTGCTGAAATTAGTGCATTAGATAATTTGTTATATTTTCTCTTGTTTATCAATTTTTGCATTGTTGGAAGTGAATGGAACCTCTCTCCTTAATTTAGTTAGGATTCATTGAATTGTAAAGATTACACTATCATATTCGATTGCATTCAGTTTTGGATCAGGTCATAACACCACTGGTTTCATATCCATTTACCCTTTGAGTAAATAATAGCCGAATCAACACAACACTTAATAAAATCAATCTACAAATTTTTACATTTTCTAGAGCTCTTTCCACCAATTTATCTTAGGCTAGTGTTTTGAAATAGGTTGTTATAAACGTTCCAAAGAAGTTAAAACAAACAAGCATAATCTTGTGGTAGGGAAATCCAATTGTTGCATTTGTACTCTGGGAAGCTCTTCTTAAAAGAGTCAAGCATGAGGTCATGTCAGACCTAGCGAGGTAATAATACCTATCTCATTGGCGAAGATAGAATATGTGCATGCAATACAAATGGTAAACCTCATATCAACCATTGTCGAGGAGACTAGGGTTACTTGTTGGCAAACCTTAGATTTACCATGCCGAGGAGATTTCAAGGGGATTGAGCTTGATACTCTGCCTTTGTGTGTATATCGGATCGTAGACTATTACCCCAGGTGCATTTGTCACTGTTGGTGACCTTAGTGGCCATAATATTTAGGATTTTTCCCAAGGTGACGGTGGAGGGAAGGTCCCACTTTACCTGGAACAGATGTCGACAAGACTCACTTGGGCTTTCTAGAGAGTAATATTCACTTTGAGATGGAAAAGTGAAGTTACTTTCACCTGACTATTTCATTAAGCATGTTGTCAGGGTAACCTATTTTTTCACATTGATCTCTGCGACGTTGGATTTCATCTGTTAAGTCCATATATTAATTGTGTAGTCCCTTATTATGTTAGTGTAGCCCCCCTTATTGTTATTCTTGTACCCCTGTAACCCCCATATTGTTATTATTGTGCCCTTACATTATTATTGGTAGGTCGGCTAGGATTACATTGTGGCTCCACTAGGATTATATTGTGGTCCCATGGACTCCTATATATAGAAGGAGGTTTTGGTCATTTGTATCATCCAAGAATTTTTCATTCATGTAATGTATTGGAGGTTTCCCCCTCAAAGTGGCTTATTTCTAAGGCGGTGATATCTCTTTTCTTCTATTTTTGGAGCTGGTTTCATAACATTTGGTATCAGAGCTTTGGATTCTAGGGTTTCACTGCACCAAACAGGTCATTGTAGAATTTTCCCTATAATTTTTTTTTCTACGAAGGTTCATAAGCTAAAATTTGTAGAGTGAGAAGCTGAAATCCTGAGGAACATCATCACAAAATTTTAGATCTTGGTTCGCAATATTTATGGAGATATGATATGTGGAAGTTAGGGCTGTTTCAGGCTTCTCAATTTCATCTCAAAGAGGTTATCATGGGAAAAACGTCATAACTCTCTCTCTGAGCGTCGGATTAAGATTATGTAAAAAGTGGCTAAAAGTACACAGACTGCAGTTTCTTATGTATCAATTTCAGATTTGAAGGAGGAAACAGTGACACGTGGAAAGTCATACAAGTTTGCTCTACTGAACTAGTCCATAATTGGGTCATTGTGGGATATTGGACATAAATTTTCCTTGAAGAATCCAAATCAGATCAGACCTGTGGAATTTTAAAGAAGCTTCAGAGGGCTACTACAGGGCCAAATTTTAGATATTGAGGATCCGAAAATATAGAGATAATTCAATTTCAATATCGAGCTCCTCAAAAGCAAGTAAAAGGGGTGTATTCTTTTTTACAAATTACATAAGTCTTTTTTGAAGAATCAAGTTGAATTGATTCCAAGGGAATATTGTAGAATAGATATCAGTATTGGATTCTAAACTGGCCCCTAAAAATAGTTCCATAACCATTAAGCCCTCAAAAAGCTATACTATGACGCATAAAGAGGAAGAATTGCAGTATGAGATATCAAAATTACGGTACCAAGTGCAACCGACGATGACATAGATGGTTTAAAAGAAAAAATGGAGGCTAATTTGGATGTTTTGAAGGATCAAATAATAGCTAATATGAATGATAAATTAGTGGAATATCACATCAAGCATCAACAACAAGTTCTCCAACTCTCAAATGATAACCTAAATTTGGTGCAGAATCTAATGAAACAATAGGACAATCAACATCACATTGAAAGAAGTTCTGAAGTAGTCATAGAAACAAGAAATCGACAAGTATGATCAATTTTAGAGTATCTTAGTAAGTGGAAGAACTTTATTGTAGAAGATTCCACATGGAAGGATGATAATTTTATACAGAAGCATCAAGAAATAATCAAGTGTTGAGGACAACACTTGTTTGAAGGAGAGGGGCACGTTAAGTCCCTATATTAATAGTGTAGTCCCTTATTATGTTAGTGTAGCTCCCCTTATTGTTATTTTTTTACCCTTGTAACCCCCATATTGTTATTATTGTGCCCTTACATTATTATTTTTAGGTCAGCTAGGATTACATTGTGGCCCCACTAGGATTATATTGTGGCCCCATGGACTCCTATATATAGAAGGAGGTTTTGGTCAATTGTATCATCCAAGAATTGTTCATTCATGTAATGTATTGGAGGTTTCCCCCTCGAAGTGGCTTATTTCTGAGGTGTTTATATCTCTTTTCTTCTATTTTTGGATCTGGTTTCATAACATTTGGTATCAAAGCTTTGGATTCTAGGGTTTTGCTGCACCAAATAGGTCATTGTGGAATTTTTGCTATAATTTTTTTTTTTTTTTTTTCTGCGAAGGTTCAAAAGCTAAAATTTGTAGAGTGCGAAGCTAAAATCCTGAGGAGCATCGTCGCAAAATTTCAGATCTTGGTTCGCAATATTTACGAAGATATGATCTGTGGAAGTTAGGGCTGTTTCAGGCTTCTGAATTTCATCTCAAAGAGGTGATTGTGGGAAAAATTTCATAACTCTCTCTCTGAGCATCAGATTAAGATTCTGTAAAAAGTGGCTACAAGTACACAAAATTTAGTTTTTTTTTTATCAATTTCAGAGTCGAAGGAGGAAACAATGACACGTGGCGAGTCATACAAGTTCGCTCTACTGAACCAGTCCATAATTGGGTAATTTGTGGGAGATTGGACATAAATTTGTCTTGAAGAATCCAAATCAGATCAAACCTATGGCATTTGAAAGAAGCTTAAGAGGGATACTATAGGGCTGAATTTCAGATATTGAGGATCTGCAAATATAGAGATAATTCAATTTCAATATCGAGCTCCTCAAAAGCAAGTAAAAGGTGTGTATTTTTTTTTACGAATTGCATAAGTCTTGTTTGAAGAATCAGGTTAAATTGATTCCAAGGGAATATTGTAGAATAGATATTAGTATTGGATTCTAAAATGGCTCCTAGAAATAATTCCATAACCATTAGGCCCTCAAAAATCTATACTATGACGCATGAAGAGGAAGAATTGCAGTATGAGATATCAAAATTACGGTACCAAGTGCAACAAATTTTGATCTTACGAAGAGCAACTGAAGATGACATAGATTGTTTAAAAGTAGAAATTGAGGCTAAGTTGGATGGTTTGAAGGATAAAATAATAGCTAATATGGATGATAAATTTGTGGAAGATCACATCGAGCATCAACAACAAGTTCTCCAACTCTCAAAGGATAACCTACCTTTGGTGCAGAATTTAATGAAACAATAGGAAGATCAACATCACATCGAAAGAAGTTCTGAAGCAGTCATAGAAACAAGAAATCGACAAGTACGATCAATTTCAGAGTATCTTAGCAAGTGGAAGAACTTTCTTGTATAATATTCCACATGGGAGGATGAGAATTTTATACAGAAGCATCAAGAAATAATCAAGCGTTGAGGACAACACTTGTTTGAAGGAGAGCAGTATGTTAATTCCCTATATTAATAGTGTCGTCCCTTATTATGTTAGTGTATCCCCCCTTATTGTTATTTTTGTACCCCTGTAACCCCCATATTGTTATTATTGTGCCCTTACATTATTATTGTTAGGTCGGCTAGGATTACATTATGGCCCCACTAGGATTATATTGTGGCCACATGGACTCCCATATATAGAAGGAGGTTTTGGTCATTTGTATCATCCAAGAATTGTTCATTCATGTAATGTATTGGAGGTTTCCCCCTTGAAATGGATTATTTCTAAGGCGTTGATATCTCTTTTCTTCTATTTTTGGAGCTGGTTTCACAACATCATCACCAACTACTAATATCGCTATGAAAAAAAACTGTTTCTGTGTGCTTTGACTCATAGATTTTATAGCGCATGTTGATTTGTTTGTTTTCACTTTTAGAGACCTTAGGTGTGGATATTGAATTTGAATTATTAATATTTTTAAATTGTTAATAAAATTCACTGAAGTTGAATCTAAAGGAAACAGTTCCGGAATTTACCAACCAAAGAACCCCTATTAATGAGAATCCTAGTACTTTTCCTTGCTTTGGAAATGTTGGTCCTCCTTATATGGCTACATTGTCATTACTTGGATTTACCATAGGTTTATTGGTATGGTTATTTTCAACTTCGTTGGCCTCGAATACTCAAATTGTTCCACCTCAACCAAATGCTTCACCGCAACAAATTTCACCATCTCAACATCACCAACCTCATGTTGACCCTTTACCTTCTTCGCCCAACATGCCTTCCTCCCTTTCTTCTTCTTCACTTGGTAAAAGCCTTGATGCTAGTAGCCAGGTGACTAAGAAGAAGAATAAAGGGAAGAAGAAGAAGAAGCAAGATAAGAAAGAAGTCAACCAACCAGCCATGGCTATAAGTGTGTGTAATGTTGAGGAAACCTCCAAAAAGCATCGTAAACCCAAATACCCTTGCAAGCTTTGTAAGGGTGACCCCTTCCTTATCAATTATCATGGTATTCCAAAGGTCTTGGAGGTATGGTCAGAAAGATCATATCAAATTAACGTTGATCCATCAACCAGTGATTGTCAGGTTCTTAGGAAAAAGGGTAAAGTGGTTTTCATGTAGGTTAGGCAAAGGGAGTCATCAAACTCACATTTTCCATCACATGGATGAAGCCTAAAAATTGTTGGAAAACCTTACTGTTCCACAACAACAAATTCCAACTGGTTATCGTAAACTTTCTCCCAACCTACCGTGAATTGACAAAGTGATTGATTTAATTCCAAGTACAGTCAATCCCACTCTTCCACTGGAGAGTGATACTCATATCACTCAGGTTGATAATCCATTAGTTGATAAAGTGGTCAAATTGATTTCACATTCGGTCGATCCCACTCTCCCTGAAGAGAGTGAAATTCACACTTCTCAGGTTCTTCTTGTTACATCAGATTCTTCTACACCAGGGGGCATTTCACCTGTTTCTACAGAACTCCCCCAAAGTACCAAGGTCTTTTCCTTTGATTGGAGTAGACTGATAGAACCTTGTCTTCCTTCCTCCATCCCTTTTCAAATAATTGTGAATGTTTGTGGTAATAATGTGCGTCACACAAATGTAGATGAAGGTGATTCTGTTAGTATTTTATCCTCAACTGCTTGGCAAGCTTTGGGTTCCCATCAGCTTGTGCTTGTTACATACAATTTGTCAGCTTTTAATAGAAAAATTAGTGAAACTTTAGGGATACTTCCTAAGTTTCCTATTACCTTGGAAGGTAAAACTATTTGTATTGATCTTATGCTAGTCCAAGGCCCCTTGGATTTCAATTTTCTCCTTGGGCGAGGCTATGTCTATGCAATGAAATATTTCGTATCGAAACTCTTTCATGTGATGTCTTTCCCTCATAACGGAAACATTGTGACTATTGAATAGATTTAGTTCGTTAGTCTTGATTCGACTACCAATAATCCGACACCCTTGAATTTTCCTTATACGGAAGTGGTATCTACCCCACCATGGGTTAATTATGTGGCAACCAGTCCCATGTTTTCAGTTACCGATTCAAGTGAGCCTCTCACTGTTTGCTCGAATTCATTTGAATTAGATACGGTAATTAACATGGTGAACCATATGGGGGTATTTGAACAAGATGTTCTTATCCCTATTGATTCCCTTGACATGTGTTCCTTCCAGAGAACTGTTCTTCCATCTGATGAATACCTCTTGGAAGCCATGAATAAGGTGTGTTCCTTGACATGTGTTTCTTCACGTTGGAATCCATGATCAAGGTTCCATGAGGATATTTACTTTTACAGTGTCAACCTTATTGAAAAATGAAGTAGGTTCCTATGAGCATAGTTCCTTTTCTTGTGTCAAGCTTGTTAAAAAATGAAACAAGGTTCCATGAGCATAGTTCTTTTCCTGTGTCAAGCTTGTTAAAAAATGAAACAAATCCTCTCCTAATTAAGTCGAGTCTTTCATCTGATATCATAAATGAACCTTCATTCCATCCAACTATTAGTAACCAGTAGTCTAATTAGGTGAATGAAATGAAGCTTGGGAGGCATGTGCTCTTGCAGGTTATTCTTGGGGGGCATTGAAACTTATTTCAAGCATTATTTTTCCTTTGTTTCAAGCTTGTGTAAAAATTAAACAAACCTATTACAAGCACAATTTTATCTCTTTCAAGCTTGTGTAAAATTGAAACCACTCTCAAGCATAGTTTTCCTCTATTTCAAGCTTGTATAAAAATGAAACCTATTTCGAGTCAATTTTTGTTATTATTTTCAAGAATCATTAAACTCATGAAAATCCCGAGATTATTTTGCTATATTTCATGCTCATAAAATACATTAAAACGCTGAGTTATTTTTGTCTTTTTCTACTCGTAAATTAAATTGAAATTTGGCCATATGAGTACACTTTTTATCACTTTTTCGAACTCGTTAAAACTTACGAAAAAAAAAAAACAATGTAGTTCTCTTTTAAGCCCTTTTAATGCTCTTTAAACATGAAAATGTTGCCGAGAACTTGACTATTAGAACTCGTTAAAGTAAATGAAAAATTATCGATTCAATATAAGTTTACCCCTTTTCCGGACTGAATTGGACTAATTACGAAAAAGGTATACGTTGATTAATTATATTCAATAGAGTTCTCTCCAGCATTATTTTATCCTTTTTCGGGCTTGAGGGACTAAATTTATGAAAAAGAACAACCATGGAGTTTACATATGTTTTTCTTCTGACTCCCTAAAACTGAAAAAAGCTAAGTTATTCCTATACTGGACTCGTTAAAATTAAACTCTACAGGACTTGTCGATCACAACATGACCGAACCACTCCTTATTAGTGTTCAATTTTAATACTAAGATGGACTCATATGAAGGATGAGATTAAACAAACAAGAAAATGTTATCCTCCTCAAGCTTGACAAAAATAAAGAGGTACTTTCCAGTAATGGTGGGGGAAAAAGAGAGAAAAAGAATCCATTTGTCGTCCTTATTTTAGAAAGAAGCATGTCACTCTTGAACACGACACTTTGTCACACTTGTACCTAGGTTGGGAAATCATTTGTCTAATAGTTGATCAAACCACATTGAAAGTATTCATCCAGTTTCTGGGTATTAAATTTAGGTCAAATGCTGCCAAGCCATTTATAGTGTCATTGTGTGTTCAAGAGAAAGTTCAATAAACCATTCATTGCAAACATTTGTATCCATTCGCGCTGACCATCCCTGAGTCAGTCATTGCAAAAAAATTCTTCAAAGCTTGATCTAATGGTTTCATGTCATAGGCTTTTCTGCGATAGATCAATTTCTATAGACATCAGCTCATTATCTAGAAAGTTGATCTAGAATCCTATCAGTACCTTAGGATATGCATGCCCTAATGGTAGGTTTGTCACCTTCGATGATAGGTTTTCATCATTGACCTTCGATCGGATGATTTTATGAGGGTTCGACTGAAAATAATTCATTCACACTTCATAGATTGTACTGAATTACTTTTGAGAGAAATTTTCATTATTGGTGGTTTCTATCACACTTGTTAACAATTCTCATCATCGACTAGTAATCAAGTGGTTTCTACCATGTTCGACTTAGACACAATCAATTGCATGGATAGATTCGTACTAGTTCGAGAAATGGAAATCAAGACCCTGGATCTAGTTTCCACCATCCAGGCTGCGAGGAGTTTTATTATTCATGATATAGTACACTTCTTATGACAGATGGTTGTGCCCATACTATGTCTAATTTTGATGTAATACTGAAAAAATATCTGTACTAGAACATTTAGTTAGTTTTGATTTGAATATGGGAATTCCTACTTCAATGATGATACATATTTGCATTGAATGTTTTTACAGGTTTTCGACTGGCGTCTCCAATCCAATCCTGAGAATGATAAAGCACTTCACTCTTCCGAGAAAATCTCAGGCTTCACACTTTAGGGGGAAATCTGTGACATGTAATTTGTCACCATGACATTTTATTATTCATATGGATGTATCACCATCCATATCATGTTCCCTTAGAGGTCAAAAACACTAATGTTCCTGAATCAAGTCTTGGAAATTAGAGAAAAGATCTGTAAAACCCCTAAAAGTATGCCTACGTGGTTTTAATAGCCTTTCCCTATGCATGCACCGATGATCCTTCCATTAGCTGTGACAACCGCCGCATTGTTTTCCACTAAAACTTGAACACTCCCGTGAAAAGCAAGTAAAAAGAAAAATTAACTTCTAGAAGCCTAGTTGGCCGAATATTCTCCCAATCGGAAGCCTCTAGAGTCACGCCAGTTCAAGCTTTATCCCTCCACTCATGGAGCTTATCCCTTGGTCCAAGGAACTGAAATCCCTTCATGGGAAGAACCCACCCCTCTCATGATGGAACTGAAACTACCTCAATCTCCCTATATATTGAGCTCAAGTTTTAGGTTCAAGGGTAGATACCTAAGTTATTAATGTGAAGAGAAACTAATATTTATAGTTTCTAAACTAAAGAGAGTTCATAGAGTGCATACTTTCTATACTAGTGAGTTATTATTGATACATTTAAGATCACACCTTTGTGTCCATGACTTCATGTTGGTTATTCTAGAGAGGAAGGCTTATTAGACTGAAGGAGAATGTTTGCTTGGACCCTGGGAGAAATCTGTACAACATCAAGGCATCTGGTTGTAAGATTGTTCCTTCTAATTTACGATAATACATATGGATCTCTTTTTCTCATTGTCTTGTTTCTGAATTCATGGGAATGATGTCAATACTTAGATCCTTGATCACTAAGTTGGATTAGTAATTTTTAATTATTATATATTGTAGATGCTTTGATTATTTTTTGTTAGGTCTCTAAATTACTAGTATAGTCCCTTATTATTGTTAGTGTAACCCCCTTATTATTATTATTGTACCCCTGTAACCCCCATATCATATTATCATGTCCCTGAAATTATTATTGTTAGGGTCGGTTAGGATTACATTAGCCTGGGCTTTGACTCCTATTATATAGCAGGTTTTGTAATTTGTATCATCCAAGAATTGTTAATTCATGTAATGTATTGGAGGTTTCCCCCTTGAAGTGGCTTATTTATAAGGTGTTGATATCTCTTTTCTTCTATTTTTGGAGCTGGTTTCACAACATTTGGTATTAGAGCTTTGGGATTCTAGGGTTTCGCTGCTCCAAACAGGTCATCGTCGAATTTTCATATAACTTGTTTTCTATGAAGGTTAAGAAGCTGAAATTTTTAGAGTGCAAAGCCAAAATCTTGAGGAACATTTTCACAAAATTTCAGAGCCTGGTTCGCAATATTTTTGGAGATATGATCTGTGGAAGGTAGGTCATTTTGCAGGTTCCTGAATTTAACCTAAACATGTCATCGTGGCATTTTCGCTATAAATTTGTTTCTACAAAGGTTCAAAAGCTGAAATTTTTGGAGTCCGAAGCCGAAATCCTAAGGAAAATTTTCACAAAGGTTCAGATATTGGTTCACAATATTGGAAGAGATATGATCCATGGAAGTTAGGGCATTTTCAGGCTTCTGAATTTCATCTCAAAGAGGTGATCATGGGAAAATATTCATAACTCTCTCTCTGAGAATCAGATTGGAATTATGTAAAAAATGACCACAAGTATACGGAATGTAGTTTTCTGTCTATCAATTTTAGAGCCAAAGGAGACAAAAGTGACACGTGGAAATTCATGTAAGTTCGCTCTACTGAACTAGTGCATAATTGGGTCATTGTGGGAGATTGGACATAAATTTGTCTTGAAGAATCCAAATCAGATTAGACCTGTGGAATTTTGAAAGAAGCTTCAGAGGGATACTATAGAGCCGAATTTCATATATTGAGGATCTGAAATTATATATATAATTCAATTTCAATATCGAGCTCCTCAAAAGCAAGTAAAAGGTGTGTATTTTTGTTTACTTATTTTATTTTTTATTTTTTCCAAATTGCATAAGTCCTGTTTTAAGAATCAAGTTGAATTGATTCCGAGGGCATATTGTAGAATAGATATCAATATTGGATTCTAAAATGGCCCCTAAAAAGAATTCAACACCCATTAAGCCTTTAGAAGGCTCTACTATGACTCATGACGACGAAGAATGACATCATGACATATCAAAATTACTAGAGCAAGTGCAACAAATGTCACTCTCACAAAGAGCAACAAAAAATGACATGGAAGTTTTGAAGAAAGGTGTGGAAACTTAGATGGATGGTTTGAAGAAAGGCATAGAATCTAAGATGGATGGTTTGAAGAATGGAATGGATGGCATGGAAGCTAAGATGGATGGCATGGAAGATGGCATGGAATCTAAGATGGATGACATGGAAGCTAAGATCGATGAAAAATGGAAAACATGAAGAATGATCTAAAAGCAGACATGGAAGGTTTGACAAAGTTGATACAAGAAAATTTTCCTAATGGTGAAAAGATAGTATAGGAAACTCATGATGAGAACAAAATAAATGTTAATCGTGATTTCATAAACTCTAATGTTGGAAGGAAGAACCACCATATTCCAAAAATGGTATGAGGAAATCTGATGGAAAGGATCCTGTAACATGGATACTACAGATGGAGCAATATTTTGATCTCAATAATGTGCAAAACACACAAAAGGTACGCATCACAACTTTACATTTAGAACACAATACATTTGTATGGTATCGATGGCTTTTCTCCTGTAAAAAAATTGTCACTTGGTCAATTTTTACGGAGGAAATGATAGCACATTATGAGGATACAAATAGCAACATCATTTTTAGCCAATTGATAAATCTCAAACAAAAGTGTTTAGTGGGGGAGCACATTGAGGACTTCCAAAAATTGAATATAAGGGTAACTGATATTCTAGAGGAACATATGATTGATCTCTTCATATGTACTTTAAAGGATAACATCCAACATGAAGTTCGTGTTTTGGAATTTTATTCATTGGAGAAGGCATTTAGGTTGGCAAGAAAAATTGAACGTAAAATTATGGCGACAAGGAAGCCTACCACTCACTTCTATAAAGAGGGAAGTGTTGCTACTCCTAGATTTACACAAACTACAAGGTTGACACCACAACAATTAGAAGAAAAAGAGAAAAATGGATTTGCTACAGTTGTGATAGAAAATACAATAAAGGTCATAATTGTGCTGAGAAGAAATTATTTTACATAGATTGTGAAGAGGAAGAAGAAAATGAACAAGAATTTTCAAAAGAAGAGGGTATACACCAAACACCAACCCTAGAAGAGGAAGAAATGAGTCCGACCATATCATGTAATGCATTGGTAGGAATTACCACTCCTCAAACTCTTCAGATAGAAGGACATATCAAGAAGAAAAAGGTAATAGTGTTGATTGATTCAGGTAGTACCCATAATTTTATTCATTGTAAGGTAGCCAAGGAATTGAATTGTTTCCTATACCCAACACTATAATTTCAAGTGATGGTTGCAAATGGAGGAAATATAAATTGCTCTGGAAAATGCCATAATATCAAACTAACCATGGGGGAATATGTATTGAATAGTCCAATTCTTTTGATTCCTATGGGAGGTGCTGATGTGGTACTAGGAGTACAATGGTTACAATCTTTGGGGACGATAGCTTTTAATTTTCAAGAAATTTTTTTCAGAAGGTAAGGAAGTTGAGTTACGGGGTATTGCAGAGAAGCCGAGAAAGATAATAAGCTCTAATTTCATGACAAAGCTTCTAAAGAAAGAACAATGAGGTGTAATTGCACAATTATGCTCACTAGAAGTTCCAACATCAAAATCATCTATTTCTCCAGATCTCCAAAAAGTCTTGGACAATCATTTCAAGGTGTTTGAAACTCCCAAAGGACTCCCACCTATTTGTGATCATGATCATGCTATTCATTTGATTCCCGAAAGTGTTCCTCCCAACATCAGGCCTTATAGATATCATTATGTCCAAAAGAGAAAAATTGAATGTATGATTGCAGAAATGTTAGAGGCTGGTATAATTCAACCTAGTCAAAGTTCTTTCTCTGCTCCTATAGTATTGGTACACAAGAAGGATGGATCATGGCACATGTGTCTAGATTATAGGGAGCTCAATAAGCTCACCATTAAAGTTAAATTTCCCATTCCCGTGATTGATGAATTATTGGATGAATTACATGGAGCAATTTATTTTACCAAGTTGGATCTTCGTTCAGGATATCATCAAATTAGAATGAAGACTGAAGATATTCCAAAAACAGCATTTCGAACTCATGAGGGTCATTATGAATTTTTGGTCATGCGTTTTGGCCTTACCAATGCACCTTCTACATTTCAAGGGTTGATGAATTCCATTTTCAAACCCTTCCTTAGAAAATTTGTGCTAGTATTTTTTGATGATATACTAATCTATAGCAAGTCTTGGAAGGATCATGTTGAACATGTTGACAGGGTGCTCAAACTATTGCAGGAGAAACAATTATATGCAAAAGAATCCAAATGTTTCTTTGGAGTACAAGAGGTGGAATATCTGGGTCATATTATATCCCACGAGGGTGTTAAAGTAGACCCTAACAAAATTAAAGCCATTAAGGAATGGAAAGTCCCTAAGACAATAAAGCAGTTGCGAGGATTTCTCGGGTTAACAGGCTATTATCGTAAGTTTGTTAAGAATTATGGAAGAATAGCAGCACCTCTAACAACATGATTGAAGAAAGATGCATTTTCATGGACTCCTGAAGCAACTAAGGCCTTTGAACATCTTAAAGAGGCAATGTGCCTAGCACCGGTCTTAGCTACGCCAGACTTCACAAAAACCTTTATTGTGGAATGTGATGCCTCAGGAAATAGAATTGGTGCAGTTTTAATGCAGGAAGGAAGACCCATCGCTTTTGAAAGTCATCCAATCAAAGGAAAGTATTTACAGAAACCTATTTATGAGAAGGAAATGTTAGCAATACTGCATGCACTAAAGAAATGGAGAACTTACCTAATGGGAAGACACTTCAAGGTAAAAACTGATCATGATAGTCTTAAACACTTTTTGTAACAAAGACTATCTTCAGAAGAGCAGCAAAAATGGGTCACAAAGATGTTGGGTTATGACTTTGAAATAATATACAAAAAAGGGAAGCTAAATGTTGTTGCAGATGCACTTTCAAGAAAGAATGAAGAGGTGGAAGCATTGCTTTGTGCCATTTCTATTATCCAACCAGATTGGATAACCGAAGCAAGAGATGAATGGAAGAAGGACGAAGAAGTGGGGACACTCATTCAAAAGTTGCAGCAAGATCCTAGTACATCTGATACATTTAGTTGGAAAAATGATTCCTTATGGTACAAAGATCGCTTATATCTTTGTAATAATTCCCAACTAAAACAAAAGATTCTTTTGGAATTGCATACTTCTCCTTTAGGAGGACACTCAGGATTTTTAAAAACTTACCACAGGGTGAAGAAAGAATTTTTTTGGGATGGCCTTAAATCTGATATTCAAAAGTTTGTGGCGGAATGTTTGGTTTGCCAGCAGAATAAAGTGGAAACAATTAAGACCCCAGGACTTCTACAACCTTTATCCATTCCAAGCCAACGTTGGGAGGAGATTTCAATGGATTTTATCACAGGTTTACCTAAGTCCGAAGGAAAGAGTGTCATCATGGTGGTAGTTGATAGACTTACGAAGTATGCACACTTTTGTGCATTATCTCATCCATTTAAAGCAAGTACAGTTGCTACTACATTTATGGACACAATTCAAAAGCTACATGGAAACCCAAGGGTTATTGTGAGCGACAGAGATCCCATTTTTATTGGAAATTTTTGGATGAAGTTATTTTCTTGTTTGGGTACTCAATTAGCTCATAGCTCATCTTATCATCCTCAATCTGATGGTCAAACTGAGATAGTAAATAAATGTTTGGAAGGATATCTTCGTTGTTTTGTATCTGATAAACAAACACAATGGGTCAAGTGGTTACCTCTTGCTGAATGGTGGTATAACATTTCCTTCCATATTGCAGCAAAAATGACCCCATTTATGGCACTTTATGGATATCATCCACCATCCATCACATCATATTTAAGAGAAAATTCGAAGGTTCAAGCAGTGGAAGATCACATCGAGCATCAACAAGAAGTTCTCCAACTCTTAAAGGATAACCCGAATTTGGCACAAAATCGAATGAAACAACAGGCAGATCAACATCGTAGCGAGAGAAGTTTTGATGTAGGAGATTGGGTATTTTTACGGCTACAACCATACAAACAAATGTCCCTCAAGCAAGCAAAGAAGGATAATAAATTATCGCCAAAGTACTATGGTCCTTACAAGGTGTTGCAAAAGATTTGTACTATGGCATACAAATTGGAGCTTCCTGCTTCTTCGCGAGTACATCCAGTTTTCCATGTTTCGTGCTTAAAGAAGGTTATAGGTGAAAATCTTCCAGTTCAAACAATATTGCCAGAACTTGATGAGGAAGGAAAAATCATATTGGAACCGGAAGCGGTCACGGAAACAAGAACTCGACAAATACGGAATCGATCAATTTCAGAGTATCTCATCAAGTGGAAGAACTTACCCACTGAAGATTCTACATGGGAGGATGAGAATTTTATACGAAAGCACCCAGAGCTACTCAAGCGTTGAGGACAACACTTTTTTTGAAGGAGAGGGGCATGTTAGGTCCCTATATTACTAGTATAGTCCCTTATTGTTGTTAGTGTAACCCCCTTATTGTTATTATTGTACCCTTGTAACCCCCATATTGTTATTATTGTGCCCTTAAATTATTATTGTTAGGTCGTCTAGGATTACATTGTGGCCCCATGGACTCCTATATATAGAAAGGAGGTTTTGTAATTTGTATCATCCAAGAATTGTTCATTCATGTAATGTATTGGAGGTTTCCCCCTCGAAGTGGCTTATTTCTAATGCGTTGATATCTCTTTTCTTCTATTTTTGGAGCTAGTTTCATAACATTTGTCTTGTCTTTGATTGCAGGTTCTACTCATAATTGGAAAACTACTTTGGAGCAACAGGAAAAAGGGCTACATCAAACATTTGTATTTCAAGGTAGGAGCATGTCCTCTCTACTTTACTATTATAATGATCATAAAATACAAATAATATAGAGAAAGAGGTATTCAAATGGATCTTTGTTTCTAGTTACTCGTTGGAGTAATAGGGAGATCACTCTTGTCCACAAGAAGGATTAATCCAGGTAACAAAGAGGTATGGTAAATACATAAAAATATATCAAATATGATTATAAATCAACATCTAAGTATATACCAAGCTTATGGGCCAAATACCATGGTAAATAAAAGAGGTATGGTAAATAAATATAAATAAACCAGAGGTATGGTAAAAAATAAATCCTCTTTTTATATTTACTCCATACTCCTCTTTGTATTTACCAACACTAGAAAAGAGGTTTTATTTAGGTGAAACCTATGGGCCAAATTATTATTAATACCATGCAAAAAAAACATTATTAATCCTAATATTAATATCAAAAGATTATTATTATTATTATTATTATTAAATCTAATATTCATAATATTATTAAATTTAATAACTTTGGATTAATACAATATTAAATTTGTTATCTTATAATATATATTAATATATCATGATATATATTAACTCTAGATATATATGGGAGGGAAGAACAAAGACATCGAGTGATAGAGGTGGAGAGAGTGGGAGTGACAAGGGAGAGATGAAGATAAACTAGGGGAGAGGATAAATGAAGAGATAGAGTGGGAGGAGAGTGAGATAGGTAGAGAAGGGTAAGAGAGGGAGAGGGAGACACAAATATGGAGGGTGGGGAGGGGGGGAGGGGAGAGAGGGAGGAATATAATGAGAGGATTCAAGGGTAGAGAGAGAGAGAGAGAGTGAGGTAGGAGAGAAAGGGAGAGTGAGGAAGGATGAGAGAGAGGAATCGAGAGAGAGGAGAGAGGGAAGGAATAAGTAATACATAGAGAGTGAGAAGTGGAGATAGAGAGGGAGTGACAAGGAAGAGATGGAGAGAGAGTGTGTATATTTACAGGTGAGATACAGAGACAAATGAGATATGGAGAGAAGAGGAGAGAGAAGGATAGAGAAGGGGGTAGGATAGAAATGGAGAGAGAAGAAGGACAAGAGAGAGGAATTGAGACATATGAGGAGAGAGGGAGGAAGAGAGGAGGAGAGAGGGATAGATATAGAGATGGAGTTGGAGGGGGACATAGGAAGGGAAGAGGAAAGACATAGAGAGTGAGAAGTGAAGAGAAACAAGGAGTGACAAGGGAGAGATGGAGAGAGAGTGTGTATGTTTGGGGTGAGATATAGAGACAAAGAAGGAGATATGGAGAGAAGAGTGGAGAGAAGGCAAGAGGGAGGGATATAGTAACATAGTTGGAGAGAGAGAGAGAGAGAGTGGAGAGAGAGAGGGAGGGATATAGAGATTGATGGATATGGTGTGGGAGAGTGTGTGTGTTGGGGGGGGGGGTTTAAGATAAAGAGAAAAACAAGGAGAGATGGAGGGATATATAGATACAGATGGAAGGGGGATAGAAGGAAGAATATTTATTGCACTAGATGCATTGATTTTAATGTAGATGGTGATTTATAATCCTATTTTATTGCTTGCACTAGATGCATTGATTTCAGTGTAGATGGTGATTTCTAATCCTATTTAATTGCTTTCACTAGATGCATTGATTTCAGTGTAGATAGTGATTTCTAATCCTATTTGATTTTTTGTACTAGATGCATTGATTTTAGTGTAGATATTGATTTCTAATTATATTTGATTGCTTGCACTAGATTCATTGATTTCAATGTAGATGATTTCTAATCCTATTTTATTGCTTACGCTAAATGCAATGATTTAAATGTAGATGATAATTTCTAATCCTATTTGATTGCTTTCACTCGCTATATTTATTTCAATGTAGATGTTCATTTCTAATTATAATTAAGATTGATGGCACTAGATGCATTGATTTCAGTGTAGATGATTTCTAATCTTATTTGATTGCTTGCACTAAATGCATTGATTTCAATTTAGATGTTCGTTTCTAATCTTATTTGCTTACTTGAACTAGATGTATTTATTTGAGTGTAAACATTGATTTCTAATTCTATTTGATTGCTTTCATTAGATGCATTGATTTTAGTGTAGAAGTTGTTTTCTAATCTTATTTGATTGCTTTCATTAGATGCATTTATTTCAATGTAGATGCCGATTTTTTATTTGATGTAATTTGATGTATGATGGTACATGAATTTTAAAGTGATTAGATTAATAATGTGCATTGATTTCAATGTAAGCAAAAAAAATTATTGACAATGTACATTGATTTTTGTGTTATAGTAATTCAACCTATTAATATTGGAGAGCGAGTGAGACAAGATATGATGTTTACTACAACAACTGAAGTTAAAGATTTAAATGGTTTACAATATGAAAAGATGACGAATAGTAGGAGAAAATAGTTTGAGATTTATCACAATGAAGACTATTTGTAATTGAAAACATTCTTATTATTCACATTTTCGATCATTCAACACTATTATTGTCACTTCGAATTCAAAATTTTTATTTCATCTTTTTTCATCATTAAACTTATTAACAATATTTATCATTTCAAAAAACTTAGGTAACTAAGCAAATTTAAAATTAAAATGACGAGGTTAATCTTAGACATATTTAGCATATTTAAAATGATTATATTTATATTAGATATATTTACATACTATTGATAAAAAATTCATATCTTCTATAGATTTTCCTTGGCCGCACATGACTAAAACTAGCCTAGATCCAACTTAACTCTAGATCTATCAAGCGAGGGGGATCAAATCTCTCGAGGTGCAAGCATTTCCTCAAGTTTTGCACTCTAAAAATATATTTGCACCTCGGGAGATTTGATCCCTCTTTGCACTAGGTAGATATAGAGTTAAAATGGGTCTAGGCTGGTATATTATTATATAAGATACCTTTTATGTATGCACATTGAATTATCTGTTATATGTATGATTCTGTCAATTAACTTGCATGTCTGTTCGTTTTGGAGGAAGAAGAGGGTTTGGACCCTACGGGAACATTGTCAAGCATAGGACCTTCGAGTATATTTCTAAACCCAAATTTGGTAATTGACATGCCTGAAATGTTTGTCTAAGTGCTTCTTTCTGGTTATCTTGTTATGCAATGTGTTGGCAATATGTGTCTTGTATCCTATCATGTTGAATTGATTGTCCTTGATGGCAACTCTCAGGAAAAGGAGCAGCAAAGTAGAAGACAGAAAACAGAGGCAGCAAAGAGGTAGCAAGGCAGCTTAAAAGATGATGCATATGAAAGGCAGAGGCAGAGGCAGAACCATTATTCTGAGAAATCACCCAAACCAGTGGAAATATATAAATGAACCTTAATTCCAAGGATCTACTGAAGCCGGAGGATATATTATTGTATGCGACTTAAGATATAAGGTGGGACCCTTATCGCATCGGAGAATATAAGGACAATGGGTTAGGGTAACAAGATTTGCGATTGAGATAAAATCCCGGACCCGATGGGCGTATAAAACTATGATTAATAAATTTTTAAGGTCCAGAACTGATCGCATCGACGGAAAAAAAAAAAAAAAAAACTATGCAGCGGAGCGCGTATTTAAAAGATTTGCGATTGCAATAAAGGTTCGAACCCGATGGATCAATAAACCATATGTAATATTTGAACTCCGATAAGAACACTGTTCAGAAACCGCAAGCGGGTTTTATGAAGCCAGCTTGCCCATTTCGCACTGCCTTTCAGGGATAAGCGGTAATTTCCGGCTGGGTAGCGATTCCATTGATCGGGTGACACGCGTCCCTGTACGACTCCACAAAACCACCTGTCACTGCACCCCATCGTGCGTTATTGTTCAACCATGGATGTCCAGCAAAATTGATGAGCACCGTTGATCTAGGAAGGGGTCATCGGACAGTGTTCGCTTGATGAAGATGCGCGAAGGATTATCCAACGTACGGTGTAGGAATTTGATTGGTTTGTTAACCATATAGGTGGGGCCCGGAGCTAAGTTTTAAATATTATGACCGCGCTGATCCATTGTAAATGATTTATTAATAATAAACTTATATGGCGGAGATACAGTTCCTTTTTGGGTCATTTCGTGTTGTAAAAGCAATTTTGTATGCTTTGGGGAGGTCATGACTATAGTAGATTTTTGGACCCGAATATCTATTTTGATCTCGTTCAGGAATACCACTAGCAGTTGAATGGTTTTGACTCATGGTTTTAATAAAGGCTAAACTATATAAGGAGAAGAGGATTACATTACAAATGTGTGCATGTGGAAGGGCTGTCAAAAATAAATCTCTTTAAGAGATATCTGCATATATGATGCACCTGTGGATATGATCTAAAAACGATGAATCTCTATGATGATCGATAAAAAGAAATGATAAATACCTGACGGAATTCTGATGAAGAAATTGAAGAAATCTGGTGAATCTGAGGGTTGAAGCCTTCTGTATGAAAGTGGAAGTATCCTTCTAGTAAAAGTTGGTGTTAAAATCAGGGGGTTGGAGCTCCCTTCCAGTAGTGGCTGGAGAACAAGAAAAGGTTGTAGCCTTTCTGCAGGTGGGTGCTTGCGTGCTGGTATAAGTCTGTGCCAGCATAAATTGTAAGAAGTTTTTTTTATAATAAATATTGAAGATTGAGATAACAACAGTGGTGGTTTTATCCCGAATTGGGTTTGCACCTTAAATACTGGTGTTCATATGTGTTGCTTATGGTTGATGGTTTGTTCTGTTATTTCTGTTCATGCTTACTGCTTACTAACATCTAATGAATGAATAAAGACATAATAAGATCTCTAAACATACAAGTTGGATTCAGTAATGTTGCATATGGTTTATTTTTTTTAAGAGAAAGGAAAAATAAAAAGTTTTCAGTCAGCTCAAAATACTGATTCACCCCCCTCTCAGTATTTTTCAACAATTGGTATCAGAGCATGTCCTTCTGAAAAAGCTTAGCCGCTAGAAGGAAGATCAAGCAAGATTAGCAATCAAGATGGAACAACATCTATCAGGCCTTCGCTCTTTCAACGAAAACAATTTAATCTTCTGGAAAACAAGGATGAGATCCTATCTTCAGTCTCTGGGAGCAGATGTATGGGCAATTGTTGAAGGAGGATATCAATATCCAGTTGCAGTACCAACAGATTCGACGGAAAGAAAGAATTATGAAACCAATGCAAAGGCAGTCAATGCTCTATTGGGAAGTCTAACTGAATCAGAATTTGTCAAAGTCATGCAGCTGAATACAACAAAGGCTATATGGGACAAAATCATTCTAAGTTATGAAGGTGATGCAAAGGTAAAAAGTGCTAAACTCCAAACTCTCAGAATTCAATATGAGAATCTAAAAATGGATAATGAGGAGAGCATTGAAAATTTATTTTTACGTCTTGATGATATTGTAAATCGTATGAGAAATCTGGGAGAAACAATAACCAAATCTACTCTGGTTGAGAAAATTTTAATATCACTAACGACAAAATTTGAGTCAAAAGTTTTTGCTCTTGAAGAAAAGCAGGATCTTCAAAATCTTACTGTGGTGCAACTTCATGGCATACTAACTACATATGAAATGAGAAGAGGAGGACCATCTGAAGTCAAAGAAGCAGTATTTATAACTTCTACAAAAGGGAAGGAAGTACAAAAACAGAAGGATCAAGATATATCTCAGAAGAAGATGAGATAAACTTTGTAAAGAAACTTCAACTTGGAACAGGACGGTTCATAGGTAAGCTTCCTTTTAAATGCTTTGATTGTGGAAGAGTTGGTCATTATGCTGCTAAGTTTCTTCATAAAGAAACACATAAAAAGGAGAAGGAAGTAGCAAGAAGGAATAAGAATCGTTTTAGCACTAGAAAAAGTTACTATACTCATGAAGACAATGATGGGTTATCTGATAGTGAGGAATAATGTGAACAAGATCTTAGACTTCTCATGGCATTTGAAAAATAATATAGAGAAGAAAATGATACTTTTGTGGATGCTCTAGAAGACAATTATTTTCTTGAAGAAAACAATAAACTCAAAATTTGCTTAGAAGAGAGTAAAATAACCATAGAAACTCTAAAAAATCAGCTTGAAGAAAAAGAGAAACACAATGAGAAATTAGAATGTGAAGTAGTAAGTCTAAGAAAAGAACTTGAGAAAGTAAAGACTCTGAATCTTATATTTGCTAAAGGATATGAAACCTTAGATGAGATTATCAAGGTACAACGTTCTCCCTTTATAAAGACAGGTCTTGGATATATCGGAGAATCTTCTCAGGCTTCAGCACCAAATTATCTAAAAGCAACTACAGTTGGTATACAACATGCTGCCACTCAGCAAGGGAATAAAGAATATTTGCAGGTAAAGCATGATCATCTCAATTCAAAGAACACTAACAGGAATATCTTTCAAAGAAACACCAATCAACGGGTAAATTCAAGTAGGAGATTTCATGATCGCAGAAACTTCTTCTTCAATGGACAATGTTTCTCATGTCACAATTTTGGTCATAAATATTTTCAATGTGTAGCATATAAAACCATCATGACAAGAGAAGAAAGAAAAAAAAGGATTGATATGGAAACAAAGAAGAATACCTATAACAACTTTTCTCCTCTTCAAAATGAAGTTGAATGTGCTTATTGCAATAACTTTGGTCATGAAGAATCTGAATGCAGGAGCAATGTTCAGCCAAAAGAACATGTTCCTTCAAGCTCTAAAGTATGGAAAAAGAAGGAATTACAGGTTGAAAATTGTGGCATAGCGTTATTTGTAGAAGATGAAGAAAACCAATGGTACATTGATAGTGGATGCTCAAGACACATGACAGGTGACAAAAACAAACTTCTTGCATATAGTGCTCTAGAAAAGGAAAATAATGTTACATTTGGAAATGATACTCCTGCAGTCATTAAGGGAAAAGGGTCTGTTTTTCTAAAAGAAAAGGTGAAAGCTAATGAAGTCATGTCTATGGATGGATTAAAGCATAACTTGTTAAGTGTAAGTCAAATGTGTGATCAAGGAACCGAAGTTGTCTTTAGTTCAAAAGAATGTGTGGTACGTGATCTGGATACAGGTAAAACAATTATGAAAGGAAAAAGAACTCCAAGCAACCTGTATGTATTAAAGAACTGCAAAGAACAATGTTACTTGAGTAAATCTTCAGAAAAATGGCTATGGCATAGAAGGTTGGGGCATCTGAGCTTCTCTCAAATCAACAAATCAAGCAGACTTAAAGCTGTTCGTGATCTTCCCAATATTACTCTACCTGAAAATATCATATGAAAATCTTGCCAATTCGATAAGCAAACCAAAGTACAATTTAATTCCAAGGAAGTATCATCAAGTAAGCCTCTTGAACTCATTCATACTGACATATGTGGACCTGTGAAGAAAAAGTCACCACGAGGTGAACAATACTATATCTTATTTATTGACGATTTCTCTAGAATGTGTTGGATTGGGCTGCTTAAACACAAAGATGAAGCATTTGAGAAATTTCAGATCTTCAAAGCACTAGTTGAGAATGAATTAGATCTAAAAATTAAGTTCCTCAGATCTAATCGAGGAGGAGAATATACATCAAATGAATTCCTTGAATTTTGTGAACAACATGGCATAAAAAGACAATTCTCTGTAGCTGGCACTCCACAACAAAATGGTGTTGCAGAAAGAATGAATAGAACAGTTCAAAAAATGGCTAGAGCTATGCTTGATGATTCTGGAACACCTGAAACATTTTGGGGAGAAGCAGCACATACAGTAGTAAACATTCTCAACAAGGCACATGTTCATGTAAATAGTGATAAAACTCCATATGAACTCTGGTATGGTAATCCTCCCACTGTAAAGCACTTTAGAATTTTTGGAAGCAAATGCTTTATCAAGAATAATGATGAAAAACTTGGCAAGTTTGAAACTAGAGCAGATGAAGGAATACTTCTTGGTTACTCCTATAGGAGCATAGCATATAAATGTTACAATAAAAGACTTCAGAATATTGTTGAAAGTATTGATGTTGTTATTGATGAGTCTCCTGCAGCTCCAAAAGAAGAAAAACAAACAACAGATGAAGATGATGATGACATATATCCTTCTACATCAAATAGGAATGATATAGATAGTGAACCCAATGCAGAACCCGAAGATGATTTATCTAAAAAAGCTCCATCCAGATATGTTCAAAAGAATCATCCAGAATCTCAAATCTTGGGAGAAAAGGGATCATGTGTACAAACAAGAAGGACTCTTGTGGGATCTTCTAGCAATCTAGCATTTCTTTTCCACTATTGAACCTCACAATGTCAGTCAAGCTAGCAAAGATGAATGTTGGATTCAAGCCATGAATGAAGAGCTTGATCAAATTGAAAAGAATCACACTTGGGAATTAGTACCAAGACCTCATGACAAAAATGTCATTGGAACTAAATGGATATTAAAAAACAAGTTAAATGAGAATGGGGATGTTATAAGAAATAAAGCTAGACTTTTTTGCAAGGGGTATGCTCAACAAGAAGGTATAGATTTTGAAGAAACTTTTGCTCCTGTATCCAGACTTGAAGCCATAATAATGTTTCTTGCTTTTTCAAGCTTCCAACAAATCAAAGTTTATCAAATGGATGTTAAATCTGCTTTTCTCAATGGTGATCTAGAAGAAGAAGTTTATATAGAACAACTAGAAGGATTCATTTTGGGAAATGATGAAAAACTTGTTTGTAGTCTTAAAAAGGCTCTATATGGTCTTAAACAAGCTCCAAGGGCATGGTACTATCGTCTTGACAAATAACTTCATCAACAAGGATTTTCAAAGGGGTCTACTGATAGCAACTTATACACAAAAACTGAAAATGACAAACTATTGATTGTGGTTGTATATGTTGATGATATCATTTTTGGAAGTAATGAAGAGTCTATGAGTCAGAAATTTGCTTCTGATATGCAGCAAGAATTTGAAATGTCTTTACTTGGGAAACTAACATTCTTTCTTGGCTTGCAAGTGAAACAAGCAACAGATGGCATATTCTTATCACAAGAAAAATACTTCAAGAAAATATTGAAGAAGTATGGCATGGAAGATTGCAAACTTGTAAGTACACCAATGATAACCATATGTAATCTCAGTTCTAATGATGATTCCCCCACGGTGAATCAACCAGAATATAGATCTATGATAGGAAGTCTACTTTATCTCACTGGGACAAGACCAAACATTATGCATGCAGTTGGGATTGTTGGACGATTCTAAGCTAATCCAAAATAGTCTCACCTTCAGGCTGTGAAAAGAATATTCAAATATCTACAAGGAACTCAAGGCTTTGGAATATGGTATCCAAAGAATGCTGATCTTACTCTTCATGCATACACTGATGCAGATTGGGCTGGAAATGTTGATGATTAGAAAAGCACTAGTGGTGGTGCATTCTATATGGGGCCCCGATTAGTATCTTGGTTCAGCAAGAAGCAAAGCTCTATTGCCTTATCTACAGCAGAAGTAGAATATGTGGCTGCAACATCATGTTGCACTCAACTTCTTTGGATGATGCAAACCTTACAAGACATTCAAATCAAATGTTCACCTCCTATCTCCATTATGTGTGATAATACAAGTGCCATCAATATCTAAAAGAATCCTGTTATGCATTCCAAGACCAAGCCCATTCCCATCAAATATCACTTCTTATGTGAATAAGTGCTTGAAAAAAAGGTGAAATTGGAGTATGTTCCCTCCAAAGAACAAGTTGCTAATATATTTACCAAATCTCTACCCAGAGAAGTGTCCGAACATCTCAGACCGAAGCTGGGAGTAGTCTCTGCCATGCAGAATATTAGATCTACTTGAATTCAGAAGATTAAATTGGTTTTGAAGTACTGTTGGGTATCTCTGGATGCACAGGCTAAGGGGGAGCATTGGTCATATAGAAAGGATGCATTGTTGGAATTCCAATTAATTTTTTTAGTCTGATCTCATCTTTGATCTTGTTTATATAAGTCCTTTTTGTTTGAAGATGCAGCATGATCTCAGGGGAGCATGGCTTTGTTGGTTTTTGATCTACCCTTTTCCCTTTATGTCAAAGGGGGAGAATGTTGTTACTGAATGTATTTCTAATCATGGTTTCCATCAAGTCCAAAGGGGGAGATTGTTGGCAATATGTGTCTTGTATCCTATCATGTTGAATTGATTGTCCTTGATGGCAACTCTCGGGCAAAGGAGCAGCAAAGTAGAAGACAGAAAATAGAGGCAACAAAGAGGTAGCAAGGCAGCTTAAAAGATGATGCATATGAAAGGCAGAGGCAGAGGCAGAACCATTATTCCGAGAAATCACCCAAACCAGTGGAAATATATAAATGAACCTTAATTCAAAGGATCTACCGAAGCTGAAGGATATATTATTGTATGCGACTTAAGATATAAGGTGGGATCCTTATCGCATCGGAGAATATAAGGACAGCGGGTCAGGGTAACAAGATTTGTGATTGCGATAAAAGCCCGGATCCGATGGGCGTATAAAACTATGATTAATAAATGTTTAAGGTCCAGAATTGATCGCATCGGTGAAAAAAAAAAAAAAACTATGCAGCGGAGCACTTATTTAAAAGATTTGCGATTGCGATAAAGGTCCGGACCTGACGGATCAATAAACCATATTTAATATTTGAACTCCGATAAGAACACTATTTAGAAACTGCAAGCGGGTTTTATGAAGCCGGTTTTCCCATTTCGCACCGCCTTTTGGGGATAAGCGGTAATTTCCAGTTGGGTAGCGATTCCATTGATCGGGTGACACACGTCCCTATACGACTCCACAAAACCACCTGTCACTACGCGCCATCGCGCGTTATTGTTTGACCACGGATGTCCAGCGAAATTGATGAGCGCCGTTGATCTGGGAAGGGGTCATCGGATGGTGTTCGCTTGATGAATATGCGCGAAGGATTATCCAGCGTACGGTGCGGGAATTTGATTGGTTTGTTAACCATATAGGTGGGGCCCGGAGCTAAGTTTTAAAGATTATGACCGCGCTGATCCATTGTAAATTATTTATTAATCATAAAATTATTTGGCAGAGATAAAGTTCCTTTTTGGGTCATTTCGTGTTGTAAAAGCAATTTTGTATGCTTTGGGGAGGTCATGACTATAGTAGATTTTTGGACCCGAATATCTACTTTGATCCCATTCAGGAATACCATTAGCGGTTGAATGGTTTTGACTCATGGCTTTAATAAAGGCTAAACTATATAAGGAGAAGAGGATTACACTACAAATGTGTGCATGTGGAAGGTCTGTCAAAAATAAATCTCTTTAAGAGATATCTGCATATATGATGCACCTGTGGATATGATCTAAAAATGATGAATCTCTACGATGATCGGCAAAAAGAAATGATAAAGACCTGACGGAAGTCTGATGAAGAAATTGAAGAAATATGGTGAATTTGAGGGTTGAAGCCTTCTGTATGAAAGTGGAAGTATCCTGCCAGTAAAATTTGGTGTTAAAATCAGGGGGTTGGAGCTCCCTTCCAGTAGTGGCTTGAGAACGAGAAAAGGTTGTAGCCTTTCTGCAGGTGGGAACCTGTGTGCTGGTATAAGTCTGTGCCAGCATAAATTGTAAGAAGTTTTCTTTATAATAAATATTGAAGACTGAGATAACAGCAGCGGTGGTTTTCTCCCGAATTGGGTTTCCACCTTAAATACTGGTGTTCATATGTGTTGCTTATGGTTGATGGTTTGTTTTGTTATTTCTATTCATGCTTACTGCTTACTAACATCTAATGAATGAATAAAGACATAATAAGATCTCTGAACATACAAGTTGGATTCAGTAATGTTGCATATGGTTTATTTTTTTTTAAGAGAAAGGAAAACTAAAAAGTTTTCAGTCAGCTCAAAATACTGATTCACCCCTCTCTTAGTATTTTTCAACAGAATGTTGAGGTTTTCAGCCCTTACCTTAGGGAACTTTTCACTACAAGGAAAAGACCCTCTAGTGGATGTTTTTGAGGAACCCCTTATAAAAATACCCCAGACATCCATTTCTAGAGAAGGTTTTTGCAGATGTATTTCGTTCGGTGCTCTTATCACCTAAAAATGCACCGGTGCGTTCAAGATGACATAGCACCGGTGCGGTTAAAAATTTGGCACACCGAACACTGTGCGCTCCGTATACACATGCCCGGTGCGTTGTAATTCTGTATAGTACTGGTACTTTACATAACTTCCGCACCGGCGTGGAATCAAGAAAATGCATCGAGGCTTCCATAAAACGCGCGCACTTGTAGATGGCTAAATAACAAAAATAATGGCAAAAAACCCACATAAAAAATTGGCACACTGGAAATCGTGCGCTCTGTACACACCCGCCCGGTGCCTTTTATTAAGTAATAGCACTGGTGCGTGTCAAACTTTCAGCACTAGTTTCTCATAAAAATCACGTAGAACAGAAACCACCCCGGGCAGAATGAGCGAAATGCACCGAGGCCCCATAAATGCTGTGCACCGAAAAAGGGTTTAAAAAACAAAATTACACCCAAAAAACTGCCCAAATCATTTGTTCACCGGATAACGTTCCCAATGGGTCTTATTACTATAGAGCACCGGTGCGTTACTTCTAAGCCGCCCTGGTGTCTCATAAAAAGCGCGTGGAATAGAAACTGTCTAGTGCGTAATTACTGTAATGCACCGGGGGCTCCAGTAATACCGTGCATTGGAAAAGGTTTAAAAAAAAAGAAAATTATGGCAAAAAAAACTGCAGAAATAATTGGTTCACCGGACAATGTTCCCAGTGCGTCTTATTACTGTAGCGCACCAGTGCGTTATCTCTAATCTGCCCCTGTGTCTCATAAAAAGCGCGCAGAATAGAAAACGCCCGGGGTGAACTGAGCAAAACGCACTGGGGTCCCAAATGTCGCACACTAGAAAAGGGTTAAGGAAAAAAAATTACAGCCAAAAAACCGCACAAATCATTGGTTCACTGGATAGCGTGCCTGGTGTGTCTTATTACTGTAGAGCACCGATGTGTTACCGCAAGGCTTCCCCAATGCCTCCTAAATGTGCACTAAAACAGAAACCGTCCGGGGCGACATAGTTCAAACACACCGGTACGCCAGTAAAAACCCTGCGCACCGGAACAAGGTTAAATAAAAAAAATTACAGCCAAAAAACCACATTTTTCACTTTTGTCAGTGCTACAGAGCTCTCAAGCACCGGTGCAAGTTATTCTTGTTTGAGCTGCACTCACATTCGTGCTCCCATTGCACTTATTGCACACACTGCTGTTGTGCATTGCGACCAATCCTCCATCTTGAATTTTATAAAACAGTGCACAAATTTTCTTTTTAAAATTGTACAGCCAATATGCCCCCTTGACGGGTAAATTTACATGTATCTTTCTTGTTTTTCCATAATTAGACCTTTTAGCGGATTAGAATTTGAAAAAACCTTAAAATTAACCATTAAAAATAAAATAAAATTTGTCACGCGGTGCGCTCGATCCGTTTGGCTTGCACCAGTTTGCAGTGTTGCCTGTAAATTTACAGGCTGCACCGCAACCGGTGTTGATGGTATCCACACAAGTTCTAGCACGGTACTGCGCAACGCACCGTGTTATTTTAATTTTCTTTAAAAAGTGCGGTGCAGTTGGTTACTAGGCCGCACCATTGACAATAGTGTATCGCGACAACTCGGTGCGTTGATGGGCTTACCAGCCCTGGGGCGGGTAATGTTTTCAGCGCACTGGAACTGCAATTAAACATTTTCAATGGTTCGGGTTGGTAAACTAGTGTTAAGGGAATCCACACCGATTCCAGGGCGGATACCATAGGCGCACCGTGTTACTTAAATTTCTTTAAAAAGAGTGGTGCGGTCGGCTATCTGGCCGCACCGTTGACCTAGTTCAATTGTGGTGGAGCGGTGCGTAGACTGAAATAACTGCCCCGGGCCAGCTATTTTTGTCAGTGCACGGCTTACCATATTTGGCCTAGGTCAACGGTGCGACATCTTAAAATACTGCACCGACGACTATGTACGGTAGCAGGAGGGCGGTGTGCTGACTTAGTTATAAGCCTCGGGCGGATAGTGAAGTCAACGCACTGGCCTCCTGACACTGCACATAGTGAACGGTGCACTAAAAATATTTTCTAGAGCACCGCTTCCGGTGCGGTTGATATCATGAGGTGCACCATATCCAGTGCGCTATGTGGTATGACGCACCGGCATCGGTGCATGACTGTGTTTTTGGCGCACCAAATCTTGTTTATTTATTTAAAAATATATATATATATATATTATATTTTTAAATACATGTGTCATTTAATAAAAAAATTGTGTAATATGTCAATCATTCAGAGACATGAAAGGAGAGAAGAGGGGCAACAACAACAACAACAGGCGGAACAATATAACATGGTTCGCCTATGGGAGGGAAGGGAGAGGGAGAGAGATGCGTACCCTCACCCTATTACAACAACGACACAAAGGCTCCTTAGGCAGGTAGACCTCCTCAAGTTCTATGAGGAGGCTACTTCCCTAAAGTCCAATAGTTTTTTTTGAGACATCTTATCCAAAGGTGGAATGCCCAGCAACAAGCTTTCCGAGTTGGTATCAACCAGTAGTACACGCCCATTGAGGAGGATGTATATTTTATTACAGGGCTATCAAGGAGAGGGGTGGATTTTTCCTCGTTCCTCGAGGTTCTAGCTGGCTGTGTGGTAGGGAGTCAGTTAGTTTACTCCTAGAGATACATTGGAGAAAATTTAGTATCTCCTGTAGAGTTTCAGGTAGCTGGAGGGCAGTTACGTATTCGTGTGTTTGGTCATGAGGATGTCCAGTGTCTCTCACTTATCATTTAGACCATTTCGCACAACACTAGTGACGGGAAACACATTAGTTGCCAGGTTTTATATTATGTTGATTCTTTACTACAACAGCCATGACTTGTCAGGTGGACTTCTATTTTTCGCGGCAGTTCTGTACAGCATTAGATAGATGTCGTGCTCATGCACAAGGGAGGGTCAACTTCCCTTTTGCTTCAGAGCTTTTATTTTTATTTTTTGAGAGGTTTCTAGAGACGAGGCCTTATTTTCTTCGACAGCCTTGTAGGCCGATTATTGAGGCACGTATGCACATGTGGGGGCAGATTATGCCCAAGAGGGAGGAGACTCTTTTTCCAGCGAGGATATCAGATGATGCACTGGAGTTGCTAGCTAGTGTTAATGAGCATCCCTTCATTTTGGTCCCCTGTCCTTATGTGGGGTTGGATTGGCGAGGGTGTGCCAACATCCTCTTCACAGCTGATGAGCTGGTAGATGATAGAGGTAATATCACTTTTTTATTTAAATTTATTCTAACTTGTTCTTTAACTTGTTTTTAGTAAATTGTGTAATAAAATCCTCTAATAATTGTTGTGTACTTGTATATATTTTGCAGACATTGGCTCTTTTGATGACGAGGAGATGCTGCCACCACCACCTGATCCAGGTGTGGATCCTCATGATGAGGATGAGGGCATGCCATATATTGCCGAGGATCATCAGGAGGCCGGTCCAGATCAAAGACTTGCTCCTGCTGGTGCGCGGTCGACATCTTAGTGATGCTAGATACAGGATGGAGTTGGGCGACCAACTCATTGCATTGATTTTTGAGGTGGGCATCAGGCTCGCTGATTTCAGAGACATAGAGGCTGATGACAGGCTATCACGAATGTGGAGAGGCATGCTGCATAACATGTACAACCTGATGCAGCATGTCGTAGTAGTTACGACAAATTTTACGCAACTGAAAAGGAATGTTTCACGTTACGATCGAGCCGCAACACATGATGGATAGTCCGCGAGGCGCATCGTACCATTATCTCATGATTGTTCACAGCCTCGCACTGTGCTAGATTTGCATGAGCCTCCACTAGCATCCACTAGCAGTCATCATGGAGATGAGGCTGGACCATCGGCCACTTGTACCAATATTGATGTTGTACTACCACCAGCTGATCCATGACATTTATATTAAAGTTGTATATTTTTAATATATATATATATATATATATATATATATATATATATATATATATGGTCCATGTATTTTATGTTCATGTTGCAGTTGTACTTAATTTACATGTTGGTGATCATCATGATGTGTATGTTGTTAGGTCATGTTAGATATATTCATTTCATGTGCAACTTGCAGATAGATGTGTATGTGATAGCATGAGATGTATATTTGATGTTTGTGTTGTACTGATGATGTTAATATATAATGTTTATTGTGTTTTGTTCGATGATCATGATCATGATGATGCAGTTAGCGATTTTGAATGTGTTTTTTAGTCAAATATGATGTTTGTATGATGGTTATCATGAACGTGATGTTTATTAATTAATTTAATACCAAATGATTATGATATTGTAAATTTGTAATATTTTTATTTCTAATTGTATTTAAAATTCTAAAATTGTAATTGTAATGGTATATATGTGAATTTCTAAAATTGTAATTGTAATTTTTTAATTTGTAAAATTGTAATTGTATATATGTAAAATTCTAAAATTGTAATTGTAATTGTATGTGAAATTGTAAAATTGTAATTGTAATGGTATGTAAAATATTTGTAAAATTTTAATTGTATTAATGTGAAATGAATTTATTAAAATTTTTAAATTTGTAAATTTTAAATAATTGTAAAATAATAAATCTAGAATAATATGATTTATTGTAACACGATAAAGTTTAGAAAATAATGCAAATAAATTCCTGTACTTTAGAATTATAATTATTTTATTATGATCTTTGATTAAAAAAAAAAGAATTAATTTATATAATATGCCATTGTTTTCGAGATCAACATAATACCAAATTATCAAGTGAATTATTGATTTTAACATTAACACAATGCAAACTACCAATTAATTCAAAATACATATTATATTAATATTTCAAAAAACCCATCTTAAAAAGTATAAATATTGATGAGATAACACATGTACCATATCACTCTCGGTTCTCATGATCACCCTCATTATCTTCTAGCTCGCATGGCATGATAACACTATTGTTCTCAAAATTATGTTTTGATCTAGGGTCATGTGTCAATACGAACCACCAATCCCTATCCAACACATTTGGGTAAAAAAACACTAGGTTGCAGTGTTTAGGGAAAACATAGGGCTCCTTAGCTTCATCCCACATCTTTCTAGAGTTGATACATATCAGCCTACTATCGCGATCTTCCTTTATATTATTCTGATCAAAGGTGTCCCACCACTTGCACCTAAAAATAACACATTGGAGAGAAGAAAAATCCACTTCAATGATCTCTTGTATCTTTCTGACGTAACCTAACGCCCCTCATACTAGTTGTTGATCACGGTGGCTAGATCGACTAGATTGATCGAAATCGACTTCCACTCCACAGTCTTCCGTGATGTTTCCAACATCGGTATTTTCTGTGCGAAAATGGTGTCCATATGCCCACATAGATGGGAACAAATGCACCTATTATAAAAAAGTTAAGAAACTCATAGTGTTATGTGTCTTATAAATAATAATCCAACATTAGTTAAAATATTAAATGTAGATGTCTTAATATAAGTTTCAAATTTACATATAAATTAAAAAGGTTATTACCGAGTTGCTGCACCCAATCCCTATGTTTAGCACATCCTCTTCAGCACACGGGTAACGACCGGTAGCACCGTATTTCTCTCTGAGTTGGTCAGCAACCCAACTGTTGGGGCATATTTTTGGCATATTTTCTTTTAAATGATCGGGATAAGGCACACTTCTACCATTCAACCGTATGAATTATTTCCTGTCACTATCCCATTTCATCCTGTTTTGTTCGTACAATGCGACCCACGGTTGTGTCGCTTTAGAATTGAAAAGAATGAATTTATTGATTGCTTCAATTTATGCATTCGTTGATGAAATCAAACCAACATTATATAGTACTTAGAGATCAAAATATACATTATATTGAAGTTCAACATGAATATTAATTACTTTTTGTAAATTTGAAAAATTATAAGTCGCTTACTCTTTATCAAGCGCTTTTTTCCACTTGTTTGGAGTAACTCTCCTTCTCTTTTGTCTTCATCCATTTGATTGTCCCAAATCACCACACCTGGTCTATTGTTGATCTGCTTGATGTACTCACTGGCATAGTAGAAATACTCATACTATATGTATCCCTTTGCCATTGACACCTCGGGTTTTGTCCTTTGTCGAACAAAACCTTTCAATTTCTTCATGTACCTCTCTAAGAATAACATCCAATGACAAGAAATAACCCCAACTAATTCAACCTCATCTACCAAGTGGATTAGAAGATGATCCTGTAAGTCCATGAAACTCGTCAGTAGTTCCTTTTGAAACATACAAACAATCTCAACTATCTCTTGATGCCACCGTGGAATGCTAGCCACATGAATCTCCTTTGACGTGATCCAACGTACAAATGCAGATAATTTAGATATGGCACGTCCTATGTCTTGAGGGAATTCATGTTTCACACACCCACACACAAACAAAGGATAATGACACTGCAAAATTATAAACACGTGCAATAATATACAAAATTAATTATGTTTTATGATCCCCACATGGGATAAAATTTATTAATATAACAAATAATAAAATCATGATTTTGACATTATACGTACTCTTAGAATATTCAAATGGTCATGCGATTTCAACCCCAACAAATGGTCGTCCACGATGAAGCAACATCGTAGTGAAGACCCGTATGAAGTTGGCACCCTCACATCCATTATAAATTCCTTTGCCAAAGATATATCATCTTTTTTTAAAATCCATGGGACATCACCTTCTTTGAAAAACCATGAATTAGAGGGACCAACGCCTGCCTCTGATCCCGTACTTTCTAATCGTCTTGGCCAATATTTATTTTTAGTTTTTGAAGTAATAAGATATTTCCTAACAGCCAATGTGTCACTTTGTTTCGATGATATGTGCCTCCATAAAGAAGATGAAACATTTTCAAATATATGCATGGGATCTAATAAGTGGGAAATCTTAAGATGCTCCCAATATGGGAGGTCATAAAAGATATATTTCCTTTTCATCCCAATGGGCAATTTCTCAACATATGTGTTGAAGAAATCTGGATCATCAAACTTAGGCTCCCCATTTGAATCAAACATTTCTATGAACTCCTTCTCCTTCTCTTTCTCATATGCTCTCAGCTAGTGTCATTATTGGAGGCCTTTGGGTTATCTCTCGTTTACCATTGAAAGTGGATGTTGCTCTTCTGTGAGCGTGTTGTTTTAGTAGGAATATCCTGGAGCAATCATACACTGGCTTTCGTAGGTCCTTGGACCATCTAGCTTTCAAAGAAGGTCCACAACATTTACATCAAAAATACCCTTTTGTTACAAGACCTGAGAAATTATATTTGTATACATTAATTAATATGCATGGCACGTTAAAGAATACCATGAAGATCAGAAAAAATATTATTACAACGAATTAAATAAATAATATGTGAAAGAATATTGTTACATTATATATAAACAAATCAATAAATTAAACATGTAATTTACCAGAGCAAACTCCTAAGCCTGGATAATCATGTGTTGTGTAAGCACATATGCCATACAATGTAAAACTCCTCTCTGCTATGATGGGTCTTGATACATCGTATACATTTATCCCATCCCATAATTCCTTCAATTCAGCTACTAGTGGTTGTAAGTAGACATCCATATTCTTCACTTGTCTTCTACCAGGGACTATGAGAGCCAACATAAGATGTTCATTCTTCATGGAAAACCATGGGGGGGTATTGTTATTGATCACTACTAAAGGCCAAACATAATAGTTGGTGTTTTGGAGGGAATATGGGTTGACACCATCCATGGCTATGCTGAGTTGTAGACTTCGTACTTCATTCTTGAATTTTTCGGGCCATGTATCCTCTATATGCTTCATGGATATTGAATCAGTTGGGATTCACATAACTCCCAACTCACTTCTGTGTGAGGCATGCCATCCCTACAACATAGCTAATTCTTTGCAACAAAAGAGCCTTTGAATCCTTGGGATTATAGGCATGTGCCTCAATATCTTAAAAGGAGGACCAGTACGTGATTTACCCTTCTTTTTTGATTTATCATACCTGTCATGCCCACATTTCAGACACATCTCTTTGTCTGCATATTCTCCTCTATATAGAATACAATCATTTGGACATGCATGATATGATATGTACTCAACACCCAACATTTTCAAAAAAAAAATTGCCTCCTCGTAGCTACCGGGCAAGACATTATCACTCGGAAGAACCTTATCTTTGAATAACCTGTAGTTGGTGATCATGGAAAACTATATTAATAAATGTACATTAATGTCGATATAATTATTAACGTTCATAAAATTTAAGAATTGGAATGTTCATTGCAGTGTACTGATTATATTTCAAATTTATATATAAGGCCGGAAGTACTTTATGCTAACTTACCTCAAAAGTTCCGAGAAACATGCATTCGACAAGCCAAACTTTGCTTTCAAGTTGTACAGTAACATCGTTGTCCCCAACTGGGTAGACTTTGACTGACCACCAAGTCCAAAGAGAGGGGTGGTGGAAGCAAATTTAAGGCTTTCGAAAAATGTGTCAGCGATATGAGCATCATCCCCTAGCTGATCATCACTTTGGAATGCATCTAACAACATTGTCTCCATGGCAGTCGTATCCCTTAAGTAATCATCCATACCAACCTCTATTTGATTGTCTCCATTGCCAGCTTGTGAAGAACTACTATTGCTGTAGTCATTCCTAATTGGTGAATCTGGACATAGCGGGAATTGAATCGGTGGTTGATTCAACCATTCTTGGTATCGTTCCTCTCCGATTTTTTCTCTTAATTCAGTCTTCTCTCAATTTGACATTGTCGTGGGGTGCAATGGAAGATGGTAGGTAGGTCGTTCATCATCACTAGAATCCTAATAATTAAAAAAAAATTGAACATGATTAGTACAAAATATATGATATCAATTAGTAACCATGTTGACAATATTGCATGATTATAAATTGGTTTGACGTTGAAATAATTACATATTAATCAATATATATACCAAACAATTATAATTATAATTACCATCATTGTCCCGGGATTGTGGCTAGAATATGCAATATTGTTACAATTGGTAGGGTGAAGTGGTTGTCCATTTTCATCTACCAAATGCGCCTTGCGGTATGCAGCTCCTGATAAGAACTTTCGACGTTTTGGAGCAGTTTGAATATTTTGTGCATCTGAACTCGATGCTGAATCTACATGAACCTGCACATTTTTATACATTATAAATTTAATTAAGTTGTGCGTGATTGATTGCTTGGATAAAAACCATATATAAATTCAATTAGATAGTGACAAAATAAAACAAATATGAAGTAAATATTACGTCTCCACATGGATAGGGAGAACTCAGCAATGGACTTTGAGAAATATTATGGAACGAGCTGGATTTTGAAGAATTGTCCATTCCATATAATATATGACATTTAATCCCTGCATTTGAGCAAAACAAAAATAAATTTTGGTGCACAAACTTCAATGTCATTCCAGTGCGTAATGTACAGATAACCGTACTGGTGAGTTTTTTATTTTGCGCGCTAGTGCCGTTTTATAAAACGACGCACCGGTGCGGTTAAATTAAAGGACGCATAGGTAAACGAATAACTGCAAATAAAAAAAGCGCAACCCTATTTTCTTTAAGTGAAAAAAAGCGGTAAATTGAAAAATGGGTGGCAAAATATTTTTGAAAATCTAATTTCATAAAACATTTCTTTAAATACTAAACACTTTTCATTATTTCACTATTTTTGCAAAAATTTTCAGCCAGAGATTTGCAGGATACATACCTGGAGCAAACAGAGCACGAGAACACTGTGGAGTAGGGAAATATGTTCGAACATAAGTATTCAAACAATCAGAATTCCAAACCTCTGGTTAGTCAAACCCTGTACCATAGAATTTCAAACGATGTGAGTAAGTTTATTGTTTTTTTGTACTTTTTTTCTGCAATTTTTTTTATGCAGTAAAATAAGAAATCAAAGTCTATTGTTTTTTTTTTTAAATTTTTTTCTGTAGTTTTTTTTATGAAGTAAAATAAAAAAATCAAAGCTTATTGTTTTTTTAACCCTTCTTTTTTTTGCAGTTTTCAGAAACAAAAATAAAAAAGAAATCCATTTTTACAAACAAAACCTTATATTATTTTTGTTTCTGCCCTTTCTTCTCCCTCTTTATTTTCAATTTAGATTTATAGGGTTTGTATAGTTATAAGAAATCCAACCCATGGGACGACTTGCATGTTCGGATCCCAATCCATGTTGGCCCTTGCGTCAATCTTAAAAAACTACAGATTTTTTTCATCGGTGCACCCTGCGTAACAGAGCGCAACGGTGCGCTCAGTTATAGTAGTGCACCGCGAAAGTACAGTGATAAAAAAAATAAAAAATGTTTTTATTAGTGTTCCATATGTAACATATGGCACCGGTGCACTATTGCACTATGGCGCACCTCAAACGTGCTGTTTTGCAAAAAAAAACCATTTTAGAAACAAACCCTACATTCTTTTTGTTTCTGCCCGTTCTTCTCCCACTTTCTGTGATTTCAAAATTAGGGATTTTCAATTTATATTTATAGGATTTGTATTGATAAATATAAGCCTAAGACATCCAACCAACAGGAGGACCTGCATAGTCGGATCCCAATCCATGTCGGCCCTTACATCAATCTTAAAAGAATACAGACTTTTTTTTCATCGGTGCGTCCTGTGTAACATAGTGCACCGGTGCGCTCGGTTATAAACCTTTGTGAAATACGGTGATAAAAATAAATATTTTTTTTATCGGTGTGCCATATGTGAAATATGTGACATATGGCATCATGCTAAGCTCATTATGAAGCCTTATTTTATGCTTGTCTTTGTTTGAAAAAAAACCATTTTAGAAACAATCCCTACATTTTTTTTTTGTTTCTGTCTTTTCTTCTCCCACTTTTTGTGATTTCAGAATTAGAGCTTTTCAATTTATATTTATAGGGTTTGTATTGCTAAATATAAGACTAAGACATCCAACCAACGGGTGGACCTGCATAGTTTGATCCCAATCCACGTCAGCCCTTACATAAAAAAAAGAGTTGTCGGTGCGCTACGTAGATCTGTCTTCGGGTACTTTGTTCTCTAGCGCCTTGGCTATGAAATCTTGTGATAAAAAATTATAAAAATAAAATATTTTTGCAGTGCGCCATTTGTAAAATATGCATCCGGTGTACTATTTCATTATGGCACACCGCAAACGTTCTGTTTCGAAAAAAAAAACTTGCAAAAGATACAAACCTTAAATTCTTTTTGTTTCTCCCCTTTCTTCTTCCTCTTTTTGTGATTTCAAAATTAGGGCTTTTCAATTTATATTTATAGGGTTTGTATTGCTAAATATAGACCTAAGACATCCAACTGACAGGACGATTAGCATAGTCGGATCCCAATGCATGTGGGCCTTGGCATGTATTTTAAAAAAATAGATTTTTTTATCGGTGCGCTTGGAGTATGTAGCGCGCCGGGGATCTTTATTTTACAAGCGCACAACACAATGTAATGTGATATATATATATTTTTTTAATCGGTGCACCATATGTAAAATATGGCACCGATCTGCTAAAAAACTAACACTGGACAATTTTTATTATTTTATCATGGTTAACCGGTGTGGTCATTGACATGTAACACACCAGTGCTCCTTGTTGACATAGAGCACCGTACGGTCTATTAAACTATTATGGCGGTGCGTTTGGAAGAGAGAGACGCATCGGCGTCGGTGCGTAAACCATGAATGGCGCACTGGTTTTTTGAGATTTTTTTTTAATTGAAAATTTGACAATTTATTTATAAATATATTATTGAATGATATGGTACAAGTTTGGGATTGATAAAGAAATGAGTGACAAGTGATCAAGTAACTAAAATACTGATAACACATCAAGAAAAGCAAAAAAGGCAAGTTTTTTGTAATTTTTTTACAAAAAAATTATTTTTGAACTATATGTAAGTTTAACTAATATGTATTTTTTACTGTGTATCATGCAGAGCCACAAAATGAACAAGCTCGATAAGATTATTTCTGATCTAGGACCAGAAGAGCGTAAAATCTTGATGGAAAAATTGCAAAAGGATGAATCAGGTGAATGAAAAAATACTATCGATCCAATATGAGTTTCTTTTTTTAGTTTTCATTAATAATATAATTAAAATTATTAGATAACATGTGTGAAAAATTCTATTAATTCACCTATGTTTAATGTTCTACAGGGACCAAAAGCTCAGAAAAGGAATGTTGTTCTAAGAAAAGAAAAACAATAGAAAATTCAAATGAAAATGAATTGCTCCTTAGCTCATCTGGAGTGGTGTTGGAGGTTAACGAAAGGGGAAAAAACTTTTACAAATGTTTGAGGGATCTAGTGGAACAAATGTATAGACGTTCTTTCCACTTACAATACAAAAACCAATCCAATGATTCCAAGAACCAGATTTTATGTAAACTACAGGAAGAGTTTCCAGAGAATTGGTCAATGAGACATGTCAGACTTTTAATAGCAAAAACGTACAACAACAAAAAAAAGGAATGAAAAAGTAATATTCCTTTAAATGTTTGTCTAGAATTATTTATAAATATCACTTTTGTTATATTTACTTTTCATATATCAATATAAAATTAAATAGTTTATTGTCATGTTACATTTTCAGGAAGATTATGAAAATCTCAAAAGATGAACGAGCTGATATCAGAAATATGCCAGTAGGAATGTCCAAAAATGTGTATAAGGAGATGGTCAAAGAAATGGACAAAATTGCATCGCAGGAGGAGCCATCTCAACAACAACGTGCTTCAAATGTAATATGTAATCATTGATTTTTTTGATCATTAGGTAAAATAAATAAACAATTTAGCATTAAATATTAATTTTCAAGTATTTTCTTGCAGAAAAGAAAAGAAAATGGAACCCATTCAGCACATAAAACAGGATGATAAGGAATAAAAGGATTGATATCTAAGTTTTTGAGTAATTGTTACTTCCTTATAACAACTTAACTAGATTTAATTTTTGTATTTTTTAAGTTGTTTTACAAAAATCATCATTGAATGTCTTCAAACAGGTGCTAACATACAAAGAAGAACCATCAGAGGAATTGATTGAAATTGGGTTAAATATGGGTTGTGCATATATGTTGGCATATCAGAACTTAATTGTGGAATTTGTAAGCATCTATCGATCTTGTTTTACTTAGCTCCATCTATAATTAATAGAAAAAATAAATCTTTTATATTAAATATATGATTTGTTATGGGGTATATAACTTGCAGGAAACAAAGTATGGCACTGCGCCAACAGATCAAATCTTGAAAGATGGCATGTTACATGGTTTTGAAAGAATGTGTATAGTTTATGAGTCAATTTTTGCATTGGTACGTCATCTCTTTTCGATTTACATTGATGTATATTATTTAATATTGCAATTTTCATTATTCTCACCAATGTATATACACTCATTATAGTTTATTTTTATGTTTCTAGATGGAAGGTGAAGAAGAAGAAAACAATCAACACCGTGAACAAAACATTTCTGAAAATAACCCAAGTCATGGAAGTAGCTCTAGCAGTGACAATAGTTCAAGTGAAGAATGATGATCATTATGTTTGGATATAAAATCAAGGCGTTGTATTTTTTGAAAATTGTCTGTGAAATTAGACATTTTCTTTAATGTAATGGATATAGTGTCCCAATTGAAAGATAAAGGGACACCAATAACTATCCCATTTTGTATGATAAAGAATGTCTTATATATATATATATAATAAAAAATGTTTTAATTTATTCTATTGCGTTCTCTATTGTCACTATTGTGTTCTCCATTGTCGTTCTCAAATGCACTAATAAAAATTTAATTCATATGAATATTGTTATAAGATATATATGTGTTGACTTTTGATGAATAATGAATTTTAAAAAACTACAAAAATTTTGATGTGATATAACAAATTAATCCAAACATCACATTCTAATGCATTAATAGAAATTTAATTAATATGAATATTGTTATAGGATGTGTCAAATTTTTATGAATAATGAATTTCAAACATTCACAATAATTGCACTGTCACAGGTTGATGTTTCTAAAAAATACAAAATGAAAATCAGTGCGTGTATACTTACACCGGTGCGCTTGTATTCTTAAGTGCCCTGGTACGTTTTTACGACATATGGGCATTGCACAAATACCAAAACCGGTTAAAAATATCGAGGCATTTGTGTGGTACGGTTCTCTAGTGCGTTTATGTCTATCTACGCACCGGTGCCTTTTTATGACCTATTGGCATCGCACGAATACATATACAAATTATAAATCTCGGTGCGTTTGTGTCATACTATGCACCGGGGCATTTTTGTGTCTATACGCACCAGTGCATTTAGATGACCTATGGGCATGACACGAATAACGATACCAATTATAAATCTCCGTGCATTTGTGTGATACTGTGCATTGGGGCGTTTAAGAGTCTATGCGCACTGGTGTATTTGTATGAATATGTGCACCACACGAATACTGATACCAATTATAATGCTCGGTGCATTTGTGTGAAGGGACGCATTAGTTCGTTTCTATAAGTCTAGCATCGACGCATTGATACGACCTATGGGCACCGCTCAATTCCCAAGGCCAATTATAACTGCCTCGTGTGCTATATCACCAACACTATGCCCGGTGCTATTTTATACCTTAACGGCTTGGTGCATTCTCCTTAGACCGCCCTGGGGCGCCCTCCACATGTATGCACCAGCGCGTTAAATCCTGATTAGCGCACCAATGAAAAAAACATCCGTAATAACCTCCGGCCGCCCATTTTTTTTTGGTTGTGTTGAATTTTCGTTAAAAGCTCCGCCAAAACCTCCGTAACCATAAACAGATGTGGTAGCATATGTTTTTTTGACAATTTTGGCCAATTTTATAACACTAAAAACCTCCTTTATAACCTCCGCTAGAGGGTCTTTTCCTTGTAGTGTTTTCCTGCCAATAGAATTGGTGACTCCATTGGGGAATACCATTAAGTATTTCCTAGAAGGGTTGTTTTTTGTTTGATTTGGTTTTTGGTTTGCTATTTATTGATTTTTCCAGTATTTTTGACTCAAGTCTGGTCAATCTACCTGATCTCTTGGATCAAGGCTATCTTTTTATTTTTCCTTGGTTTTCAATTTATACGCAGTTTTTATTGTAGACCCTAGCATATATATGCGGTTTCTGCCAAAGAATCCTGCATATACACAAGTTTCTTCAGACATTGTCACATATACATGTGGTTATGTAGTCATACAATCGCATACATATCTAAAAAATAAAAAATTTTCATTTTTTACTTGTGCTGAGGGTTTGACCATGATTGTTTTTTATTTAATGATGTGAATAAAGGCTGGAATTATATTTCTGTTTGCGGTTGTCGGTTTCTTTCATCTTTTTGTGAAAAGCCTATGTAAACCTAGGGTTTGTAGTTTTAGAAGCCTTTTATATTTGAAGTTGGGTTTCAAAACTTCTTTAAGAAGTGTTTAGATATTATGTGCTTCTAGAACAGTGGGTTGTTTTTAAACTTATCTATAACCCAGTCTTTAGATTGCTTCTTTTATATCCTCTAAGTTGGCTTATTTTTTCTTTTTCTTGCTTGTTTGTGAAAGGTGTTTGCAATTATTGGATGAATGAGGGAATTCAGTTCACTGGAATATTTCCATTTTCCAGAGTTCTTTGTGTATTTTTTACCAAACCATTCAAGGTGTTTTATTCTCTTCTTTACATTAGTATTTTAATCTTTGTGATCATTGATGAATATTGGGATTTGAGTCTTTTTCATGTTATTGGTATTGAATTTGATGCTTGCTTTCCCTTTCCGAAACTTTTGGTCTTTAAATCTTTAAAATAAAAACAAGAACAATTGCGTTGGGTTTCTTTTCTTTGATTTTTTTTTGTTTTTTGAGTTTATGACAAAAGCATGAATTCTAGTTTTAAGGCTAATAATTTCTTTGCTTGGAGGAGTGTTTTTCTTTGAGATCTACTTCTCTTTGCTTGTTAAAATTGGCTTTTGTATTTGAGATCACATTTGTTTGTTTTGAGCATCTCTTTGAATCTTGAATTTTTCATTCTAGTATGCATTAGGGTAGATGCATTTTAGGCATTGTTTAGTCATTTTTGTTAGGTGTTGTTTATGTGAGTGCTTAAAATAAAAAGAAAAAGAGTTTTTTTTATTTTTTTAGCTTTATCGTAGAACATTGTAGAAATCTGTTTCATTGAAGAAAAAGAAGTTGAATTTTCATGTAGCCTAGGTTTATATTGATTTATTTTGCATCAGAACATCATCAGTGGCACTTGTGCTTCCTTTGAATTAAATAAAAACCAATTAAAATAAGCTCATAAAATTTAAAATGAACTAGAATTTATTTTTTTCATAGCAACATCAAATATTCTAGGTCATTTAGGGCCTTCAAATAGGTGTGTGGAGAGTAAAATATCAAAGGCCACTCAGACTGAAAGTATAGAAGTTGATTAACGAGTAGAAATCTAGTATTGTTAAGTTTTCTGGGAAAGCTCTCTTACAAGGGAGTTAAGAACGAGGACATGTGAAGATAAGGAAAGAGAGATACCCCCTCTCCTACTTGTTGGATCGCGTGCCAACAATTATTCTGCCTGGCTTCTAGTCATGAGCTGGTGACCTTAGTTTCCTTTCCTGGGGACCACATAAGTGACTGTGGGGGGGAATGCCCATGGTACCTGAGGCAGACATTGTATCACTTTCATAGTACTTCTAGAGGGTACCCTTGTTTTTAGTCTACTGTATTCTATAATATCACTAGATGACTATGGATTTTCTACAGTCTGTTGAAAATAACATTCCATGAGTATCATTTATTTTTCAGAAATCTCACTGCCTCCATTATATTAATTTAACCTATCCATTATCTCTCATTTTACCTTTTATTACACCCTCATGCTCTGAAAATCTTAGGTTTGACCTAAAACCCCCTCATTTAGCCTTTCCATTTTCTTAAAAGCCCTCTTCCCTATTCTGAAACTCCATTTTCCTCACTAAAATCCCTTCCCCTTCACTCATTTTCCTTTATTTTTCATTCAAAACAATGTAAAAACCCTTTTTACATTATTTTGAAATAAATTTTTGTCTCGGGTCCCACTATTTAAATAAAACCTTGTTTATTTTACCCAACCCCTTATATGTTTTAGCCCCCACTTTAAAAAAATTATCCTCCGCTCTCATGTAACCTTGGCCCCCACATTATGTTAAAACGCCTCCGCTTTAATATACCCCAGGCCCCGCATTATAAAATCCCCACGCTATATTTAAAACCACCACTCCATTAAAACCCCAGCTCCACATGTCAAATCGACCCGCGGCTGGTCCATCACCCAACAATCGTTCGATATATGCCACCAGATCTGACGGCTTGCGCGCCTTTTCACAACTTTAACTGCTTGAGGTTGAAAACCTTTGGGGCTTGAAAAATAGGTGGGTTTTGCACCCCTCCTTCTCTGCACATGTCGCCTCTTCGTTATATCACATCCCTCCACCTAATACCACCTAACCGCCTATGCACCGTGCGAAAAGCACAAAACTTCTCCCGCACTATAAACCCAAAACCATTGACCCTTTTTGAATGCTTCGAAGCCCTGTGTCACTGCAATGAGCCCCTGAGCCAACATGTAACCCCTGCGACATATTTAAAGATTTGGAAAGCCACAGCTAAATGCATAAAACCAAAAAACCTCCATTTTCCAAACTCTGTCCACAGTTTTCCTTACTGCTTCCAAGACATATCACTTCCCTGCAGAGGCCTTGTGTTTTTAAATAAATGATTTGGTTTGAATTTTGCAGGTGATATACATTGCGGAAAATGCATAATTTTCATTTCTAAGTTCCAAAATTATTTGAAATAAGTTCTCTGGGTGATGATCCAAAAGCCTTATTTATTAGAGGATTAGGAGCGCAAGAAAGATCAGAAGCAACAATGGATCATGATCAATAAGGATAATTCAATTCTTCCCAAGAAAACGAGGTTTTTTAATAGTAAAGGATAGACAAGAGAGGTTAAGGGAGAGATTACAGTAACCCAAGGTAGTCAAAGAGAGATCAGAGATAAAAAAAAATATAAAAGAATATAGATAAAGACAGTTTGAAGGTCTAAAGACAAATCAAAAATAAATCAATGAGGAAGACTAGGCTAGGTGTCAAGGCCATTCAACATTCACTTCTTCACAATCACATTGGCCACCTATAACCTAATTTTGCTGAAGGCATCTACCTCAGTTAATGTTTCAGTCAAAGATATTTTAGTAGCTACTCAGAAGTTATTGTAAAAGTTAATATTAAAGGAAAATAGTTAAAAATATCTTAAAGTTAGTTCAATAGTAAATTAGAAAGTTATTACTACAGTAGGTCAGCCAAAGATATTTTGGCATTGGGCCTTGCATGATCTCAATTTTCAAACATCATTTTCTCTATAGTAAATACAAATCTATCACCCTAGATTAGGGCAACCTCCTCATCTATAATTAAATACTACATGTATCATTCATTATTATTGTTGGTTGTTGTTTGGTTGGCTGCTAAGTTGGATTTTGATTAAGACTCTGAGTTGCAAAGATTATTGCACTCGAGCATTGTAATTGTTTTGAGCTGGACATCAGTAATACAAGCATGTTCACAAGATTCTTGAGCTATGTTAATGGTGATGCTATCCATATTTGTCAATGTTTCTTCCCTATTTCCCATATTGTACATAAATTTCTCTGATAATAGAACATAAATTTTAGATTGAGATATGCTGTTTGGGCACCTTAACTCTATTTGTTACTATTATCTTTATGTTTTCATCTGCAAAATTTAGCTAAAGAATTCAGGGGTGTCCTGCTATTTAGTTTGACCTAGCTTGTTGCCTTGAGGTTTTCTTAGTAAAGTTTAGCTAAAGAATTCATGGGTGTCCTGCTATTTAGTTCCTCTTAAACTATTATCTTATAGGCCTTCTTTGAAGTTTGGTTAAAGAATTTAGGGGTGTCCTGCTCTTTAATTTCACCGAACTATTATCTTAAATGTTTTCCCTATCTGAAAGTAAAGCTAAAGAATTCATGGGTGTCTTGCTCTTTAGTATTAATGGATTGTTGTCTTAAGGCTTTCTTAATAAAGTTTAATTAAAGAATTCAAAGGTGTTCTGCTCTTTAGTTTCTCTTGAAACTGTTATCTTAAAGACATTTCTTGTTGAAGTATAGTTAAAGGATTCTTAATCTCCCTTTAGTTTTACTGAATTCACAAACTTGTTGTCATATCATATTCATCTTACCTAAGAAGATCCATTTGATATAGTTACCTTGCCCTATGAAAACCCTTGAAAAGTTGATGTACAATTTAAACCTTTTATGAATCCATAGCCCAATGGATTAAGCTGCCCACATTTTATCTGTCCAACCTAAAATCAATCAATCAATCAATCAAAACAAACAACCCCAAAAATTCATAACTAGCCTAAAATCATAAAACATAAGCATAAAGATAAAATAGTTAAAGATAAACATAGAGATAGCCCTCTCTGAGCCCAGGAAGGCTAGGTCCTTGGACTCCAAAGTGGTTTGATGTGGTTCCCTGCTACTTGTTCTTGCCAATATTGAAAATTATAGGGAGCCAAAACTTGTGAAGCTCGAGTAATTGCACCAACAAAGGCTATTGTTTGGAGGTCAACGTAACTTTTTCTGATACCTTCGCTGGTAGGCTTGGGCCCTCATCATCCCAAACTACCTTCAAGAAGTCCTTATCTTTGATTTCTTCTATTTTCGTGTCCAGTCTTAATTTCTCATAGCGGAAATACCTGGAAGTTGTTTTATTGGTTGTATCTTTAGGATTTTTTTAGTGAGTGATCTATGCTCCTAGGTTTCCATAGGTGTTTTGAGTCTTTAATTTCTCTTAATATTTAGAAGTGGCTGATCGACAAGTTCATCTGTCTAGAAGGCTTCATGGGCTTTCACCTGCGAGTGACGAGCCTTCACTTAGAAGGTGTAGGAGTAATTCTGTTGGCTCTTTTGAACCAGTGTTAAATAATGTATTGGAGACAGATCCTTCTCCAAGGGTTCTTATTTCATAGGGTGATTATAGTCTAGTCTAGAATCTAGGAAGAAATGCTCTGGTGCTTGCTAGGGTACTCTTCCGATCAGAAGACGAAGTTTAAATATAAGACATTTATGATTCTCCTACGACTCCTATGAAACCTATCACTTCTCATCTTCCTTACATTGTATCATACATGGGTACTCCGACTCATTGGTAGGCTAGCCCTGTTCACTCTCCTTTTATTCCAATGGCCAATGTTAGTGGCGAAAGTATGGCTATTAATAAGATTGGTATACATACTCCTCCTTTAGCTATAGGAGGGGGTACTATTGCTATCTCTACTATTACACCTAGTACATTAGCTGTTTGATCTACCTCCTATGGGTTAAAGTGTGGACACCCAACCTTCTGCTCCTTTCATTGGCGCTTATCCTTTTAGAATGCCACCTGGTGGGATTCCCTCAGTACCATCAAACTTCCCTTTTGTTGCTTCCATATCTATGAATTTGATGCCTAGTGGTTTAACATATTTGCAAGGTTTTTCTTTTGGAAGTGGACATGTTACTCCTTCCAATCAATCATTGAATTTTGGATCAATGACCTTCTATGGTCAGGCTCAAAAATTTAATCCTTTTCAACGGAACTAGGGCTTCACATATCCTTCTGTCAGTGGTTTTAATTCTGGGAATATCTCCCATTTATTTGGTCAATAAAGGAGTATTCCCTTCCCTACTGCTAGTATTTCACAGGTTTTTCCTCCGTTGGCTAGTGTTTGGAATCCTTATTAGGGGCTTTCCCCTTCATATAATGTTCTATCGGGAGGAAGTTTTCATATGAATAGTAATCCTGCAGTAGGGGGTGGATACCCTCCGTATACCCCTAGAAACAAGGTTTTCCTTATTTTTGAGGTGCTTCTACGAGTAATATGTGGAAACCTGGCGCCTCTCAAAATCGAGGATACTCTTTATCGAATGTTGGGAATTCCACTCTTGGAGATTGGAATTCTCTTGTTCCTCTGCACTTGCCATTCTTATCTACTATTAATTTGTCATATATTTCAAAATTGAATAATGATCTGATTCGTTACAATCTATCTTGGCCTTGAGTCCCCACTAAAATTCCATCTGACATACCAAAATTTGAAGGGAAGTCTGGTGAGGATCCAACAAACCATATAACCACTTTCCACTTATGGTGCTCATCAAACTCCTTGATTAATGATTAAATTAGGTGGAGAATTTTTTATCACACCTTAATTGGAAATGAAAAAAAATGGTATATCAAGTTATGGGGGTGGGGGGTATGTTTTCTACGTTTGGTGAGTTAGCTAAAATGTTTCTCAACCATTTTAATTTGCGTGTTCGTTATGATTTTGGAACTGAAATTATGGCCAATTTTGAGGAGGACAAGACTACTCATATTTATGACGGCATTCAAGAGTCGCATAGAAGGAAGACATTAATAAAGGCTTATATCCATGATGAGTTCCTTTTAGAATGGTTTTTGAAATCTTTACAGCTGGAGATATGTAAGGATGTGTCACTTTCCAGGGTATTCACTGAAGAACATGCTATTTTTAGAGCCCAACAATATATATTACTTATTCCCACTATGGAGTCCTCTATAATATTTTTCCTGATGCTACTAGATTAAAGATCGATCTCTCCAAACCAAAACGAGCCCCCCATTCCAATGGAATTGTATGGTTGATCGATAGTAATAAAATTAGTTTATTGAATCAATTACAACAATTGTCATTACAATATGCTTCTGCAACACAAAATACACCGCCAATGTCTGGTCCTTCTCAAATTTTAGCAGTTAATGATGTTTAGTCTTCGAATCACAAAGGAAATAAATAATTCGATGGGAAGAAGAAATGACATGGTAAGAAAAAGATAAGGATGGGAAGGGAAATGCAAATAAAACTAGTAACGATACTAGTGAGGGAGAGAAGTAATCTAAAAACAAAGTTAAAGTCCCATGTAAGTTATGTAATGGGGATTATCTGATCCATGTTTGCCCCAAGATTCAAGATGCTGAACGCTTTTTATATAATCATGGTTATTCTAGTTCCCAAGCCATGCTTACTAATGATTTTCCCAAAGGGCAGTAATTACTTGCTGGCGCAAGTGCTAGTAGGGAACCTCCATAGGGGGCAACCAAGATGGGGAATCTGCATCTAATGTATATATGGTTAAGCCTCATGTTGATATTTCAACTAGAGATCATGATTATGGAGAGCCAAAACCTTCTAAGGCTAAAAATGCTTCTGATACTCTAGAACCTCTTCATATAGAGAGGCCCGCAGTTGAGCCTATACCTCAAATTTTGAAAGGATCTTCAAAATGTTCAACTTATAATAGTGATACCAGGGCTACTCATAACTATTCCATTGTTGAAGATTTGGCTCAGAGCCACTATGCTATGTCGGCATTAGAGGTACTCCAATCGTGTCTCGCACAAAGGAGTGCTTCTCTCACTGTGATCAGAGTAGTTGACCCAAAAAAATCTCTGGAAATTACATTTGATATGTCAAATGTTAAACCGAGACTCCCTAATCATATGGATTTTCAGATTAAATATACATATAGTAAGAAGACTATATTTTGAACTATAGTTGATGAAGGGGCTTCCACATGCATAATGTCTATGTCATGTTGGAAAACTATCGGGTCCCATGAAGTTGTTCCCTATCCTACCCTCTTAACTACATTTGATGGTCATTCTCATAGGCCTCATGGGATTCTGCCTGCCTTCCCAGTTTGTGTAGGAGGAAAGTTTGTTAACGCAGAAGTAGAGATAGTCAATGCTAATCTCGATTATAATATTTTATTGGGTCACAATTGGGTTTATGCAATGGATTCCATTGTATCATCGTTATTATACATCCTATGATTTCCTCATGAAGAGATAATTGTTGAAATTGATCAGTTAGCTTATTCTCCCAATGACCCCAATGCATCTGGTGACTCTACCGTCCCCTTGGTGAAGAATACCAAGAAGCCTATTAAGAATTTAGGAGTTGGAATGTATTCTTATTTGATGAGTACTTTTGATCTTCCATATCCTATTGCTCATGTTAATGCCATTTCATCTTCCAGGATCGTTCCTCGACAATGTTCTTTTAGAAATCATTATTTTTCATATCCTTGGCCCTTTCCCCCTCCCACTACGACATCAGAAGAAGGGAAAGTAGGTGGAATGGATTATCCCATATCTACAATGGAAATTTCATATCAATCTATTGTTAATTCTGCAGATTATGATCCAATTCCTCTCTCATCAGTGGATGTGGATGGTGATGTTGCTCTAGTCTGAACAGTTGATTCTACTTCGGCTATAAATTGCCTTGATATTTTTTTACCATTTGAAGAGGAAATTATAGAGGAAATGACTGGTATAGAAATATCGTGGGATAATTTGCATCACTGATCCTATTTTCTCCTTGATTTACATGAAATTGAATCAAATTTGTCTAGTCCTTCCTCAAGTGAAAGTGTTCATAAAATTTTAAATCCTTTAGCTCCATCACATATTTTTGGTGAAGGTAACATGTCTAATATTTCAGAAACCATTACGGTGAACTTTTCCAGGAATCCCAATTTTATTGAGAATATGTTCACTGGAGATGAGTGTTCCTATGAAGAAACAAATCTATACCGACCTCTTTAAAGAGTTTCGAGATGTATTCGCTTGGTAATATGAATAAATTCTTGGAATTGATCCTTCTATAGTTCAACATGAGATCAAGACTTACGAAAATGCAAAGCCTGTACGGCAAAAGCTTTGACTGGTTAATCCTAGGAAAGTTGTGGCTATTAAGGTTGAGGTAGAGAAGCTGCTTAGGGCAGGTTTCATCTATCCTATTATTTTAACTGAATGGGTTTTAAATCCAACCCATGTTGATAAAAATCAAGGAAAAATCTAGGTATACATTACTTTAAGGATTTGAATAAAGGTTGTCCTAAAGACAATTTACCCATTCCATTTATTGATTATATTATTGATGAGTGTGTTGGAAATGAAATATTTTCCTTCATGGAAAAATTTTCTGGATATAATCAAATAAATATTCATCCTTAATATCAACATAAGCCAACGTTTATTTTCCCCTAGGGTACATTTTCATATAGGAAAATGCCCTTTCGGCCTTAAAAATACTGGGGCTACATTTTAGCGAGTTATTTCCTACACTTTCCATGACATGAGGCATATAATTTAAGCTTATTTGGAAAATTTAGTTACTCACCCTCGTAAGAGAATGGAACATCCAAAACACCTTCATTTAGTTTTTGAGATATGTTGTTACTATAAAATCTGGTTGAACTCTAATAAGTGTGTTTTCGTGGTTACATCTGGTCAGTTATTGGGATTCATTGTGTCTAATGAAGAGATTCGTGTTGACCCATTCAAGGTTGAGGCATTGCTTGAGTTTCCTCCCCCTTCGAGTATCTGTCAAATTGAAAGTCTCCAATGAAAAGCCATGTTTTTAAGGAGATTTATCGTAAACTAGGCCGAGAGCATAAAAGGATTTATACGTTTATTTAAGAAATGAGTTCCATTTGTTTGGGACGATTTCACTCAACGCTTGTTTGATGATTTGAAAAATTCATTGACCTCTCCTCCTCTTTTGAGTCCACTTGATTATAACAAATATTTCCTTATGTACCTCATAACAATAGTATCAACTATTGGTATGGTTGTGGTTCAGGAAGATATTGCCCTTAGGGAGCATTTTATTTATTATCTAATCTGTGGCTTATTTGGTCCCAAAATTAAGTATTCTCATATTGAGCAATTGGATTTAGCAGCAGTTCATGCTGTCCAGCGACTTCGTCATTACATTCTTCTCAGAAAAACCTTTGTATTGGCTGACGTAAACCCATTTCAATTTTTTCTCAGTAGGCAAGTGTTTGGGGGGGAATATAATAAATCGATTGTCATTTTTCAAGATTTTGATCTCAAGTTTATGTTAGCTAAGTTAAATAAATCTTTAGGATTTTAAAAATTAATTTCAGAATTTCCATTTGAAGGAGATGTTACTTATGAAGAATCATTTCCAAATTAGCATATTTTTCTTATCTCCTCACAATATCCTTGGTATGGAGACATCATTGTATATATCCATACTTCTAAGTTTCCTCATTATTTTTCTAAGGATGAACATAAAAAATTACGTCACCTGGCTAAAAATTATCTTATCATTGGTGATACTTTATACTGTCGTAGGATTGATTCGATCCTTAGACATTGTTTAACCTTAAGAAGATGATTCAATTTTGAATGACTGCCAGAGTGGAGCCTATGAAGGTCATCTACCTAGGCTTTATACAACCCAAAAAATCTTGCATGCGAGTTATTTTTGGCCCTAAATTTTCAAATATTGTATTGAAGTGGTCAAGAAATGCCATACTTGTCAAATTTATACTCGAAAAATGAGTGCTCATACAACTCCACTTTTTCCTGTCATCACTGTTGGTCCATTTACTAAGTGGGGCATTGATTTTACTACTTGTAACTCAGTTTTGGCTAAGGGCCATAAGTATATTATCATAGCAGTAGACTACTTCACCAAGTGGGTCGAAGCTATGCCTACTTTTAATAACGACGGTGAGACATCAACGATTTTCCTGTTCAATCAAATCATTTCACACTTCAGTATTCCTAAAGAGATTGCCACTAATCATGGTAGTCACTTCCAGAATAAGATAATGTCCGAGTTGGCTTTGAAGTTGGGATTTCGTCAAGAGATTTCGTCTCCTTATTATCCTCAAGCTAATGGAAAAGTTGAAGTCATCAATAATAGTCTTAAGACTATCCTTTAAAGGAAAATTAATCAAGCTAAGTCCAATTGACACATCATGTTGTATCTTGTGCTTTAGGCATACAAGATATATGTTAAGGCCACTATAGGTTTTACTCCTTTTTAGTTAGTTTATGGTTTGGAAATGATATTTCCTATAGAATGTGAGATCCCATCTCTCAAATTGGTAGTTTAGCTTCTTCCAGACACCTCAAGTCGTGAAGAACACCACATTCATTTGGAACATCTCAATGAGCAACATTGAGATGCAGCCACAATGAATGAAGCTCATAAGAAAAGAGTAAAATATGAGTATGAAAAGACTGTACGACCTGGGGTTTTCTCTAAAGGTGACCTTGTCTTGGTATATGACCAAGATAAAGACACCTTGGGGGTAGGAAAATTAAAACCTATGTGGTATGGTCCTTTTATCATTAAAAGGGTCTTGAAGAAGGGTGCATATGAATTAGTTTATTTTTAAGGAAATGTGTTGTCGGAGCCCAGAAATGGACTCTATCTCAAGAAGTATTATGCCTAGTTTCTTGCCTATAATTTTCTTTATTTTGTAAATATTGTACATAGTCTTTTATTTCTATATATGGGTATCGTGGTGATGATGATATTTTTGATCTGACTTGGTAGGTTTCAATGTGTGATTTGGTGTATTTAGGATTCATAGATGGTCCTAGTAGACATACTTATAATTTAGCTTCTGCCGCTTGGGTAATATAATATCCCTCTGGTCCGTTGTTAGTCGCAAGAGGTATATGTATTGGTCCTGCTTCTAATAATATGGCTGAATAAAATTCCGTTATCAATTTTCTATCTGAACCAATATCTTGTGGTATTGAATCATTAGTGGTTTCATTGGATTCACAACTGGTTGTGCCTCAATTAAATAGAATTTATCGTGTGAGGGATCCTTTATTACATCGCCAATTTATGAGAGTCACATATTATTGCAAAGATCATTCAATTTAATTACTTTTATTCATATTCCACGATCAAATAATGCATTTTATGATTCTATAGCTAACCAAGCATTATATTGGCATATTAATCATTCATCACATTAAATCAATATATCACATATGATCGAATCATCACGAAATATCTGTATATAGATAGATATAGTATGTCAAAATATTACAAAATGTAGACAAATGTCCTAAAAAATTAGGGCATAAGCCCGATCATATCCATATATAAAAAGTATCAGTCATCTGAAATCTAAGGCTACGGGTCCTTCCCTAGATGAGCATCTTGGAAGAAGACGATGGAATTTACCACTTGTCAGAGAGTTGCATCCACTCTCATGGTACTCCAACCACTCGTCTCTATATATCCTCAGGGAGATCCTCTACCGCTGGCATTGGAAGCTGGAGATTCAAACTTTCCAATTTTATTTGAATGACATGAAGAAATATCTCAGAATCAACTGCTTCTCTCTTTGCATCTCTACCATGACACCTATTCCTCGGTATACCCTCAGGTCTCACTGGTCCAATATCCATATCATGATCATTTAATCTTGTAATATTTTTGTTTCACGAAAAAATAATTTGAATTTCTTGAGATTATATTAAAAAATCAAAGATTCAAATAAGTTAAAAATGATTTTTTTACCAATGTTTCCCCATGCAGCTCCTTCTGGAAGTACTAGCTCCAGGTCTGCTCAGAAATCTAAACTTGCATAAGGGTAATCCTCTATGGCCATGAATTGTTTCTCACACTAGTGGAAGAACTCGTCATCAAAGGGTGCTTGAGTGACTTCGCCTCCACCAAGTCACTTGATAAGATCTGCCCATTTTTCCATCCTAGGATCTCCAGGACTGCTGATGGCAGTAGCTACTCTGGGTCATAGCATCAGAATCCGGTCAAAGAAAAATGAGCAAAGGATTCTACCATAGCCAAAGTTCTTTGTCTTTCCCTGTCTTAATGATGTAAATTATTTCTTCATATTGGTCAAGAGTGTTGTGCACCAATCATAGACTACTGGTCTTAGGCGTTCTACTTCCAAGAACATAGCGGGTCATGTAGCCTAATGCAATGAGGTTGAACCTTCTATCCTGGAAATGGTGAAAAGGATGATTTTGATCAGCAAGATGGTGATTTATTTTATAGGAACCTGTGATCTGACCTTGTTAGTATTCGGTGAACAATATACATAAATGTAATCAATGATGTTAAGTCCTCCACGAGCCTTCCCTTTCAGATCAACTGCTTCTCCCCTCTGGGAAAGTCTTGTTATGAAGTAGATATCTTATACTTCGATATGTAAAGGCATATGATCTATGATGACTAGATCATGCTCTAGGTCCCAATAATTAATTAACATTTCAAACAATCGAGTCTATGTTCTCATGTTAGGCGTCTTAAAGAATTTGAGCAATCCACAATTTTTAAATCCTTCTAATGATTCTTTAAAACTTCATTATCAACATCACTATACTCTCTCTCTCTCTCTCTCTCTCTCTCTCTCCAAATGATTGACATCCTACAAAAATGAGAGATTTCATCCGTTAGAAATTGAGTTTTTCAATCATACTCTACACGTAAGAGACTTTTGTAAGAGACAGTAGCGTACACACACGACTTTCCCTTAGAAAACTGGTGTATAGGGTTTCAATACACGACTTTTAAGTTATCGACCCACATACGCAAATACATTTTTTGAAAACAAAGAATATCTCCATAAAAATGATTTAACTCATGAAATATTCGATCAAATGAATAAGTTTAAGGTTAACAATTACCTAGAGATCGTGTTTGATGAATTCGTTGGTGGATTTGATCGGATCGGTTTGCCAAAATTTTCTCCAAGATCCCTCTTCTCAACACTTGGATGGTGAAAATGAAATGGGGTGAGTCCAAAATCTCTTTTTATAGTCAAAATTTAAAAACCCACTTTTCTAAAGTTCATTATTTATTTTATAAACTTTTTAATTTTTGCTTGAAGTGCTGGGGAAGGTTCTTTTTTCAGGGTTACAAAGATGTAGTGATATTTTTCCGTCGCTTCAACTCCACGATCGCTGAACAATCGTGGAAGGTACCATTTTATGAAATGACATATACATTAAGACATATCACTTTTTCCGTTGTATTATTCATCTTAACCTCATACTACGATATTTTTCCATAGGGTCAACCCCATTATGTTGTGATTTTTTAACCACTCTCACTCACCGTATTGTAAAGTCATAACATAGTGGTAGAGCCTATCCTTCCATGGGATTCCTAGTTAGATCCTTGCTAGCATATGTTTTCCATGCTGCAAGTATAGTGTACGCTCGAGAGTCCTCTTTAATACCGCCATGAATTTGCATTAAAGCCTCATTCTTCTTCTTCTTTTCTATTTTTCTTGCTTTATACTCTAGAGGATCCCATGTGTTGAGTTGTACTATTGCATTACATATTTACTACTTGTACCTTTTGGCCTTAAGATGGATTCATTTGGACTCGTGTATAAGCCACTTTTGACCATGAATTTTTTGCAAGTTTAAACCATGAATTCATTAGCCTTTTCGACTTGACACCCTTTCCCTTGAGTGTCAATGACCAACATCTGCTACCTTGCATTGAGCATAGGAATGTTCAAGTCCCAATAAGTAGTGCACTTTATCTTGAAACTTGTTCTCTCCATTGTGCTATAGGCATTATTTTATTCCTTTTTAGGCTTTAAATATGAAAAAACAAAAAAAATTATATAGTCCAAAAAAGAGCGGGAACGAGACAATTTATTCATTATTTGATGGCAACAAGAGTTAGTCATGTCGCCCTTGAACAAAGCACTTAAAATGAGTCTTTATTCCATTTGGGATGGGACTTAGTTTGACTTTAGGGAAGTCATAACCCTTTTTTTGAGTCAATCCTCCTCTGGTTGGTTATATCTTCTAATCATATGGAGGGTTTGTTAATGCCTTCTACATTACAAACTTATACAAAGTTATTTTATGCTGCCATAAAGTCACAACAAGTTGTGATTTTGTTTAAGGGAATTAAACCTATTGTCATCCATTCTGTGATGTATCTTGAATCATTTCTGTCGGCCATACCCGATCTATCAAGTTATTGTCAATATTACATCAACGACTCCTTCACTCATGCTAGTTAAGAAGGTATCCATTGACTTATTACTGGCGGGTTTTCTCTTATCGACTCCAAAAAATTGCCATGAGATTAGACCTAGAGTTGCACCCTGGCCCTATTTACATCATTTATAGGTGACCTTGTGATCAACATCGATCAATATCATCGATATTTTACTGAGTGGTTTCGTGTAGTACCATTTGACCCTATTGGTGGATTCCTCACATCTATGTCAGGTTTCATTATTGGTTGGTTTAGAGGATTTCTGCCATGCGCTAGCTACATCTTGTGTAAGTTGGAAATATACTTCAGAATGGTTACTTCATCTATCTTCATCCGAGTTCTTCCAAATTATGGGCCAGTGGGTTACACTCGCGCTGTTGATTTAGGATGCCTTAATGCCTTCCTTCTAGCAGATCTTTTCCCATCGACTCCAACTCATTGCTCTAGGAATAAGGTCTAGAGTGATTTTTTCAGTACCTTAGGGTTTACAGTCATATGGAATATTCCTTCACTATCGACAGTGAGAATACATTAGCGTCTCCTGATTGGTATATTCTTTCAAGTGTTTGACTTCAAAAAAATTACTCATACATGTTAGATTGTACTAGGGTACCTTGAAATTCATTATCATTATTCGTGAGTTGTCTCGTGTTTGTTAACAATATACAACAATAACTAGTAATCAAACGATTTATAACATGGTAAAATTAAACTCATTCATTCCCATAGTGTAAAAATGTACCATCGGCGGTCAGTGAAGACCTCGGGTTGTGTTAGCATATTGGTTCACTTGAAAACTCCTTCAGTTTTCTGCGAGTGATACCTTCCACCTTTATATGTTACAATTCAAGAAAACAACATCTTATATGTTGGCACCCGAGTTTATGCAATACCACTATTCCATCTATATGAATTGGTAATTTTATGAGAATCATTTATGCAACATCATTGATCGGTTAGTCTTATAGCATCATTGATTGAGAATTATTCCATATGTGATATTGAGACATATCTCCGCTGTGTTCCATTGTAGCTATGATATGATGATCCACTATGTATTCTTCAGATCTTTCTATATGCTTATGTATACATTTTAGATCCACTTTATACTTGATCAAAGAACATGATTTATTATTTTTGAGCATGGGTATGCCCACTTCAGACATGAGTTTTCTTTCTGAATCCTTCCATAGGAATTCGATGGGATGGAATCTAGTGATCTCCTCCTAGGTTCTCATATGAATCCTCTGTCTATACTTAATACATTTCAGCCATCATGTATCCCTTTTGACCTCATATATTAGGGGGCATATGTTATAGCATCATTCAACACTCTTGTAGATATGATTCTTTTTTATGGCCTTGGGTAGCCCTTTTACCATCAGACTTGATCTTATATTAAAAAAAGATATTTCGAATTCCATACACGAATATGCCCACACTAAAATGCATACATACGTGGGTCCTATAACACTGCACCCACGTATACCTTTAAAAATATGAAAAAATAAAATAATATCATATTTTTCAAGCGGGGTTTATGGGTTTTACCAAAAGCCCACCTATATGAGCCCGTGGCCTAAAAAAATTAACCAATTTCAAGTGGTAAATATACACCCCTTGGGTAGGCCTAATTACAACAAGAGATAGGATATTGACATTATACCTAATTTTGTCCCCATATCAAGTATGATTTTCTCATGCCTCCTACACTCCCAGTCTTTAGGAAACCCTAGCTTCCTTTGCAGAGATGCTCATATTACATATATAAAATCTTATTGATTTTGTTAGAGAGGTGGTCTTAGTGGCTCGAGCTGGATGGATTCAGAGGAGAGCTTGTCGGTGCCTCGGACTGGATCAGGCTGTACCTTTCCTGTACCTATTGTTGTTAATCAATAAATAATCTCATGTCTCATTCTTGATATGTTATTGTCTCATGATTAATATTTTATATGCTTATATATGATGATCTAAATATATTTTATATATGAAGATTGAATTATGTATTATATCTATGCTTCTGTGAATTGAATTGCAATTCTTTTCATTTTGGAGGAAGCAAAGGGTTTGGACCCTACGGGAACATTGTCAAACATAGGACCTTTGGGTATTTTTCTAAGCCTAAATTTGGTAATTCACATGTCATGCATGCTTCTTGTTGGCTATCTTATTCTACTTTGTTGAGGTTTTCAACCCTTACTTAGGTAAATTTTCCCTCCAATAGTGGCCACCAATATCCACTTGGATCAATCCTACCTCCTTAGGAAGTAATGGTCCCCATCTACATACAAATCCTCCATGAGGTGATGAAACATCTATTGAACCAGGTCCCTGGCGAACCACTTGCCTTGATGAAGGAATTGGCCTTCTTTGATAACTCGATATAGCTAGATCCTTTGTTGGTGAGTGTTCTTGATATGTGTGTCCATGATCCGATCAGTTGTGTCCTGCTCCATGTATTTTGAGTTTAAATATGTCAGTGTGAGTTGTTCTGCAATGTCGGATGTGCCATGTAATGGTGGAAAGTATAGCCGAAGGCAGTCCAAATTGAACACTAGTTGTAGGCCAAGGAACAGTCAAATGATGATATCAGAAGCATTGTCCCCTAAAACCTTGGTTATGGTGTATGAACCATATCGGAGTGACCGAAGCTTATGGTGGGGACCAACGAGGCATTCCTTCTACAAATGTAGCCAAACTTTGTCACCTACTTGGAACTTGTGTGGCACCTAATGCCGATCATGTCACTACTTGTACTTAGCATTGAATTTGTCCAATATGTCATGGAACTACTGGCAGATGTGCTGGATGTGCTCAACAAAGTTGTTAGCTTTGTCAGCTTCGGACTGGACATGGGTCGAAGATGCTTGAGTAGCAGCAAATGGTATGGCCACATCAATGGGATATAGTGGCCGGAATCCCAACCCCACCTAAAAGGGGCTGTGGCCAGTTGAGATATGGAGAGCTCTGTTGTAGTTGTGATGGATAGAGGGGAGGCTTTTATCCCATGTGCATGGATTCTTCAAGTTGTACATGCGAATAATGTGTACGATCATCCTATTGATGACCTCTGTTTGGCCTAAGGTTGGGGGTGGAAGTTGTGGATTTAGTGAGCTTGGTATCCAACATCGAACACATAATTGACCAAAATTTACTTACGAACCTACTCTCCCAATCTAAGATAGTGGACTGTGGGATCCAAAAGTGTACCCACACTCGTTCAAAGAATAGCTTAACAGTGGCTTCTGTTGTGATACTCTTCTTGCAGGCTGCCAAAATGGCCATCTTAGAGGATTTTTCAATGACCATGAAAATGCATTTGTTTCCATGCTTAGTAAAAGCGAGGCCCAATATGTAATCCATGGAGATGGATTCCAATGGTCGACTAAGAGTAGGCAAATGATTATATAGGCCTTTATTATTAATGGTTGGTTTGGCAATGGTGTAGGAAGTGCAAGATATTATATACTTCCCAACATCATGTCGAAGGTTCTACCAATAAAAATACTTCTGCAAAACCGCCACTATTTTCTCTACTCTGAAGTGTCCAGTGACCCGACTGTAGTGTGCCTCCCAAATCATCTTGGCATGCTTGCTTGAAGGCATATAGAGCTGTCCAGGTGACATAATAGTGTATCCTGGAGGTGAAAATTGTGAAATTTCTTGCCTTCCAGGAGTGGCTGGTATGTGTTACCAAATTTTGGATTGATCTTGTACAAATGCGGACAGCCCGAAGTCTCATGCCCACAAGAGTTGAGCACAATTGATCAGGTGATCAATTTTTAGCTCAAAAATGAAAGTTCCCATAAAGTCTTGAAACCAATTCCCAACCTAAGTTCTCGTCGTTCTGAATCCAACAACATTCTTTTCACCTAAATCCCACACTATATGATCAAGTTATTGCGCGCTGACCATTTGGCCAAACATCTAAAATTTGAGCAGGTTTGTTGACTAAGTTGACCATAGTTTTGAGTCAGCAGGGTGACCATGCAGGGTACAATCCAATGAGATGCTGACACTTGGAATCCTCCAGTTCATTGGTAGTTGGGATATTTTGATTAGTCGGTACAGGTTTATGTGGAACAATGAAGTGGTGCCACGTGGAAGCCCAACAGAGGCCAAATTTTTTGTATGGGCTGAACGAGCCTCCAGGGGTTAAGAGGACCTCATGCCCGCAATACCAACATCATACCAATGGGTTGCACTATGGTTCTTATTAAACCATGGGAGAAAAATTGTATATAAAGTTTAGTTTAGTGCCCATTTGGGGGAAGGGGCTAGGGCTAAGCGCTTGGCCCCCGGTCTACTACACGCCATAAAATCTCACACCCAGAGTTTAGGGCCAGAGTGGTAGGGGCGGGCATTAAGGCCCAACCCAGGGCCCCATGTGGCATATATGACTACAATTTTCAGACTTAAGGGGTTAGTGGTGAAATTAATGATCCTACAAAATGCACTGGAGGAGGGAAAAATTATTGCTCCGTTAGCGAAAAACATGGCAGAGTTGTTGGATAGTTAGACTGTTGGTGGAACTTGTAGGAAAATTAACAATCAATTCATGGGAGAGCTTTGGAGCTCGTATATTTTTGAGTTTTTTACCAAATTGAGCTCAGAAAGAGTCCACTTAGGGGTTTTTAGATGTTTTGGATCTAATTGTGACCTCTAATTTCTAAGTTGAGTACATATAAGGAGTATTTTTGCAAGTTTAATACCAAATGTGTATGTATCATTCAAGTTTTTGAAGAAGTTCTGGAAGGTGTTTGAGAACGAAGAAGACCTTGTAGGAGTTTCCTCACCTTCAGAATTCCACTGCAATAATTTTTACTTGTAGGGTTCAACTCAAGTTTACTTTTCTCATTATGTCATGTTGAGAGAAGTTTTGTTTATGCTCTGTAATGCGGAATTGAAGTGCTTGTTGAGTCTCAAATCTGCATCTTTCCTATACACCTTTATAGACCTTTTTCATTCACCTGAACCTTCTAAGTTGTCAATATCATTGCATATCAATTGTAAAAGAGCATCTAAAATGGTTTTTAACTATGTTTTGTGTCTGCTATTTGATTTAGATTTTTGCTCATTTAGCTGCGGAATCTTGCCACTTTCTGCAGCTGCTGCAACTTTCCGCAGCCATTTTGTGAAAGTCTATGTTACAGGTGTCTTCAGGCAATTCGAGCCACATGGGCAAGTCAGAAATGATGTGGACATGGATCGTGTCCTATTGGCTCGGGCAAATTCACCTAAGGAGGCTGTGGTCAAAGGTGGCCAAGTGGAAGTCAATCGTAGAGTCCCACGGTGACAGGACTCTGTTTCTCATCACGTGAAGATTTGTATGACCGTTTCTAATTTACGGGAGACACATCAACACCTGTACACGGCTCCATAAGCCGAATCCAACATCCACTCTTCATAGATTTACTCCTCACTGCGGCCATGATGCTGGATCTCTGGACGTGATGGTTCACGTGTCTCTATCAGCACAAAATTTAGGGAATTAGTTATATCACCTTTGTTATAAATAACGCATTTTCATACGCATAATAGTTAGCCTACATATAGCTCTGTAATGTAATTGCGTTGCCACTGTGCTGTAATATCATTTCTCTATTATGAATGCATTTTAATATATAAGAAGACTCTGTTTCCAAGCGTAATTCGTATTTGAAGGCTATTGCCCGAGGCTGGTGCAGAGGGCCCCTGCACACGCTGAGGTTTTGTGCATTACTTTATAGTTTCTTGATTTTTCTTTAAGTTCATTGTGCCATAAGTCATTCATGTGTTTATACATTGCATCTTTCATGGTATTTATGCTTCATCTCTGTTTATAATCTTTCATGCTTTACATTTTACTTCTGTCCATAATCTTTCATGTTTTATGTTGTGGTTAACTGATTAGTGTTCTTGTTTCAGATTACAATAGGCAGCCCGGGCACTTGCACATCTTTTTATAATGACTAATGACATGGAATCAATATTGTCCTTCTGCTAATTTACTTTTCTTAGTTTTTTGTTTAATTCCAGCACTGTTTGTTTATTTCAGTCTTGCACATTTGCTTCAGTAGTTAGATTTAGATATATTAAATTGCTCATGTCATTTTCAGTTACCTCCGAAAACCATAGCTGGACTAATGGTGAGGGATTGAAGTATGAGTGTGTAGTTTGATATTAGTTTACTTTATGCAAGTTAGAAATATTAAATTGCTCATGTCATTTTCAGTTACCTCCAAAAGCCATAGCTGGACTAATGGTGAGGGATTGAAGTATGAGTGTGTAGTTTGATATTATTTTACTTTCTGCAAGTTAGATATATTAAATTGCTCATGTCATTTTTAGTTACCTCCGAAAGCCATAGCTGGACTAATGGTGAGGGATTGAAGTATGAGTGTGTAGTTTGATATTAGTTTCTTTTTCTGCAAATTAGATATCAGATTGCTCAAGTTGTTTATGATTACCTCTGAAAGCCATAGCGAGACTAATGGTGAGGGATCAGAATATGAGTTGATGTAATTTGATTTAGATTTATTTTGTTGCAATTCTTGGATTTCTTTGAGCATAGTTTCTTTTGTATTTGGACAGCAGCAAGGATAATGAGTTTCATGATCAATAGTTCACTGTTTGCTTGACTAGAATAGTGATGCAATTTCATTTTCTTTGAGGAATTAATTTTTTCATTAATGTTTTAAAATCCTTTTGAAGTTTGGAAAATCATTAGAAAGGACATCATTGCTCCATACTTGTCTTTTAGAATTTCAAAAAAACCAAAAACGACAAAAAGTAAGAGATAGGTTATCTTGCACATATAGTGCGCCACACTTCGTCAGCTTACGAATCCCGGATTGACAAATTAATGTAGCAATTTAGGACACACTAAATTGACCAAACATTTTGGTGCCGTTGCCGGGGAAGTGTAACTAGGTAGCCAATTTCTTAAAAAAAAAAAACATAAAATCATAAAAGAAGGGAAAACTTGATAACTTCTTGAAGTATGCTCTCCTCTTGCACCTAGTGTGATCTGGAGGATCAGAAAAGGGAGTTATTGGTTTAGTAATTTCTTAAGTATGCTCTCTTCTTGCACCTAGTGTGATCTGGAAGATCAGAAAGTGGAAGATCAGAAAGAGAATTATTAGCCTAACTTTTAAAAAAAATAAAAAATGACATGCACAGAGCAAGAGATTCTAGGGGAAGGTTTATAGCTAAAGCCAAGAGTTCGATTTTCACAACTCCATCTTCTTCAAGGCATAGACAAAATTCACCACCATCTACCCCTAGCCTTAAGATTTTTGGAATTCAAGGAGCAGCTGAATTAGATGATTCTCCTATACCACCTACTAAATCTCATTTAGAAAAGGAAGAGACTCCCTCTCATCCTCCCTTGATAGAAGAACTAGAGGAATTTAAGGACTCTAAAGAAACTATCATGGCAGAGGAAATAATAGATGGATTTGGAGGTAGAGGTAGAGGTAGAGGAGGAGGAAACAATGGAGACAACAATGGTGAAGGTAATAATGGAAGAAATAGGGAAGGAGACAACTTGTTTGGATTTCCTATAGTTGATGAGGAAACTCATACAACAATGAAAAATATCTCACCATCTATCCTCCCCAACTTTTATGGATTGCGAAGTGAGGATCCTGAAACATTTCTGTTTGAGTTTGAAGTCGTGTGCCGAACCTATTACTATATGGAAGACTCTCAAAAACTCAAACTGTTTCCTTCAACATTGAAGGGAGCTGCTTTGAAATGGTTCATGGGATTAGCCACTCAATCTATTAGGACTTGGAATGATAAGAAACAAACATTTTTGGATAGATACTTGGACTATTGTATGCCCACCAATCACAAGGATGAGGTATTCAAAATGATGCAAAAAGAAGATAAAAATTTGGAAGACTTACTTGAAAGATTTCAATACAACTTGAAAAGAGCAAAGATGAGCAACTTAGATGATGAAACCTTGAAAGCCCTCATATTAAAAGCCATTAGAGATGAATGGATAGATATTTAAACATGATGGGGAAAGGAGACATTTCTCAACTTCCACTTCGTGACATAACAGAACTATGTGTCCATCTCTCAAGAGGAAAATCTAAAACAGGAAAAGGTCCTAGGGATCCTTCTCTTATTAGGGCTAACAAATCTGCAACTGGATCAGTAAGTAGGGCAGAGATTGGTAATATGCTTGATGAGTTCAAAACTGATATCTTAGGGAGCCTTAGTGAACAACTAGACACCCTTAAACTCCAAAACAAGCAGAAAGCAGAAACAGATGCTTTAGCCATCTTTTGTCCGAAATGTAGGAAGAAACATGCTTTAAGGGAATGTCCCTTGGATGAAAAAGTTGTAGAAACATGTATAATTTTCTCAGAGAATCATGAGATCAAGGATTTTCCTTCAATTCCTGGACTCAAAGCTGTCTTTCAAGAAGACCCAAATTCAGTAGAATCTCTCTGTTTTGTTGCAAGAAGACCTTGGCAGGGACAACAAACCCAAGGGTTTAACAACCCTATGAATCTTCAAACCCCACCAAATTGGAATCCTTGGCAACAACCTTGGCCCCAACATCAAAATCCATATCAGCCATGGGTACAAGGGATGCAAAATCCTTATGGGAGATTTGCTCAATTCTATCAATATCCTCCATCTTTTCAAAATCAACAAGCTCCACAACTTCCAAACACAAATCCACAACTTTCATTGCCATTTCCACAACAACAACCTTCTCAACAAAATCCAAATCCTCAACTCATGCTCCCATACCAAAAAAAGACAAATCAACTTCCAACTCAGCCATTGCCAAATCCTAACAATAAAAATCCTCAGAACACTTACATGGTAGAAGGACAACAATTTCCTACCTATATGATTGTTCCTCTCAATGATGTACAACTCAGATCTGGTAGAGTTTTAGAAAAACCTTCTATAGATATTCAAGAGCAAGATACCTTTGAGGAGGACTCTCTTAAAGTCAATGAGGGTTCTGAGGAAGCATCTCTTCAAAATTCAAACATTCAAAAAGAAAAAGAAAAGTTAACACCCACAACTCCTATAGTTGAGCAACCCGCATCTTCATCTACACCTCCTTTTCCTGAAAGACTACAAATTGACAAGGGGGTGGAAAAACAAATCTTGTTGCCTAACTATGACTTTCTAGATGAATTGAAGAATGTTTGTATCAAGATTCCCTTGCTACAAGCCATTCGAGAGATTCCTATTCTAGAAAAAACAATAAAGGAGTTGAGTTTCAAAATACTAGGAAGGAAATTAAAAGACACAAGAAAAATCCACCTGGTAGGAAAAATTGCAGATATTATGATGGGAAAAATTACCATGCAGAAGTATGTAGATCCAGGAAGTCCAATTGTCAAGACACATATAAATGGGATAGAAATTCCAAACACATTGATTGACTTAGGGGCTGCTATCAACATTATGAGTAGACAGACTATGGACCAGCTAAAACTTCCTAACCTTCTTTTACACCTACTTTACTGCAACTTGCAGATCGATCAATTATTAAACCAGATGGTGTATTAGAAGATATTTCAGTCTCCTTAGATTCTTGGGAATATCGAGTAGATTTTATGATTTTGACTCCCAAGAGTAATCTAGGAGGGCACCCACTTATCTTAGGAAGACCTTGGCTAGCCACAGCTGATGCTTTCATTAGTTGTAGATCTGGGGATATGTACATTTCTAATGGTAATTCGACAAATAAATTCAATTTGTATCCTCCAGCAAAAGAAATCACAGAAGTAGGAGACAATGAATGGGTTAATGATGAGGACACTATACAACCTGTCTTTACCATTTCTGAAATCAGTGAGGATAGTCAAATTCTGAACACATTAGAAAATTTTGAGATATCTTCAGAATATGACCCCACACAATTTCAGTTGGAATCTGACATAGAATATTTATCATCAAGGCAAATGTCTCTTTACTCTATGGAAGAGTTTGGTAATTCTGCTATTGAGATTTTTCCAGAAAAGACATTGAATATCAACAAACATCTGGAGAAGTCACAACAAGAAGAACTAACCAGAATCTTGCAAAAACATTCTACCGCATTTGCATGGGAGTATACTGACATGAAGGGTATTGATCCTAAGACTTGCATCCATCATATCTATATTGAGGAAAACAGTAGACCAATCAGACAACCTCAAAGAGGGATGAATCCAAATCTTAGGGAGATAGTGAAAGAAGAGCTCCAAAAACTTCTCAATGTAAACTTCATTTATCCAATTTCAGATAGCCGATTGGTTTCTCCTTTGGTTATAGTACCTAAAAAGAATGGTAAATGGAGAGTATGCATTGATTACAGGGAGTTGAACAAAGCAACTTTGAAGGATCACTTTCCTTTGCCTTTTATTGATCAGGTATTAGATACATTAGCAGGTAAAAAGTACTTTTCATTTTTGGATGATTTTAGTGGCTATAATCAAATTCAGGTAGCACCTGAAGATCAAGATAAGACCACATTTACTTTTCCATGGGGAACTTTTGCCTACCGAGTGCTTCCTTTTGGGTTATGTAATGCACCTACAACATTCCAAAGAGCAGTACTAGGAATTTTTTTTGATCTAATCCATGATTGTGTAGAGGTTTATATGGATGATTTTACAGTTTATGGTAATTCATTTGAAGAGGCATTAGAAAATTTGAAAAAAGTTCTTATAAGATGTAAAGAAACAAACCTTTCATTAAGCCATGAAAATGCTTTATGATGTTTACTGAAGGGATTGTTTTAGGACATCATATTTCAGGAGATGGGATTAAGGTTGATAGATCAAAAGTTGAAGTCATCTCCAAGTTGCCTATTCCAAATTGTCAAAGAGATGTTAGAAGTTTTCAAGGATTTACTGGTTACTATAGAAGATTTATAGAAAACTTCACTAAAATAGCATCTCCACTCTTCAAATTGCTTACAAAAGACTGTGAATTTAAATGGGATCCCGATTGTCAATCAGCCTTTGAAACTTTGAAAACAAGAATATCTGAAGCACCTATCTTGAGAGGACCAAATTGGAAACTCCCTTTCCATATTTCTACGGATGCTTCAGATACAGCTCTAGGAGCCGTGTTGGGTCAAAAAGATTTAGTTCCTTATGCCATTTATTATACCAGTAAAAATTTGACTCCCACAGAGTTGAACTATACTGTGACTGAAAAAGAGTTTTTAGCCGTTGTTCATGCAATCAATAAGTTTAGACATTACATAACAGGCTATGAAACTTTTATTCATACTGACCATTCTGCAATTAGATATTTAATGAACAAACCTGTTACTAATGGCAGAGTGACAAGATGGCTCTTACTTTTGCAAGAATTCAATATTACTGTGTTGGATAGACCAGAAAAACAGAATACAGTAGCTGATTTCTTGTCTAGGATTCAGAATACTAAAGAAGATTCTCCTGTAGAGGATAAGTTTCCTGATGAATACTTGTTTGCAGTAACTATTAAGACTCCTTAGTATGCAGATATTGCTAACTATTTGGTTACAGGGAAACTACCTTCACATTTATTTCCAAGTGAAAAACAAAAAATTATTCAGGAGAGTTCAAAATATTCATGGATTTCTAACGAATTGTTTAAAACAGGGCCAGATCTTGTGATCAGAAGATGTGTCAGGGAAGATGAAATGCCTGATATTCTTAAGGCATGTCATGATGAACCATGCGGCGAACACTTTGCGGACAAAAGGACGGCCTATAAAATCCTTTCCTTGGGATATTATTGGCCTTCTCTCTTCAAAGATGCAAAACAATATGTCAAAAGGTGTGATAGCTGCCAAAGAGTAGGGAAACCTACCCTTTCAAATGAAATGCCATTGCAAAGACAGGTACTCATTGAACCCTTTGAAAAATGGGCTTTAGATTTCATTGGACCTATTAATCCACCATCTAAGCAAAAGAAGTATATATTGGTTTGTACTGATTATGTTACTAAATGGGTAGAAGCCAAAGCATTAGTATCTACTACTGAAAATTCAGTTGTTCATTTTCTTTATGAGGATATTTTTACTCGCTTTGGTGTTCCAAGAGAAATTGTGATAGATCAAGGAAGCCAATTCACATCCAACTTGGTGGAGAAGTTGATGGAAGAATACAAAATCAAGCACAGAAGATCTACTCCTTACCATCCGCAAGAAAATGGTCAAGTGGAGTCTACCAACAAAGTTCTCGAAAGTATCATCACCAAAACTGTTCATCTACATAGAAGAGATTGGGCAGAAAGGCTTCCTGAAGCCTTGTGGGCCTATAGAACTACATGGAGAAATACAACAGGACATTCTCCCTATGAACTTGTTTATGGGAAAGAAGTCCTGCTCCTCATTGAGTTCCAAGTCAAGACCTTCAAGATAGCAGTTCAGTTGGGGATGGACTTATCAGAAGCCCAAAAGCATAGAATGGAGCAGTTGAACGAGCTAGATGAGATCAGACAAGAGGCAATTCTAAGAACTGATCTAGTTCAATATCAAAGAGCTAAATGGCATGAAAAGTACATCAAAGAGAAGAAGTTTCAAGAAGGAGATTGGGAATTGTTATTTGATTCCAAGTTTAAGTTTAAAGATTTTCAAGGAAAATTTCAGACTCATTGGCTTGGGCCATATGAGATTGACAAGATATTTAGCAATGGAGCAGTAAGAATCAAGACCATTGATGAGTTTCAAACTCCTCTTATTGTGAATGGCCACAGATTGAAAGTTTATCATAAGCCACTCTCAAAAGAGGAATTTGTCAAAATGTTTCAAGAAAATTCTGCAATCAGGCTGGTACGGAAGAATTCTTCTTCTCCACCAGCCTAGCTTTTGTTCTTTTCAGTTAAAAAAAAAAAAAAAAAAAATTGTATAAGCCTGAAAACCAATCACTGATTGGCAGTCTTATACAGAAAATGTAGGGTGAAAATCAGGAACACCTGACACCCTATATTTTCCAAAAAAATCTCTCTTTCATTTCACAAGTTTTGTGACCACCCACTCCATTCCATTCCACTTCATTCCACTTCATTTCACTCCACTTCATTCCATTTCACTTCATTTTATCTATTTCATTCCATTTTACAAATAAAATTCTCTTTCATGACCATTTCCATTTAGTCAATTGTCATCCGTTCATTTCCATTCACCCAAATAATAGCTGTGTCAGTTTCTGCAGCTGACACCAGTTTTCACAACCAGAAGCAGATTCCACAGCTACCACTCTGTTTTTCAAAAGAATGTACAGCCAGATGTTATTTCCACAATCATGAAATCGAATGCAGGTATGAGGACCAATTATGAAGACATGGGGCATTCAAGATATCAATGAGGAGCAACTAATTGAAGACCAAGGAAAAATGTCAAGAATTCCAAGGTATGAGTAAAAATTTATTTCAAATAGCATTTAAAACACATTTTTATATAGTTATAAACCATAAGCTCCATTATGTGCAATGATTGTATTGACAAACTCCGTAACCACTCCATGATCTCTGTACAATCCTCCCACAATCCTTGCATTCATTCTCAAACGGTCCCATAATTAAACCTCCGATCTTCACTCATATTCCGATATTCCACTTGTGACAATGAAATGTAGTTGATTTGACTACGGCTTCTTTCAGCCGCATAAAATCCGTAGCCGTTGTATAAACGTGCTTACATTTATTCTGCAGCCACCAAATTTTAAAACACTGCCGGATGTGTTATACTCCTCCTATTGTTCTATTAATCTCACAACCGCATTTCCGCCGTGCTCACGTAACCCTTCTCTGTTCCGCTTCACCCCATTTTGTTCTCTGTTACGCTACAGTCTGTATACCCACTCTCTGATATCTACCTACAGCCATCGTGCTCATTTCCGTTCATTCAACCGTCTTACTTCCATTGAACCCTCCTCACACAGGCAAGTTTTTAAAGAGCAGAAAGAAGGATGGGTAAATTGTTGAGAGCAGAACCAGAGGGACCTAAATTCATGGAAGGATACCCCCAAGTCAGGGATATATTGAAGAAGGCAAAGTGGCTGCGGTTTATCCAAAAGTTTATAGGCTACCATAAAGAGGTGACAAAAGATTTTTCAAGGTATTTTAATGGCCTGGAGGTAGAGATTGGAGACCTTAAGTTTACGGTGAATGAGGCATCTATAACATCTGCCATAGAAATTCCTCAAGAGGGTGAACGTTGGTTTAAGAACAAAAGCATTAGTGATGAAGCCTGGAGAATAATTCTACATAACCTAGGTATGGACATAACTATTTTTAAAAGAGGAATTCCTGTTCATGCTTTGAAATAGGAATGGGCTACTTTGCTGCTAGTTGTTCAAAAATTTATCACTTGTGAGGGCCGTTTTGGGTCAATGTATATGTACCATACCCGATTGCTGATGAATTTTCTAGATAACCAGACCCTCAATCTGCCATACCTTTTATTAAATAGTTTGAAGAAGATGTATGTGACTTTTCAGAAGCATTTAGGGGATGTAGAACCACATCTATATCACCATGGTCTTGTGAAAATTTTGATTGAAAAACAGTTAAAAGAGAAGAAGGACACATGGGAACAATTTTTTATTAGAAATTTCTTTGAGGAACCTCAAGAAATTCCTGAAGGTAGTACATCAAGAAGGAGTAGGAGAAAGAGAACAAATGATGAAATTCAAAGTACTCCTACTACTACAGTTGAAAGAACTAGTAGGGAAGAGAGACTGTAAAAAAGGAAGAAGAAAGAAACCAAGGGTAAAAAGCCAATAACATCAAAAGAGAGAAAAAGTATTAAGGCTATGCATCAAACCCCTTCTTCCGAAGAAGATCATCAAGTGTTATCTGAGAGACTAGTTCACCTTCAAGAACAGTCATCTATGGCCAAGAAGAGAGGGAAAGGAAAACAAAAGCAACAAGACAATGGTCCATAGCGTATAAGAAGAAGTTCCAGGCTTAAAGGGAAGTTGAGGAAAACGCAAATGAAAGGACCCCATTTTATTGATTTGGGAGAAGAAACATCTAAACAATCCCCAGCTGGCCATAGTACATCTCACTCTCAGTCAGACAGTGAACCTAGTTCATTTCATTCTCAGTCAGACATTGAACATAGTCCATCCCATTCTCAGTCAGACGTTGATGTAAGCCCTTCTCAGCCAGATTTTGAAGACAACTCTCCTCCACGGCATTTTGGGGACAGTCCAATAAGAGCGACACCTGATATAGACCCAAAGCAGCAAGAAGTATATGATTATATAGAATCTTTAGAAAAAGAAGCTACGGGTCCCAGTACTTCGTCCACTCAGCCTCACACAACACAAGATGATCTAGTCCAATCACTGAAACAAGAAGTCTTTGAGCTAGAGCTTTTAAATAGACACATTAAAAATGAAAATGAAACATTGAAGGAACAAGGAAAATTGGACAAGATCATTCATGATAATACCATGCTACATCTGGGACTATGGCAGAAGAAGAACAGAAAATTGAAGAAGAAATGCTAGAAGTTAAGTAGAGCACTGATTAATATCAAATTCAGATGCTTGATGAAAAAGCCCAGGATGTTAGCAGCACCAAGGAAGAGGAGGAGAGGACTGGATGTACTGGCTGAAGTGTCAAGGCATATGAATTGAAGAAGGATTATCAAAATTTTGGTTGCATGAGGACATGCAACACCTTCACAATGGGGGTATGTTGAGTCTCAAATCTGCATCTTTCCTATACACCTTTCTAGACCTTTTTTATTCACCTGAACCTTCTAAGTTGTCAATATCATTGCATATCAATTGTAAAAGAGCATCTAAAATGGTTTTTAACTATGTTTTGTGTCTGCTGTTTGATTTAGATTTTTGTTCATTTAGCTGCGGAATCTTGCCACTTTCCGCAGCTGTTGCAACTTTCCGCAGCCATTTTGTGAAAGTCTATGTTACAGGTGTCTTCAGGCAATTCGAGCCACATGGGCAAGTAAGAAATGATGTGGACATGGATCATGTCCTATTGGCTCGGGAAAATTCACCTAAGGAGGCTGTGGTCAAAGGTGGCCAAGTGGAAGTCAACCGTAGAGTCCCACGGTGACAGGACTCCGTTTCTCATCACGTGAAGATTTGTATGACCGTTTCTAATTTACGGGAGACACATCAACACCTGTACATGACTCCATAAGCCAAATCCAACATCCACTCTTCATAGATTTACTCCTCACCGCGGCCATGATGCTGGATCTCTGGACGTGATGGTTCACGTGTCTCTATCAGCACAAAATTTAGGGAATTAGTTATATCACCTTTGTTATAAATAACGCGTTTTCATACGCATAATAGTTAGCCTCCATATAGCTCTGTAATGTAATTGCGTTGCCACTGTGCTGTAATATCATTTCTATGTTATGACTGCATTTTAATATATAAGAAGACTCTATTTCCAAGCGTAATTCGTATTTGAAGGTTGTTGCCCGAGGTCTGTGCAGAGGGCCCCTGCACACGCTGAGGTTTTGTGCATTACTGTATAGTTTCTTGTTTTATTTCTTTAAGTTCATTGTGCCATAAGTCATTCACATGTTTATACATTGCATCTTTCATGGTATTTATGCTTCATCTCTGTTCATAATCTTTCATGCTTTACATTTTACTTCTGTCCATAATCTTTCATGTTTTATGTTGTGGTTAACTAATCAGTGTTCTTGTTTCAGATTACAATAGGCAGCCCGGGCACTTGCACATATTTTTATAATGACTAATGACATGGAATCAATATTGTCCTTCTGCTAATTTACTTTTCTTAGTTTTTGTTTAATTCCAGCACTGTTTGCTTATTTCAGTCTTGCACATTTGCTTCAGTAGTTAGATTTAGATATATTAAATTGCTCATGTCATTTTCAGTTACCTCCGAAAGCCATAGCTGGACTAATGGTGAGGGATTGAAGTATGAGTGTGTAGTTTGATATTAGTTTACTTTCTGCAAGTTAGAAATATTAAATTGCTCATGTCATTTTCAATTACCTCCGAAAGCCATAGCTGGACTAATGGTGAGGGATTGAAGTATGAGTGTGTAGTTTGATATTAGTTTACTTTCTGCAAGTTAGAAATATTAAATTGCTCATTTCATTTTCAGTTACCTCCGAAAGCCATAGCTGGACTAATGGTGAGGGATTGAAGTATGAGTGTGTAGTTTGATATTAGTTTCTTTTTCTGCAAACTAGATATCAGGTTGCTCAAGTTGTTTATGGTTACCTCCGAAAGCCATAGCTGGACTAATGGCGAGGGATCATAATATAAGTTGATGTAATTTGATTTAGATTTACTTTGTTGCAATTCTTGGATTTCTTTAAGCATAGTTTCTTTTGTATTTGGACAGCAGCAAGGATAATGAGTTTCATGATCAGTAGTTCACTGTTGTTTGACTAGAATAGTGATGCAATTTCATTTCCTTTGAAGAATTAATTTTTTCATTGTGTGTTTTAAAATTCTTTTGAAGTTTGGAAAATCATTAGAAGGACATCATTGTCTTGAATATTTGTCTCCATACTTGTCTTTTAGAATTTCATAAAAATCCAAAAACGACAAAAAGTAAGAGATAGGTTATCTTTCACATATAGTGCGCCACACTTCATCAGCTTACGAATCCCAGATTGATAAATTAATGTAGCAATTTAGGACACACTAAATTGACCAAACAGTGCTAACATGCTCATTTTAGCTCATTTCAGTTGGAGTATTGGATATTTTTAGGAGATGCCTTGTGTTGCTGATTTATGTGAGAGTTATTTGTAGGAGAACATTACCTTGTAGGGGTGATAGCCACATGTTTCAATCAACAAAATTCTATGTATTCCCTTTTCTATGCTGAATATATGGAGTTGTCTAGCTATGTTGGAAGACCCAGAGATGTAGCCCAGGAGGGGTGAATTCCATCAAAAAATGTTTTGTTATGCTCTTCATTATGCCTGCATGAGTTATGTGCTTTTATGTTGCTTATAATAAGTTTACATATAAAGAATAATTCATGACTTGAAGAGACATTGAAAACCCTGTTTGTGAAAAGAACCATTTTTAACTTGCAAAGTGTCAGAATAATCCTTCTTTATTTATGTGATCCAGGGGAAGGGGAAAGAGAACACCTCCTCCATTTTTAGATAAGGTGGTATCAGATATCTATCTAAACAAGTTACAAGAATGGGAAGCAAAAATAATCACCAAGAGCTAGAGGAGCAAAATTTGTCTCTTCGTATGGAGAAAATTGAGTTGAGAAGGATGCTAGAGATGGATGAAGAGGAGAAGAGGCACATGCGCTTTGTATTGCAACAAGTGATTGATGAAAAAGTTACTTAAATTTCTACACTCGTGACAACAAAAGACACATCCAAAATAAAACCAATATGTGGTCATGGTTCAAAAAATGGTTGTGGACCATATGAGGAAGATGATGCATGTGTATTTTTCAAGTATCTTCACGAATCACACCATATAATAGTTGGTAGGAGTGGGTGGCTAGATTAATCTACAATTTGGCCATCATCATAATCATCAAAAGCTGAAAAGATGAATGACAAGTTTAAGGAGGTAATAAGAATTTAAAGTACAATTCCTTTTATTTATGTGCATAAAAACTCTTTTACAACATTTGAGAAACATACCAAATTCATTGGTATGAAGATTATTTCCAAGATGGGATATGAAGGAGGAGGCCTCAGTATAAATGGCCAAGATATCACCAATACAATCATGGTTGAGGAGAGACCAAAGTATCAGGGATTGGTATATGGACAAAAGGAGTTTGGATAATTCTCTAAACGACTTAAGGCACATCAAACATCTGAGGATGAGATGTCGCCACCTCCTGAAAATGTTAATTTGTCTCCCAAGTGAGATAAGTGCTTAAAGGGACCTTGCATGTCATCATTCACTCCACTCCACCAAAGCTGCAACCCTACAGACAAGTATAATGATCATGGGTGTTTTTCAATGCATGGTAATTTTGACTACTTGTGGAATAAGTACCCTTGTAATTTTTGTGATGCATTTGACCATTGCGTAGCTGTATGTGAGCAACATATGGAAATGGTTAAAAGAATGGATAATTTTCTAGGCATCAAGCATAATGATTCTCCTTCGCATGAGAGGAATTCTTTATCGGCAAAGAAGAGAAAGTTTTTTTTTACTCATTGCAATATGCATGAGCATGACAATGAATGATGTTGGAAGTTGCATCCAAAGCTTTGTTCAAAGAAAGGAAAGGAGATTGTGCAACGTATGGAAGGGAATAAAGAGGTGGAAAAGAGGACTCGTAGCAATACTAAGTGACCTTCAAGGAAAAGATGATGCAAAAAGAGCACCCATAAGTCTAGGAGAGGCAAAGTTTGGGTAGACTTATTGTAAAGTTGCTTTATAAATTTTGTAATTAATTGTTATTGTTTACCTATTTAGGTACTTTTGCAAAGTGAACAATCATTGTCATTGTGTACAACAAGTATGCGATTTTCATTTATGTATGTATTGGCTTGTTTATAAGTCCATATGTTGAAGGAATTTTGTGAACGTACAAGATTGTTGTTCAAGTTTGTCTACAAGTTAGTCATATGTTCACCGATGCAAGTATTCGATATGAAACTTGTGTAAATAGAATCTTGTTATTAAGATTATAAAAGATGACTATGTTTTGTGGGCAAGTGAAATTGCATAATTGAAATTTTGCAGCAATGCACTTTCTATGTACAAGTTCAACTTGAGGATGGTAAAGAAAGTTTATGTTGCTTCTGATTTCCAAGATGGTGTCAAGTTTTCCTTCAACAGTTTAACTTCAAGATGAAGTTTTTTTTGAGCCATGCAAAGATGAGATCAGGGAGAATGTTCAAATTCCAATCATTAGTATTTTGTTCCTGCATCAACGATAATAATATTGGCTCAATTCTTAATAGGACATTAGGTATTCATGAAGAAGATAGGCAAAGTGCCTTGATTGGGGCTTGAAGGGCACCAGTTGAAAAGTTAGCATTTTGGATTGATTTTTTTGGGTATTTTCGAGTTTTAGCCTTATTATATGACTAGGGAAGTAAAATTTTGGAGTCCAAAAGTTCCTAGTGGGGAGGTGTGATCAAGTGATCAATTTTTAGCTCAAAAATAAAAATGCCCAGAAAGTATTGAAACCAACACCAAATCAAAGTGCTCGTCATTCTGAATCCAACGACGTTCGTTTCACCTTGATCTGACACCATATCATCAAGTGATCACATGCTGACCATTTGGCCAAACAAATAAATTTTAGAATTTGAGCAGGCTTGTTGACTAGGAAGTTGACTAGGTCGACTGTATTATTGAGTCAACAGGGTGATCATGCAAGGTATGATCCAATGGCAGGTTGACACTTGGCATCCTCTGGTTCATTGGTAGCTAGGTAATTTTGATTGGTTAGTATAGGTTTAAGTGGACCAATGAAGTGGTACCACATGGCGTAGTCATGGGATTCCACGTTACACCCCAAAAAAGGCCAAAATTTTTGTATGGGCCTCAGGGGGTTCAAAAATAGGACCTCATGCCCATAATACCAACATCTTATAAATGGGATGCGCTATGGTTCTTATTAAACCATGGGAACAAACTTGTATTTAATGTTTAGTTTAATTCCTATTTGGGGGAATGGGTTAGGGCTAAGCCCTTGGCTCCCAGTCCACTACACACCATAGAAACTCATGCCTGGAGTTTAGGGCTAGGTCGATGGGAGCAAGCGTTAAGGCCCAACCCATGGCCCCATGTGGCATATATGACCATGATTTTCAGACTTAAGGGATTAGTGGAGACATTAATGATCCTAAAAAATGCGCTGATGGAGGGAGGAATTGTCGCTTTGTTAGTGAAAAAAAGGGCGGATTTGTGGGACAGTTATACTGTTGGTCGAATTTGTAGGAGAATTAACAATCAAATTCATGGGAGAGATTTGAAACTCATATATTTTTGAGTTTTTGACTAAAATTATCTTAGAAAGAGTCCACTTAGGGGTTTTTGGATGATATGGATCCAATGGTGACCTCAAATTTATGATTTGAGCACATATAAGGAGTAGTTTTGCAGTTTAAGACCAGGGGTGTATGGATCATTCAAGTTTTTGAAGCAATTATGGAAGGTGTTTGAGCATGTAGAATACCTTGCAGGGGTTTCCTCACCTTCAGAAGTCCACTACAACAATTGTTACTTATAAAGTTTAGCTTAGGTTTAATTTTCTCATTCTTTCATGTTGATAGAAGTTTTTTTTATTCTCTTCAATGTGGAATTGAAGTGCTTACATGCTCATTTTAGCTCATTTCAGTTGGAGTATTGGATCTTTGTAGGAGATGCCCTGTGTTGTTGCTTTATGTGAGATTTATTTGCAGGAGAACATTACCTTGTAGCAGTAGTAGCCACATGTTTCCATCAAAAACCTTTTATGTACTTGCATTTCTATACTAAATGTATGGAGTGGTCTAGCTATGTTGGCAGACCCAAAGATGTAGCCTAGGAGGGGATGAGCTCTGTCAACAAATATTTTGCTATGCTCTTCATTATGCTTGCATGAGTTATGTGCTTTTATGTTGCTTATGATAAGTTTACATGTAAATTCTAATTCGTGACTTGAAGAGACATTGAAAAACCTATTTGTGGCAAGGCCTATTTTTACCTTGCAAAGCATCGAAATGATCCTTGATTGTTTATGTGATTTTGGGGAAGGGGAAAGAAAAAAAACCTCCTCCATTTTCAGATCAATAGTGGTAAACGCCATGAGAAATGGTTGACTGAGGTAGTTTTAAACATTATTGGTGCTTCCCTTCTTGTAATTAATGTTCAAATGGAATTTTTGCAGGTATATGGACAATTTTTGATGGTGATCATTTTGCAACTTCCCTTATGTCTGTATAAACTGCAGGGGTTGATGGTCTGTGCAGATGACCGTTTCCTTCCCTAGAATGTAATGCTTCGATTGTCGGCAAGCTTGCACAATGGAATATATATCTTTTTCATAAGTGGGATAATTTTGGACTATGTTTGAAAGTGTCTCACTGTGATATGCCACTAGATGCCCCTGCTGAGTAAGAACTACACCAATAGCATAGTCGGAGGCATCTATCTCAATATCAAATGATTATTACAGGTCTGGTAATGTGAGCATTGGTGCAAAGTAGAGACGATTCTTCAACTTGGAAAATGCCTTTTGTTGGGATTCAGACTAAAAGAATTTTCATTTCACTTTGCCTTTGGTGACTTGACTCAAAGGCCAAGTGATATGAGAGAACCCCAACATGAAATTGCGATATAATTTGGCAAGACACAGAAATATATGAAGCTATGTTAGAGTGGTTGGGGCTGGCCAATCCTGAATGAATTTTATCTTGGCTGGGTCCACATGCACACCCCACTCATCAATGGTGTACCCTAGATATTGAACCTGGTTCATACCAAAAGTGCATTTATCTAAATTGGCGCACAACTTGGGTTGTCACAGTTTTTGGAGGACTTGTCAAATTTGTCATAGGTGATCTTCCAAAATTTGGCTAATGATCAATATGTCATCCAAATACACCACCACGAAACCTGAAAGGCATTCATAAACCTGGAAGGCATGACCAACCATTGGAAAAGGCCCTCCTTGGATTTGAAGGAAATTTTCCACACATCATAGGGTTCGATTGGTACATGGTGATACCCAAAATTCAAGTGAATATTGCTAAAATATTTGGCCCCCTTGAGCTGGTCTAGAAGGTCACCAATTTGTGGGATTAGATACCTATTTTTGATAGTGATCTTGTTCAACACCCGATAGTTAATACATAGTCTCTAGGTCCCATCCTTCTACTGTACCAACACGATCTGACTCCCATAGGGTGACGAACTTAGCCTGATATGTACTTTCTACAACAACTCCTTAATCTTCTCTTGATTTCATCATTCTATAGAAAAAATATTTGATATATCGGTCCATTAGGAAGCGACGCACCTGGGGTCAGATCAATGGAGTGATTGACTTGATAGTGTAGAGGTACCCCTATGGGTGAGGTGGAGATGTCCTTGTACTCCTCGACGACCTTATCTATCTGCTGTTATTGTGCAGAGGAGCCCTGTCTAGAGGCCATGGCCACAGTTTTGTTCTTGCCCTAAGGGTGAATCATAAGGAAAAAAAATTTCCCAGTATGTTAAATGATATTACTGCATTGCTTCACAATGATCAAAGAAATGGTTGTAGGCGGTGATACCTCTAGTATCATGTACAACTTATTTCCAAAAGTAATAATAATAGTTCCAGAACTAGACTCATACACAATATGTTGCTTCCACAATTATGGTTGTCCTAACAATACATAACAAACTTCAAGAGGAGCAACATCACAAGTACCTCATCTGTGAAGGGCTTGATGCTGTAGAGATGGTGACACTATTGGTTGATGTAGAGATCTCACCCTTGGTGAAGCCACTCGATGTTGTATGACTGTGGGTGTGCTGTTGCAATAGGCCCATTTGCTTCATGACCTTTTCTAAAATGGGGTTCTTTTGGATCCTGCTGTTGATAATGAACTGCAACAGAGAACCCTTCGCCATATTTGTGAGTGGAAGAGGCGCCCCCCCTCCTCTGGATCTTTGGGCTCATTATTCTAGATATTGGTGGTGGCAATGGCAGCATTGGGCTCCACGTCAATAATATTCTTCCCTTTGTCATTCCTCTTGTCAGGTTTTGACTCTGAGTTAGAACATGCATTTGATTCAAAAGCCTTCAAATCGACCACCAGTGACTGCTTGGCCCGACACTCGTGTTGTGACTGGGGATCTTTTGGAACTCACACCATTTACCCATGTCCTTATTTGTCTTTATGGTGTTGTTATTTGGTTGTGGGTTCAACTAGTTGTCCTGGGTCACGCTGCCTTGGCTTTGTCCTTTGTTCTATGGCTTGGGGGCACCTTTCCCTTGCTTCAGATTCACATGTCCAAATTCTCGCTTCTTCTGTTTAAATTTATGCTCGATCTTGACAATGTATCGATAGGAATCACTGAGTGAGGGGATGTCCAGGAATTACATCTCATCCTATATTTACTTGTGTAGAAAACCACAAAACTGTAGTACCAAATTTCACTCAGAATCCTTGGTACCCAACTTTGTGCGATGGGTATGAAAAATATTTGTGAACTCTGGCACATTTTGGTCCCTTCCTTGCTGTAGCATGGTCCACTTTATGTACTTATCTTCATAGCTCACAACAAGGTAATATTAATCCTTGATGGAATTTTAGAAATAATTCTAAGTGGGTGCGATTGATAATAGTGAGGGTTCACTCTCATCCCTCTTCTTATAGTAGGTTTCCCACTAGTCCTTGACGTGTGGGGTGGATATAAGGAGTGAAAAAGTAATCTTTTCCTGGTTGGAAAATTCATGAACCGAGAAATATCCTTTTAGAATATTTAACCATTTATATTTAGAATCTAAATCTATTTGACCTTCAAATATGGGGATGTCAAAGTTAACTTGAACCTTAAAGGGAGTGGCACTCCCAGAGTGCCCGCCAGAAGAAGATGTGTCACCTGTGGGTAACCGCCGTAGTATTTGGGAAAATTTTTCCTGCATTGCGTTCCTCTATCGCTCAAGGGATTCTTCGAGCAATATTTCAAAAGGATCTCCTAATCCATCATCTTTATTTTCCTCTGCGATGGGAGGCTGGCGGGGTTTACGAGGTTGAACTTGCAAGGGTTCAACCTGTTCGAGCTGTAACTCCTTATACCCAGATCACATTGGGGACATGCAAAGAAAAATAGAGCAAGATCATACTGCTTTGATACCACTGATCCAAACTTAGACATGAACACAAAAAAATAAAAATATAACCACAAATAAAGAGATGAAGCAGAGATAACACTTCATTTCATTGATATCAAAGAACTTAAATATGCTTACAAACAAGAGAAGATATGTGGCGGCTATATTCCTCGGAACTATGTTACAATGAGGATCAAGGGAATTTTTCTTATTGAACAACAAGAGAAAACCGTAAATAACCAAAACCCTAACCCCAGGTGATGGAGCGCCAAGAGTTTGTGGGCCCCGTTGGGGTTAATAAGGCAACCAACTTCCCAGGTGTGTAACTTGGTCATATTATCTCCATTTGGCACATATGATACCTCGTTGGAAATATCTCTCTGAGTACTACAATATTTTCCACACACCCCTACTAATGGACATGGGCATGCTACGAACCTCAAAAAAACGTTGTTTAGGGGGTCAAAATTGCCCCGGATGCTCAAGACCCCAAAAAATGCTAAAAATAGTAAATACTTATATAAAAAAGGAAACTGATGAAACCGAGTGGCGGTTTAGGTGGAATAGGCATGTGGCCACCAATATCCACCTGGATCATATGGTGTTGTGTGCATGTGGTTCTGTGTACACGTTGTGCATGTGGTGATGTGTACACATTGTGTAGGTGGTTTTGTGTACACCTTGTGTAGATGGTGTTATGTACATTGGGTGCTATGTACACCTTGTGTAGGTGGTGCTGTGTATACTTTGTGTAGGTGGTGCTATGTATGTGGTATTATGTACATGTCGTACATGTTGTGTTGTGTATGTGTGGTTTTGTTTTACAAGCATTGTGTAGTCGTTGTGTCACAACATGCGCATTCATCGTATTGTATGGTGTCTATATATATATATATATATATATATATATATATAGTGTTGAGCATTGGGTGTAGGTGTATGTGTCATGTGGTACACCAGGTGTAGGTATATGTGTTGTGTTGTACACCAGGTGTAGGTGTATGTGTGGTGTTGTACACTAGGTATATGTGTATGTGTGGTGTTGTACATCGGGTGTAGGTGTATGTGTGGTGTTGTACACTAGGTGTAGGTTTATGTGTGGTGTTGTACACTAGGTGTAGGTGTATGTGTTGTGGTGTATGCTGGGATAGGTAGGTATGGGATTGTATGGGCCCTTGTTTTGCTATTCAAGGTTGAGGTGAATTAGTCTCGAGATATCATTGCTATTATTAAGGGTTAACGAGGTTTAGTCTTTGGATGCCCTTGTTGTTGATATTAAGGGTTGAGGTAGTTTAGTATTGGGATACCCTTGTTGTTATTGAGGGTTGATGCAGTTTAGTATCTGGATGCCCTTTTTATTGCTATTGAGGGTTGAGATGATTTACTCTCGAGATACCATTTTTGTTATCGAGGGTTGAGGTAGTTTAGTCTTTGGATTCCCTTGTTGTTGATATTTCGGGTTGAGGAAATTTAGTCTTCATATTCTCTTGTTGCTTAAAGAGAAGAGAAGGCACTAGGTGTTTGTCAGGTTTGGAAACCAATTCAGTCTGTGTACAGAAAGGATAAAGAACAAAGGAAAAAGCAAATAATCATGGAAAGATAAGTATTAGTATTTTACTTCAGTTTTTAATTATGCACATGATCTATGATTTTTGTTTATGATAGTTACATGTGATACATGATTTTGATTATGATGGTTGCGTTTTGAGCTAACCGGATTTGATATGTTTATACATGATGATTTGATCAAAGAGCTAGTTTTACTTGTTGTGACAGGAAGTAAACAAGGTTGCAAGTGTACCTTTTTGACAAGCTACCAATGAGGTATGGTTTGAATTTATTTCAATTTGTTTTAGTCTAATAGAAATTATGTGCTTGTTACAGGAAAGCAAAGAAATGCTCGGTTTGGGGTGGTTGAAATTGACCACAAGAATTAGCATCAAAAAAAGGAATTGGAACAAGTTCCAATATGTTGGTAAAGCACTACAGTAGCAGGGTCATTGTGGGACACTGGTACCCAAAGGAAGCCTTGCTAAGGGATGGATCTCTCGAGAAATGGGACGTCGAGAAACTTGGAAGGTGAGTGACTGCAAAGAAGGGGGTGGACGGATTTCCCGACAGACTGTGTAGTAGAGGAGGGAAGGTCAGGGATGATTTTTTTTTGGTTCTTAGTATTTACAGATGGAATCATACACACATTGGGAGTGTGCCCTAGAACAATGAGTTTGTAACTATTCATTGAGAGGAGAAGTGGTGCAGGATTGTAGCACTGGGCATTGGATGCAGACATTGAATTTGACAGTGGATTATGGAATTCTTGGAAGGAGGTTAATCTTGGTATTACTTGAGGGTAAAGGTGTGTGTTTATGGACTCCCTTGTTGTGGATGTAGGCATCATATCCTTTTATTTGCTGGTTAAAGCGAATATGCATATGTATATATGTGTATTTTATTGTGAATAATGTATCAAGATGGATTTATAAAGCTCCGTTGACCAAATGATTATTTCCTGGTTGAAGAAAATGTGTATAAGTATATCTGGTTGTTATTGTAAATACTGTAATGAGCTGTGTAATAAAGATCTAGTAAGTGATATGGTTGTCATGTTGTCATGTTTGTCATGATGGGTTTTCTTTTGAGTAGGTTTTTCATTGTAAATATTGTAACGAGATAAGTTGTAAAGCTCTATAGGCAGTATATTTTGTGTTTCAATGATTTTGCTGATTATAGGTGTCATAGAACACCGAGGACAATTTTCCCATAATGGGGAGGGGTATGTAACAACCCTAAGTTAAAAGTTAATGTAATAAAATTTAATAAAGGAAAAAAAATACCAAGGTCATGGGGCACGTATTCCAAGCTGAATGTTGGGAAAAACATCTTAGTGGGTGTTCATTTGGTTTATTATGGCTAAGGGAATTTGGAAATGGCTATGGAAAAGGCTTTGAAAAGGAAAAAATAAATTATTGACATTTTATTTATGAAAATAAAGGAAATTAGGAGAAAAGGAAGGTGATAGGTCACATATTTGCATGTGAGGAGGAAATTGAAGGAAACTAGAGGAAAAATGAAGAAATTAGAGGCATAAATGATAAAAAGGATTATGAGGATCAGTTCACAACCTTTTGTTAGTTCAATTTTAGAATTTTTTTCAGAGAGGAGAAGAGAACCAAGAGGAGAAAGCAAGTAAGTAAAGAAAAAGAAAGAATGAGGAAATCAAGGATCAAGCAAGGAGAGGTTGGATCAAGAAACTTAAACGAGAATACTTGCAGCTAACAAGTTGCATGTATTATTTCCTAGCTAGTTTTGGCATACATGGTATATGCATATATATATATTTGGTTTATTTTATGTTGGTGACATGGATTTTTCTGGGTTTTGACAATGGTTTTTATCCTTGTCTTTCCATTTCTAGATAGCCATGGTGTGAGGGGATTCATTTTTTCTTGAGATTTAGATTGTTGAAAGGTTTTGGATCCAGGTGAGGTGGTCTTAGGAAATCCCAAGGGTTGGGGGTAGAGATGGTTTTCTACAGGAATCGCTCAACAGGTGGGTGGAGACAGGAAAATTCCTTAAGGGATGGTGAAGGAATTCTGAGACATCCAAGCTTGATTTGTGTTGGATAGAGTACCCCTCGATGAAATATTTTGAGAAAGACTCCACATATCGAGGAGCGGGGTACGTAATGTGGAGTTAAGTTAAAGTCTTAGGGTCTTTGCGGTGGGTCAAAGACCATTATTTTGTAAAAGAATGATAATATTTTGTATACGTTGAGTTCCGCCCATGGTTTTCATACCATGGTATTATAAATTAAAGACTATATAAGGCGTCTAAAATAGAGCTTAATGATATACTTGATATGTGATGATAGAATGCACTTGGACGTAAGATTATTTTGAGTTTGTGTTCTGTGGTTTGGGTTAGAGAAAAGGCTCCTGCAGCTGAGCGCACGAAGACCTTAGGAAGTATGCAACTGAGTGCGCAGACCCCTGCAACTGAGTGCTTAGGGTGGGACTGATTGTATTGGGAGGATTTGAGCATTAATGAAAGAATCTTAAAGACAAATTTGTGTTTTGATTTTATGTGTTTTATTTACTTATATTTTATTTTATCTGTGCTAAGTAAGGATTCTAATCTATAATTGCATCGTGAAGTCCTGTTTATGGTTTTTTATGCTGTTTTACACTTGTTAAAGTAAGATTGCATAGTATGCAAGTTAGTTCAATAGAAGCGTTGAACCGTGAATGTAGAATTGACTAGTATGTTCTGCGAAGATCTGTCAAGTATTGAAAGGAAGAGAAGCCCTAAATCCACACTCCATTGTTCCTTTGAATGCAAAATATTGGTTCTAGTATCCCCCTATATTGCCTAGGGTGAGACTTTGGTCTGGACAACAGATTGTTGCTGAAAGGGCCGATAATAGAGGGTTTTGTTGGTTCATGCAGCCATATCTGAGCCTGGGTCTACGCCCCATCAAGCCAAAAAATGATTCCGTTTCCAAAACCAGGATCTGGCTGAGGGATATATGGATGTGGCATCCATCTAAGAAATAAATTCAAGATTGGGTAGATCTAAACGAATGTGAATTTTCTGCGCAAGAAAATAGAAATCCACACATATCTATTGAAAAGTGGTTGCAGACGTATATCTTTACAGATCGACATGAGATATTTTTATCATCATTTTCTAGGGAGATATACGAGTGGTTATTAAGGTTAGCTGAGCAAAATACCTGTTTTAAGAACGATAACCCTACTATGTGGACTCCAAAGTTGATCCATCAACTAAGGAAAACTGATAAAAAAATTGCAAGGGTCGTTGATTATTGGATCGATAATATCCTTGGAGTATTTATTACTGATTTCATGATGTATACATCTGTATCCTATAGTGAAGCTAAGTGAAAATTTTTCAAAGGTCCTTGAGGAAAGTACTTGAACTCATTGAAGCTTTGGATTAAGATACTATTGTGTGAAAAGGGTGTAATACAAATGCACTCAGATTGATGTTCGGAGGAAAGAAAACCATAATTACATGAAAAGGTAAGATATTTAGGGTAGCTCATAATAATTATGTTTAGTCTGAGTACAATCCACTATTTGGGTCTGAAAGCGAAGAAGGAGAATGCCACCATGCTACCCCTAGAAGTGTGTCAGTAAAATTTCAAGATCATCACAGTGCTTCTAGAATTCCCCAACCTTCCACTCCAATCACAACCCATCCCTATAATGTTCCTCCACCTCCACCTCCACCTCCACCTCCCACGTTCACTATGGTTCACTCACCTAATATGCATGTTTTCAAAGGATCAGATGATCCCAAGAAGTTTTGGTTCGTTGCAGAAGCGATATGGAGATCGTAGAACATCACTGATGAGAATATGAAGAAAGTGAAACTAGTCACAACGATGCAGGACAGAGCATTATCCTAGTATATAAAATAATCCTCAAAGAACTAAAATTCTATGTTGGTACAGACTAAGGCTGTGCCGAATGCTGAACTTAAGCGGCTCAAGTTAAAATCCTAGTGTATGACAGAGAACAAAGAGATCAAGAAATTGGTCACTGAAACTGTGTGGGAAGTGGATTAAAGGTTTAAGACACTGCTAATTCAAGTTAGCTTCAATATTCATGATGAGTAGCACAAGGAATGGTTTATTGCTGCATTTTTACATCACCTCAGATTGCCATTATCAGAGCAAAAGGTCACAACCCAAGCTGAAGCGCTAGATATTGTGATAAAGCTAGAAGATTTTCCGGTAGCAGATACCAACATAGGGGTTCAACAGATCCAAACCCAGTTGGAAAGCTTACATATGTAACTCCAAGATTTAAAGAATGGAAAATAGGTTTGGCCTGACATGCGCGTAGAAGTGTGGTGTATAAAGTGAAAAGCGGAGGGCCACCATAAGGATTAGTGTCCAGTTTTAAATATTACTTGGGCACCAAGATGCCAAGTTTGTTGAGGCCTGGGCCAAGTACTGGACCCAATTCAGGACCAAATTTCTGGTGTAGCTTATGCAAAGCTGTAGGCCAACACTCCAAAAACTATTGTCATATTCTTCAGAAGTACATCCGGTCGCTGAAGAAATTGTTATATAATTTCTGTAGTCTGGTGGGACACGATGACAAGAATTGCCGAAGCTATGATCTAATAATGCAGAGTCCTGGAGCATATCGAGTGAAAGCTGAAGGTTGCAAAGATCCAGGTTCGCCAACAACGCATGGAGGTTTCCAAGTGTTATCTCAAAATCAGACCCTGATAGGCTGCTGATCAAGAAAACTCTGAGTGACAATTTCAAACCATACTTTTAGTTGAGGCTTAGCCTCCTCAACTTGAGAGGGCTCTCTCAATAGGTTTATGATTTTAAAATAAGGATTAGATCGCTAAATCTATGAGTAAAATGGGTAAAAATGGATAATTGGTTGTACTGCTAATAAAAAAACATCTATTGGGCTTATGGAGTCAAGTGTGTTTTCACAAAACATGAGTATCAACTTCATATGGAAGTCAGGGCATTTTAGGGTCTAGATGCATCAACAGAATAGTAGGACAGAAAATAAACATAGTTCACAAACATATGAAGGAAGTTAGAGCACCTTCAATAAATTATAAGTAACATACATTCATGCCACTAAAAGTAGTTGAAAGAGGAAATCCATGAGAATATCAAACATCAATATCCCTTTCTGAATCCTGAGTGATGAAACCAATATCTCTGTATTAATATAAAAACACAGTTTCTGCTACAACAAAAAAATATGCTTGTTAATGAAAATTGCCAACCCTATGAAATTTGAATACTTGTCTCTTATAGAGTCATCATTACATTCTTGGATTCTCTCCAAAAACTTGAGAAAAATTTGAATTTTCTAGCTTGAAACCTATCAACTGCTAAACAAACTTTTAGTTACATCTGATAGTTAAACTATCTGTTCTAGAGTCCTAATACAATTAGGAGTAAATCTCCTTATTATGAATAATTTTATTATTATAGGAATTAAATATTATGTTTGACATCTGCTCCTCCATGATGTCGAATTTGGATGTTTACCATTCACTTAAAGTCACCCTACTGCTGATGATAAAATTTCCCTAGAAATTAGGAAACATGTTTCCCTGTTTTTAGGCTTAGGATCCTTTTGGTTTCTTGAGATGTTCTGACCAATTATAACTGATGAATTCGAGGCTAACTGATGTTAGGAAAATTCTTGAAATATGTCCTAAGTTATCCCTTCATGCCATCTCTGCAAAATCTACTTTGAACTTTTAAAAATAGTGAAAATAGATTCTACGCTACGAAAGTAGCATAGTTTCGTAGCGATTTTCGTAGTGCAGTGTTTTCACTCCTTTATTCAACATATTTAAATATTTTCTTTCATTATAGCCTTTATATTTACTTGAAACACTTCCACAAGAAGTTTCAAAACAAAACTCACAAATATTCCTTCCAAATTTGTTATGAAAAATGATGAAAAGACTACTTCAACAAATTATTCCTGTTTCTTCCCTGAAAATTAGGTCTTGGGACAGAGCCTTTATCTTCTCATCCATGATGTATTTTGAGAAAATGAAGGAGGTTTTTGTAGTCCATGCTGTCTAGAATAAAAAACTCTTTTTTTTTTTTGAAATACTTCTCCTGCTGTCCAGAAACTATCCTTGAAAAACATGTGTAAAACAGGAAAACTCTATTTTCTGAAAATAGGGCTTCAAAGAAAGCATTATATCTCCCACTTCATAATTAATTTAACTAAAATGAGAGATATTTTGTATTTAGGGATTTTAGGAAGAAAAACCTCTTTCAGTTTTAAAAAATTAGTTTTCAGTTTCCCGGAAACCTCTTTTGAAATTTAATACTAAAGCTAGAAAACCAATTTTTTCTCTTCGTGGTGAAAGGTTGCTTTAGCAGTTTCGTAGCGTGCTAGGAAACTGCTGTGCAGGCTCATTTTTTGAAAATTTCTTGAAAATTAGTATCTTTGAGATGTTAACACTTCATAACAACTAATATTTAAAAAAAAATATAGTAACATGTCTTCTCCAGCTCATCATTAAGCCCTTGCATGTTTTTGAACATTATGATCATGGATAGATCACTTTCATGTGTCATGCCCACCAATAATTTCCATAAAACGTTTAATGCTTCCACTGACAACTGAAAATAGATGTCTTCGACCTTCATGATGTCTATAACCTTGTTGTAAAACCTGTTGATCATCTCTTATTTGCTCTACAAAACAAGGAACATGTTTCCTGTAATTTAGCTTTTTCCTTCATTGAGGATCTTTGAACCCTTTTGCTGACAATGTTGACCTTTTGAGATAAGAGACATGTGTTATCATTTCCATAGAACCATGCCTTTCCACCTATACAAAAACTAAGCATTTGAAAAAGTATAAAGAGAGATGGGATGGCTGCGCTACGAAATGAGCAGCTATTTTCGTAGCGCAGATTTGTATCTTTGTAAACATATCTCAACCATCCACTTTCCTTTTCCTTGAGACCTGGTATTTCATTTGTGAGCCTTTTTTAACCACCAGCAGCAACAAAATTCAAAAACCAAACTATCTACCTCTCAAAAATTTTACAAAAATGTTCAAAAATGCACCTACAACAGTTTTGTAGCGCGCTACGAAACTGCTGTGTATCTCCTTTTTACACAGTGTTTTCATAATATTCAGATTTTAAGAGTATCTACAGCCTTTTTATGATTTCCCCTTGATGTTAATATACCTTAACAATCCAAATAAGTCAACTTTGCAATATCTTCAAAAAGTGATGTCCTTCAAAAACAAAATTGTACTAAGGATTTGTCACTTACTGTTCTTGGTCTACCTCTGCTGTAGCTGACTCTCAGAATTTTTCAATTGAATTTCAATATCTTCAATTTTCCTTTTCAGTCTCTTGTTGGTAGCCCTTAATTTAAGATTTATCATCTTCATAAATATTGCTTCTTTGATTGCAGGGACACTGCCTCACTTGATTTCAAAGTAAAACTGCCTCTCTTGATGAATGAATGAGAAGCTTTGGTTTCCACTTACCATGAGCTTACCATTTGGGAAGGGTATGCATCATATGTTTCTTGCATGAGACAATAAAACCAAAACTAGCCCCTTTCAAATTTGAAAATGAAAAAATGATAAATGACCCCTAACAAATCTCATGATGATTGTGAATGGTTGCATGTGGGAGAAAGGATTCGTGGACTGACACCTACTAATGAAAATTTAATGAAATTTGATGGATTTGACAGTTGGACAATATTGGTTATGAATCCCTGATTTCGTAGTGCACACAGTGTATTTTCAGGGTTTTGGGCTATGAAAAGACCAACATTTTAGTAGTGCAAAAGAAGTTTTTTACATTGTCTGCGCTATGAAAGCATGGTTTCGTGGCTTATTTGAAAATTTTTGCAAATTGACTAAACAAATGATTTCTAAAACATGAAATGGGACATTTGAAATGTGAAACAAAGTTTTTGGACCTTATTTGATGATGGAGATGAAAATATAACCTTATGACTTAGACTCTAAAAACATAAATATGACTTAACCCCTATTCTAAGACCATGACATAGGAACCAAGACAAACTGTCCAAGTTTGAAATTTTTTTATAGTGATAACAGTGGCTCCACTTGGGATGGTGTGCCCCTATGGTACACTAAGAACCGGTAGCTCCAGTGTTGCTATCTATCCATTAAAAAAAAACTCTGAAATTCTGCCCAATCTGCTTCAAACTATACCTACTAAAAATGCTCAGTCAACCTTGAGCTTATTTGCACATTCCTACCTACCCTATCAACTGAAAACTTCATTCAGCTCAATCAATGTGAAATTTCCAATGTAGCCAATCATTTGTTTTATCTATCATTTGAGTTTTTTGACTATATCGGACTTCAAAGCAACCATGAAATTGTGATGACCACTGCTACTAAAATTGTAACTGATCTTTATGGTAAAAATAAAACTGACACAGTGGAGAGTAAAACTCTTTCATGTATCTAGCTATAGGGTCCTAGAATACATAATCAGCTTGATGATCCTCATAACATTATGTGATTTCTAAGAACTGATCTTTAGCCACACAAAATTTATTTGATAAGCTATCCAACTACCTTTCTGAATGATTCCCACAGAAAATGTAATTTTTCTCATTATTATGATCATTCTTTGAAGTAGGTTGCTACAAAGTATGACATAAGTAATCAAACTTTTTCTCTTCTTGAGGGTTATAAAAACTGTCTTCCAGTATTTCTTCTTGGTATTTGCAATGATTTTCATCCTCATGATGATCAAAGGATTGACCAACCTGCTGCAAATTTTCTTCAAACTCAGAGAATGTGTCATAATTTTCAAAAGTAAACTCTTGCTGGGTTTCATTTTCATCTAAGGGAGATATCATCCTTTCTTCTTGGTGTTCTTCTTGTTGATGAAAGGCATTGTCATGAAGGGCTTCTAAAATTTCCTCATCCATAAACTCATCATCTTCATAAAAATTCTCCAAATATTCAATAAAAATCTCAGAGTGCTTACAACAGTCTTTAACCATCAATAAAGAGGGATGACACTCTTTAAACATCTCATAGAATTCACCGTGAAAGTTAACAAGAGAATATAATGAACCATTTGCTAAACTTTTATACCAAGACCATGCTTTTCCTTCTAGAGTGGTCATAAACATCTTCATAAGATAGTTTTCAGGTATCTAAAGCTTAAAAATATGTACATGCATATGAAACCTAACCAAATGAAGAGAAATATTGTCTTTATTTTCATCTTTGAAAATTGGAAGATCATCTAACCAATCAACCTCTGGCATAGGGTTTGGAAAACTAGGGATATGAGACCAATTCATAGGAGCATACCTGCCATTTTTTCTTGCAGTGGAACTCATCTTGAAACTTCATCTAGAAACTAATCTTGTAGCAGTGGAGTCACCTTCTAATTTTATTATTTGATGTGTGGAGTCACCAAGGTAGTTCTGTAGCCTCGAACAGATTCTGAGTTCCTGCTACCTTCAAAAGTTCAGCTTCATAATTTTCAGGAGATGTATATCTTCAGAATCCTGGTAGACACACAAAAATGTTATCTCAAAATCAGACCCTGACAGGCTGCTGATCAAGAAAACTTTGTGTAACTATTTCAAACTAGACTTTTAGTTGAGGCTTAGCCTCCTCAACCTGAGAGGGCTCTCTCAATAGGTTTATGTTTTTCAAAACAGTGAAAACAAATCTGCGCTACAAAAGTAGCATAGTTTCGTAGCAATTTTCGTAGTGCAGTGTTTTCAATCCTTTCTTCAACATATTTCAATATTTTCTTTCATGATAGCCTTTATATTTACTTGAAACACTTCCACAAGAAGTTTCAAAACCAAACTCACAAATATTCCTTCAAAATTTGTTATGAAAAATGATGAAAAGACTGCTTCAGCAAATTATCCCTGTTTCTTCCCTGAAAATTAGGTCTTGGGACAGAGCCTTTATCTTCTCATCCATGATGTATTTTGAGAAAATGAAGGAGAATTTTGTATTCCATGCTTTCCAGAATAAAAACCTCTCTTTTTTTTTGAAAAACTTCTCTTGTTGTCCAGAACCTGTCCTTGAAAAACATGTGTAAAATAGGAAAACTCTGTTTTATGAAAATAAGGCTTGAAAGAAAGCCTTATATCTCCCACTTAATAATTAATTTAAATAAAATGAGAGAGGTTTTTTTATTTAGGGATCTTAGGAAGAAAAACCTCTTTCAGTTTTAAAAAATTTGTTTTCAGTTTCCTGGAAACCTCTTTTGACATTTACTACGAAAGCTAGAAAACCGAACTTTTCTCTTCATGGTGAAAGGCTGCTTCAACAGTTTCGTAGCACGCTAAAAAACTGATTTGCAGGCTCATTTGTTGAAAATTTCTTGAAAATTAATACCTTGGAGATGTTAACACTTCATAACAACTGATATTTAAAAAAAAATATACTAACATGCCTTCTCTAGCTCATCATTAAGCCCTTGCATCTTTTTGAACATTATGATCATGGATAGATCATTTTAATTTGTCATGTCCACCAATAATTTCCATAAAAAATTTAATGCTTCCACTAACAGCTGCAAATCCATGTCTTAAAACTTCATGATGTCTCTAACCTTGTTGTAAAACCTGCTGATCATGTCTTATTTGCTCTACAAAACAGGGAACATGTTTCCTGTAATTTAGCTTTTTCCTTCATTGAGGATCTTCGAACCCTTTTGATGACAATGTTGAAAATTTAAGACAAGAGACATGTGTATCATTTCCACAGAACCATGCCTTTCCACCTGTAAAAAAACTAAGCATTTGAAAAAGTATAAAGAGAGATGGTATGGCTGCGCTACGAAATGAGCACCTATTTTCGTAGCGCATATTTGTATCTTTGTAAACATCTCTCAACCATCCAATTTCCTTTTCCTTGAGACTTGGTATTTCATTTGTGAGCCCTTTTTAACCACCAAAGTAACAAAATCCAGAAACCAAACTGTTTACCTCTCAAAACTTTTACAAAAATGTTCAAAAATGCACCTACAGCAGTTTCGTAGCAAGCTACGAAACTGCTGTGTATCTCCTTTTACACAGTATTTTCATAATATTCAGATTTTAAGAGTATCTAAAACATTTTTATGATTTCCCCTTGATTTTAATAGACCTTAAAAATCCAAATAAGTCAACTTTGCAATATATTCAAAAAGTGATGTCCTTCAAATACAAAACTGTACTAAGGATTTGTCACTTATAGTTCTTGGTCTACCTCTATTGTAGTTGACCCTCAGAATTTTTCACTTGAATTTCAAGATCTTCAATCCGCCTTTTCAATATATTGTTGGTATCCCTCAATTTAACATTTATCATCTTCATAAATCTTTCCTCTTTGATTGTAGGGACACTGCCTCGCTTGATTCCATAGTGAAATTGCCTCGCTTGATGAATGAAAGAGAAGCTTTGGTTTCCACTTACCATGAGCTTACCATTTGGGAAGGGTATGCATCATATGTTTCTTGCATGAGACAATAAAACCAAAACTATCCCCTTTCAAATTTGAAAATGACAAAAAGATAAATGACCCCGAACGAATCTCATGATGATTGTGAATAGTTGCATGTGGGAGAAAGGATTCGTGGACTGACACCTACTCATGAAAATTTAACGAAATTTGATGGATTTGAAAATTGGACCAGATTGGTTATGAATCCCTGATTTCGTAGTGCACATAGTGTATTTTTCACGGTTTTGCGCTATGAAAAGACCAACATTTTCGTAGTGCAAAAGCATTTGTTTACATTGTTTGCGCTACGAAAACATGGTTTCGTGGCTTATTTGAAATTTTTTGCAAATTGATTGAACACATGATTTATGAAACATGAAATGGGACCTTTGAAATGTGAAACAAAGTTGTTGGACTTTATTTTATGATGGAGATGAAACTCTAACCTTATGACTTAGACTCTAAAAACATAAAAATGACTTAACCCCTATTCTAAGACCATGACTTAGGAACAAAGAAAAACTGTCCAAGTTTGAAATTTTTTTATAGAGATAATAGTGGCTCCACTTGGGATAGTGTGCCCCTATGGTACACTAAGAGCCGGTAGCTCCAGTGCTGCTATCTATCCCTTTAAAAAAAAACTCTGAAATTCTGCCCAATCTGCTTCAAACTGTACCTACTAAAAATGCTCAGTCAACCTTGAGGTTATTTGCACATTCCTACCTACCCTATAAACTGCAAAATTCATTCAGCTCAATCAATGTGAAATTTCCAATGTAGCCAATCATTTTTTTTATCTATCATTTGAGTTTTTTGACTGCATTGGAATTCAAAGAAACCATGAAATTGTGATGACCACTGCTACTAAAATTGTAACTGATCTTTATGGTAAAAATAAAACTGACATAGTGGAGAGTAAAAATATTTCATGTATCTAGCTATAGGGTCCCAGAATACATAATCAGCTTGATGATCCTGATAACATTCCTGTGATTTCTAAGAACTGATATTTAGCCACACAAAATTTATTTGATAAGCTATCCAACTGCCTTTCTGAATGATTCCCACAGACAATGTAATTTTCCTCATTATTATGATCATTCTTTGAAGTTACTACTGCAAAGTATGACGTAAGTAATCAACCTTTTTCTTTGCCTGAGGGTTATAAAAACTGTCTTCTATTATTTATTCTTGGTATTTGCAATGTTTTCATCCTCATGATGATCAAAGGATTGACCAACCTGCTGAAAATTTTCTTCAAACTCAGAGGATGTGTCATAATTTTCAAAAGTAAACTCTTGCTAGGTTTGATTTTCATCTAAGGGAGATATTATCCTTTCTTCTTGGTGTTCTTCTTGTTGATGAAAGGTATTGTCATGAAGGGCTTCTAAAATTTCCTCATCCATAAACTCACAATCTTCATAAAAATTCTCTAAATATTCAATAAAACTCTCAGAGTGTTTACAACAGTCTTTAACCATCAATAAAAAGGGATGACACTCTTTATACATCTCATATAACTCATCATGAAAGTTAACAAGAGAATATAATGAACCATTTTCTAAACCTTTATACCAAGACCATGCTTTTACTTCTAGAGTGGTCATAAAAATCTTCATAAGATAGTCTTCAGGTATCTAAACCTTAAAACTATGTACATGCAGATGAAACCTAACCAAATGAAGAGCAGCATTGTCTTTCTTTTCATCTTTTAATATTGGAAGATCATCTAACCAATCAACCTCTGGCATAGGGTTTGGAAAACCAGGGATATGAGACCAATTCATAGGAGCAAACCTGGCATTTTTTCTTGCAATGGAACTCATCTTGAAACTTCATCTAGCAACTGATATTCTAGTAGTGGAGTCACCTTCCAATTTGATTATTTGATGTGTGGAGTCGCCAAGGTAGTTCTGCAGTCTTGAACAAATTTTGAGCTCTTGCTACCTTCAAAAGTTCAGCTTCATAATTTTTAGGAGATGTATATCTTCAGATTCTCGGCAGACGCACCAAAATGTTATCTCAAAATTAGAGCCTAATAGGTTGTTGATCAAGAAGACTTTGAGTAACTATTTCAAACTAGACTTTTAGTTGAGGCTTAGCCTCCTCAACCTGAGAGGGCTCTCTCAATAGGTTTATGATTTTTAAATAAGGATTATATGGCTAACTCTATTATTAAAATGGATAAAAATGGATAATTGGTTGTACTGCTAATCTACAAACATCTATTGGGATTATGGAGTCAAGTGTGTTTTCACAAAACATGAGTATCAACTTCATATGGAAGTCAGGGCATTTCAGGGTCTAGATGCATCAACAAAACAATAGGACAGAAAATAAACACAGTTCATGAACACATGAAGGAAGTTAGAGCACCTTCATTGAATTATAAGTAAAATACATTCATGCCAATGCAAGCAATTGAAATAGGAAATCCATGAGAATATCAAACATCAATAGCCCTTTTTGAATCCTGAGTGATGAAACCAATATCTTTGTATTAATATAAAAACATAGTTTCTACTACAACAAAATAGTATGCTTGTTAATTAAAATTGCCAAACCTATGCAATTAAACTTCTTTTATCTTATAGAGTCATCATTACATTCTTGGATTCTCTCCAAACACTTGAGAAAAATTCGAATTTTCTAGCTTGACACCTATCAAATGCTAAGCAAACTTTTAATTACATCTGACAGCTAAACTGTCTGTTCTAGAGTCCTAATACAATTAGGAGTAAAAATCCTTATTATGAACAAAACAACCTTATCTAGGAATTAAATATTATGTTTGACAGTTGCTCCTCTAGGAGGTCGAATTTGGATGTTGACCATTCACTTAAAGTCACCCTATCGCTGATGATAAAACTGCCCTAGAAATTAGGAAACATGTTTCCCTGTTTTTAGGCTTAGGATCCTTTTGGTTTCTTGAGATGTTCTTGTTAGCCCCTTATGAATTCCTTGACAAGCAAGCAAGGGGCTAGATTCTCTTCTAAGCCTCCAAGGAATGCATTTCCCTTGAAAACACATCATGCTTGAAGTCTCGTTATGTTCCCTGTTTTTAACTGTTTCCCTCTGCTAATATGTTGTCCATGAGCCTTGCTGAATGATAAAAATTGTGCCCCAAAGGCCATTTACTGTCCCTTGTTCCTCTGCAGAATTCTCCCTTTTTACCCTTTTCTTCCCCTCTTCAAAATCCCCTTCTACCCCCTCTTTTTCCCACTAACTCCTAAATTTCCCCAAAATCCCTCTTGAATCCTACCTTTGCCCTTTGTTTGGCTAAATTTCCCATTTTATTCCCTATCGTTACCCTCTATAACCTTCAAAATTCATTAAAATGGGTTAAAAACCAACTTTACGACCTTATAATAGGGCTTAGCCCCTTTTCCCGTCAGCCCTAACCACTTCCCCACATACGCCCATCACCCAAAGGCCAAGTGCTTAAGCCTCAAGCGCTAATCACATCGAAAGATTGGGTCGGAGCATTAAAATCCTGTGTAACACTGAAAAGTTCTGATGCGATTGTTTTGTTAACAAGTCCCGCGACTTGATATCCACCGTTGAACCACCATATAGATCGGACGTCCCACGCAATATCGAAATATTTGCAATCGCAGCACTCAAGTTTTGTTCGCCAATCAGTTCGTTGCAAGTGTATGTGATGCGATCAATCGCAACTCCTTTCCGACCGATCGCAATCGCAACTCCCCGCCGATTGCTGTCCCCTCCGATCAATCACAAGTCCTGTCTTCCGATCCCCGATCACGTCGTCTCCCAATATCATCCCAGCCGTCGATCCCCTTGTCTAATCCAATGGCTATCACTTGCCCCCGCTCATCGCAATCGGAAGTTTGTTAGTGCCGCTCCTTGGTGTCCCCGCCGATTGCGATCCCCCGATCCACTTCTCCATCGTTGATCTTCCCTCCAGATTGAACGGTCCTGAGCTAATCACTTCCTCTGCCCATTCGCAATCGGAAGTTTCAATATGTGTCACCCTTGTCCCCTCTCTGATTGCGATTTCCCAACTCAATCACAACCGTTCATCCATATTTGAAATCAACGGCCCAGATCATCTCACTTCACTCTCGTCGCTCTTCCCCTTCTGTCCTCCGAACAATTTTCCACCATTGATCTCTGGTTGATCCGACGGATATCGCTCATCTCTGCCAATCACAATCGAAAGTTTGGTTGTGTCATCCTTTGTGTCTCCTCCGATTGCGATCTCCCGATCCGCATCTCCACCATTGATCCCCGGGTAAATCCAATGGTCATTGCTCCCCTTTCTTGATCGCAATCGGAAATTATAAAGTGTGTTCCCCCTATTTCTTCCCGATTGGGATGCTCCGCTATTGATCCTGACCATCCAGTGGATCTGAAGATCTAACGGTCGAGGATGAATTTCCCTCTGCCACGTCGGGTTCCACCGTGTACGATCCCTCCCTCACATTTCATCGCATTTCCTTCGCATTTCTTTGTATTTTGTTCGAAGTCCAAAGTTTAAGACTTTACACTAAAGTCTTATATTTCATAGTTGTTCTGCCCAATTTCATATATCATTCCACTGCTCGATCTCCGTCGTCGATCTTTGTCCCCTGACCATGATCTGATGGTCTGCACTACATTCTACCACCGAAAACCTATTGTTCATAATTTCCACCGTTTCATTGCATTTTTCATCACTATTTCATGTAAAATCCACCTTTTCGCCGCTGCCGCGCTACCATTTCATCCACCCTCCCATTGCATTGATTTTCCTCACACAGTGTGGGTTATTATAGGGTACAGAAGGTGAGAACGCCGCCATAATTACATAGTATGGATACAGCGGCAAGGTTTTCACTGACAAAGGTGCATAAGTTATTATATAGTAGGTTGTTCTACATCAGCGGAATGTTTCTCCCAGGAAAGGATGGGTCACCCATACTGTTTCTAATCCATGTCGTGTTCAAGAGAATATTTCTGCCTTGAAGTACAGTCCCAAGCTACCAGAGAATTTGTTTCACAAGTATGGCAGACCATTTGGTCATTTATTCACCATTTTGTTATGCACTAAAGGTAATATAGAGTTTTGCAGTCAAAGTACATCAGGAACAGGCCAGAGTAAATGAAAGCCGAAGACGATCATTCGTTCACCCAAAGAAAGCCAGAGATCAACGCATAGGAATTAAAACAAAATGGGTTTCAGGCCTTATTTCTGTTCTGAGTTTTAATTCTTCATTTAGCTCTTCACCTACCTCCTCTGCTCTTTTTCAACTATAAAACTCATGAGAAAATTATTGTAAAGGTTTTTGATGAGATATCAGAGAATCGAAAGCTTTCTCTTGAGACATGCTCACTGTGTAAAGCTAAAAGATAGGCTGAGGAGTATGTTTTCAAACTGAATTTCAAGCTATTGGCAAATGCTGTACCTGATTGGTGTTGCTATTAATATGACAAGCCCATTTCTTTGGATCCTGATCTAAAGTTGCGGTGATGTTTTTTCTGTCTCTGTATTTTATTTCATTCCATTTCAGTTCTTCTGGCTTGCATCAGAAATCTGGCATAGGATTTGCCCTTGTTAGGCACCCTATGTTTCTGCTCTCCTTGCCTTAATGTTTTCTGCTAAATGTGTTATTTGAGAATTAGTTTTAGTTAATTTAACCAGTGTATTGGATGTTATTTCCTGCTAGCTGATGTATGAGTTAACAGATCTGCTTCTTAGATGTTCTTGTTAAGGTTTAGTTTAATGAATTGGGAACACTGGGAGTTTAGAACTCTGTCTCTGTCTCACTAGGATCCTTTTCAGTTAGTTAAACCTTTCCAAGTTCCCTCAGTTTTTTCCTTGCCTTTCTTTGAGAGTTGCCTGAGAGTATGTCCAAGCAGGTTTAGAGTTAAATGACCTGTGACCTGATCTATAGACATAAATTGGTTTACCCTCATTCTTTCACTTTCTTTCTTGATTGTTTCACTCCACCTATCTTTTTAGGATCCAATACTTTAGATGACTAGCCCAACTGAAAGCCTGCGTATTGAACAACAAGTAAACCCTTTCCTGACTCCATTTTCCCAATGGTCTTGAAATACTATCTGAATTTATCTCTCTTTGCCTAAAAACTTCTTTTCCTTTCCTTGTATTATATTGAATCCTTCATTCTTGATTCCCAACAACCGAATCAAAACAAATCAAAGAAACAAACCTTGTGCCTATAACTAGCCTAACATCTTAACATTTGAACTTCAAAGACATATACCTTTAACAATCATTAGAGAGATCCCTCTCTAGACCTAGGAGGACTGAATCCTGCGATGCGACTGTGTGCTGATCATCGTCTTGCGGAATGAAAACAATCTCTCTAGCACAAAAGGTAACTAGCAACAAACGGCCTCCTTCATACTATAATCTCTCTCTAAGCGTATGCAATTTATAAAAACACTTTACGGGTGCAAGGCCTACCTTATATCCGACGCTTTGCTTGCTTACTTGATTTTGTTGAAGTCCTTCCCGTGCACTGAAAGAACGTCCTTCGTATATCTGCAATCACAAACAAGGAAAAAGATTAAGCAGCACCTGTATAGACATTATCATAAATCATGCTTATCATAATGATCAAGGAATTTATGAAATAAACCACAAATTGACAGGTTAATGAGAGAAATGAGTATATTTGTATTAACTTTTAAAGATAGAAAACCTTTATTTTAATGTATGATATTATTTTCTTGTAGATCTCCAGAATAAAGCAGAAATCTCCCTTTTTCTCACTCGACAAGCATTGCACTCTTTGAACCAAGACAACTAGAAAAGATCAGTCTTCAATATTTATTATAAAGAAAAAATCTTACAACCATGTACTGGCGCAGACTCATACCAGCACGCAGGCACCCACCTACAGAAGGCTACAACTTTCTCTCGTTTACCAGCCTCTCTTGGAAGGGAGCTACAACCCCCTAACCTCGTTTACCAGCCTCACCTAGAAGGGAGCTACTACCCCCTGCTCTCATTTACTAGCCTCACCTGGAAGGGAGCTACTACCCCCCTGCTCTCATTTACCAGCTACCACTGGAAGGGAGCTACAACCCCCTCACTGAAGGTTTCGACCCTCAGCACCATTGCGGACCACGTTTCATCAATTTTCATACTGGATCCAACAACTTCCATACAACACATCTTGTAGGCCACTTTTCATGAATTTTCGGAAATTTGAACCACTCCACATTTAATAATACCCACTCCACATTTAAGCTCAACATTCATCAAACTCAAACTTATAACCCCATCAATTCATTCATTGAATCATCAACATAATCAACAACATATTCATCATTCAAACAACCCCGGTTCTATATGAACACATGTGAAAGATAACGATGAAACAAAAAAACATGGACATTTCATTCCACTTACTTCGGCAAACCCTAGATTCCATACACACTTCCACTTCACCTAAACTTTGTGTATGTACGCGCCCATGCACACCAACCCACATATATACTTATATGCATTCTTTGAAAACCCAATCACCCCATACGCGCTTTTCCTTAAGAAGACCCGCGTATACACGCCTTTGTTCTGGAAATGAACAAGTATTCATCTTTGTGCAGCTCTTCAGATCAGATAAGAAATTCATATCTCATCCTCTTCTTCAGCAGAGATTCACCAGATCACAGATCTAAACATTCCATAAGCAGATCTAGAAAATACAAAGTCATTTCAGATCTAGAGATTCTTCTTCATCATTTTCTTCATCCATCATTGTATTCATAGGTGCATCATAGATTCGGATCTATCAATTAAGAATAGAGTTCATCCATGCAGATATTCCTTAGAGAGATTTATTCATTAACAACCCTTACTCATGCACGCCCTTGCACAATGATCTTCTTCTCCTTATATAGATTTATCCTTTGTCAATACCATGAGCCAAAACCACACCACTTCCGATGGTATTCCTGGATGGGATCAAATAGATAATCCAGCGCTCAATACTGTGGGCCAATACCATGGTAATGTCCCCTGGTTTTATAAATTTAGAGTGCAAATTGGCATACACGACTTGGCACGTACTTTTCCGTGTGCATACGCTACTTATCCTTAACAAACCCGCGTATGCTTTGTGACATGTCTTATTTATCATTTCTCTGGCACTTACTGGAATTCCTTTCTTCTGTTACTTCTGATCTGATCTGTAGATACATCATCCTTCCTTATTTAACATAAGATACATCATCCTTACAAATTTAACACATAGGATTTTGTTGCTTATCATGAACGCTCATCGAAATGGGTTTCATCGAAACAACTTCATCGAGTAGGTTTCCATCCAAATGTTGAAAATGCGACAAGATGATGGAGCTTAGTGAAATGAAGTCGCCTTCACTAAGTGGGCCCGCAGGCTATTTTTGGCGCAAAGTCTATTTTTAGACTATGTCTATTTTTAGACATATGGAGCATGGTCCAGGGGTTGTAGTATGTTATTCTTGGAGTATTGGTCATGTTGGTAAAAATAGATGGACCTCTATTTTTTGGACCTATAGGTCGAAGTCTATTTTTAGACTGCCTCTCCTTAAAATAGGGAAGTCAAATATTATTTACCCTTAATAATATTTGGACTCTAAACTTCAGTTTACTCTCTTGGAGCACTTCAGTTCGAGCCTAGGAAGTGGCTCATGCATCTGACAGAGGAATTACGCTATTCCTAAGGGTTTGGTGAGCTCATGCATGGTTGACTTCAGTTAGGACTTCAGTGGCAGAAGTTTGGTGGAGTTGATGAGACAGTTGGTGGAGTTGTGTTCGGTTTAACTTAGTTTAACTAGTTGTGATTAGTTTAACTAGCTAATCAACTAGTAATGAGTGGAGTGAATTAAATATTATTTAATTCACTAATTATTAACTCATTATTCAACTCAAGAACACATCAGTTCACTACAGTGCATGGACAGTTCAGTGAAGACTAGTGAAAGAGGTAGGTGAAAGGGTTGAGATAGCTATCGGTTGTGACATTAGTTGTGCATGAGATTTGCACCACACTTGGAGGAAATTTCCCATGAGGATTGCGCTGTCAAGCCAAGGAGATTCGAACCTTGGATCTCTCATTAGACCAGCCTTGATTGCGCAATAGAGGTAGGCAATTAGTGGATGAGTTTTGAACCTGTGACTTGTTCAAAACCAAGCTAGTTTGTGTGTAACTTCATGAGATAGTACTGAGTACTTGTGAGGAGTATTGTACTGAGTTTGTTACATGTTTTCTCCATTATAATATACACAATAGATGCGGGGTTTTCAGCTATAAGCTTTCCCCATACATACTGTGTTAATGTGTATGATGATTTGATGTGCTATCGCTTGTTTTATTTCCGCATGTGTGATGATCTGAGTGGAAGAGATTATGTGTTGCATATGAATTCGAATTGATATGTGATCAGGATAGTCTCGGTGGATAATTATTCATTATTCAGCAAATTTCTACACCAAAGACAACTCATCAAGTCAGTTTCCATCAAGAACAACTTCATCTAGTAGGTTGCCATATCGAGGACAACACATTGCATCATATTGCCAACAATCTTGCTTCATCAAGTAGGTTGCCATCAAGGACAACACATAAAATTAGTTTCCATCAATGAAAACTTCATCAAGTAGGTTTCCATCAAGGACAACACATGCCAACATGAAACACTTCTGTATTGCACTACACTTTCTATACAGCTTGTTGTGTTTTACCCCATACTCTTAGACAGAGTTTGGAAAGGGCCAGGTAGCCGCCAGATCTCACACTCTTTCAGAGGTGACATATCTAGTAAAAGCCCTCCCAGTTAATCTCTGGTTATATTTTTCTGTGTTCGGGAGATATCATTGAAAGGGGACATCTCATAAGCACTGTAGTGAACAGTGTACCCTCCAGAAAGCATGCTAAACCCTCCACTTGGCGACTCCATAGTTCCTAAACGATTTAAAGACTCCACTGGTGATCAGTAAGCCTGCTGATTATATTGGTTCACATAAGAATCCACTGGGAGACCAGCCTCCATAGCAACATCAACCACAGTAGAAGTAGCAAGTAGGGTTAAGCTGCTTAGCTAGAAAATAACATTCTGGCTTTCAGAACCATTCACACAAGAGCTTATCCCAACCCAAACCCACCTGAAATAGTTGATAACCCTGAGAGAATCCTCAAGAGATATCCTGCACCTGAAAGACCAACTATTTCCAGCCACATCCATAGAGCTAACTCTACACCAGAAAACGTTGCAGCTCTATCAGACCCACTTTTTGACCTAGGCATTCAAATTAGTTTGCCAAGAACTAGGTCATTCAGTGTCCTAGACCAGCCAGACCTTGAGCTTCCTGGTTCACCACCCCTAAGTGGTGGACACCTTGGGAATAGACAGACCCCTCCATCTACACCTCCTGATATACACTTCATTCAAAACTTGGGGCTCAGTCATCCTAGATCGGCTCATCAAACTTCTGATGGTCCTAGTTTCCCTGTCATCCACATACCAGCTGCCCAAGTCAGCCCTTTACCTCATCAAAACATCATTATGGCGGCCTGGTATGCACCCCTGGTGTTACCTTAGCCTCCAGTACCCTTACCCAATGATTATCAACCAAAGATCCCACACTTCACTGCAAAAGAGTCTACCACAGCCCAACACCATGTAGATAGGATGGAATATTCTTTTGACTATATGGAGATAGATGATGACACAGTCAAAATGAGAATTTTTTCCCAAAGCTTAGTAGGTGATGTGAAGAAATGGTTTAAAGGCCTACCTTTGGGTAGCATTAATGACCTCCCTACCTTATATCAGACTTTTATCAACAAATGGGAAGCTAGGAAAAATCCTCGCCAACTCCTAGCAGAATACATGAGCCTTAAAAGAAATGTAGGAGAGAGTGTCCATGATTACACAATGAGATTTAACAGCATTTACAATGCTCTCCCTCCACATATGAAACCTCCACAAGGTATGGCTCTAGCGAAATATCCCGAAGGCTTTGATGCTGACATGGCCTATCAGCTTAGGGATAAAGAATACAACACATTGGAGGACATGAAGAAAGGAGCAGTGAATATAGAGGAAAATATGATTGAGAAAAGAGCAAGACTGAGAGCTGAGAAGAGGGTAACATATAGAGATGACAATGTAGCTTCCTCATCTGACCAAAATTATGATAGATTGTCTAAAAATGTGGAAACGTTACAGCAAATGATGGAAAAAATGGTTGTCACAGTTAGCAATCAAAACAAAAATCAGAATCATAACCAGAACCAGAACTTTAGAAGAAACAATAACACTCCCAACAGACAAAGAGAATCAGATCAACAAGTTATTCCCCCATTCCAAGAGAACTTTCTTAATGAAGATGAGGGAATGATAGAGGAGTCTGAGGGAAACACAATAAACATGTTTAAAACATAATATTAAATCCATAACTGTTACATAGAAGAAGATCAACCCTCACCCTCATATTGGGATGAGGAAAGATTGGAATCTGAGGATTACAGACTTGGATTTGAAGATGCCATCATGCAGGTTAGACAATATGAACTCAGAAGTAAGAAGAGCCAAGACAATTCCAAAGCTAAAAAGTCTGAGGTCACCATTAAGAAAAGGCCTGAGAAGACTTCTAAAGTGATTGCTGAAAATAGCAAACTATCAGCTGAAAGTTTTGGGAAGAACAAAGAAAAGGACAACCAGAAAACTGATAAACAAAGTCAACCCACTAGCAGCACTGACACTACAGTTAGTGTTCCCGATAAAATAGTTTCTAACATGGTACATAGTGAGAATCAACACACTGATTCTGCCACCAAGGTATTTTTTAACAAAACAGAGTTGAACATCCCAAAGAGCCAGTCCACTTTCAACTTGGAAAGTGAGATTGCAAAGATCAAGATCTCTGTTCCAATCTCTGAGCTGGCCACTCAGGATGTATATAAAGGCCATATTTTGAAAGCTTTGAACCTAAGTGAAAGTAGTGACACTATCAACCTGAATGATGATCAGCCTGCCCTTCTTTTTGGACCAAATATAGAAGGGAAGTTTCAAGAAGGGGTAGTTCCCCCTTTCTATATCAGTCTCAATATTCATGACAAGATCCTTCATAATGCAATGCATGATTTTGGAGCATCTCACAACCTAATGCCTAAGGTAGTCATGGAAAGACTAGGCCTAGAGATAACCAGACCCTACAAAGATTTATACTCATTTGACTCTAGCAGAGTAAAATGCCTGGGCCTGATCAAAGATTTATGTGTGAGTTTGACCCAGATCCTAGCTAAATGTATGGTCATGGATGTTGTGGTGGCAGATGTACCACCCAAGTATGGCATGTTATTATCAAGATCATGGGGAGCCAAGCTGCAGGGTACAATGCAGATGGATGGCTCATATGCCACAATTCCCATCTTTGGCCAACCTAGAAGACTGTATAGGGAGGCACAGATGAAATTCCTAGTAAGTAGCCCCAAAAAACCAGAAAATTCACCTGTATACTCTGTACATACAGACCTCGACTCCTGCATCTTTTGTAATTATGAATCCTTGGAAGGGTTAGAGTCCCAAAACAGAGATACAGACGAAGAGGCAGAGGCTATGGATTTCAACATAATGGCTGCTATGGATTTAGAAGAAAACGACGATGAAATTTGTAGACAGTGCACTGAGAACTTAGCTCAGAATGGACAAGAAACAGAATGTAAACAACCATCCAGCCAACTCTCTGAACCCCATACATTTCACGAAGAACAAAACAACCCACAGCCTAGTACAGACCCTATGAAGCAACATAATGGCGAACCCAGCTGTAAGGAAGAAAAAAATGATAAACATGAGAATAATCCCTTATGGGAGATGAGTTTTGATGGGTCCTGTACTAGAAAAACCGCAGGAGCAGGAGTGTGGATACGGGACATTGAGAGTGACTACGCAGAGAGCCATGTTGTCAACCTTCACTTCAAATGCACAAATAATGTTGTAGAATACGAGGCTCTAATCTTGGGTCTAAACCTGTTGAAGAAGTTAGGAGCCCGTAGAATAGCCGTGAGGGGAGACTCTGAGCTGGTCATAAAATAAGTAAACGGTGAATACACAACCAAGCAACCTAGGCTGAGGGAGTATAGGAACGATGCTGAAGATATATTGAAAACATTTGTTGAATACAAATTAGTGTTGATCACTAGGAGTCAAAACATCATCGCAAATGGATTGGCTTGCCTGGCTAGTTCCCACCCTAAGACTCCAAATGACCAGCAGATCATCATACAGACCAAATTCGGACCTGCGGTGCCAGATAATGAGAAATATTGGCAGGTCTTTGAGGGGGATAAACAAATTGAATATTTCCTAATAGGTAGAAACGAGTTTGAGTTTTCTGACTCAGACTCTACGTCTAGTGACAGCTGCCTAAGTGAGGAACCCTCAAATGAGGAAGAAGCTCCACCCCAAGACGTAGAAATAAGCACTTTAAATGAAGAAACTGGAAATTCAACCACAAAACGTGAAAACGCAGACAGTGAAGAAGTAGAGGTGCTACAGGCCAAAGATAAAAACATACCTCGAGGTCTGGTGCCGTTAGAAGACCTTTTTGACTTCGATGATGTGGAAAAAAATCCCACCATTGAGCACGCGGACTCTGACGTGGAAGAATGCAATATAGGCACAACAGATAAGCCCAAAATGATTAAATTGGAAAAGTATTTACCCACAGAAATGAAAAAGAAATACATTGACCTGTTTAAGGAATTTATTGACGTCTTTGCTTGGAGTTACGAAGAATTAAAAGCTTATGACACAAGTATCATACAACAAAAAATACCTTTAAAAGAAAATTAGAAACCCTTCAGGCAGAAACTTCGTAGAATAAAACCAAAACAGTTGCCTGTAGTGGAAAAAGAGATTAAAAAGATGTATGAGGCAGGCATAATAGTTCCCGTAAGGTTCTCTGATTGGGTCTCAAATTTAGTGGCTGTGAGAAAGAAAATAGGTGAGATCAGGTTATGTATTGACTTCAAAAATCTTAATAGGGCCTCACTCAAAGACAACTACCCTTTGCCAAAAATGGAACACATTCTACAGTGGGTAGTAGGCTCAAAAAGGATTTCTTTGCTAGATGGGTTTTCAGGTTACAAACAAGTCTTAGTAATCCCAGAAGACCAACTCAAGACAACCTTTACCACTCCATGGGGCACCTTTATGTATGTAAAAATTCCCTTTGGACTGATGAACGCTAGTGCAACCTTCCAAAGAGCAATGGATATAGCTTTTTCAGATGATATAGGACACTTCATTGTTATTTACTTGGATGACATAATAGTCTATTCCAAGACTGAAGAAGAAAATCTAAAACATCTGAGGAAAGTGTTTGAAAAATGTAGGAGGTTTGGTCTGTCATTAAATCCCAAAAAGACTGTATTTGGGCTGCAATAGGGAAATCTTCTTGGCCACATTATATCAGAAAAGGGAATCAGGATATACCCACAGAGAGTTGAGGGAATACTACAAATCACACACCCGAGAAACATCAAAGAATTGCAGTCCTTCATTGGGAAAATCAACTTCCTTAGAAGTTTTATCCCCAACCTAGTTGAACACCTTAGGAATATGAATAACATGCTGAAGAAAGGTGAAGGAGTTAAATGGACTCTTGGAGCTAAAAAATATTTTGAAACAGTAAAATTTGCACTCACCCAAGCTCCTATTTTGATTAGCCCTGATTTCTCAAAGGATTTTCTGATATTTTCATTTGCCTTTGAGCATACAGTGGCTGCAATCTTACTGCAAAAAAATCTAGAGGGAATGGAACAGCCAATTGCCTTTTTCAGCAAAGCACTGAGAGATGCACCATTGAAATACAACATAATGGAAAAACATGCCTAGGCTCTTGTTAAAACTTTAAAAGACTTTAGGGTGTACATATTGCATTCCCACACCATTGCTTATGTGCCTAACATAATAGTCAAAGATATTCTGTCCCAAGACCCAGATGGGAAAAGGGGCAAATGGATTGCTGTGATCTTAGAATACGACCTTGAGATAAAACCCACTAGACTGATCAAAGATCAGGGCTTAGCTAAGTTAATGGCTGAATCAAATTTGCAAGCCCTTGACATTAACATGGTAGCTGCCTTGGATGAGCAAGAAGGATTGCCTGATTCCACTGTTGAGGAGAAGTTTCAGAACTCTCCTTGGTACTCCGATATCCTTTATGTGCTCACCAACCTAAATGCCCCACCTGAACTGTCAAAGACTAAGGCCAGATTCATAAAAATAAAAGCCAGAAACTACTGCATTTTGAATGAAAACCTGTATTGGAAAAATACAAATGGCCTGTTGCTTAAATGTTTGCCTGAAGCAGAGGAAAAAAGGATCAAACAAGAATTCCATGCTGGGGAGTGTGGAGGCCACCTGAACTGGAAGGCCACTGCAAAAAAAATACTCAGGGCTGGTTATTATTGGCCCAAACTATTCAATGACATCCACAATATGGTAATTGCCTGTCACCAATGCCAGATTTTCGAAGGCAAGAGAAAATTCCTCCTCCTCCCCTTACAACCCATCACTGTTGAAGGTCCTTTTATGCAATGGGGCCTAGATTTTATTGGGGAAATCCACCCTACTTCTTCTGCACAACACAAATGGATCTTAACAGCCACAGACTACCTCACTAAGTGGATAGAGGCCATAACTACTAGGAATGCCACAAATTCAATCATCATTAGGTTCCTAGAGGGTCATATCCTCTCTCGGTTTGGTTTCCCAAGGAAAATAATCACCGATAATGCTGCTACTTTTGGATCCAAAAAAATGGTTGATTTTTGTCACATGTATCAAATAGCACTTGGTCATTCAACTGGCTATTACCCTCAAGGTAATGGATTGGATGAATCATCAAACAAGAGCCTAGTGGCCATCATCAAAAAGCTGTTAGAAGAGAACCAAAAGTCATGGCATAACAAGTTGGTGCATGCCTTGTGGGCTGAAAGACTTACGACAAAGAAATCCATTGGCATGTCACCATTTTAGCTTGTCTATGGTACAAAAATAGTATTTCCTACCAGCCTTGGGATATCGGTAATTAAGCTGGTCCAGGAAATTCAAATAGAAGAAGACAGTATGGTGAGAAGGATGAATCAGACAATTCATCTCCAGCAAACTAGGGAAGAGGTTTATAGCAGAGTTGTAAAAGTTCAGGAAAACATAAAGAGGTTGTTTGACAAGAGAACAAAGCTGTTTATTTCAAAATTGGGGATAAAGTTCTGAAGTGGGACTCAAGGAGAGAGGATAAAGGAAAGCACGACAAGTTTGACAGTTTGTGGCAAGGTCCATACATCATCCAAACCACTGTGGGTCCAAATGCCTTTTTCCTACAGGAATTAGATGGTACTGAGCTGTTTGGGGGTCCTGTGAATGGCAGGATGCTCAAACACTACTTCTGCTGATTTTCAATTTCCAGTTTTCCTTTCCATTGTACATACAATTGCAGTTTTTGTTTTCAAGAAAAAAGAGAAAATGTCCCAAAAAACAGAGAGAAAAAGGAGGTTCAGACATGCTCAAAACATGAACCTCTGAGGTATAAAATATTGGCTCTAATACGCTCAAAAACTGAGCCAAAGAAAGCAAAGTAGCTGGTCCTAACATGCTCAAAATCTGGACCAGCAAAGAAGAAAGAAAAATCAGCTCTAACATGCCTAAAATTCGAGCTGAGATGAAGGAAAGAAGTGAATCAAACATGCCCAAAACTTGAGTCACAAGAAAGAAATAAGGATGCTTCCAGCTTCAGATTTCAAGCCTTCAAAGTTTGTTTAAGTTTCCTGCAAGTTTCTGTCCATGTGAAACGGTTTTTATGCCTTGGATCCACAACGAAATAGACTGTCTAATCCTAGTTTGATTGTTTTTAAATTTCTGTTGTAGAATGTAGAGAAGAAATCTGTTGGACAGTTCAATCCCAGTAGATATTAGATTAGGTAGAGAAACAAATGAGACCAATAGTCTAATCTGGTGTCATGGAGTAATAAGGGTATATTTAGAATAGTTTTATGTGTTGTTGTAAATAAATGATGTAAAGGGTCTGCTAGTTCAAATGCACCCTAGGAGAAAAATGCTAGGATTGTAGAATGGGTAGGTAGATTATTTGGGAATTTTTCTGTTGATCTATCATATTTGTGGCAGCTGAAATCAAAGAAGAAAGGTGGCTTAAGCAGCAGGCATCTGGCCTACACCAAAGATCATTTTCTGAATTCTTGACTCCTTCAAGAAGAAGTCATCCCCATGTGGAGCCACTGTTAGTCCCTTATGAATTCCTTGACAAGCAAGCAAGAGGCTAGATTGTCTTCTGAGCCTCCAAGGAATGCATTTCCCTTGAAAACACATCATCCTTGAAGTATTGTTATGTTCCCTATTTTTGAATATTTCCCACTGCTAATATGTTGTCCATTAGCCTTGCTGAATGATAAAAATTGTGCCCCAAAGGCCATTTACTGTCCCTTGTTCCTCTGCAAAATTCTCCTTTTTTCCCCTTTTCTTCCCCTCTTCAAAATCCCCTTCTACCCCCTCTTTTTCCCACTAACTCTTAAATTTCCCCAAAATCCCCCTTGAATCCTACCTTTTCCCTTTGTTTGGCTAAATTTTCCATTTTCTTCCCTATCGTTACCCTCTCTAACCTTCAAAATTCATTAAAATGGGTTAAAAACCCACTTTCTGACCTTATAATAGGGCTTAGCCCCTTTTCCCATCAGCCCTAACCACTTCCCCACATACGCCCATCACCCAAAGGCCAAGCGTTTAAGCCTCAAGCGCTAATCGCATCGGAAGATCAGGTCGGAGCGTTAAAATCCTGTGTAACACTGAAAAGTTCTGATGCGATTGTTTTGTTAACAAGTCCTGTGACTTGATATCCACCATTGATCCACCATATATATTGGATGGCCCGCGCAATAAAAAATATTTGCAATCACAGCACTCAAGTTTTGTTCCTCGATCGGTTCGTCGCAAGTGTATGTGATGCGATCAATTGCAACCCCTTTCCGACCAATTGCAATCGCAACTCCCCGCCGATCGTTGTCCCCTCCGATCAATCGCAAGTCCTGTCTTTCGATCCCTTATCACGCTGTCTCCCGATATCATCCCAGCCGTTGATCCCCTTGTCTAATCCAATGGCTATTGCTTGCCCCCGCTCATCGCAATCGGGAGTTTGTTAGTGCTGCTCCTTGGTGTCCACGCCGATTGCGATCCCCCGATCCACTTCTCCACCGTTGATATTCCCTCCAGATCAAACGGTCTTGAGCTAATCGCTTCCTCCGCCCAATCGCAATCGAAAGTTTCAATATGTGTCACCCCTATCCCCCCTCCGATTGCGATTACCCGACTCAATCACAACCGTTCATCCATATTTGAAATCAACGACCCAGATCATCTAGCTTCGCTCCCGTCGCTCTTCCCCTTCTGTCCTCCGAACAATTCTCCACTGTTGATCTCTGTGTCGATCCAACGGATATCGCTCATCTCTGCCAATAACAATCGGAAGTTTGGTTGTGTCATCCTTTGTGTCTCCTCCAATTGCAATCTCCCGATATGCATCTCCACCATTGATCCCCGGGTAAATCCAACGGTCATCGCTCCCCTTTCTTGATCGCAATTGAAAATTATAAAGTGTGTTCCCTCTGTTTCTTCCTGATTGCGATGCTCCACTATTGATCCTAACCATCTAGTGGATTTGAAGATCTAACGGTCGAGGATGAATTGCCCTCTGCCATGTCGGGTCCCATCGTGTACCATCCCTCCCTCGCATTTCATCGCATTTCCTTCGCATTTCTTTGTATTTTTTTCGAAGTCCAAAGTTTAAGACTTTACACTAAAGTCTTATATTTCATAGTTCTTCTGCCCAATTTCATATATCATTCCGCTGCTCGATCTCTGCCATCAATCTTTGTCCCCTGACCATGATCTGACGGTCTGCACTGCATTCTACCACCGAAAACCTATTGTTCATAATTTCCACCGTTTCATTGCATTTTTCATCACTATTTCATGTAAAAGACACCTTTCCACCGCCTCCGTGCTACCATTTCATCCACCCTCCCATTGCATTTATTTTCCTCACACAGTGTGGGTTATTACAGGGTACAGAAGGCGAGAACGCCACCATAATTACACTGTATGGATACAGCGGCAAGGTTTTCACTAACAGAGGTGCAGAAGTTATTATATAGCAGGTTTTTCTACATCAGCACAATGTTTCTCCCAGGAAAGGATGGGTCACCCATACTGTTTCTAATCCATGCTGTGTTCAAGAGAAGATTTCCGCCTTGAAGTACCGTCCCAAGCTACCAGAGCATTTGTTTCACAAGTATGGCAGAACATTCGGTCATTTATTCACCATTTTGTTATGCACTAAAGGTACTATAGAGTTCTGTAGTCAAAGTACATCAGGAACAGGCCAGAGTAAATGAAAGCCGAAGACGATCATTCGTTCACCTAAAGAAAGCCAGAGGTCAACGCACAGGAATTAAAACAAAATGGGTTTTAGGCCTTATTTCTGTTCTGATTTTTAATTATTCATTTAGTTCTTCACCTACCTCCTCTACTCTCTTTCAACTATAAAAATCATGAGAAAATTATTATAAAGGTTTTTGATGAGATATCAGAGAATCGCAAGCTTTCTCTTGAGACATGCTCACTGTGTAAAGCTATAAGATAGGCTGAGGAGTATGTTTTCAAACTGAATTTCAAGCTATTGGCAAATGTTGTACCTAATGGGTGTTGCTATTAATATGAAAATCCCATTTCTTTGGATCTCGATCTAAAGCTGCGGTGATGTTTTTTCTATCTCTGTATTTTATTTCATTCCATTTCAGTTCTTCTGGCTTGCATCAGAAATATGGCATAGTATTTGCCCTTGTTAGGCACCCTATGTTTCTGCTCTCCTTGCCTTAATGTTTTCTGCTAAATGTGTTATCTAAGAATTAGTTTTAGTTAATTTAACTAGTGTAGTGGATGTTATTTTCTGCTAGCTGATGTATGAGTTAACAAATCTACTTCTTAGATGTTCTTGTTAAGGTTTAGTTGAATGAATTGGGAACACTGGGAGTTTAGAACTCTGTCTCTGTCTCACTAGGATCCTTTTCAGTTAGTTAAACCTTTCCAAGTTCCCTCAGTTTGTTCCTTGCATTTCTTTGAGAGTTGCCTGAGAGTATTTCCAAGCAGGTCTGGAGTTAAATTACCTCTGACCTGATCTATAGACAGAAATTGGTTTACCCTCATTCTTTCACTTTCTTTCCTGATTGTTTCACTCCACCTATATTTTTAGGATCCAATGCTTTAGATGACTAGCCCAACTGAAAGCCTGCGTATTGAATAGAAAGTAAACCCTTTCCTGACTCCATTTTCCCAATGGTCTTGAAATACTATCTGAATTTATCTCTCTTTGCCTAAAAACTTCTTTGACTTGCCTTGTCTTATATTGAATCCTTCATTCTTGATTCCCAACAACCGAATAAAAACATATCAAACAAACAAACCCTATGCCTATAACTAGCCTAACATCTTAACATTTGAACTTCAAAGACATATACCTTTAAAAATCAGCAGAGAGATCCCTCTCTGGACCCAGGAGGGCTAGATCCTAGGGTCTAAAAGTGGTTTGATGTTGTCTCATCTTTTGGTATTGCCAACCTTGCCAAAACATGGGAACCCCAATAGTTCATACCACTTATAACTGATGAATTCAAGGCTAATTGATGTTAGGAACATGATTGAAATATTTCCCAAGCTATCCCTTCATGCCATCTATGAAAAATCTTCTTTGAACTTTTCAAAACAGTGAAAATAGATCTGCGCTACGAAAGTAGCACAATTTCGTAGCACTTTCGTAGTGTAGTGTTTTCACTCCTTTCTTCAACATATTTCAATATTTTATTTCATGATAGCCTTTATAGTTACTTGAAACACTTCCACAAGAAGTTTCAAAGCCAAACTCACAAATATTCCTTCAAAATTTGTTATGAAAACTGATGAAAAGACTGCTTCAGCAAATTATTCCTGTTTCTTCCCTGAAAATTAGTTCTTGGGATAGAGCCTTTATCTTCTCATCCATGATGTATTTTGAGAAAATGAAGGAGGTTTTTGTAGTATGTGCTGTATAGAATAAAAACATTTTTTTTTTTTGAAATACTTCTCTTGCTGTCCAAAAAATGTCCTTGAAAAACATGTGTAAAACAGGAAAACTCTGTTTTCTGAAAATAGGGCTTCAAAGAAAGTCTTATATCTCCCACTTCATAATGAATTTAACTAAAATGAGAGAGGTTTTTTTAGGTAGGGATGTTAGGAAGAAAAAAATCTTTCAGATTTCAAAAATTCATTTTTCAGTTTCCCGAAAAACTCTTTTTAAATTGACTACTAAAGCTAGAAAACCGATTTTTTCTCTTCATGGTGAAAGGCTGCTTCAGCAGTTTCGTAGCGCGCTACAAAACTACTGTGCAGGCTCATTTTTTGAAAATTTCTTGAAAATTAGTACCTTGGAGATGTTAACACTTCATAACAACTGATATTTAAAAAAAAAATATAGTAACATGTCTTCTCCAACTCATCATTAAGCCTTTGCATCTTTTTGAACATTATGATCATGGATAGATCATTTTCATGTGTCATGTCCACCAATAATTTCCATAAAACCTTTAATGCTTCCACTGAAAGCTTCAAATCCATGTATTCGACCTTCATGATGTCTCTAACCTTGCTGTAAAACCTGCTGACCATGTCTTATTTTCTCTACAAAATAGGGAACATGTTTCCTGTAATTTAACTTTTTCCTTCATTGAGGATCTTCGAACCCTTTTGCTGAAAATGTTAACCTTTTGAGATAAGAGACATGTGTTATCATTTCCACAGAACCATTCCTTTCCACCTGTACAAAAACTAAGCATTTGAAAAAGTATAAAGAGAGATGGTATGGTTGTGCTACAAAATGAACACCTGTTTTCGTAGCGCAGATTTGTATCTTTGTAAACATCTCTCAACCATCCACTTTCATTTTCCTTTAGACCTAATATTTCATTTGTGAGCCCTTTTTAACCACCAGCAACAACAAAATCTGGAAACCAAACTATTTACCTCTCAAAAATTTTACAAAATGTTCAAAAATGCACCTACAGCAGTTTCGTAGCACACTACGAAACTGCTGTGTATCTCCTTTTTACACAGTCTTTTCATAATATTCATATTTTAAGAGTATATACAGCCTTTTTATGATTTCCACTTGATGTTAATAGACCTTAACAAACCAAATAAGTCAACTTTGTAATATCTTCAAAAAGTGATGTCCTTCAAAAACAAAACTGTACTAAGGATTTGTCACTTACTGTTCTTGGTCTACCTCTGATGTAGCTGACCCTCAGACTTTTTCAATTGAATTTCAAGATCTTCAATATGCCTTTTCAGTATCCTGTTGGTAGCCCTCAATTTAACATTTATCATCTTCATAAATATTGCCTCTTTGATTGCAGGGACACTGCCTCACTTGATTTCAGAGTAAAATTTCCTTGCTTGATGAATGAAAGAGAAGATTTGGTTTCCACTTACCATGAGCTTACCATTTGGGAAGGGTATGCATCATATGTTTCTTGCATGAGACAATAAAACAAAAACTAGCCCCTTTCAAATTTGAAAATTAAAAAATGATAAATGACCCCTAATGAATCTCATGATGATTTTGAATGGTTGCATGTGGGAGAAAGGATTCGTGGACTGACACCTACTCATGAAAATTTAACGAAATTTGATGGATTTGACAGTTGGACAAGATTGGTTACGAATCCCCAATTTCGTAGTGCGCGTAGTGTAATTTTAGGGTTTTGCGTTATGAAAAGACCAACATTTTCGTAGCACAAAAGCAGTTTTTTACATTGTCTACACTACAAAAATGTGGTTTCGTGGCTTATTTGAAAATTTTTGCAAATTGACTAAACACATGATTTCCAAAACATGAAATGGGACCTTTGAAATGTGAAACAAAGTTGTTTGACCTTATTTTATGATGGAGATGAAACTCTAACCTTATGACTTAGACTCTAAAAGCATGAAAATGACTTAAACCCTATTCTAAGATCATGACTTAGGAACAAATACAAACTGTCCAAGTTTGAAATTTTTTTATAGTGATAACACCAAGGTCGAGGGCGTGCCGAGGAGGAGGTGCACAATGAGGTTACATACATATCATATGCTATAATTGTGGTCATCATGGACATTTTGCCAGGGATTTTCAAAATCCCACTGCTGTACCTTGTAGGTATTTTCATGCATTTGATCATGAAATAGAGGCTTTTCCTACATTATTGGCTAAAATGCAGGAAAATCACAATCAACAGCCTACCCAGAACATATAATTGATGAGATTTGAACCGTGCAAAGAGGATCTTAGTATCAATATAGTGACACGAAGTGGTATAAATACAAGATAATATAGAGCGAAAGGAAAAAATCATATGGAGGATACATGGGTCTGGAATGCTGGAGACAAGAATAATGGGTTCAATGTACAACGCAAAAGAGAAACATTCATGGATGCGAAGAAGAATTTTATGAACCTTGGAGCTTCAAAATCAACAACGTAGATATAACAGATTCCGTTGAAGAATAAGCCCAAGGAGATTAGTGAATCCTAGGAATTTGATCCCTCAATTATGACATATTTCTTGTAGACATGTATGAATTTGCTCAGGGATCAAAAAGATGTGGAGGGATTGTAGGAGCTGATTGAAAAATGTGTTGGTAAAGAATACCAACAACCAAAACAATACACATTCACATAAGGTGTACAAAAATAAGAAAATAGATGGTAGAGAAATGCAGCTAACTGCGCAAATAAGAGATTATGAGATGGATCAGGTCATCCTTGATCTTGGATCAAATGCCAATGTTTTACCAAAAAAGACATGGGAACGGATGGGGAGACCTAAGCTGCAATGGTCTCTGATTCAACTAAGGATGGAAAATAAACTGAAAATCATTCCTATGGGTTGACTTCATGGCATCAATGTGGATATTGATGGAGCAAGTGTGTTTTCTAACTTTGAAGCTATTGATATTTTCGATGATAACAATCCGTATCCTGCATTTCTTGGGTTTGACTGGGATTATGACATGGATGCTATACTCAATTTGAAAAATAGACAGACGGTGTTTGAAAATAATGGTACTAGGGTCATTGCACCTTTGGAACCCTCTGAAGGTGCACGTTATACAGAACCTGTCCATCATGAATATGGTGATGCTGATATTGATCAGATTTATAAGCTCACTGCGCAGGATGAAGATTAGATTAATCCTACCACTGATGACGGAATAAGTTGGAAGCACAATAGTTCATGTGTTTCTGAATCTGATAAGGAATTGGAACATTGGTAGAACCTCTTGCATGAAGTATCTAATAAGTGGTGTGGCAAAGTTACCAAAGCGCTTCACTACGTCACATCAAAGGTACGTCACTTACCGTTTTATAATGGAACTAGGAATGTTGTCTTGCCATTTTAAGGTTGACTTTCAATGTCTGATAAGGTACCTGAAGAACAATGATATGAGCTTTGGACTTCACCTTGAGGTCCATTCCATATTGATTGCGGGGCACGCACATAGAAAGCTCAGGAGGATGGTGTTAGTGTCAATATGTCATTGATAAAAAATAACTCTTTCAGTTGTTTTCCTAAAAGGTCATAGGTCAATTTTTTTTTACTTTTTCAAACAAGTTTTTAGAAAACAATTTTGGTCACTGAAGAGGTCTAGGTCAAGTGCACTACTCCATATCATTCATCACCACCATCATTTTGAAGGTGATATCCATCATAATATTTTAAGGTTTAGGGTTATGTCACTCCACCTCATATAGGTCACTATCTAGGGGTCATCTCTGCCTTTGAACTTAACGTTCAATTTGTCATCTAAAACAAGGCTTTAACCCTTCATCTCACTCATAAAACTCTAAAGAGGGAGATATCATGCTTAGGGAATAACATAAAGACAATTTGTCTTCTTTCAAATGGTTCAAGTGTCAAAAATTTCAAAAAGGTCAAATTTTTATTAGTGTCTCATTAAAAGAAAAACAGGTAATTTAAAATGTCAAAAGGTAAAAAGCTCATTTAAATCTTATAAAAAGGAAAAATCAAAGTCATTTTCATTCATTGTTATCCCTTGATGTGTGGAAGGGCACCTCTTTGCCTCACTTGCACTCCAAAGGTGGTCAAACTCCAAATTCAAAGCATAAAATCACTTTTAAAACTCATTTTCCACCCTTCTAACAGCTTGTGTTATGCTTTTCCCTCTCTTGTTACGCTTATTGGAGCTTTTGTTGCACTTCTCAGTAAGAGTGTTATGCTTTTGACGAGTGCTATGCAACCCTTGTTACCCTTTTGCTGTGATGTGCAATCACTGCACAACCCATTGTTACACTTTTTCCACCAGTGCTATGCTTCTGTAGATACTTTTTATGCTTATGGAGGAGCAGATTTGGGTGTTGGGCTTGGAAAACTTCCAAAAAAGATTGAAACTTGTATCCATTACCTTGTGAAGCCTTCATAAAAGGTAATTCATCACTCTTATGCTCTCTTGTGGACAATTTTTAAGTGTTTAACACATTTTCATGCTCATTTTGTTTTTCTTCATATTACCACTTATCCATGGTATAAAAAATTTTCATGTGACAAAATTTTCATCCAAGTAAGCGAGGATAAGTTGGTCTAGGTCATGGAAGATAGTTCATGGCCCACTGGAAAGTGGCTCCAGGTTTTTTTAAGATCGAATGACATAAATTGGTATGCGAAAGTGCCCCATGGGGTGGTGAATGCTGTCCTGTATCGATCGGTATGCCAAATTTGAATTTGGTTATACCCTGAGAAACCGTCCATGAAGGATAGTTCCTCATGTCTGGCGCAAGCGTCGATGACTTGGTCGATCAACAGGGTAGGGTAGTGGTATTTTGGACAAGCTTTGTTCAAATCTCATAAGTCAGTACAGACGCGAATGGTGCCCTATTTTTTCATGACGAGAACAAGGTTGGAAACCCATGATGTTTAAGCTATGGGGTAGACAAAGTCGACTTTGTGAAGCTTGTCTATTTATTGCTTAATTTCTTCTGCCTTAGATGGGTGTAATTGACGTTGTTTCTGGTGTGCTGGTGGTATGTCAGGCCAGGTGTTAATATGGTGCTCTACAATAGTGGGACTAAGCCTTGGAATTTCTAAATAATCCCATGCAAAGATGTCTCTATACTCTTGCAACAATATCGTATAAGAGATTACTCGTGTGGGGATCATGCTACCCCCAGTGAGATTTCTTCAATTTTTTCTGGGTTTCTAGATATATTTACCTTTATGTTTGGTGAAATATTGGACATGTTCCCTTCCTCGAACGTGTCAGGTACCAGGATGGGATTTTTGAACCAGCTGAATTTCCCACATGGAAGGAAGTATTTTTATTCGATAGCATATATCTCTTGGTTTTTTGGGTTTTTCGGGCCAAATTTATTTTTGGGAAGAAAAAAAGTGCAGTGATGCATTGCATCCCACGAACAATTTGGTTCCATCATGGCCTCCAAAATATCATCATCTAAATGGAACAAGGTATATAAGGGGGAATGAGTTGGTGTGAGGCCTTCAGGAGGTGGTTCGGTCCTAACAGAGCTGGTCGACAGACATGAATAGGTTTCCATAGTCGATGCTGTGGAACTAGACGAGGTCGACAGGGTGCAGACGAATTGAGTTTTCACCATCGATGGTACATCTAATTTTGTAGTTGTAGTGGTCTCGACACCAATTACAGATGAGCAGAAAACACGAGTCATGGTTCCTATGCAAGACGAGATGAATTTACTGTGGTGTTTCTTGTCATCGACGTTGGATGGTTGAGGAATTTCCATTTTGGTGGCTTGCATGAGAGCAAGCTTAGGTTCCTCATGTGGCATACTAAGGGTACTTTCACTTTCCTAGATTTAGAAGTTGTGCTGAGTGTAGAAGAACCTAAATGTTTCCATTAAGGGGAACGAATATGTTTCGTGATTATGGTCGGTGAAAATGGTGCGCGGTATCATGGTGCTTATCAAGAATATGGTATGAGAACGAATGATACTCTTTGTCCTGAAGTGGACGCTCAGAAAATATTAGGCGTTGTGTTATAATTCCTCTTTTTCCATCTCCAAGTTTTTGGTTTTGGATGGTCTAGCTCCTTCGAGGAGTTTAGAATTAATGCTTCTCTTGCCACTCGTAGCCTTGGGAGGTGCTCACAATTCATTATATGGTGAAATTGTGAGAAAACCTTGCAATAGCAGTGTGTGATCTTCTATTTATTAGAGAGATTGATTTGCAAGATGGGGGTGACCATGTGAAGGCTGTTCGTAAGGTTTTTCAGTTCCTTACATTGATTGACTCGATGGTTGATTTTATCACATAGCCCCCATGCCGTCCTTGGCTAGTCCTGGGCCTTGTTAGGACGGTGCATTGATTTAGCTCTCCTAATGTTTTGGTATTGATGGGGGGTAGGTTTCCTTGCGTTAGGTTGTCTTGGCTCTAGACCAAATTTACCTTGGTGTTGTGCCTTTAATGCACGTATGATGTATATTAGAGGGTGCACCTGGGATATGTAAGTACAATGTCGAGTCTGATGGTTGCCTTGACAGACTAGAAAAGACTGTCTTTCTTTGGTACTCCCTTCCCTGTGGGTTGCTGAAGTGATTGGATGCCACTTGCGGAGCGATTCTAGGTCCAAGAATTGGGAGACGAAATGGTTATGTGCGTTGTATAATGCACACGTTGGTCTTATCCATGGAGGGCGGTTGGGGGTGACGATGTGCCCCTTTACTGGTCACTTTTCTGATGAAATGAAGAGAATGAATGTGCTTGTCACATATTCTCACACTGTTGAGATTTCCATGGATTCTGTATCTGATCCATCTGCTGGGAGAGGCGTACTATGGCCATGCAAACTATTTAATGCCAAACGAAATCGGTGGATATAATGGCAATGATGAATCGGGTGGTTGCTAGAACACACCTGACACAAATACTGGATTGCTCGTAGGCCATCGTAGTATATAGGGTCAACAACTCTAGGGATACATAGTCAGCAATGAAATGATCACATTCATCATAGAGTGCACAGAGTTGGATAGGAGGTGGAGGGAGATACTGAGGTGGAGGTGGTTGTTCAGGTGACTGCCATGCCTCTTGTAGGTACAGTATGATTTGAGGTTCTCCCTCATCCATATACATGGAGGGATTTGAGGGATCCTCTTGGTATGATTTATCTAGGGTGTGCAAGGCATCTCTATATTGTGGCATCTCTTGGCATTGATGAGTGTAATGCCCATAATGTTCGCATATGGCACACACATGGTTGGTGCGTAATGATTTCCCTTGATGTTTCATGGCGTGTTCCTTTTTAAGGGAACTTGGGGCCGCAACATTTCTTTCGATGCTTAGAAGAGGTTTCAATTCATCTAATTTTGGGAAAATATTGGTAGGATGGTCTACAATATTGCATAATGCACAAGGTTGCAATGCCCTTGGTATGATGATTTTTTCGATTTTCTTCCCTTTTTTGTTGGTTTTCTTGGTCACTCTAATAGGTGCTACTATGGGAGTTTCGTTAACCGGTGTCAACTTCTGAGGAGTGATGGGGGTTATCCCTGTAGAAGTGATGCCAGGGCTTCCAACATGGCTAGTGGGACCAAATACGAGGCAAGTATTGCGAAAGACATGTTTGGAAATGTTACAGTTTCCAAGACTTGTTATGACACAAAACTAGGTGGAGGGTATAAGAATGGGTTTTGGAAGATGGTGTAGCGTAAGAAATTCGTTCTAGTGGCCTCAGTTTTCATACTACTAGTCTCCATATCCAGGTTGGTTTTGATGTTTGATGATAACATCATGCACACCGGTGCCCCTGTGATATCTGAGGTTGCTTCTGGTATGACAACAAGATCTCCTAGGAATGATCCTAGGATTGATGATGGTTTGAATTAACCTAGGCCATATTATTGGTACCACATGAGAGACTCTGCAGTTGTGTCTACACAAGGTAGAACAATATCGACAACCGTCATGGGTTTCTTATCATAGTATGTTAGCTGGTCAACGGTGATGATTCGATCCTCGTGGGGGAATATCATCACCTGAAAAATAGAGGAGGCTATAACATCCATGACATCCATATAACTCCGCCCAAGGAGTATATTGTAGTCAAGATGAGTGTCCAAGACTTCAATGTCTATGAGTAATGTTTTTACGGCCAATTTAACAAGTACATTCTGATATAAACTGATGGGAGTAGAAGGGCACCCATCGTATGCTCTGAGCATGATGTTGGATGGCTTCTATTTGGGTGATATCAACTTCTGCGAAATGGTCTTGGACATGATGCATATAGATGCACCTTTGTCGATGATACATAAATGTATGCTGATATTTTGGACTGACACCGGTATCTGAAAGGCGACCAATGAAGGAAGCCTAGGGGTGGCTTTGTCTAAGTCAAAATCCATTAGGTGCAAATCAGAAGGGTTGATTGTGCCTAATGCGGAAAGTAAGTCTTTCCATTGTTTTGGGCAAGATTGTAGGACCTCTAAAGCTAACATGGCAGTGGGAGATTGTGTTAAATCATCCATGATGCTGTAGTTATGGGATGCTTTTGAGTTGTTTCATATGCACCTAGTTGGACCCTTAGCCATCTTTGGCAGGGGTTCATTCGATATTTTGGATATGTTTAATGGTGCGGTAGGTGCACTCGTGCTTGCCTTTGACAAGGTGGTGTCTAGGGGGGATCATAGTTTCAATTCCTTGTCTGGAAGAACATTTTTTCGCCAGTCATGTAAATTTTGTGGCTGCCATTCCTGGAATCATTTTGGGGTGGTTTTTGTGTTGGGTATTAACCGCTCCTTCATGGGGGAAGGGCTCTTACATTACAATTGTTTGCTCTGTAGGTCCCCCTTGTCCATAGTTACCCTAAAGTTTTCTCAATTCAGGGAGCTCGAGACAGTGATGAGTGTAATGGCCGTACTCACCACATATAACACATGAATGGTTTGTTTGTAGACTAGCCCTCTTGTTCTTCCCTTGGGAGTTGTTGTTTGGTTCCTGGTTTTGATTTCAGTTGGGGTTGCCCCAATCTTGAGATTGCAGGGGGCATTGTTGTTTACTGCCCCCCTATCCAGAGTCTCCATTTTGTTTATTCTTAGGATTTTTTCTTGTAGCGTTAGGAGGATTACTGTAATGAAGTTCATCGACATGTTGTTTTGCGGTGGTGGGTTTTCTGCGGGGGAAGGAAAATATTGGCTTCCTGTCCCTGGTTGGTGTATGGTTGCTGGGGGAGATCTCTTCCATCAACATTACTAGCTGAGTACTGGGTTCCCTGTGAGGGAGGGTATGATCCTCCCTATTGATGGTGGTATGATGACACCATATTTGTCATATTCTGCAGAGGTGCAAAGTAACTCTGGTGGTAGCTAGGTTGTGTGATGTTTTAGTTTGAATCATACGAGTAAGCTGGGAAATGGATACAACTTCCTAGGTTACCTTGGGTCAATGACCCGATCAAACCGTTTGCAGTATTCACCGCACCTAGAAATTCTCTGTAAGTTTGTAGGTGTGGGGTGTTAGGCAGGACATTGTAAATGTATCCTGACTTGGTGTATATAAGTTTGTGCTGTTGGGCTTTACAAAAGGCGTCCTCCTTGGACATAGGTCTTTGGGTCACCACATCTTTTGAGATATTTGCTGTGAGAGTTTTCAAAAACAAGTCCAGTAAGACTCTATCATCGATTTTGGCTTTGATCAAATTATGACATCACCGCCATTTGTGGAGATGGTTCGAGATATGGAAAAACTGGTGTTTGCCTAAAATGATTTAGAAACTCCATCCCTGAATCATGGTGGATGTGTAGTTTAAAATATGTGAGGAACACGGTAGCGAGGGCGCTAAAGGTTCCATGCGAAGCATAATGCTGCTCCACATACCATTTCATGGCAGGTCCGGTTAGGTGTGTTGAAATAGTCTCAGTCGAATAGTATCATCAATAATACTATTGGACAAACACGATAGTTAGAAATTCATAATATGATTTCCAGGGTCTTCCGCTTGCCTCCCTTCAAATTTTGGAATGTATGAGGGGATCTTCGTGGGCATGAGGGGCCAATTGGGGCTGTGCACAATTGGGTCATTAGTTAGCTTTGATAGATCTGAGAGGTTTAATGATGCTAAAAAAGGTAACTGGGTATTTATTTCCATTGTGTACTGTGGAAACACCAGAATCTGAGTGTGATGATATATGGGGGGTGTCTGGGGAATATTACCCTATGACTTACCTTGTTGCGTGTTATTAGTTTAGCTAAAGATGTGTGTTATGGGCCACTTACTTTCCACTAATTATCCTGTGTGTTTGGTGTCTTTTACCAACAAATATTTTGTTTAGATAGAATTTGTGGATTGAAGGCCATTTACTTACCCTACTTAAACTGTGTGTGACTTGTGATGATAAAAAACTAAAATTAAAAAAAACTATTTGCTAAGATAACCTTCAACAAAAAGTGTCCTAACCAGTCATGAAACACCAGAACATAGTGATGGAAAATTTCTTATGGGTTTCCAATCACTTTACAACTACTAAAAATGAGAGAAAGCAGTGAAAAATGTGCTCACGATCTTCCGCGCGACTTATTTTCATACAGGCGCGCGGTTCACACATCTATCTAATTTGAACGCACACAGATTTACAATGTACAAAAAATATGCCTTCTCTAAGCCAAATTCCTCACTGAGGGTGACTAAAAAGTCCTAAGGGTAAGCATGAGTGATCTTGCAGCAAGTCTAGGCAGGAGAGAGATCCTGAAATCAACAACCACTAGCTTAAAAGAAATAAAGAAGTGGAGTCACCATTCCTGTTGTAGTGTATTCGACGCATGGGCAGACGAAATACACTGTGCTCTATAGGGGAGGCTTCTTTCATAAAATAAAGGAACAAGTCAATTGGTTTGTTAGATTGTTTGTGGAACAACATAACACATAGTAAACTAAGTAAAGAACATAGCATGCTACAATAAAGAAGAAACAAGAAACAAAATACTCATGTACAATAAAAAGCTCAATTGAGTCAAACACACTAATAATCCAAACAAAGAACTCTTCCCCTTTTATTAGTTGTTGATGCTATAAGAGAATAAGATGCTAAATCAGTTGCAATGAATCCTTAGAGCTATGGAGTTCTAATATTCAAGGCAAGGGGTCTCTTCCCTTTAAGATTCTTACAAGCCTCTATCTCTCCTCGACAAATGGTAGAATAATGGACACTTGGTGAAATTATTCTCTTGGATTGAGGTATTGGATGGTCAACAACTGAATCCTTCCACTCCTTACTGTTTGGATAACACAATGCTGGTTTTCTCTCAAGCAATTTGGTCAGCATAACAATGTGTTCTCATTTTCCTCTTCCCATGGTAGTATTTTATAGGAAAATTTTAAATTTTTCCTCCCTCTCTTGGTACAATATGGATATTGACACAAGGGTGGGAGGTTGATTCCTTTTTGTGCTGCACTTAAGGCCTCAAGGTGGCTCCAAGGCGGTTGTACTTGGATGACTTGAGTGGGAATATTCTTCTTCAAGTGTGCCAAGTGGTCCTGGATGGTGAATTTCCGCATACCTAGGACCACATGGCTATCTGAGGGATAACCGCGATGATCTTCACTGCTATCAAAGAAAAGGTTGCACATATCGCTTAGGGTGAGTGCTTTCTGTGCACTATTTGAAATTTTTTCCTGCTTGACCTTAGGAAAAGTTAAAATTTTCAGATCTTGTAATGTCTTCCTTCCCTGTAAATCCTTATTTGTACCTTCTTCTAGACATTTCCAAATGTCTTTTGCTTGAATGATTTTCCAGTGATAACACTCAATGATCTATTAATTTTTTTTTCAAACTACCTATCTAGCCTCACATATTATCTACAAATTGGCCTTGGAATTTAGACTTAAAAAAACTTACATACAATATTCACATTGACCTTTCTATCCAACACTTAAAACATCAAACAAATCCTATTTATTGAGCTTACATCCCTAGCCTAAAATCATTAGATACTCAATCATTCCTTTGACTGAAAAAGTGACAACGAGAGAGCCCTCTCTGGTCCTGGTAGGGATAACTATCTAAACTAAAGCCAAGTCTGTGGTTACCTTTCTTCAATCCCATTTTCATCCTTGAGAAGTTGGGGAGAGTGATAACATTTTTGGCACCGTTGTTGGGGAGTGATTGTTAAAATTTCCCTTGGAATATTTCTTTAATCATATGAAATTTAGACTTGTAGGTGACAAGCTCTAGCATTCGAAATAGGTTGAAATATTAAATGTGAGACAAAGTCCAAAATTCCTATCCTAAGTTGGCTCCAAAAAGACATACCAGGTCTAATCCAGACCCAAATCCCTCACCAATTGTGAATTACCCTGGGAGTATTTTTATAAAGCATAAAACCAAGTCTCCAAAGGTTGGAAGAGCTATTCCTCCACTTGTAAAATAAAATTCCTTGCCTACACGATTTGTTTCAGAATATTTGTTTTATAGTTCAGAATATGAAAGATCTTTGTTTAGAAATAAGTCTCAAACCTTTTTTTTCAGAAACCACCTTTGATCCTTTTGATTTTGAGACCTTTGCACCATTTTTTGAGTCTTTCTATTTTGAAGTTGATAGCGAAGTCTGGTCTAATTTCCATAAAATTAAAGGCTTGGTGGATAAGGTTCAAGAAAATTCAGAGAAAGATTATTTCCAATATCAGCAACAGGCTTTTGCTTCACTTGTCATTACACCTTTTGATACTGTTACATCATCAACCATTCCTTTCATTCCATCATTACCTTTGCAAACCTCCACCACCTCCTCCATTATTCATGGCCATATTTTCTCCATTGATCTTACCACTTCACTCCACTACCTCAGAACTATGGTCAGAGACTCGCCCTTTTTGATGGAACATCAAAGGTTACAACTTATCAACACATTGCCAAAGTGATTGCTTTCATATATCTTGAAGAGATTGACAGTGAACCAAATGATATCCAGAGAAGAATCAACCAAATGATCCATCTAAAACAGTCAAGAGATGAAGTATTCTGTCATACTTCAAAGCTTCATGAGAAAATAAAAAATATTTATGATAGGAAGACCAAAGATGATGATTTCAAACTTGGAGATGTTGTTATTCACTACGATGCCCAAAATGAAGGCAAAAGTAAGCACAAAAAGTTTGAAAATATATGGAAAGGACCTTACAAGATCACTACATTCAGAGGTAATAAATAATTTCTACTAGAGGATTTTGAAGGGCAAGAAGTGCTGGGAGGACCAACCAATTTTAGGTTCCTCAAACATTATCTTATGTGATCATTGAAGATGAAATCCACTTTCACTATATATATCATTTTAATTTGATTTCCAAGCAATAAGGAAGTTGCTGTAGAAGCTTGAAGCCCGAGGAGAAGGCCACGATACTTCTACATTTAGATCATGTTTCCTTTCAAAATTTTCAAAACAAGTTTCAGTCAGTTGTCAAGTCAGAGTCAAGTAAATTTTTTCTAGTCAAAGTCATTTCCAGATTTAGTTCATCATTTGTAGTTTGTAAAAGTTTTTCGATGTCCAGTTTTGATTCCATTTCCCAATGGTAAACCTGCCTAATCTATGGTGTTCTTGACACCTCCTGAAGGAGCTTCCATCCCCAGCTAAATCCAATGTTAGTGTCAGTATGTTAGTGATAAAAAATAACTCTTTCAGTTGTTATCCTAAAAAGTCATAGGTCAATTTTTTTAACTTTTTCAAACAAGTTTTCAGAAAATATTTTTTGTTACTGAAGAGGTCTATTTCAAGTGTGCTGCTCCTTCATATCATTCATCGCTGCCATCATTTTCAAGGTCATCTCCATCATCATCTTTTAAGGTTTAGGGTTATGTCACTCCATCTCATATATGTAACTATCTATGGGTCATCTCTTCCTTTGAAAAATGTTCAATTTATCACCTAAAAAAGGGCTTTAACCCTTCATCTCACTCATAAAACTCTAAAGAGGGAACTAGCATTCTTAGGGAATAACATAAAGACAATTTTTATTGTTTCAAGTGGTTCAATTGTTAAAAATTTCAAAGAGGTCAACTCTGTCTTAGTGTCTCATTAAAAGGAAAAAAGGTAATTTCAAATGTCAAAAGGTACAAAGCTCATTTCAAGCTTATAAAAAGGAAAAATAAAATTAATTTTAATTCATTGTTATCCCTTTATATGTGGAAGGGAACTTCTCTACCTCACTTTCACTCCAAAGGTAGTCAAACTCAAAATTCAAAGCATAAAATCACTTTAGAAACTCATTTTCCACCCTTCTAGCAGGTTGTGTTACACTTTTGCCTCTCTTGTTATGCTTCTGGGTAAGCGTGTTACACTTTTGAGGAGTTCTATGCAACCCTTGTTACCCTTTTGGTGTGCTGCACAGGCGCTGCATAACCCCTTGTTACGCTTCTGTGCCTCCCTTGTTAGGCTTTTGCCACCAGTGTTGCGCCTCTATAGATACTTGTTACGCTTATGGAGGAGAAGCATATTTGGGTGTTGGGCTTGGAAAAATTCCAAACAGGCTTGAAACTTGTCTCCATTACGTTCTGAAGCCTTCATAAAAGGTAAGTCATCACTCCTATTCTCTCTTGTGTTCAAATTTTGAGTTTTCAACACATTTTCATTCTCATCTTTTTTCTTCATATTACCACTTATCCATGGTATATAAATTTTTCATGTGAAAAAACCTAACCTACCCCACCTAACTAAACCCTAATCCTAGTATCTAAACCCTAACTCACACCTCTCATATATATTATCCTCACATTTCCCATCATCCACACCACCCCTAACATGTCATTTCACCTGAACCCTAGTTTCTAGTTATTTTCAAAGTGAAAAACTTGGAAATTTCCCATGTTTGCTAGATTTTAACACCCTCCACACATCCATTTCTCCTCATTCCACTTACAATATGGAGCTAGGATGCCACCCTATGCACTGAATTTTTTCCAGATTTTTTTCTCAACTCCATGACCCTCATTTCACCTTCTAAAGCTACCTCACATATACACTAGCTATTTTCACAGTGTGAAATTGAAAATTCCCTGTGTTTTGATCATTTTTCCACCTTCCTCACACCCATTTTCCCTTATAACACTCACAACTTGGAGCTAACATACAACCATATACACTCAATTTTTTCCAGAATTTTTCTTAGCTCCATGATCCTTCATATCATCCTCTAAACTCACACTTTCCTACACTTTGTTTTTCCAGATTTCCATACATTTATCCATCACATCAACACTCTAAGGTTTTCATCATTCCAGTGAAAAAAAATGGAAAGTGACAAGAATAGATTCAAGGGAGGGTGCCACCTTAGGCTAGAACCCTTCAAAATGCATGAAATAAATGCCTCGTTATTGGAGAGGGGTCCCTTAAGGCACAATTTCTGACATATTTTTGTATTTTTGTATGTGCACGTTGCACAAATGGAGTGAAGGGGCTTTGGGGTGGGTAAAAGTTCCCATTTTTGATGTAAATGGGCTTAAGGGTAAACTGTGGGCCTCAAACCATGGTTTGAGACCATAATATCTGCATGCTAGGCATATATAAATACATAAATTGTGTCTAAGTTAAGTAAGTCAATGAATGATATGAATTATTGATGTTCTGATAAGCTTATGCATCTGTAAGGGTTGTTGGGTTGGGTTAAGAGGTTACTGATGGATGTGTGCATGGAGACCTAGTCCTGACTATGTGCGAACTCCGCTAGTTGTGTGCATGGAAGGGTTTTGTAAGGGTTTGTAAGAACAATTGATGTATTGATTGACATATCTGAAGCTAATAGAAAGGATAGTTTTGGCGAAGTTTACCGTGTTTTGTATATGAATTGTTCACTGTTTATAATCTATTAAGATCGCATTATCCATATTACTTATTAATGATTGCAAAAGGATATCTGATCTGATTATGCATATTGATTGATGGTTAATAGATTTGCTTAAGAATTTGCATTGGCTAAGATCTAGATCGGTCTCTGTCATGTTTATCGCACTAAGGCGAACACAAATTACGTGTTATTTTGTTAATGAAATCACATTCTCTATAATTCTGGTATATATTGTTGCGCGCATCTGTATAAGTTTGCATTGGGTTTTGCTGAGGACCACTTCATTATTTTATCCCTCACGGTGTGGAAACCTGGTTCCAACACCCCCCAATACACTGCTGAAAAGGCCAGTAGTTGGAGGGCTTGATGGTTTATCCATAAAATATGAACCTGGGTCAGGATCCCTCCGCAAAATATTTATATGGTTCACACTGAAAATCGTGAAGAAGATCCCTGTGTGAATGTAGTTACTACGAGTGGTGTAGCTACCAATGAAAATAAAGGAAAGAAACCAGCCACTGATGTATGGATCCATAAAGCCCCTAAAAAAAATAAGGCTTTAATCTTCAGAGCGCAAAAGAGACCTTTATTGAAGCACGAAATAATTTGCAGAAGGAAGTACATCAACATCTGGTAGAACACTGAAGGAAGCAGGAAGAGATGGGGAGATTAAACCATTTCTACAAGTATGCATAAACTTGCTACGCAACAAGAAGGTTGTTGAAAATATGCAGGCATTAATAGATAATTGCGTAGAAAAAGAAAAACCCATATTAAAACAATGAGCAGTCAATAAAATATACAAGAACAAGAAGAGAATGGGTAGGGAGATGTGCATGACCGCGCAGATTGGTGTTTATGAAATGGACCAAGTTATTTTATATCTGGGACTAGATGGTAATTTTATACCTAAAAAAACTTGGCAGCACATGGGAGAACCAAATTTGGAGTGGTCTACTATTCAACTACGCATGGCCAATCAATAGAAGATCATTCCTTTAGGGAGGCTGTCACAAGTTGTGGTCAATATAGAGGGTGTTAAGGTGATGAAAAACTTTGAAGTCATACAAATTGTATATGATACTGATCCCTATCCTATGCTGCTAGGATTGGATTGGGCCATTGACATGGATGGTGTTATGAATTTGAAGAGACAGAGAATGGAGTTTGAGAGCAATGGAGTCAGGGTAATCATTCCTCTAGATCCTGCAGAAGGCCAAAGGTATACTGAACTAGTGCACACTGAGGATGATATTGATAAAATCTATAAGCTAACTTTGCACAAGGAATACTGGATTAATCCAAAAATATAGGGAAATATTAAATGGGAGAAGGATAGTTCTTGTTTTTCATATTCTGATGAAGAACTAGATAATTGGCAGAACCAATTACATGAGGTGTGTGCGCTGCGCTATAATCGTGTGACCTAATCATTGTATAACATCTGAGGTATGTGATTTACCCTACTATGATGGCTCGATTGATGTAAACATGTTTATAGGAGAGCTAGAAGGGACTGTGCCTGAAGGACAAATATTCCATGCTTTGGATCTTGGATTGCACACTACTCCAGCAAGATGGTGGGAAACTCAGAAGGAGAATATGGGTAACTAAGAGGAATGTGCGTGCATGATGAGGTTGCGGTTTGAATGTCCAGTAATCGAAATGGAGGATGTACACTCTAGAATAGAATATCCACACATAAATTTGGCAATACGGAATCAAGTATGGGGTGTAGACCTTATCAGGAGATCATGTCCAAGTTATGGAAATTGCTCAAAAATGAAAGTTCTCAGAAGTGGTTGCAATTTGAACGAAGGAGAAGATCTCGTCACTGCGATTCTGGCACCAGGAATGGTTCTCAAAATCAAGGTCATATGCATAAGTTATTGAGGTTTTAAATCATCTAGTAAACTACAAAAATGAGTTGACCAAGTTTGATTTTTTAATGTTGGAAAAAAATAATATTCCAAGGAATATTCCATTTGGGCGCATCATATGTTGACAAGTGGCTGATTTTTATACGAGGTTAGGTTGAATTTTGTTGTTTGTGGGAAATCACGGGCTGCCACGTGGCAGGCTTGGAGGCCTCCACGTGGCCCCAGGCCAGTGGAATTTTTGCGTTATAATTTTTTTTACAGACTCTGCAGAATTCGACCGCTGGTCGCCTGCATGATAGTGCTTAGGCACGACCAACCTGGCTACACGTTACATCTTAACAATATATGGTAATGTGTCATAATTTTCATTTGAATTTGTTTCGGGCGAAAAAATAAATGGGCTAGCCCCTGACCCCAGGTGCCCAACCACTCGCGACCAGGGCTTCACAACTCCACATCAGTTTAAAACCACGGTCAGAAACAATGCATGTAGCCACATTTATGTTATGATAAATGCCACGGTTGGTTAGTTAAAATATTTGCAGGCGGATTGGGTGGAGGGGTCATGTGACCGCCCTCCCACAATAAATGTTAACCACCAGCGGTTACCACCAATTCTAGAGTGGAACTCGCCAAATCTGGAGTTTTTCCAAGTTTAGCGCCTCTAACTGGAGTTCCTCTAGTTTTGGAGGAGTTTTTTTAGGGATATTAGACAAATTTTGTTTTTGCCATAAATCCCTCATTATTGAATGAAATTGGGTGTAAAAATAGTAAATTTTCGGTATTTTCAACATTATGAACAATTTGGCATAGGTTTCAGGTCGAACAGAGGTCATCTTCAACAGTTTTAGCTTCAAGGAAGATCAATGAGCCATTAGGGCCATCATGGAGAAGGCAGTGTATTGGGATTTATTTATCTGTTTTATGTAAATGACTAGTCATCTCTGGCTAATTCATACCTTCAGAAGCTGATTTTACAGAGATTTTTGGCTATTGAGGCTTATTTTCAATTGCACTTACATTTTGAGCAAATTAATACATGAGGGACATGCCATTGGGAGTTGGACCAATAGATGTAGCCCATGAGGGGTGAACTGCTTCAACAATTTGTTGAGTAATGTGCTTTGTGAAGTTTGTTTCTTAGTTCTTTACTGCTGTACAATTGATAAACAGTTAAAATAGTTAATCAATCCTCACACAAAAATATATTTAACAAAGCCAAAACTATTTGTTTAACCTGCAAATAAAGGAGAACCTTATGCACACATTATTATTACTGTTTGGATACTTAGCACATCATAACTAATACAATCCATTCAGATCAAGACCCAAAACCTAAATGGGACCATATGTTTATTCACACATTGGGAAAAGTTCCTATTGAATGTTATTTGGAGACAGAGCTGTGCATAGGCACTAGTGAATGGTATGCGTTGATAGAGAGATTTATTCTTAAATTTAGCTTTGAAAGTGGGTTTGATATAGTTGGTCAATATTTGCATAATATTCAAGAATTAATATTTGATACCAATAAGCCTATGATTGAGTGCATGCCACTAGCTTGGGATGTGAAGATGAAAGCCATTTTGAATTGGAAAAACCTGATAGTAGAAGAAAATGATGAAGAGCCAAGGAATATCATGATTCTTGAATCTGAAGGACAACACGCAGTGGCTAGGCCCTCACTCACTTCGCTAGATGTGATCAATCCCTTACAAATCTTAGACAGGTGAATATTGGAACTGAAGAACAACCTACGTTAACGAAGATTGGAGACTACCGGGATGATGATACAGTGGGAAAGGTTACTGAATTGCTAACAGAATATCAGGATTTGTTCCCTACAAATTTTTCAGAGTTGAAAGGAATGCTCAGGGAACTTGGAGTGATGAGAATCACCTTGAAACTTAATGCACACCCTGTAAAACATTGCCCATACTTGCTAAACCCAAGATATAAGCAAAAAGTGAAAGAAGAGTTGGACAAAATGGTGGCAGCCGACATCATTGAACCTATGGAGGAATCTGACTAGGTAAGTCCAATGGTTGTGCAAGATAAGAAGACCAAGGGAGAAATAATAATCTGTGTTGATATACAAAAACTCAATGATGCTTGTGTGCATGATGCATTCCCAACTCCATCCTCAGATGAAATTTTGGATTATGTTGGAGGCCAAGAAGAATATTGTTTTATAGATGGATTTTCAAGATATCATAAGATCCAAATTAGGCCAGAAGATGGGAGTAAGTCCACTTTTGCTACTAAATGGGGATACTTCCAATATACCGTTATGCCCTTTGGATTGAATAATACCCCTTCCATTTTCTCGCGCGTTGTAGTCTGATTTCAAGGAATTTATACAAAATTTTTTGGAGGTATATTTTGATGATTGGACTGTCTTTGGGTTGTTAAAGAAGAATGTGTCAAATCTATGCTTAATGATGGAAACTTGTAGAAAGTATTAGATCTCCTTGAATTTGAAGAAGTGTATTTTTTGTGTACCATTTGGAATACTGTTGGGACACATTTTCTGCCAGCAGGGATTGATGGTGGATCCTACCAAGAATGTTGTCATAGTCAATTTGGAAGTACCTAAGAATATTAAGTAGTTGCACTCAATATTGGGGCATACTAGGTACTATAGAAAGTTTATTTAGGGATCATTAAGGGAATTTTGAGGTCTAAAATCGGCCTCCTAAGGAAATTATAAAATAATAGTGGAAATAATAAAATAAGATTTGATTACATCATCAAATTTTAGAGGGAAAAAAGAAAAAACTACCTTTTCAACTCATATCTTCAACTTATCTCCCTATGGGTTTAATCAAATTTAGAGAGAGAACACTCATTGGATGCATAATTTGATTCCTCATCCAAGGAGTACCCATATTGAATATTTTCGATGGAATTTGCTACATGAAAAATGATAAATACATGAAAAAAGTGATTGTAATCACGTTTTTGCATGTATTTAACATTTTTCTTCTAGTAGGGTCCATCAAAAGTGTGCAACATGGGTACTCCTTGGATGAGGAATTAAATTTTGCATCCAACAAGTACCCCTTCTCGAAATTTGAGTAAAACGTTACGAAGATAAGTTGAAAATACAAGTTGAAAAAGTAGTTTTATTATTTTATTATTTTTTAATATTTTCACTTTTTAACCTCAAAAATGGTGAATAATCCCCCATGGTTGACATCATCATCTTGAATCATATTGGTTATTATAAATTTTATTTTGGTTGTACATTTTTCTTAGGAGGCCCATTTTAGACCTCAAAATTTCTATAATGATTCACTGATAACTGCGCCCATGCAAAAGATGCTCAAGAAGGATGCAACATTCTGCAAGGATGAGGTCTGTCAAAAGAGTTTTGAGCTGCTAAAGGAAAATATGGTCACTGTGCCCATCCTGATCTTCCCAAATTGGTCCAAGGCATTCCATGTACATGTGGATGCCTCCTATATGGCACTTGAAGCTATGTTAGCACAACCAAGAGCAGGGGAAATTGATCATCCTATTGCTTATGCCAACCAAAAACTGTCCAAATGAAAATAAAAATTACTCAACCATGGAGAGGGAAGGATTAGCAATGGTGTATGCATTGTATAAATTCCCCCACTACCTATTAGGAGGTCACTTTAAAATGTTCACTGATCATTCTACTTTGAAGTACTTGGTCAACAAGCCTGTTTCGGGGGATATCTGCAGGTGGTTGTTGTTATTCCAGGAATATGATTTTGAAATTATGGTGAAACCATGACGATTGAATGTGGGGCTAACCATATGTCACGCATTAAAATAGGAGAGGAACCTACAAATATAGATGATGGATTTCAAGACGCACATTTTTTTGCGATAAAAGTGGTTAATGAGAATTTCCTTGATATCATTCAGTTTTTTACTACTGGTCGCATGCTTGAGGAGTATACAGTTCAGCAAAAGAAAGAACTTGTGGTACACGTAGTAGGCTTCACCATTATTTTTGGACAATTGTACAAATTAGGTGCGGATGAGGTCCTGCGAAGGAATGTCCTAGAATATGAGAGGAGTGAAATTATAAATGAAGCTCATGGAGGAGTTGCTGGTGGTCATTATGCAGGTAAGTCCAATGCACAGGAGATCTTACGAGATGGGTTGTGGTGGCCCACACTACACAATGAGGGCTATGCACACTGCCACACATGTTATGTCTGTCAGAGGATGAGAAAGTCTTCACACAAAGACGAGATGCCCTTGAATCCGCAGATGGTGTTGCAAGCTTTTAAGAAATGGGCTATTGATTTTGTGGGTCCTATTCATCCTCCAGGAAGAAAGAGTGGTGCGCGCTACATCATCACTACGACAGATTATGTAACCAGATGGGATGAAGCCAAATCGCTGAAGGATTGTACTGCTGATACTGTTGCGTAGTTTAGTTTTGAGAATATAATGACTTGGTTTGGTTGTCTTAAGATTCTAATCAACGATTAGGGTACGCTTTTTTCAATGACACTATCGAAGCCTTGATTGAAGAATTCAAGATACATCATCAGAAGATCTCTCCCTATCATCCTCAAGAAAAGGATGCAGTTGAAGATTTCAATAAGATCTTGGAGACTACACTCACTAGGGTATGCAATGATAACATAAATGATTGGGAAGAGTGTTGGACATAATTGTGAATTATGGATAAAACACGCTTCCCTAGACATGTGCTAATCTAGAACAACAGGTTAAAGACTATAAAAATACTTTTCCTAACTAAGAACAGACACACAGAATGGGTTGGAGGCTTACTTGGAATCCAAACACTTCCAAATGACTCCTTCTGTCACTTCCATTGTAGCTTCAAATTCTAGTTGGCTGTGCAAAATATTTCTTGCAAGAATGAACACTAAACAACAGAAGATAGCAATAATACAGATGTCTATTCAAGTTAGTTTGCTAATCAGTAAATCATAAACCATATACATCAACTAAGATCTTGCAATATGGAAAATCAAAGCCAATACAGATGCATATAGGTAAAATTAAGTTGTACTCTTTATTAATGATACAAGGAGAGGTTACAACCTAGTGACTGATTTGAAGTGACCATCTCTAGCAGCATCCCAACCCCATCACAATATAAATCTCTCCAGCAACTTGTTACGTAAATCTAACCCTCAATTGAAATTCCACCAGCATTTCTCTACTCAAATTCTTCCTTATCAAACACTAAGATCCGTGCTCAATTTATAGAGGAGATGAAGGTAGTTTTACAATCAATAACTTTCCAATAATAGGCAAGACATGTTCCCAATCTTGTATATGTCAAATAGTCACATGGATTCAAAGCTTGACACATGTTAACTCTTCTAGAAGGCACTGGCTAAGTGGACATTCTGGAACAATGAGAATTTCGCTCCCAATGTGACCAATGCACCTGTGAATGTCGGAAAGTGCTTTGCAGAGCAAACTTGCATGGGGATACCTACATATGGAACGCACTTAGTCCCTTTAGAGGCAACGTTGATGAGCTCTCATATGATATATAATAAAATTCAAATATTGGAAACCTTTGCTTGATGAAATTCATGTATGATTTGTCTTGTTCTTTGTCATAGGACATGTAGCAACTTGAAATTAGGGGATGATAGACCCTATTCATTGGTCATAAAGATGATGCCCAGTTAATTAGGTCATTGGGAATGATGCCCAAATTGACCTATAACAAATTTCCCCCTAAAGCATGAAGTCAAAATAATAATAATAACATTTGATTGAGATGATTTACACTGTGATGGGCTGGAGTTGAAGTAGAGTGGTCACCTGCATCAATCTTCCAATACATTACATCATGATATATCCTCTTTGATCATAATTGCTAAGGATAGGCATTCCCATGTTCAATACATAAACAATCTAATAACATGTACATAATTCAGAAATTCATCTTCATTGGAATGTTTCCCAATGCAGACATGCCTACAGATATAGAACATGTTCAAATGACAATCTATATGTAAGATCACCGTAAAAATGATGTGTACAACAATCCTGAAATCGCAGCGCAGATGGATGAAACTAGATCCTGGGTCTTCTTATCTCGTTCACTCGATAATTTGGGTACAAGTCTAGCCATGCGAATATATGATTTGTAGTCAAACATGGAAAGAAATCATTTGATTACCAGCCAATGATGTGAGATGTTAACAAATGCAAGAGAACCACCATTAATGTCAATGGCCCTCAAGGTACTGTAATAAATTTCGTAAGACGTGAATGGATGATTTGATGTCGAACGCCAAACAAAATATTTCGGTCAAAATTTTGAAAGTGAGGATCTTGTCGATGCTGTAACAAGCCTTATGGAACTGGAATCAGATGTTTCTAAGTGAAATTCCTAGATATTGATTTTTCGTCGACAGGAAGTCACCTTATTGCGAAACGGGAGTTACTGATTTTGGAGATAAGGGTATGAATTGATATAGCAATTTTTAGGGATGAAAGTCATGAGAATGAAGGTTTATGGGTATTGCAGAAGGATGAGTATTCACTAGATGACTTCTCTTGAGCATATCGGCGACACTGAGATGAGTTGGAAGCATTGACCCAAAACCGAAGTGAAGGTATGATGAACCATAGGTATGAATGGACCGTCAAGAAGATTAACCAACCCAAACAATCACAGACATGGAGTGAAGGAAGTGTCATGTTCAAGAGTGACTTACTACCATAAATAATTCTGCTCACTTTTCCCAAATTTTCCCCAGTCATTTGTCGACTAGTACCTCTATATTTTTTAACAAGCTTGAGGAGGATAATATTTGCTTGATCTATAATTCAACCCTTCGGGCGAATAATGTATCACTATTTAATAATTTAACGAGTCTAGCGATGAATGAAACTCAATTCTTGCCATGATCGACAATCCTGTCGCTATTTTATGTTTTAACGAGCTTAACGATAGTGATAGCCCTGTCCTTTTTCATATTTAGAGAGTTTGAAAAAGAGGATGAAATAAAAATCCATAAGTAATTTTTCATAAAGTTGTCACTTAGATCCGAAAAAGTGTAAAATAATATCTAAGAGAACCTCTTTAGTCATGTTCGTCCAAGGTATTCCTTTTTCATAAATAATCTATCTCAGTCTAGAAAAGGGTTAAACTTATACTGAGTAGATATCAATTCATTTACTTTTACAAGGTCGAAAAGACAAGTGCTTGGCAATATTTTCACATTATCAGAGTCTGAAAAGAGCTGAAAGAAGACTCCAAGGGTTCCTTTTTTGCTGTTATCAAAGCTTGAAAAAGATAAAAGTGTGCTTCAAATCCTTTTTCATTTTTAACAAAGCTCGAAAAATAAGGAAAAAAAGTATGCTTTGTGGTCAAATCATTCTTGAAATAAATCTGCACGACTAATCTGTTCGTCAGTTGTAAGACCTGTTTCAGAGCAACATCAAATGGATTAAAAATATATGTTTCATGATAAAAAATAATAAAACTATAGTCATAGAAATAAATTTAATTTTCAAATAATTAAATGACTATTAAAAGTAGTTTCACTATTCATTTTTACCATTCCATAGTTACCATTTGCATTTTGGAGCTTTGAACTTGATTTTTCCCTTGAACTTCAGATATTGATTGCGATCATTTTTGTGGACGGATTTGGTTTCCGTTTGATCTAGGTTAGTACCATGAACCCCTATTTCCTTTATTATTAATTTCATTTCCAAGTTCTGCAAATTTTCAGGGTTTTAAGGCCCCTAGGGTAAATTCTGTCCAAAAAGAGGGCAACACACCCCTGAATGTCAAAACTTGCATTGCATAGCAAGTACAATGAAGGTTACTTGCACATGCAATGCACTGTCTCTTGTTAGGGAGTGCGTTGGGCGCAATATAAATTTTTGATTTTCTCATTATGCCCAAAATTTGTCTAGTTTTTTGTAATTAATGGAATCTAATGGATCTTATGGTTGTATTTTAGGTTTCCATCGAATTACAATGATGATTACATGGAGGGAAAGAGAACATGAAGAACATGATATGATTTCCCTAAATGATCTAGGTATATTAAGAGCCCTAAGAGAGTGTGGATTTCTTAAGTACTTCAGGTTGTCAGGGATGAGGAAACAAATAGAACTCTTGGAGTTCTTAGTTTGAGCATGGGATCCAACTATTGAGGCATTTCATATTAAGAACCAAGTGGTTCCTATAATAGTCGAGGATGTATAATTTCTCACAGGTTTGTCAAGGAGAGGCTTGCCTATTTCACTCTTAGGGTCTATTGTTGGAGGGGAGACTGTGAGAGATTATATTCTGTAGCATTGTTATCTAGGGGTAGAGCCAAGCAAAGATGGAAAGATAAACATCCATGATTTTAGATATTTTCCTTTGAGAACTATCCTTTTCAAAATCGCTAAACATGCCAGCACCTTTACACTGCATGTAGAGAATAGATCGTATATGCAGTACACTCTAGAGTACTTGGAACCAACAGTCTTCAACTAGTCTGAAGCTGTTATTTCTTAGATAAAGAAACAACTAAACAAAGAAAAGGGAGGAAGGAAGAATAATTTCAGTTATGGTTCAATCCTTATATCCTTCGCTTTGGAATGGATTGCATTGATGTAGCCACAACATGTGACACTGGATATCGCTAGTTTTACAGATCCGAGGATGCAAATATGGGTAGAACTCATGGGTTAGCATGCAGGCCAATCTACCATTGTATTATTGACTGTGTTCTTCACCTAGTTCCAGCGACAAATTGTCGTCAATGAGTATGCATATGTAAGCGTTGATTTCCGAGGAGATCCAGATTTAGCATTATTAGAAGGCGCTCAGTGGGGTGCAATAGGTAAAAATGTTTTGACCATGTTTTTTAATTTTCCTAAGGTTTATACAATGTTTTTGTATTTTTTATGTTTTCCCAAGACTAAACTAAATGTGTGATGTAATGCAAATGTTGGTCGTGTTCAACCAGTAGAGGAACTAGAGCGCGAAGCAGATGCGCCAGCAAAGAGGGTTATCGAGAGAGTAGTCCTTTAGGATCTTGATATGGCTAAGACTCTAGCTAAGCTTCGAAAGCACATAGAGGGGTTGACCTTCGGGATTCCAGATTTCCAGATCGAAGAGTTAACCATGCAACTACATCGACACACTATTGGGGTTCCTAACCGCTGGATGCGGTTACTCCGTAAGATAGCTAGATCTATAGCATGTTACCACGAGCACCACTAGTTTACTTATGCAATTTTTCATACATTTTGAGGTCAGATGACCAATGTGTCTTGAGAACAAATTTTGTAAAAACCTATAACTATCTATCTATATGATTTCAGAGTTTTTCCTATGTTTATTGTGCAATCCTATTCAATTTTCTAAATGTTTTCTTTACATATGTTGCAAAAGTTTGTCTAAAACTTGATTAGCTAATGAATCAGTCAATGTGTTCAAATTTATGGAAATGTGTTGATATTGAATAAAATCAAAATGTCTTTCCAAAAGTAAAACTCTTAGGAACAATCTATGCAATGTTGGATTTCTAACAGTATAAACACTAGTAAGTTGTAATACCACAAGTTGGGAGTCTAACCTTATGATTATGTGGTTAATACCAAATGAAATGGAATCAGAGAGAAGTTTGATCAACGTGCTATACTCAGCGATATTGTTCGTCGATCTACCAATAAAAATCCCTTGAAAAATAACTAACTCACCGTTCAGAGCGAAAATGGCCCAATCTGCAAAGGATAGATTCTGCGTACTATGACTAGCACCATCAACATATCCAACAAATGGTTCCGAAGATTCAGACATCTGTGATGAATGTAAAGTGGATTACTAACATCAAGAAAACTCTAAAAACAAACTAGATAGTGAATGCAAATCAACAACATATATATACAATGTAATACAAAAACATTACTACGCTCATGATTAAGCATAGTAATATTTCAGATACAACCCATTTCTAGGCTACGCCAATGGAATTCCATCGTAATCAACCAACTCATAGGCACCTTTAGCAAGAACTCTTTTGACAATATAGGGGTCATGCCATAATGGCTTAAATTTCCCTGTACCTATTACATCAGCTTCTTGATCGTAAAGAAGGACCAAGTCGCCCTCTGAAAAAATGAGAGGTTGGACATTTTTGTTGTATTGCACCTTTATACATATCTTATGTGCTTCGTTGGCCAATTGGGCTTCACGATGCATTTAATCAAGATGGATGAGGTTAAGAAAACATGCTTCTTCTTCTGAGGTGTCAGGTAACAAGTCTATTGCAAGTTTTAACGATGGTATTTCACATTGGATTGGTAAGATAGCTTCCAGACCATACATCAATTGAAAAGGAGTAAATCCAGTCACGTTTCTCACCGAGGTTCGATACGCCTGCAAAGCGGAGTATAGGATCAAATGCGAGTTTCTTTCATGAACTCCTATCATTCCTTGAAGCATACGATGAATAATATTGTTGATAGCCTCAACTTTTACATTTGATTGTGGATAATAAGGAGTAGAATTATCATGTGACAATCCTAATTTGGTAGTCAATTCAGACATCATGTGGTTACGAAAATGCTTCCCATGATCTGTAACTATAGCCTGTGGAACCCCAAACTGTGCAATAACATGATTAAAGAAAAAAAATGCAGCTTTTTGTCCCATGTTGTTGAATGTAGGCATCGCTTCGGCCCATTTGGTAAAATATTCGATTGTGACAATAATATAACCATGCCCCCTAGACGAACAAGGGTTATAGGTAATGAAGTCAATACCCCATTTCGAAAATGGTCTCAGAGAGACAACAGGATGCATTGGCGCTGGCCGTTTGTGGATTTTACGATAAAAAATATGGCATGCATGACAACTTCTGACCGCGAGGATGCAATATTGAAAAATAATAGGCCAAAAGTAACCGGCGCGAAGTATCTTTTGCGCGGTAGCATATCTAGATAAATTTCCACCACAAGCCCCAGCATGACAATCATTTAAAACTTTTTCGGCCTCCTCATGAGTGAGGCACCTCCTTAAAATGGTATCGACACCACGACGATAGTGTATCACAAACGATCATATAATCTTTGGCTTGGTATCGAATACATCGTTGTTCAGAGTGAGAGGTATCAAGTCAAAACGTTTGGGTTTGGAGATAAATGATGAAATCCCCATACCAAGGATCAGATGATTCGATCAGAAATAGAGACTCGTCAGGAATTTATGGTTTCGATGTAGTTGCAGTATTATTAGAGGGAAGGTCATAGAGAAGCTCAACCAAAACTAAAGATTTCTTTGACTTGGATTTGACAAATTCCAAATCAAATTCCTACAAAATGACAATCCATTTTGAATATTTTCCTCCCAGCAATTGACGTAATAAGATACAAGTCATGGGGTTGCAATTCGAAACGATAGTGGTTTTTTTGGAGTAGGATATAATGGAAAAATCTTTGGACAGCTTGAACAACTACCAAGGTAAGCTTTTCTACGTATGAGTACTTAACTTCCGTATCATTGAGATTACGACTCAAATAATAGATCAGATGTTCAATTCCATTTTCTACTTGGACCAATACCATAGCAATGGTCATTTTGAGCCGCGATGATATATAGGAGATAATCATTTTGATAATTAGGGGGATACATTAATGATGCTCGTGTTAGCTACCTATAAATTTTGTCATACCTAATGGTGGCTAAAATTGTCTTTAAAACCTTCAAAGAGATAGTTCCTTTTGAAAACTTATCATATTTTGAAGTTTTTATGATGATTATTACTCTTTGAGTTAATCTTCACTGCTGTTTCCCTTTTAATCCTAAATAACCTACTGTTCACCAAGAGAAAACTACTCATAAAACTCCATTTTTCCTCATTACACTTCTCCATTTCACTCTTATCAAATTCCATTTTAAACCCTTATTTCCTCCATAAACCCTTCATAAAATTCCTCCATTAACCTTCATTTAACCTCTAAATCATTCCAAAGATCTTTTTAAACCTTATGTTCTCCTTTCATTTGGTTTAAAAACTCTTATTTCACTTATCAGAACCCCTGAAAACCCTTCTATAACCTTTATTTTGGCCTAAAAACATTCATTTTTCTATAAGGCCTTAAGCCCCTTTCAGCCTTAAGCCCCAGCCCCTTTCCCTTATGTGACCTGGAGCCACGAACGAGCGCTAAGTCTCAGCACTTAATCGTAATCGGAAATCGCAAATTCCCTTATCCTTTTCTTTTTTCTCCTCTGATGTGGATCCACCGATTTAATCTCAGCCATCGAATCCACAAGAACCAACGGCCAAGATTTAATTGCGCTCCACCCATAGCCCTCCAACATCACACCCATTGATTAAATCTCCACCATTGATCTCTCATACCGATCCGACGGCCAATGCTTAATCGCACATCGCAAATTCTAACACCCCATTGCTTTGGCATCTTTCCTTTTCTCCGATGTGATTAAATCCTAGCCGTTCATTCTGCCAGATCTAACGGTTCACGCTTCATCGCATCGAGCTCGTCCATCACATGATCCTCCGCCATCTTGAACTCCGATTAAATCTCCACCGTCGATCTCCCTTAGATCGGATGGTCCACGCTCAATCGCATCATCGCCTTTCTCCTCTCCCCTTGCACCATTTCACGTCCTGCACGATTTTGCAATGCAATCTCCATCGTTGATATTATCAAATCCAATGGCCCACAATACTTCTGCTTTTAAAACCTCGCCCATCTCTTTCTCCCCCATCAATAGATCTCGGCCATTGATCCTCATGATCTGACGGATCCCATTGATCCTTCCTTTCGGCCTTTATAAAAAGGTGGGCCCTCCCTTCTCCTTGTTTTTCGCCAAATTCATTCAAAAATTTACCTTTTCTACATTTTTTGTTTCCCGATAGAAATAGTTTTAAGCGAATCCTGATCGTCGATCTACAAAGATCAACGACCATCGGTCCGCATACATCCTCCACACAAGTCTTCATTGATCACGCTCAACCTGTGCCGTTCGATCTGCTGCCCCTCATTCGACGGCCAGAATTGCATATCGCATAATTTTTGAGCCCAAGGGTTAACATTCCAAAATCGCGCGATATGGGTGGTTTTGAAAAGACGCGTGTCAAACGCTGTATGGAATCGCGTTATTTTTGTGAATACCGCCTACCCCCCAGAGCCCACGCAAAAGCCATTAATGGTTTTCTGCCAAACCGCTGTCCTCCGCAATGTTATTTTCTACTTAAATCTCAACCGTCAATCTATGAGATTGGATGGTCTTGACTTAATTTCGCCCCAGTGCATTTGCCATCCATCTATTTTTCCAGGCGACCCCACCAATTAATCTCAACCGTTGATTATTCTAATCCAATGGTTCCAATTTTCTCTCGTGCCCAAACCTCCAAAGCAGTCTTTGAACCTATTTTTCGCAGGTTTTTTATAATTTTTTTTTTGTTTTGTGCAGGATATATGGGTTTTCCCATAGTTTAAAAAAAATGAAATAATGCGAAGGCCAGGGATGATGATCCACAGGCCATTATTCACGAAGAAAGGAGATCTACAAGGTTCAAACTATGTTTTACCCGTGCCTCATGAGCATTGGTGATATCATGAAACCCTCTGCACACCTGCAAACATGCAAACACAGTCAGAATCCATTAATTGAAGAGTATCAACGTTAAAAACAAAGTATGAAGGCATAAAGTGAAGAATTAAAGAGTTTGATAAGAGTTTAAAGGGATTAAGGCACAAATTCAAGAATCAAAGGCCTAATCCACAGTTAGCAAGGAATAAAAGACCCGAAGATGAAGATCAAGGCTAATTTAAGCCTAAACACAGATCCATAGATGAATCACTGTGTTTATAAAACAGAGAAATATCAGTCAAAGGACACCTTAGAGCCACATCAAAGGGGCTAATTGAATCCCCCAGCTACCAAAATTGCCACTTGCAGCCTCTTCGCGTCAAAGCAATACCCAGATCAAATCTCAGTCCGAAACATTAAGGCCAAAGGCAGCTGAATAGTTATTACAAGAAAAACAAATATCTCGATTGTCAGCGGAAGTTATTGTAAAGATAAGAAAGTGCCTTAGAGTCAATATTTTTGCCCACTAAGCCTAAAAAGCAGAAATAGAATAAATGAAACAGAGTTGTAATTTGATGCATTCTTGCCTTATTCCTTGCATGGTTTTCAAGGCTGGAAGTTGCATTTAGTATAGAATTAATTACACTTCAATCCTAAAACTCTTCCACCTCCTCATTTATTCTATAAATAATTCTGAAGAAGATGAGAAGTTGGTTGGTTGGTAACTAGTTGTAACACTGAAACTCTCTAAAATAATACATAGCCTGTTTGAAGTTGAAGAAAAAATTGAAGTCTTGGAAGCTTGATGATGTTTAAACATGCTTGTTCTGGAGAAGGCTCTATCATTGGATCCCTGAGCTTAGCTATTGGTGATTATTTTGAACTATTTGCTTTTTTTCCTGTTTTCATTATGTTTCATAAATTCTTACTACAGTAGGATGAAAAGTTTCGGCTAAGAAATGACTCCTGGAAGCACCGTAGACCTATTAATCCTTCACTGTTTTATGTTTTCCTTTGCTGAGGTATTTTAGAGTCTTTAATCTTTCTCTTTAGTCCTCATGCTTGTTTATTTATATAATAGTTCAAATAGTTGGTTTCAGCATGATTTATGGTTTTCCCTGCTTGTTTGCTGCCACTTGAAAACTATTTTTGAAGTCTCCCTTTGAAGTACCATTGTTTATAGTTAGCTAAGGAGGTCTATTTTGATCATACCCTTTGTCCCTACTTGAAAAATTGTTTTAAAGGTCTTTATAGTTGTGATCATAGATGTGTTAGGTGTTCCCTCTTCTATGAATGCAATTATCAGTGAATCTTTTATGTTTTCTAAGTCCTTTGAAATAAAATATTTGAGGAAATAGGATGTTCTCCTGAATCTTACATTTAATTTTAAAAGTTGTCTTGAAGTAATTATTTGCTTAAAGTGTGGTTTGTAGAATTCATGGTTAGCCCTGTCTATCAAATACCTATTTATGTTCAAGTTATGTTTTCAAGTTCCCTTTGTTGAGAATTTATTTTCTCTTTCCAAATCATTAATGTCCATCTCATTCACAAAAACCAAAGGATCCTATAGCCAAGTTAGATTTTCCCTTTGATATCCCATATCCATTGATAAGTTTCTCATAAACCTCTTCTTGACTCCATTTCCCAATGAATCTGACACTTATCCTTTCTATCTATCTTTCATAGGCCTTTCATGTTCTACTGTGCCAATTCAACCAAAAAAACAAACCAAACAAACACTTGTGTAGAAATTTGAATAACGATTAAATTATTCACCGAGATTATCCTGATCACACACTATTTGAGTTTCATGCATAATACATAAGCTCTTCTAGTATTGATCATCAATTTGCGGAAATTAAACAATCGCATGCGCACATTAAAACCATAAACAATCACACATATAAACACAATATTTATGGGAAAGCTTAAAGCTGAAAACCCCCAAATATCTGTATATTATAATGATAGAGATAATGTAACAATCATTGTACAAAAACCTCACAAGCTCTCATTACAATCTCCAATTGTTACACACTACACAAGCTCAGATCATACAAAACACATGCTCCAATCTGCTCCACCTGTTAGCCAGCCTCTACTGCGCAATCCAATATGGATAATCACCAGATCAAGGTTCAAATCCCACTGGTGTGTACCGTGCAATCCTCATTGGATTCTCAATCAATGTGTGTGCAATTCTCATGCACCAGTATATTCACAACTGATAGTCACACTTGCTCTTTCACCTACCTCTTCACTGGTCTCCACTGAAACTGTCCATGCACTGCAGTTAACTGATGTATTCTTTAGTTGATTTATGAGTTAATAATTAGTGAATTAATTAATAATTAATTCACACCACTCTCACTATTTGTATCAATTAGTTAGACTAGATACAACTAGCTCAACTAAGTTAAACTAAACACAACTCCATTAACTGTCTCATCAACTCCACCAAACTCTGTCACATGAGTTCTAACTGAATTCAACCATGAAATAGCTCCAATAAACCCTAGGAATAGCATAATTCCTTCTGTCAGCTGCATGTGCCACATCCAGGCATCAAACTGAAGTGCTCCAAGAGGATAAGATAATATTTAGAGTCCAAATATTATTAAGAGCTAATAATATTCGACATATCTATTTTTAGACTGGCAATCTAAAAATAGATTCCGCCCAGTATGTCTAAAAACAGAAGTCCATCTATTTTTTCTGACTTGACCAACCATCCAGAAATAACATCCTGTAACTCATAGAACATGATCCATATGTCTAAAAATAGACATAGTCTAAAAATAGACTTTGCGCCAAAAATACCCTGCGGGCCCACTTAGTGAAGGCGACTCCTTTCCACTAAGCTCATCATCTTGTTGCAATCTCAACAACTTGCACTTAATAACTAGTCTAAAATAAATACTCAAAAGCAAACAAGATAAACCTTTGCAAAACAAATAATTTGAGAGATCCCTCTCCGAGAACATGAGGACTAGATCCTGGAACTCTAAAGATTGGTTCTGATGTTGCCTTGTCTTTTGATTTGCCAATCTATCAAAACACAGGACGACAACATAATGACGATCATGGTGGGACCACTAAGTTCATAGTTGCCTAGCAAACTCTTATAGACTCATCAGTCTTTCAAACAACCATAGAAACTCAGAAAAAACCCAAAAATATTTCAGATTGGCTTCATAATACACATGGTGGTGGACCATAAAACATTTTACCTCCAAAAGATCTAAAAATTTCCACCTGGTGACTCCATTGGCCTCCAGTAGGCCTATTAATTCACTAGTCCTAGTAAACTCTCCTGGGAATGCTTTGAGCAAACCCAATCATACTGTTGGTGGATAGCGAAGTTCAAAATCTTCCACCTAGCGACTCCACAATCCCAAAAGACCTAATAAATCCACTGGTAGAAGACTCTGAACTGGTTGAAAAGACACAATGACCTCTTTATTACAAACATGGATCCAAGTATACACCCAAAAGTAAAACTACTGGTCATGATGGAAAAAATGATGTACATGCTTGGAAAGAGAATAGAAAGGTATGAGGTTAATTTAAATATTGATGATCTAGAGCAGCCCATGATTTTTTCAGATCAAGAACAAACTCAACCACTACAAAACAAAAACAACAAGAAAAATATGTATGATGAGCTAGATTGCAGAGAAAACAATGAATAAGGTTTTCAAGAAAATCCTGATAGCCTACCTTTATCTTGTATTATGCTGTTAAGGGAACTTTATGACCAAAATGAAAAGGCAGAAAGTGAGCAGTGCCTTGAGGAAAACATAACCGATATTGAACTCACAAAATCTGAAATAGGAGAAAAGACAACACAACTAGAGTGTCTGCCTTTATGTTATGACTCATTTCATATTATTAAAAAAGAATGGCATCCTGAAAATATAGTAGAAACAAATTATGAACCTTCTATTCAAAGTGGCTACCCTGAAAATCATGAGGAGTTGTTTGAAACTAAGATAGATCAAGAAAAAGAAGAAAATTCTCAAATTTTCCCTGCAAGCACAAGTAATGATTCCCTAGAAGAGGCTTAAGAAGACATCTAGCCTCAAAATCAGTCAATACAAGAGAGAGAGGACTGCTGTACTTCTGTCCAAAGAAAAAGAGAAATTCCTCTTTTGACAGAAAAATAAATTGACCAAATATTAAACAAACAGCCAGCCCTCGAATCTTCATTAGAACAAAATACTTCTACTCATCTACCTACTGAACCTTGTTGTCTTGAAGAAGAAAACAAACTTGTAGATTAGCTCAAAGAAAAACCAACTGATAACCCAATATGATTTATTGGTGATATGGTTTATACTAATGATTTGCCAAATTTTGATTATTCTGATGATGATGATGAGCTTCAAGCAGAAAATAATCATGCAGGGCAACCAGAAGTTGATTGGTGTCATGAATTTCATTATCATCAGCTTGAAAGAAATAATAAACTAATCCAATCCATCAGAAATAGATTTCACATAATTGGGAGTCAGCAATATATCAGTTGTGATGATGAGGTTGAGAAGAAAGAGGAGTTTCTTGAGCAGAATGAAGATAAGGATCCTTTTCCTGAAAGGGTTGAGGTAATAAAGGATACACCTACTCAAAAACATGATGATCTCTTCACAGAGTACAATACACTGAATCAAAGCATACCAGGACTATAAGAGGACAACACTGCAATATATGATGAGTCCTCCAGTTCAGATAATAATGAAGATGAGGAAGTTTTTCTTTCCCAAGAAAATCTTAATCTTGATCCAGTGGAGGAAAGGGTAACCCTTGTTGAATCCTATGTTACAAATATTCATAACTAGGCATTGTTTCAAGATCCCTATACTCACTTCTTGAAGGCATTTTAAGAAGGGATAAAGGTTATTAGGAGTAGTGCATTTCCAAAAGAAAGAATATTATTTAGCACTACTGCTAAAAAAGAAAAGGAATGGGAGTGGCCTTGTTTGTCCAACCTGCCCAAAGAGATGAAGAAGGACCAATCATGGAATCATTTACTGGATTGGTTGTACTGGAAAAGAGAGTTCATCATCTAAACATGTAAATATTCCAAGTTAGATTAGGTTAGATAGGAATTTCAATAAAGCTCAGCTATGAGCATTTATTTAGTTGTTAATTTCTTCTTTGAAGAGTAAAATGAGAAAAATACAAAAACAATAGAAAATAAAAGAGGGAAGATTGTAAAATAGGAAAGGTATAGTCCCATACCAAAAAGAAGAGACAAAGTCTAAAAGTGTGCAAGCTCAAATGCCACTCCTAAAAACACACATCTAGTTATTCATATAGCCTAATCATGACTAATTAACTTTTAAAATTACTGCTGATAGGTTAGTGAATTAGATCAGCCAAACAAAATAATCTTGGCTTATCAGTAAGGTCGATTAGGATAGAGGAAACAAAGGTTCAAAAAAATTCAAAATCTGAACCTATGAATTTCAAAAGAAGAATGGCTCTAATTAGATTAAATCTTGAGCCAAAGATAGAAACAAAATGGTTCCAATATGCTCAAAACTTGAACCAGGAAAGAAAGAGGAAGTAGCTCAAACAAATTCAAAATTAGAGCTGAAGAGATAGTGAAGGATGTTTTAGTTTTCAGATCTTAAGCCTTCACAAATTTTGTTTTATTTTTCTGCAAATAAAATCTATGTGCAGCTTGTTTTTATGCCATAGATCTGCAGCAAGTGAAACTGCTTAATATTGGCTTGGTTGATTTTTAATTTTTTGTCTTAGAATTTAGAGAATAAAAGTTTGTGAGACAGTCTAATCCTGACAGATAGTAGTTAGGTAGAGAAATTTATGAACTCAACTGTTTAAACTGAGTTCATGGAGAAATAAGAGTAGAAATTGATTAGTTTCCTATTTTCAAAAGAATAAAATGTTGATGAAGAGAGTTTGCTAGTCCAAATGCACTCTAAAAGAAGAAATGTTTTTAGGATCATTTGGATTGGGTAGGTAGAGATGTTGTTTTGATAGAATTCCATTGTTTCAGATTGCTACAAATATTTTCAGATCAAAAGAAGATCAGCAAAAGAAAACAAATTTGCTGCCCAAGAGATGAAGGCATTGGTTTATTGAAAAACCATAGATTAATAGTTGAGGTTCTGGACACCTAAAAGACCAGTTGTCCTCCCCAAGTGGAGCCACTGTTAGCCACCTATGAATTTTGTCATACCTAATGGTGGCTAAACTTGTCTTTTAAACCTTCAAAGAGATAGTTCCTTTTGAAAAACTATCATCTTTTGAAGTTTTTATGATGATTATTACTCTTTGAGTTAATCTTCACTGCTGTTTCCCTTTTAATCCTAAAGAACGTGTTGTTCACCAAGAGAAAACTGCTTATAAAACTCCATTTTTCCTCATTACACTTCTCCATTTCACTCTTATCAAATTCCATTTAAAACCCTTATTTCTTGCATAAACCCTTCATAAGATCCCTCCATTAACCTTAATTTAACCTCTAAATCATTCCAAAGACCTTTTTAAACCTTATGTTCTCCTTTCATTTGGTTTAAAAACTCTTATTTCACTTATCAGAACCCTCGAAAACCCTTCTATAAACTTTATTTTGGCCTAAAAACCTTCATTTTTCTATAAGGCCTTAAGTCCCTTTCAGCCTTAAGCCCCAGCCCCTTTCCCTTATGTGACCCGGAGCTGCGACTGAGCGCTAAGTCTCAGTTCTTAATCACAATCGGCAATCGAAAATTCCCTTATCCTTTTCTTTTTTCTCCTCTAATTCCAATCCGCTAATTTAATCTCAACCGTCGAATCCACAAGAACCGACGGCCAAGATTTAATCGTACTCCGCCCATAGCCCTCCAACATCAGACCCACCGATTAAATCTCCACCGTTGATCTCTCATACTGATTCGACGGCCAGTGCTTAATCACACATTGCAAATTCTAACACCCCGTTGCTTTGGCATCTTTCCTTTTCTTCGATGCGATGAAATCCCAGCCATTCATTCTGCCAGATTCGACGGTTCGCGCTTCATCGCATCGCACTCGTCCATCACATGATCCTCTGCCATCCCGACCTCCGATTAAATCTCCACCGTTGATCTCCCTTAGAATGGACGGTCTGCACTCAATCACATCATCGCCTTTCTCCTCTCCCCTCACACCATTTCACTTCCTACATGATTCTGCGATGCAATCTCTGCCGTTGATCTTCTCAAATCCAACGGCCCACAATACTTCTGTTTTTCAAACCCCGCCCATATCTTTCTCCCCCATCAACAGATCTCGACCGTCGATCCTCCTGATTCGATGACTCCCATTGATCCTTCCTTCTGGCCTTTATAAAAAGGTGGGCCCTCCCTTCTCCTCGTTTTTCACCAAATTCCTTCAAAACTTTACCTTTTCTACATTTTTTGTTTCCCGATAGAAACAGTTTTAAACGAATCTTGACCGTCGATCTACAAAGATCAATGGCCATCGGGCCGCATACATCCTCCGCACAACTCTTCATCGATCGTGCTCAACCCGCACCATTCGATTTGCTGTCCCTCATTCGACAGCCAGAACTGTATATCGCGTAATTTTTGAGCCCAAGGGTTAACATTCCAAAATCGAAATATGGGCAGTTTTGAAAGGATGCGTTTCAAACATTTTATGGAATCGCGTTATTTTTGTGAATACTACCTACCCCCCAGATCCTGAGCGAAAACCATTAATGGTTTTCCGCCAAACCGCTGTCCTCCGCAATGTTATTTTCTACTTAAATCTCAACCGTCAATCTCTGAGATCAGACAGTCCTGACTTAAATTTGCCCCCTTGCATTTTCCATCCATCTATTTTCCCAAGTGACCCCACTGATTAATCTTAACCATTGATTATTCTAATCCAACGGTTCTAATTTTCTCTCGCGCCCAAACCTCCAAAGCAGTCTTTGAACCTATTTTTCATAGGTTTTTTATAATTTTTGTTTGTTTTATGTAGGATATATGGGTTTTACCATAGTTAAAAAAAATAATGCGAAGGCCAGGGATGATAATCCACAGGCCATTATTCACGAAGAAATGAGATCTACAGGGTTCAAATTATGTTTTTACCCATGCCTCATGAGCATTGGTGATATCATGAAACCCTCTGCACACCTGCAAACATGCAAACACAGTCAGAATCCATTAATTGAAGAGTATCAGCGTTAAAAACAAAGGATGAAAGCATAAAGTGAAGAATTAAAGAGTTTGATCAAAGTTTAAAGGGATTAAGGCACAAATTCAAGAATCAAAGGCCTAATCCACAGTCAGCAAGGAATAAAAGACTCGAAGATGAAGATCAAGGTTAATTAAAGCCTAAACACAGATCCAGAGATGAATCACTGTGTTTATAAAACAGAGAAATATCAATCAAAGGACACCTTAGAGCCACATCAAAGGGGCTAATTGAATCCCCCAGCTACCAAAATTTCCACCTACAGCCTCTCCGCCTCAAAGAAATACCCAGATCAAATCTTAGTCCTAAACATTAAGGCCAAAGGCAGCTGAATAATTATTACAAGAAAAAAAAATATCTCGACTATTAGCGGAAGTTATTGTAAAGATAAGAAAGTGCCTTAGAGTCAATATTTTTTCCCACTAAGCCTAAAAATTAGAAATAGAATAAATGAAATAGAGTTGTAATTCGATGCATTCCTGCCTTATGCCTTGCATGGTTTTCAAGGCTGGAAGTTGCATTTAGTATAGAATTAATTACACTTCAATCCTAAAACTATTCCACCTCCTCATTTCTTCTATAAATACTTCTGAAGAAGATGAGAATTTGGTTGGTTGGTTACTAGTTGTAACACTAAAACTCTCTGAAATAATACGTAGCTTGTTTGAAGTTGAAGAAGAAATTGAAGTCTTGGAAGCTTGATGATGTTTAAACATGCTTGTTCTTGAGAAGGCTCTATCATTGGATCCATGAGCTTGGCTATTGGTGATGTATTCTGAACTGTTTGCTGTTTTTCCTCTTTTCATTATGTTTCATAAATTCTTACTATAGTAGGATGAAAAGTTTTAGCTAATAAATGACTCCTGGAAGCACCTTAGACCTGTTTATCCTTCACTATTTTATGTTTTCCTCTGCTGAGGTATTTTAGAGTCTTTAATATTTCTCTTTAGTCCTCATGCTTTTTTATTTCTCTAATAGTTCAAATAGTTGGTTTCAACATGATTTATGGTTTTCCCTGCTTGTCTACTGCCACTTGAAAACTGTTTTTGAAGTCTCCCTTTGAAGTGCCATTGTTTACAGTTAGCCAAGGAGGTATGTTTTGATCATACCCTTTGTCCCTGCTTGAACAATTGTTTTATAGGTATTTATAGTTGTGATCATAGATGTGTTAGGTGTTCACTCTTCTATGACTACAATTATCAATGAATCTTTTATGTTTTCTAAGTCCTTTGAAATAAAATCTTTGAGGAAATAGGATGTGCTCCCGAATCTTAGATTTCATTTTAAAAGTTGTCTTGAAGTCATTATTTGCTTAAAGTGTGGTTTGTAGAATTCATGGTTAGCTCTGTCTATCAAATACCTCTTTATTTTCAAGTTATGTTTTCAAGTTCCCTTTGTTGAGAATTTATTTTCTCTTTCCAAATCATTAATGTCCATCTCATTCACAAAACTAAAGGATCCTGTGGCCAAATTAGATTTTCCCTTTGATATCCCATATCCGTTGATAATTTTGTCATAAACCTCTTCTTGACTCCATTTCCCAATGAATCTGACACTTCTCCTTTCTATCTATCTTTCATAGGCCTTTCATGTTCTGCTATGCCAATTCAACCAAACAAACAAACCAAACAAACACTTGCACTTAATAACTAGTCTAAAACCAATACTCAAAAGAAAACAAAATAAACCTTTGCAAAAAAAATAATTTGAGAGATCCCTCTCTGAGAACAAGAGGACTAGATCCTGGAACTCTAAAGATTGGTTCTGATGTTGCCTTGTCTTTTGATTTTCCAATCTATCAAAACATAGGACCCCAACAGCTCAGACAAGAGTATCCTTGACATCATCAAAATAAGCTTACGCAACTCAGTCCTAATGGAAGGGAACCCCATTTTTCAAGAGTTGAGTAAATCCTTTATGCATTTCAACCTAGTTTGGAATGAATCTTCTTAGGAAGTTAGCCTTTCCCTGAAGTTTCTGTATTTGAAGTAAATTTGATGGTGTAGGAAAATCAAGAATGGCCTGAACCTTCAATGGGTCTATTCAAATTCCTTCTTTTGAGACTACGAATCCAAGCAGACGACTAGAACCAACACAAAACACACATTTATGTGGATTGAGGCATATTTTGTAGTGTCGACAACGTAAGAAAATGGGTCTCAAATGCATCGGGTGATCAGTCTGATTTCGTGAATGCGCTGGTAAATCATCTAGATATGGTTGAACAATGTGCTTGATGTCATTGAAAGCATAATCCATTGCTCTCTAAAAAGTTTCCCCAAAATTCTTTAAACCAAACGAAAGTTTCCTATAAGCGAATGTTCCCCAGGGATAGATGAATGTTTTTTTATGTTGATCCTCTGGGTGGATATTGATTTGATTGTAGCTAGGAAATCCATCCATGAACGAAAATATTTCGGATCCATCACAATCGTCAATAATCTGGTCGATAAAGGGAGTAGGATAGTTATCTTTTGGAAAAGCATGATTAACATACCAATAATCAACGCACACTCTAATGGTTCCTTATTTTTTCATGACAGGAACGATATTGGAAACCCACTCAGTCAGCGGAACAAGGTAAATGAAACCAACACAAATTTTTTTTTCAACTTCTGCTTTGATGGCAGCGACTTTATTTGGATGAACAGGATGAAGCCGTTGACCCTACGGTTTGACATCAAGATAAATATTAATATTGTGTTCAACTATACTAGTATCTATGCATAGAATTTCCTCATAAGACCAAGAAAATACATCATAGAATTCACGAAATAGAGAGCGATATGATTCAGGTTCTGATGGAGAACAAGATACACCAACATGAGTATTTTCTACAATTCCAAGTTTGGTCAAAATATCGATAGAAATAGTTTCTTCAATATTTGACAAATTTCGCTCGGAATTGATTGCTTTAATAGGTAAAGAATTTGAAAATAAATTTTTGATTGATGGGTGATATAGTTCACTAAGATATTTTTCTTCATAATCAGGAAGATGAGAATGATGATGATAATATTCCCATTGTTCTCCTTTTGACATCATAGCTTCCAAAATATTTTCATCTGTCAAAAACATTGAGGAAAATGGATCAGATGGAGTACCAAAATCTAAGGAACGATCAACCCAAACACTCGGCGACACTGATTTCGGATTTTCTGCCCAAGCTAGATGGATTGATTTCTATGCTAGCTCAATAGGGCTGGGCGGTAAAAATTCATCCAACGTAGCAGTATCAGAATCACCCGTACTCTCCCTTAAGCCAGATAGAGTGGAAGAGATCATGTAGCAGGTCTCTATACTTGCAATTTATGCCGAGGTCGCGGGCGTTGATAATGCAAAGGTTCCCATGAGAGTGGAATCCCTTAAAAGTACTACACTAATGTTCTGAATTTCAAGTTGGGGTATGTGAATGAAAGGAACACTTCCAGTTACCTGCAAAGTAGAGGCAAATAAGGATAGTTGATTAATGACTGCGATTGTACCTTTATGTGGAAAGGAAATCATTCTAAAGTATGTAGAAACAATTGCAGTCATCGCATATACCCATGGCCTTCCAAGTAGAATATTATAGTCAAGGGGTCCATCAACAACCTCGAAATCAAAATTCACTTTTTTCCCCTACTTCAACATGCAGGTTATTAATAATACCACAAGGTTTATATGTTCGTCCATCAAAAGCCTTCAATGTTGTTGATGATTGTGATAAGCGCGACAAGCCAAGTGACTTCCAACAATTTAGAGACATAATGCATGTAGATGCTCCCTCATTAATAATAGTGCGATGAACAAGGTGATTGAGAACATTTACTTGTATTGAGAATGCCAATTCTACTGGTAGTTGTGGCACATATCCCGTATGATTAAAGATGACAAGATTAGAATCAGTCGGATCAATTCCACCAATAGCCGATAATAAAGCCTATTTTTGGGAGGGAAAATTTTGTAATACCTCAAGAGTAGACATAGATGAAGGGGATTGAGCCAAATCTTCAACTATATTATAATTTTGTGCAGCTCTTGCTCGAGGATTATATGTCAATTTATGAATTACTCCCTTTGGTGGCTTGATTGTTAATTCAGGAATATCAGTAGGTAGTACTGATTCTGTAAACAGATTCGTAGTCGAGGTAGTAGGTTGATCAATTTCCTAACTACCATAATCTTTACTATGTGTTGACACAAAAATTCTGTTGAAGGTTTTGTGGATAACATTAACACTTGGGAACTAGGAGTTGGATCTGTAGCAACCAAATTAGTGTCCAGATTTGGAAATGGGTCTGTCAACACAGCTGACGCATGAGAAGTCTTGATGATTTTTGAGACTTCAGCACAGTGAGGACAATCCATAACAAAACTTTCCTCATTATATATTATGCATGGATAACGAGGTTTCTGAGGTCCAGATTATTGATTTGATGATCTTTCCTGTGGGTTAGAAGTTTGCTTTTTCTTTGTTTTCCCCTTTTTCTTACGTTTAGGTTGCTTGTCACTTTTGCCTTTCTCAAATAACAAGGCATTAATTTCGGAAGCAGGAGCAGTATCAGATGTAGTGGTGTGGTGTGTGCTTGTAGTTCCTATCAAGCCGTCTCTGGCATGAGAGTCCTTTAATTGAGGAGGAACATTGAAATTAGATCTTGGTGTGTTAGGAATTTTATTCATAGAGCGTGCCAGATTGAGTCTAAATCAAGTCTAAATATTGGGCACGAGCGATAGTTTGCTCTTTTGTGACGACACCACCCTTAGCCACATCCTCAATTATAGATGGTAATAGGGACTTAATGAACCATTTAGAAAGTAGCTAATCTAGAACAAATGTCATAACCATTCTACGATGACGATGCCACTCATGAATATGATCCGAGATGTGATTAGCATTAGTCTGTTTGAGATTATTCAAGAGTTCTGTTCCAGTTTCATATCTGATAGGTAATTGGAAATGAGTAAAAAAGACAGTAGCTAGGGTGGTGAAATTATCAAAAGAAGCTCTAGGTAACTCAATGTACCATTTTGCAGCCGGACCTGTGAGCGTACACTGGAAAATATGTAGTCAAATAGAATCACCATTTACAGAGTTTGATGAACACCATAAATGATAAAGTCATGACATGAGTCGACGAATCTTCTCCAGGGTTTCCATTGAACTTAGGAATACTCGAGGGTAATTTGTGGGGTATCATCGACCACCAAGGAGCATAGTTGATTGGATCATTGGTTAATTGATTTAAATATGGTAAATCTAAAGTTGCGACAAAAGGCAACTGTCTATTAAGGTCAGGTTGAGCATAGCTAGGGTAAGATGGAATTTCTTGAGCAACATGCCTTTGAGCACTAGCATAAGGAATCTGCTTCTGGTAACCCAGATAGGGGTTTTTTTGAAAAGTAAATGCTTGAGGATTCTATTGACCAAAACCTGGATATGATACTTGTTGAAATAAAGTTTGAGGTATTTGTGCCTGAGGTTGCCAAGGGGTCTATCCACCAATTTTATAACCCAAATTAGGAAAACTTGGATTCAGTTGATAGGTATAACCAGGTTGTGGTTGTGACATCCCATAAAATGGTAAACCAACTTGTGAATAAATGATTCCGGATATAGGTTGTTGTAAATTAACTGAAGGATTTGGAGTCTCTGGACCCAACATTTGATGATATTGAGTTGAAGGACCCGCTTGATAAGGTTGGTGTACAACATTTTGATTCTGTAACAAGGGTAAATATGTATTAACAAGCGGTAATGATGTGGGTGTAACAGGTTGAACTGGTTGATACAAGTGTACAAACGTTTGTAGTTGGATAGGCAGAGTGGGCTGCCATTGACAAACATTCATCTCAACATTAGGTTTACCAAAAAGTGACGGAGTACTATCATATTGGGTGACCAAAGGTTGCCCCCTATCATGAGGAGGATAATAAGACAAAATATTTCTCTCCAAATGTTGGGAGTCCAGTTGATATGGTGCTTAAAGGAATAGACCCAGAAGGACCGACTTGATATTTCCTTGATGATGTGTATAAAGAATCAAACCATTCAGTACTTACTATAGGATTACTAGTTAAAATATCAGATGATGACATTGGTAAAGACCATGGTTTTGAAGATGCACCAGAGTAAATTCCAAATAATGATTTATAACTTGATGGGACCATAGGACCACCATGAAAATATGACTCTGGTGAAGTTGTGAACATCGACAGAGTAGCGAGGGTAGGAGCTGACGTAATTGGAACAACTGACCCAACCAAAGATGTTGGTTCAGGAATGGTTGCTTGACCAAATGTATACCCTTTAAGATAGATAGGAGTTTGAATGGGAATAGGATCAATAAAATTAGATGGAAGCGATTGAGGAAAATAATTGTACAGGTAAAGGTCCTCGACAAAATGGGTTGGAATTAAAGGTGTCTCATCTTGTGGGATTTCTTCAATCACAATTAAACCAGGTGGAAGTATTTCACCGTCAGGCCCAAATTATATTTAAGGTGGTTGACTGCGTTATATAGGATACTCAATGGCTACAGAAATTTGTGGAATGACCAAGGGAGGAACAACTTTTGGTTCTGCAACTTCTAGATTCATATGTTCTGGTAAAGAAGAGACAGGATCTGGATCAATTTTTGGTTGAACAACATCGGTTCCAGGAGGTATGGTCTCATTTATTGGATGGATCGTGACCATGGGTAGCTGTGAAGATTCCGTTTCGAAAACAGTAGACAAACTTGGATGTGTAGAAACAACTTGAGTTAACTCTGGTTTATGGGAAAATGATGTTTCACTAGAGGTACGAATTGTACTTGATTCAACAGATCGTGATAGCCTTCGCCTACCAGAAGTAACTTTTGCTGGTAAAGGTGGTTTTAAAGCTAATCTATGTGAACGACGGGGAAAAGGATTTTGTTCATCGATGATTATTGATTTATTTTAATAAAAAAAAATAAAAAAATAAAAGGGTAATGATAGGCAAAAGGGTTTACCAAGAAATTGTGAACTGCAAAATACCTCCTGGCGAACCAAGAAGTACGGGTAGGAAATCTCCCCGAATGCTGTGTTCAGTGTATCAAAATTTACAAGGCGACTGACTTGGTTCACTATGGATGGATAGCACCTAAAATTTGTCCTCCCAAATATACCCGAAGGTACGTGGAGGCCCAAGTCCATATTAGCGCTGTTTGATGCGAAACCGCACAATGAGAGCACCCCTTTATAATTATCGTAGTGTAACACCACCCGATATACCTGAAAGCACATGGACGAGCTACGATATACTTACGTACATGGAGTGGGGTATGACACTCAGAATGTATCACAGACAAGTTAACGACAACTGCTATGTTTTACAACGCTGGAACATGTCTCTAGCCTAGACCTTCTAAATGTTATCTTTATGGTTCCAATGCATTGTTATGTAAATTAAGATAAATTTTATGTTGATATTTCTTAACAATTTTCCTTTCAAATTTTCACCGAGATGATGTATTGGAAATTCCTAAAATGCAAACTAAGAATGATAAGAAATCTTTCACTTTTAGTTTTTTCAATGAAAATCCTAGCTACTAGAGGGAAAGAGAAAACAATTTGCGAGCAAACAAATCAATGAACACAAACTCAATGCAGATTTCTTAATTATTCCTTTTGCAAAACACAAAAACCACTACATGCAAATGTAGAAAAGAAACTAAGTGCACTAAATCGTCAAAAAAAAATTCCTTTTACTTTCGAGAGATGAGGAATACAAACAACAATTTCTCTTTTGAAGGAAAAATGAGGAATTTAACAACAATTTATCGTATCAAGAAATGAAGAATTTACGAAAATTTCCTTTTTCAAAGGCAAATGGACCTAACGTGACAATGAAAATACTTTGAAATTAATTTTTCAATGATAAAGAAAAACGATTTAAACAAAAATTGAACAAATTTTCTTTGAAAGGAGGAAGAAGTAGATAGATTCACTAGTAAATATGAGGTTCAAAATTTTCAAAACACAGCAAAAAACAAACTGAATCAAATTGAAAATTCAATTCAAGGGAATTTAGATGGTTTCAGGAGGCAACACAGGCTCTAAGGAGAGACAGTGCTTTGCAACGCAGGCCTGAAAGGGAGACAATGCTATGCAAAGCACTGTGTCCTGTCCAGCAGTGCATTGGGCGCAGTGTATAAAGAAAAACACAATTGTTTAACACACTTCTTTTGCAAATTTGGATTTCAAAAATTTTAATCTTTGTGAGTATTAACTACTGGGTGAATAAACAGAGAAAATCAGAGGCTAAAACACCTAGGACAAAGAGAAAGTTTCCCCAGCAGAGTCGCCAATTTGTTGGAAAAAATTGTGAATTATGGATAAAACATGCTTCCCTAGATAGGTGCTAATATAGAAAAACAGGTTAAAGACTATAAGACTACTTTTCCTAACTAGGAACAAACAAAAAGAATGGATTGTAGGCTTACTTTGAATCCAAGCGCTTCCAAATGATTCCTTCTGTTGCTTCCGTTGTAGGTTCAAATTCCAGCCGGTTGTGCAAAATATTTCCCACAAGAATGAACACTAAACAATAGAAGATAGCAATAATATAGATGTCTATTCAAGTTAGTTTGCTAAATCAGTAAAGCATAAACCATATACATCAACTAAGATCTTGCAATATGGAAAATCAAAGCCAATACAGATGCATATAGGGAAAATTAATTTGTACTCTTTATTAATGATAGAAGGAGAGGTTACAACCTAGTGACTGATTTGAAGTGACCATCTCCAAAAACATCCTAACCTCATCACAATATAAATACCTCTAGAAGCTTGTTAAACAAATCTAACCCTCAATTGAAATTCCACTAACATTTCTCTACTCAAATTCTTCCTTATCAAACACTAAGATCTGTGCTCAATTTATAGAGGAGCTGAAGGTAGTTTTACAATCAATGACTTTCCAATAATAGGCAAGACATGTTCCCAATATTGTAGATGTGAAATGGACACATGGATTCGAAGCTTGAAACATGTGAACTCTTCTAGAAGGAACTGACCAAGTGGAGATTCCAGAACAATGAAAATTTCACTCCCAATGTGACCAAGACACCTGTGAATGTCAGGAAGTTCTTTGCAAAGTAGCTTTGCATGGGGCTACCTGCATATGCAACACACTTAGTCCTTTTAGAGGCAGCGTTGATGAGCTCTCATATGATATATAATAAACTTCAAATCTTGGAAACCTTTGCTTGATGAAAGTCATGTATGATTTGTCTTGTTCTTTGTCTTAGGACATGTAGCAACTTGAAATGATAAGGGATGATAGACCCTATTCATTGGTCCTGGAGCTGATGCCCAATTAACCAGATAATTGGGAATGATGCCCAAATTGTTCTATAACAATGAGAAAGTGCCTGCAGTTCTCTGGGAATATAGGAATACTTGCAAGAATTTGACTGGAAGGACACCTATCAGGATGGTATATGGGAAAGAGGCTGTGTTTCCCATGGAGTTCATTGTTCCTATTGTGCGCATTCCAACATTTACCAATATGGCTGAAGAAGATGTTAGGAACCTATAAATATAGGAATCATAATTTTGAATTGAATCTTGATATTCTTGTAAAATATGTACATACCTTGCTTTCTGCAAGTTGTTTTCCCATATTTTGAAAAAATAAAAAATAAAAAAAATAAAAAAGAGGGTAAAAAGACCTAAAAGAAAGATCAAAGGACTTAAAAGAATATAGACCTCAAAATAAAAATATGGAAATAAAGCATGAAAGTGAGCAAGTCCAAATGCCACTACTTTTTACTTTTTGCAAATAATTATGGAAAAGTGTCAATAAATGCCATAATCCATGATGAGTTAAATTGTTTAATCTTGACTTGTCATGTTTTCAATTTCCATGTTTTAGATAGTGAATAAAGATTTGTCAAACATTTTAATCCTGAAAAATCAGTAGATAGGTAGTGAATAATGAGGAGCTCAAAAGTTTAATCTGAGCCCTCGGATGAAATAAGGTAGATTATATAGTTTTATTGCTTTAAAAGAATAAAATATTTCAAGGTTGCAAGCCTAAATGCACCTGCCAAAAGGAAGAAAAAATGTTAGAGTAATGTTGGGTAGGTAGAAAGAAGTGGAAGAAAGCATGTAATATTCATCATCGGGCCAAAAAAATCACTAATTTCCCCTCTCATGTAACTATTAAATATTCTAAACTATCAGTCAAATAGGCTCAGAGAATTTCTCTGACTTTTGTTGGGACTGGACCCAAGGCTCGGTGACTGGTTAGTTGAAAATGTTGAATTTTTATGTTAAATTCCCATTTACCATTATTTATCCCCCATTCATACATTTTAACTCATTTTCATAAGTAAAGACTCATTCTTACTTAATGAAACAAAAAACACCATCCAATTAAATTCCTTCATTCATAAAACATACCAAAACCCTCAAAAATAATTTATCCAAAGTAATTGGTGAAATGATGAAAATATGAGCTTTGCTTTACCTTTATACTTTACTTAGTGAATTTTAATGTATTTTTGTGTATTCCATTCCCCTTTTCATATTAACTTTTAACTTACTTTATTAAATCCTTAAATAAAACCTTATCCTATTTATCTAATTCTCTATATCTAGATACCCCCAAAAACCCACTATTACAAAGATTTTGGACCAAAGTTATTACCCACATGTTAAAATAAAACCCCAAATAAAACACCCTTTGATCTAAAACGAACTTTAAATAAATATCCCACCCCCTATGGTTATTAAACCATTCAACAGGTTTAAAACTATATAATAAAATAATCATTGTGCAAATATGTTTCTTCGGGCATATCATATGTGTTTTAAATTAAAAACATATCATTCTGCTCATTAAGTTATGCCCTAAGTTTTGAATCAAATTAAATCATTTTATAAGGTTCAAAGACTTAAACTTTCGGCCATGAAAAAGTCTGCCCTTTGAAATTTTTCATCCCTCCCTGCATGATAATTTTTAACCCAAGGGTAAGGTTTATATTCATAAAACTTAAGCCTTCCCCGTTCATTTTTCCCACTATATAAAGCCTCACGCTTTATATAGATTGACCTGAGGTATATACTTAACCCTGCTTCATGAAAATAAGCCTATCTCCACTTCTATTAAGTAAAAAATTACACTTTATATTATTAACCATTGATTTTATTTCTTTAACCATACCTACCCCCGCCCATATGCATATATAAAGCCTTTGGTTTTATTCATATCTTATAAAGGTTTTTACCCACATATCAACCGCCAGCCTTGCATAAAGAAAACCTCAGTCCCACCTTTCTTTGCCACAGCTTTCCTTTAAATCTCCACCCTTCTCTCCCGAGCTCTAGATCCGATCGCTCCAAAATGATATCGTGTGTAAAAAATAAACGACAGCTCCAAAAAAAATCAAACGCGAAATGGGCAGTATTGCCCATTTCTCCCTCCGCAATGTGTCAACCTTTTATTGGATCGCATTCATTTGAGGTCAAACCAATTACCACTCAAAATGCATGCGATAACCACTATTTGGTTTCACTTTCAAAACTGAAACCACCTCCCACCATCGATAAGACCTGCATTCAATGCAAAATAAAAAATAAAAATATATGATTTAAAACCTTTGATAAGACTATTTTAAATGTATTTTTATGAATTTCAACTCTGAAAAAGCTCCTCCCAACTGTGTTAAGACTTTTTAAGCCCTGAGTGTCGATTTATACCTAGAAAATCTGAATTTGACCACAATTCCACCATTAAAGATTGACCAAGCTATTTCACTGCTCCAGTAATCCGGACCAGACCTTAGAATCAACCAAGGTCCTCTCAAAGCCTTCATGAAGCCTAATACCTATACCTTAAGGTATTTTTCCGACAAATTGAAGCCTGTAAATTAAATTTTAAACCTTCAGTAATAGAAAGAGGCCTTTAATTAAGAGATTTCACTGAACCAAATTTCCTAAAAACACCAAAAAGAGGCCAAACCCTGGCCAAATTTTCTAGGAAACCCTGTTTCTTACTGCAAACATTTCTGAAGCCAAATTTCCAGTTTCCGAAGTTTAAAGATCAAATTCAAAGACCTAAAGGGTTACAAAATTTCTGAATATATCCTAAAAATCCCTTTTTCAATCAAAACCTACTCAAAAACCCTTGTTTTTTGTTTTAGGCCAGTTTTACATCCTCAGATAAACCAAATTGAGCAAAAAGCCCAAAAGAATCCATCCTTAGCCTAAATTGCTTAGTTTTCTCTCTATTTAATATAAAAACTCCTGCAAACAGTCCAATCTTGTAGAAGTAGCCCAAAAATGCCTAAAAAATAGAGTTAAAACTCCAAAGACAGATCTCATTCCACAGGTCTTTCAAAAAGCCTTCAATCACCTCCTTGTAGACCTCTGTTTCAGTAACAAATTGTTTGATTTTTGCAGGTTATTATCAGAATAAGAAATTGGGCCAACAATTTCAATACTAGTTGACAAAATTGTTTGCTCCAAATTCTCAGATTTTAATTCATAAGTTTCATTCAACAAACAGTTTGTATACAAATAAAGAATAAAATCAAGTCAAAGAGAGATCAGAATGATGAAATGTGCACAGTGAATGGTAAAAGTGAAATCAGAATTCACAATGACTGTGAAAACAAAACAGTTAAAGAGCGTCAGAGTTAAAGTGTATCAGGTAAAAGTCGGAGTGAAAGTTAAAACAAAGTTACAGAGCAGTCAAGGTAAAATAGTAAAAGTAAAAAAAAAGTCAGTAATGGTTAATAGAGATGAAAATACTTTCACCAAAAACAATGAAGTTTATCCAAAGTGAAAGTAAAAACAGTTAAAAGAACAAAAAGGTTAAAAGATGAAGACATAACAAGAAGGAACATTTTTGCAAAAAATTCCTGTTTAAGTCATTGTTTTGCAGAAACTATTGTGACCAATCCAAGATGAATTTTGCAAAACTGAAGGAGGCTTATGTTTTTAAGATGTCCAACTACAAAAAATCTCTCACTTTTCTAACAACCATTATGGGTTGGGAAATATTAAACAATATTGGAAAGAATTTTTTGCAGAAAATTCCTGTTAAGTCATCATTTTGTAGAGAATATTGTGGCCACTCAGAAATACATCTTACAAAACCAAAGGAGGTTTTTGTTCCTAAGAGAACCATATACAAAAATATATCTCACGTTGTGCACAGGTATTACATAATGAATGATACATGTGCATCTTTACAACCTATTTTTCAGAGTCTGTAAAAATCTGTTTTGCACATCTTTTTGCAGAGCCTATTGTGAATAGATGGAGCAGAAATTTAGGAAATTGAGAGAGGTTTATTTCACCAACATATTCATCTACAATAAAGTCTTTCCCTTTTTACATATATATTTCAGATTGAGAAATACAAAGGTATCATTGTACCCCAAGTTTGCACAATTGCTGGAGCAGAATGCACAAAGAAAGGAAACAGTTAGTGACTTGGATGCCTCATCATCAACTAAGAGTTGAGATCAAATTCGAATTCTCCTCTTTTTCATCACCTATCCATAAACAATAGTGCCAAATATATGCATTAGTTTTGAGTGTCCTTTACACAAGTTATATTTATGTAAAACAGTTGGAGATATTTGTAAACCAATCTTGATATTTTTTCAAGAAATTTTAGTTTAGAATTTGTATAAATAATTCACTCTTTGAAGTATTTTAGTGTGGAATAAAATTGTTGGAATTTACTATAGACATTTTTTCTAAACATTGGAGGCTATTGTGTGTTTGAATTCGAAGTAGCAGACTAGACAAGCTGACTGGCATCATAATTCAGGATCCCTGTGATAAGCTGATGAGTTAAGTACTTCCTACTTGTCACTATTTCCTTTTCTAAGTTTAATGCATTCATTTTATGTTTGTTTTGTATGAATGTGTAACTAGGAGTATTACTACAGGATTAGTCAAGTGCTCCCTATCTTTAACTAGTTGCCATTTTAATGTTTTCTTCTGATTTCCAGTGTTGAGAATTCTTAATTGCTCTCACTCCCGTTTGACCTCTGCCTTCTACTTTTATTTTCTGGATCAAAGGATTCTTAAGTTCCCTTTATCCCGATCATACTATTTCACCAAAAAAACCATTTTCCCAAATCTATGAGGGTTATCTATCTTGCCCTGAATATATTTGTACCTTTTTAGTCTTGATTTCTAGTGCTTCTAGCTTGATTTAGACTCCATAGCCCAATGGACAAGTATATTTCTCTCTACCTTACCTCCAAGTGATTTTTCCCCACCAAACCCTTTAAACGAAAAACAAATTGTACTTTCAGAACTAGCCTAACATTTATAAATCAAACAAAGATAAATCTTAAAGAGAGAGCCCTCTCTAAACTTTAGGAAGGCTAGATCCTAGAGTTCCAAGTAGGTTTGTGGTTACCTCGGTGAGTTCTCTCTTGAACTTGGAGAAATTACTGAGTGATAACATAATGGCAACCATACTGGGGAAGACTAACCTTTTCTTCAGAAATATTTTACAGGTTCAGATATAATCTATGATGGTGGACAATGATCAGACATACAAAGGTTAAAATCATCCACATCGTGACTCCACATAAATTTCACAATAAAGACTCCACTGGAGGAATGAACCTGAAAGAACAATATGGAAAGATCAGGCTTTCAACTTGGATCTTAATCCAAGACATTATGTTCTTTCTCATTAAGAAATTTTTTCAATATATATTTTATTTTATATAAGGATATAGCTTGGTTGTATAGGTACAATGGCCTTTCTTTATGACTAATTTACAAGATTACCCAAGAATAAAACACAGGTATGCTCCCATGAGCAGAGATCACATACCTGGATTTCCACACAAACTACCAAAGGTAAATTGGTATAAAAATCTGCCCATGTTTCATGATGAGAATATTGATGATCCTTTGTTACATCTCATTAAATTTCATATACACTCATGGAGATTGAAGGGCGATTGGCATGAGGATTGCCTCATGAAGCTTTTCATGGCAACCTTAGAAGGACCAGTAAGGGAATGGTATGAAGCTCTCAAACTTGCTAGTTTATTTTCTTTAAAATATTTTCACAAGGTATTTTATAAGCATTACAAAGAAGATTTTCCATCTTTAACATTAGCTGAAAATTGTTGTGATCAAGCTGAAGATCTTATACATTACCTTAAAAATATTGATGAATATTTTGGAAATTGGCATCCTGAAGATTTATTAGAAGATGTCCATAAATTTCATTCTCAAGTTAAATGTCATAATAATCAAGAGGATTTAAACAAAGATGAAATATATCAGGAGATGAATCAATATCCACAAAGCTCCTCTGTAGTAAAAAATGATGTTTCATATAATGTTTTGAATGAAATTAAAGAAAATATTCAACCTCATGATCAATTTTTACATAAGAGAAAAAACAATTGTTATTCATATCTAAGAATTCAGTGATTCCCCCCCCCCCCCCCCCTCACCAAAGAAGAAATAAATTCGCTTCTGAACATGCAACCATCCTCAAAATATTTACATAATGAAGAAATTGTTCCTAATTATTGTAATGTTGATGAATGTACTAAAGTTTTTATCCATGAAGGGACAAAAGAACAAGTTTATGCTCATGTTGTTCTACCTTCCCAAAAAGGCCCATTGCTTGATAGTACTCCAATTGAGCAAAATGATGACTTTCAAATAGAATGAAACCAATCTAATCAAGATATATCAGGATCACTGGAAAAAAAATCTGCTGATATCATTGATGACATTCCTTCTTCTGAAGATCTACCTAATTATGATCAGTTTGATGATAATTATGTTCTCCAAATTCAAGCTAACTTCATAGAGCAATCACTAGCTAGTTTGTGGGATGAGTTATTAGAACTTTAGCTTGATAAAGATTTTCTAATAGCCGCCTTTCTTGTTTTGAAATAAAGAAAATATTCTTTGAAACTTAAAATATATATTATTGAGATAGTTTCTAAAAAATATGAAAATGAAATTAAACTTTTTCATTCTCAAATTCAGTCATATAATTTCCGAGATCCTAAATAATTCTTGGAAAATCTTCCTTCTCCAAAGCAAGAGGAAATCGTACTACCTTTTGACTTGCAGTTTGAGGATGATTATTCTTTCAAGCACAAGACTGAAGAAAATAGTTTTAGGGATTAATATTCAAAATACAAATGAGAAACTAGTCATTTAAGGCCCAGAAGCACAAATCATACATTATGATTTTGATGATCCTATATAAAATTATATGGATACTATTTTTAGCTCAAGTCTGCAAATATTTTTTCTCTATGAGGATCAAATACATCAGTAGTTTTGATTACACATCATATAATTGATTATGAAGACACTTGATCATGTTATACTTCCAAGACTGATAACAAACAGTCAAGTTATCCATTCATTTCTACAACAACTTGACTGGCTTCATTGGCATTTTTGTATTTCCTGATTCAACAAAATTAATAGTATATTAGAGTAGGTAGATGAATGCAAATAAGCTCAAAGCTCTAAGAATTTTTTTTAGTATTCAATTTTCAGCTAGTTTTGAAATAATTCATTAAGATTTAAAGCCAAGGAGAAGGTCCTAAAGATATTTGAGATCTATCAGTTTGGTTTGAGAATTGCAGTATGTTATTTTAGTTTCAGATCAGATTTCAATTTGCAGAAAAAGGACTAAATTCAGTTCAAGAGTTTCAATCACAGAGATTTTATAACAAAACAAATGCATGTTTGGGATTGGCTCAAAGGATGAGGCTACTAGTCGACGATGTTCTTGACATCTCACAAGGAGATGTCATCCCCATGTGAAGCCGCTGTTAGGGTCCTATAAATATAGGATTCATAATTTTGAATTGACTCTTGATAGTCTTGTAAAATATGTACATACCTTGCTTTCTATAAGTTGTTTTCCTATATTTTGAAAAAATAAAAAATAAAAAAATAAAAAAGAGGGTAAAAAGTCCTAAAAGAAAGATCAAAGGACTTAAAAGAATATAGACCCCAAAAGAAAAAGATGAAAATAAAACATGAAAGTGAGCAAGTCCAAATGCCACTACTTTTTACTTTTTGCAAATGATTATGGCAGAGTGTCAATAAATTGCATAATCCATGATGAGTTAAATTGTTTAATCTTGACTTGTCATGTTTTCAATTTCCATGTTTTAGATAGTGAATAAATATTTGTCAGACAATTTAATCTTGACAAATTAGTAGATAGGTAGTGAATAATGAGGAGCTCAACAGTTTAATCTGAGCCCTCGGATGAAATAAGGTAGATTTAGATAGTTTTATTGCTTTAAAAGAATAAATGTTTCAAGGTTGCAAGCCTAAATGCACCTGCCAAAAGGAAGAAAAAATGTTAGAGTAATGTTGGGTAGGTAGAAATAAGTGGAAGAAAGCATGTAATATTCATCTCCTGACAAAAAAAAACACTAATTTCCCCTCTCCTGTAAGTATTAATTATTCTAAACTATCAGTCAAATAGGCTCAGAGCATTTCTTTGACTTTTGTTGGGACCGGACCCAAGGCTCGATGACTGATTAGTTGAAAATGTTGAATTCTTATGTTAAATTCTCATTTACCATTATTTATCCCTCATTCATACATTTTAACTCATTTTCATAAGTAAAGACTGATTCTTACTTAATGAAACATAAAACCCCATCTAATTAACTTCCTTCATTCCGAAAACATACCAAAACCCTCAAAAATACTTTATCCTAAGTAAGTGGTGAAATGATGAAAATATGAGCTTTGCTTTGCCTTTATTCTTTACTTCGTGAAGTTTAATGTATTTTTGTGTATTCCATTCCCCTTTTCATATTAACTTTTAACTTTATTAAATCCTTAAATAAAATGTTGTCCTGTTTGTCTAATTCCATATATTTAGATACCCCCCAAAACCCACTATTACAAAGATTTCAGACCAAATTTATTACCCACATGTTAAAATAAAACCCCAAATAAAACGCCCTTTGGTCTAAAACTAACTTTAAATAAATATCCCGCCCCCTATGGTTATTAAACCATTCAACAAGTTTAAAATTGTATAATAAAATAATAATTGCACAAATATGTTTCTTCGAGCATATCATATGTGTTTTAAATTAAAAACATATCATTCTGCTCATTAACTTATACCCTAAGTTTTGAATCAAATTAAATCATTTTATAAGGTTAAAAGACTTAAATTTCCGGCCATTCAAAAGTCCGCCCTTTGCAATTTTTCATCTCTCCCCACATGATAATTTTTAACCCAAGGCTAAGGTTTATATTTATAAAACTTAAGCCTTCCCCGTTCATTTTTCCCACTATATAAAGCCTCACGCTTTATATAGATTGACCCGAGGTATATACTTAACCCCGCTTCATGAAAATAAGCCTATCTCTGCTTCTATTATGTAAAGCCTTATGCTTTATATTATTTACCCTCGATTTTATTTCTTTAACCATACCTACCCTTGCCCATATGCATAAACTCCGCTTTGCATATATAAAGCCTTTGATTTTATTCATATCTTATAAAGGTTTTTACCCACATATCAACCGCCGGCCCTGCATAAAGAAAAACCCGGTCCCACCTTTCTTTGCTGCATCTTTCCTTTAAATATCCACCCTTCACTCTCGAGCTCCAGATCTGATGGCTCCAAAATGATATTACGCGCAAAAAACAAACGACCGCTCCAACCCAAATCAGACGCGAAATGGGCAGTATTGCCCATTTCTCCCTTTGCAACGTGTCAACCTTTTATTGGATCGTGTTCATTTGAGGTCAAACCACTTACCACTCAAAATGCATATGATAACCACTATTTGGTTTCGCTTTCAAAACTGAAACCGCCTCTCGCCATCGATAAGACCCGCATTCAATGCAAAAAAACATTAAAAATATATGATTTAAAACCTTTGATAAGACTGTTTTAAATGTTTATTTATGCATTTCAACTCTGAAAAAGCTCCTCCCAAGTGTGTTAAGCCTTTTTAAGCCCTGAGTGTCGATTTATACCTAGAAACTCTGAATTTGACCACAATTCCACCATTAAAGATTGACCAAGCTATTTCACTTCTCCAGTAAGCCAGACTAGACCTCAGAATCAACCAAGGTCCTCTCAAAGCGTTCATGAAGTTGAATACCTGCATCTTAAGGTATTTTCCGATGAATTGAAGCCTATAAATTTAATTTTAAACCTTTGGTAATAGAACCAGGCCTTTAATTAAGAGATTTCACTGAACCAAATTTCCTAAAAACACCAAAAAGAGGCCAAACCCTGGCTAATTTTTCCAGGAAACCTTGTTTATTACTGCGAACCTTTCTGAAGCCAAATTTCTAGTTTTCAAAGTTTAAAGATCAAATTCAAAGACCTAAAGGGTTAAAAAATTCCTGAATATATCCTAAAAATCCCTTCTTCAATCAAAACGTACTCAGAAAACCCTTGTTTTCTATTTTAGGCTATTTTTACATCCTCAGATAAACCAAATTGAGAAAAAAGTCCAAAATAAGCCATCCTTAGCTTAAATTTCTCAGTTTTCTCTCCGTTTAATATAAAAACTCCTGCAAATAGTCTAATATTCCAGAAGTAGTCCAAAAATGGCTAAAAAACAGAGTTAAACCTCCACAGACAGATCTCATTCCACAGTTTTTTCAAAAAGCCTTCAATCACCTCCTTGTAGACCTCTGTTTCAGTAAAAAATTGTTTGATTTTTGCAGGTTATTATCAGAATAAGAAATTGGGCCAACAGTTTCAATACTAGTTGACAAAATTGTTTGCTCCAAATTCTCAGATTTTAATTCAAAAGTTTCATTCAACAAACAATTTGTATACAAAGAAAGAATAAAATCAAGTCAGAGAGAGATCATAATGATGAAATGTGCACAGTGAATGGAAAAAGTGAAATCAGAATTCATAATGACAGTGAAAACAGAGTAGTCAAAGAGCATCAAAGTTAAAGTGTATCAGGTAAAAGTCAGAGTGAAAGTTAAAACAAAGTTACAGAGCAGTCAAGGTAAAATAGTAAAAGTAAAAATAGAGTCAGTAATGGTTAACAAAGATGAAAATAATTTCACCAATGATAATGAAGTTTATCCAAAGTGAAAGTAAAAACAATTAAAAGAACAAAAAGGTTAAAAGATGAAGACATAACAAGAAGGAACATTTTTGCAAAAAATTCCTATTTAAGTCATTGTTTTGCAGAAACTATTGTGACTAATCCAAGATGAATTTTAAAAAAATGAAGGAGGTTTATGTTCTTAATATGTCCAAATACAAAAACCTCTCTAACGTTTCTAACAAGCATTATGGGTTGGGAAATATTAAACAATATTGGAAAGAGCTATTTGTAGAAAATTCCTATTAAGTCATCATTTTGCAGAGAATATTGTGGCCACTCAAAAATACATCTTACAAAACTGAAGGAGGTTTTTTATCCTAAGAGAGCCATCTATGAAAAACTATCTCATGTTATGCACAGGTATTACAGAATGAACTATACATGCACATCTTTACAACCTATTTTTCAGACTCTATAAAACTATTTTTTACACATCTTTTGCAGAGCCTATTGTGAACAATTGGAGCAGAAATTTAGGAAACCGAGAAAGGTTTATCTCACCAACATATTAATATAAAATAATCTCATTCAATTTTTACATATCTATTTCGGATTGAGAAATATAAATGTATCATTGGACCCCAGGTTTGTAGAATTGCTGGAGAAAAATGCAAAAAGAAAGGAAATAGTTAGTGACTTGGATGCCTCATCATCAACTAAGAGTTGAGGTCAAATTTGAATTCTCCTCTTTTTCATCACCTATCCATAAAAAATAGTGCCAAATAGATGCATTAGTTTTGAGTGTCCTTTACTGAAGTTCTATTTATGTAAAACAGTTGGAGATATTTGGAAACCAATCTTGATATTTTTTCAAGATATTCTAGTTTAGAATTTGGATAAATACTTCACTCTTTGAAGTATTTTAGTGTGGAATAAAATTGCTGGACTTTACTATAGACATTTTTTTTGAACATTGGAGGCTATTGTGTGTTTGAATTCGAATTAGCAGACTGAACAAGCTGACTGACATCATAATTCAGGATCCCCGTGATAAGATGATGAGTGAAGTACTTTCTACTTGTCACTGTTTCCTTTTCTAAGTTTCATGCATTCATTTATGTTTGTTCTGTCTGAATGTGTAACTAGGAGTATTACTACAAGATTATTCAAGTGCTCCCTGTCTTTAACTAGTTGCCATTTTATTGTTTTCTTCTGATTTTCAATGTTGAGAATTCTTAATTTCTCTCACTCCCGTTTGACGTCTGCCTTCTACTTCCATTTTCTGGATCAAAGGATCCTTAAGTGCCCTTTATCCCGATCATACCATTTCACCAAAAAAAACCATTTTTCCAAATCTCTGAGGGTTATATATCTTGCCTTGAATAAATTTGTACCTTTTTAGTCTTGATTTCTAGTGCTGCTAGCTTGATTTAGACTCCATAGCCCAATGGAAAAGTATATTTCTCTCTATCTTACCTCCAAGTGATTTTTCCCCACAAAACCCTTTAAACCCAAACCAAATTGTACTTTCATAACTAGCCTAACATTTATAAATAAAAAAAATATAAATCTTAAAGAGAGAGCCCTCTTTGAACTTTAGGAAGGCTAGATCCTAGAGTTCCAAGTAGGTTTGTGGTTACCTTGGTGAGTTCTCTCTTTAACTTGAAGAAATTACTGAGTGATAACATAAGATTCTCTATAAGACCAGTTGTCGTAGTTGATTTCTCTGAAAGAAGTTCAGTTTATTGCAAATTATTACCAACAGGTTCAAAAGGCGTGCAAAAAAGCCTGGCATGATAGGCATATCAGGGAAAATGTGCTCAAGAAGGATGATTTGGTCTTACTATATGACATCAAGTTTGTGTGCCACCCAGAAAAAATGAATATGCATTGTGATGGGCCTCTAAATTAGACATAAAATAAGGCCCATCTAACCTTTCTTAGGCCCATCTACCTTCCTTAAGCACATGAAAAGATATATTAAATATCTCCTTTTGCACTTAATAATGTTTTCTTATGCTTTGATATGTTCTTAGGAAGGTTTAAAGGTAATTTCATATTTGTGCCTAATATTGGTTATTTTTGTAGAATATTGTGAGAATATTGGGCAGATTATGCAGATTTTGAGAAGGAGATAATTTAGGGACTTGCTCCCTGCCACTGGAAGATCAATATAGAAGAATAAATGAGCACAATGTCAGGAAATTATGGAGAAATATTGGAGAGATTCAAGGGGTTTGTCTACCCTCCTTAACTATCAAAGTAAGGCAAGCAAACTGAGGATGAATTGCAGTCAATCTATGGTTTACTTAGAGTCAAAGTGGACTTAATCACTATTTTATAGGGAGCTGTTCGTAGCTGCCCTTGAGGATAAATAAAGCTGATCAAGATATAATTTGGGTCGATTCCGGTCAAGTCGATTCCATTTTCCATTCCATTCCATCCACTGCCATTATTTTCCATTCTAATAGGCTTTTGCTGTTTAAGACCTTCAGGATGTAATAAGACTATATTTTTGTAATGAAATGATTATTCAGATGAATTTTTATTGATATAGTTCCAGAGAGCTGGGCTCGTGGGTTAGGGCCCAACCCATGTGCCTCAGCTTCTATGATGTTTCATTCTTTCCTTTCTGTCATTTAGCTAGTTTTGTTTCTGTCTTTCAATTAGTTCTGCTTCTGACAGTTTCATTGCTATTTAGTTTTTTATTTCAACATGCCGCTGTAGGTTTTTTATTTGCTTATGAGTAATAGAATAGAGGAGAAAACTCTAAAATCTTTGGATCAAGAAATCCCTTCTCATCTCTGTCAATAGAGCTCGAGGAGGGTAAGCCTTCCCATAGACCCAAAAATTGATTTCTATTCACTACTTCTGAGATTAGAGTAGAGTTGCAATACCAGTTTCAGTCTTTATGTTCACTGTTTTTATCATGCACTTCATCTATTTTTTGTGCATGGATCAACAGGGTTGTTTGCCGGAATAAGTATCAATGGTCCTAGAGAAGTTCATCAAGCCGTCCTGCTTCATTTTCTAGCTATGTTTTCACGCCTGAGCACTGCTGTTGTGCCTCAATTTCCATCATTTTTCTCTTATTTGCAGTTATTGACCCTTTTCATTCCCAAAATGCTTGAAAAGAATTATAATTAGACCTCTGCCCTTGCTCCTCGAAACTCCTACTCGTCGTACCTCACTCCATTGCAAATCACAAATCGCTTGTGACATTTGTTAACGCTCTCTCATTCCAATCCCGAATGCGATATCCCTTTCTACTTCCCTTTGCTGCTCTTTTATTAAAAATAGTGAAAAAAATTTAGAAACAACCTTTTTTCCTTTTGGAATGACCATCGCTGCTTTTCACAATCACATTCCGATTTGGTCATTGTTAACACCTTCTGCTTCAAGACCCTGATTATGATATTCATTTTTCCCTCCTTTCTCCTTCGCTCCTCATTTCTATGTCAAAAGCCTTTAAAATAAACTTACTCCACCTTTTTATTTTTAGTGAAAAGCCCATCGCTTTATTGCAATTCACAACTCCTGTTGGCCTTCGTTAACACTTACCACTCCAAACACCGATTGTGATAATTCTCAGTATTTTGCCACACCGCAATCACAAATCCCATTTTTCATTTGGTTCTTAAACACATTCCACTCCCAATGCCAATTGCAAGATCACTGTCGTACTATGCCACCAGCCCTACCGACATGTCATCCCATCGCATTTCACATTTCGCAGTTTTTACCCCATCACATTTTGCATGTCGCTCCCATTCCCGAAAAACACTTCCGCTACTCCTCCAGATTTGTGATATTTCGAATTGTGATATCGCATATCGCATCATACTTTTATCCACCAATTATAATTCTTCCATCACATATTTCAAGCCTCCCACTCACAAAGCATATTTGTGATATTATAAGCTTTAATAAAGTCCAAACCCTTCTTTCCACACCTCTAAGCCTTGTCCCACATGTTTAACCTTCCCTTAGCACCCTTAACCCCTTTTTCTCCGAACTGCAAGCAACACATTCTCAATTTTAGTTTTATTTATGCCATTTCCTTTCTGAAAATTAAATTAGTTTCATTTTCATCATTTCCTTTCTTCAATTTAAGCTAGTTTCCTTTCTATAATTTCCTTCCAGCAAATTACTTTCCAGTTCTTATCATAGTTTAAGAAATAGTAGCCTTTCATAAAGAAGAAGAGGATGACATAAGAAAAATGCATCTGCTATGTATATAGCACTATCACCTTCAAGTTTGTATGAACCTCGGGTTGATAAAGTAAAGTAGGGAAGCCCCTAGGAGTTGCAGCGCTCTTGGTGCAATACCAGGGCTCACCACTTTTTGGCGTCATTGCCGTGGAGGTGTCTAGTAGATGCTTTGATTTTATTTTACCATTATTTTTTGCTTTCCTTTTTTATGTTGTTTTTGAAATATTGAAAAATACAAAAAAAATATGATTTTCATGCCTCATAGGAGTAGGGATACTCAGAAATAAAAAAAATACTTCTTCAATACCAAACCCCACCCACTTAACCATGTGGTGCAGTAAGAACCACATCACCATACACTTTTGAAGGTAGAAGAGATGGATGGATATGATGACAATGAAGAAGATATTATTGGGTTTCCCATTCAAGATATGGACATCAATGTATATATGAAGAACATCCCTCCATATTTCTTTCCAACTTCCATGGTATGAGGATAGAGGATCTGGAAACATTTCTCTTTGAATTTGAGATAATTTGTAGATCTTATGGCTCCTTATCACACACTCAAAAATTGAGATTGTTTCTTGCAAAATTGAAGGATAGAGCTCTTAAATGGTTCACGAGTCTAGGTACTAATTCAATAAGATCATGGAATGATATGCAAAAGATATTTCTAGAAAAATATAAAGATCGTGATCTTAGAGAAGAAATTTTTAGAATGAACCAGGAAGAAGATGAGAGCCTTGAGGATCTGATAGAGAGGTTCATGTATAATGTTAAGAGAGAAAAATTTCATAATCTAGGATTTGATACACTAAAACCCCTCTTACTTAGAACAATTAGGGATGAGTGGATTGATCTCCTTAATCTCATGAGTGGAGGAGATGTATACCAATTTTCATTTGAAGAAATTTGTGAAAAATGCAAGCACATATCAAGAGGAAGGGAAAGAGTAAGTAAATCAACATCAACATTGGTAAGGCAAGAGGAACATGGGAATTTTCTTGATAAATTTAAAAAAAAATTCTTAGCAATCGAAGTGAACATGTAGAAATGATAAGAATGAAAAATGAGCAAAAAAAAATATTTTTGTTATTTATGAAAAATCATATGCTACTAAATTTTGCTCATCATTCCCCAGGTTTAGAGAATTTTACCAAGAAGACAGTGGAGCAAGGAATTCACCAAAGAAGCTATGTTATGTAGCTCCTAGGAGACCCTGACAACCTAGTCAACTTGATATGATTAAAGGACCTACTTCACAATGTCAAGCTTATTCACATCCATCTCAAACTAATTGGGATACACTTCCTGATGCAGGAGCATCTCGCTCTCAGTCAAAATATAAAGGTTGCATAGGTTTAGGGTCTTATCATTAGCCCAAGGAGGGGCCTATTGTAAAAATGACATTTTAAATCCTGTGTAAAAGTAATTAGTTAGTGAATAAGCATAGATAGAGTTAAGTATGGTTTTCTAAAAATAATAGTTAGTTGCTGAAACTTAGGAATCTATTGAAATATCAAGAAGTAGTTTTAGTATAAGTATAATATCTAAATTAAGTGTTAGGGTTGGTTAGCTGATGAAATCGAGGAGGGGAGATTGGTCGATATACGATGTGAGGAAGAATTGAATTTATGATATGCATGTACAGAGCTTTGAAGATAAATATAACAGGAAAATTCAGCCAAAAAGATGAGTGGTGGTTTATTACGAAATTAAGTTTCAATGAAATATACTTTGACTGATGAATGCATGGTTGTAGTGTTAAAATGTTCACGTTAAATACATGACCAGGTATGTTGATATTTAATAATATCTGTGTGATTATGGTGAATCTTAATTACTGTAATAGAATTTCCTTCGAATTTATATTTTCATTTGAATTATATGGAGGAGTAGTCATATTGGGATGAGATAATCGACTTGGAGATGTAAAATGTTCCAAATTACGCCCAACATTGGGTAAGTACTGTGTGGAATGGAATGTGAATCACATTTGCGTTGCATTGGGAAGTAATAAATTTGCGGTGGAGGACAGAGTATTGTTGGGCCTTGAAATTTCCATTCACTTCCATTACATTTTCACTTATATTTCCATATTACCACCTTCACTCCACCTCCATTTCATTACATTCACCCTACCATTACCACTATTGGGTTACATTTATGTTTTTCCAAACTTTATAAATTCTTAGCATTTTTAAGTGAATTTGTAGTTAAAAATTAGAAAATAATGTGTATATGCTTATACCTAACAAGTGGGATGAGATTGTTTCCATGTGTAGGTCAAAAGGAAGCTTCTAAAATACCTTTTTGTGGCCTCCCAAAACCAAATTCGAATTTGAGTGGAGAAGATCATGGGACCATGAGGATATGTGTCTCATTTCCTATTTGTATTAAAACTCTAAGAAGACATGTATATTATCATTTCCTATTTTGATTGTAACTCTAGAGATATAGAGAGAGATTCATGGACTCTCATTAATGAGATAAATTCTCATATTTTTGTATAAATAGGGGAAGCTTTCTCCTATCAAGGATGTGTGACAAATAGGAGAAGAAGAGAAATAATTATAGAATGTTTTGTAACAAGGCTTGGGATGGAATGGGATGTAGAGTTGTAATTTTATCAATAAAGAAAGTTATTTTCTATTATTGAGTTTTAGAATGTGAACTTTTACAAGTTGGAATGCTATTGGACAATGGAAGGGCCCCCATCAACCATGTGCATCCATTTATAAATTTGTATGTTTAATTAGTTTGTTTTACTTGGATTCATGCAAATAGTTTAGTTTTCCATTGCAATTGTTATTTTCTTTTCAAATGTAGATTTACTTAACTGTGTAATCTTATTTTTCCTAATAATAATCTCAAGAAAGTAGTGTTTTATCTATTTTACAAAATTATATTTCTTTGGAGCAATAAGAATTCACAATCATCTAGTTTTTTTTACTGTTCCTGCCTTTTATTTTCATTAAAATAGAGTTGTCAATTGCCGTGTCATTATCTCACATATGCAGTAGTTGAATTTATCTTGCTTCTTGTAATTTTCTTGCCAAGGAATAAAGGCATAATTGATTTCTCCAAAGGCATCTCAAGAGGATAAACATTTCACATTTGAGTGTGGCTGACAAGTCAATTATACATTTAGTTGATTTTAGTTAGATCTTACATGCTTTTACTTTCAAGGCCCTCACTTAATTGAAAACAATAATATTCCTAAAAACCACTCTAAAAGGAATTGATATGAACATATTAAGAAGGGATGGTTGAATGATTAAATGTAATGCAATTTCTGAGTTATTCATTTATAGAGTTTTCCTAGTTCTCTAGTTCAAACAGGTGTAATTAGTTACTCAAACATTACTCAAGAAGGTCACTCTTTACAAATTGAATAATTGGAGTAACTAAACACATCTTAGATTTTTTCATTTGCATTCCTTGTTTTCTATTCTAGGACCTTAGCAGACTAAAGTACAAGTAGTTACTAAATTCCATCTTAATAGGGTCATACCTAACAATTTAATGTTGAGATAACTGAAGGTACAATAGTTGATTTATTTTTCTGCTTTCATTTAAGATAGGCATTATAATTCTCAATCTCAGTTTTAGAAATATATCCATGGATTAGGATTAATAAACATATTAGATAAGTGCTTTGATTTCCAAATTAGGTCTTAAACTAGCCCTCACTCTTTTGGTTTGATTTTATGAAAACTAGAATAGTTTTAGTACACTTCCTTTTCTTCCTTCTAAAATTAATTTAGATTCACTTAAGTATTTTCATAATTATATATTAACCATCCTTAGATATCAAAGAAACCCCCCCCCTCCAAAAAAAAAACAACATAAAACACAAAACAATGAAGTAAGGAATAGGTTTCTTAAGCACATATAGTGCAACACACTTCATCAATTTGCTATCCCTGGTTGATAATTAATGAAAGAAATTTAGGACACTAAATTGACTAAACAAGTATCCTTTTGAGAATAATTATTTTACATCTTAATAGGGCTTTCAAACGCAATGCCAATCCTCTGTTACTAGCAACAACAAAATTCATAGCTCATGTAGAGAACCAACAAGTTGCACATGAGGTCATTACTTTGGAATTTCTTGCTGTTTTGATAGAGAATCCTACAGACGATAGTGTTGAAGTTTCTGTTGGATTTGTAAAGGAATGTGGGTCCATGCTTCAATACCTATCACCACAAGACCTCTATGGAATTTTTGAGCGATTTAGTGGTATTCTTCATGAGGGAGAATTGATAATCGAGTGTAGTATTTGATTGAAGGGCTCTTTGAAATTCACAAGGAAAATTTCCAGGGTTATCAAGCTATTCGGCCATAACTGGATCTTGTGGAGTAAGAAGATCAATTTACCCATGAATTTTTTCTGGAAGCTGAGCTTGATCTAGAAGCTGGCCTTGATATTTTCAAACCAGATCCAGATTTCTTGGAGCATGAGAAAGCTTATGAAAACCTTAATAAAGAAGATGTGAGCAGAGTATTGATGGCATAAAGTTCCACCAAAATCAAGTTGAAATAACTGTGTGAGTTTGTGCCTGGTGGGTGCATTAATTGGTATCAGAGCAGGTTCATCCTGAATTCCAGTAGTGGAGGAAGGCATTTGAAGATAAAGTTGAAGAATATTATGTGTGGTGTTCTAGACGCACACCAATATTATTGGTAAGAGTAAACCAAGTTGACCTTTCTGGGAAATGAGAAAGGAGACAAAAATATATTTTACAGAAAATTTATAGAAAAGGAATTGCGGACAGAGAAATAAAACTCCAACCAAGGAATAGAGTTGGGAAGAATGGGTTTGAAGTGACCTTGGAGGTTTGGTAGCTGAAGGAAAACTCTAAAGTTTGGCAGTAAAGGACTCAAAAGTTCTTGAAGAAGTGGATATACTGAGATATGGTAGGTGAATGGTCTTTAGATTTTTTAACATTTTTTAATGTGCATGTAGCAGTAGGAGTGAATACATCTCAGCAAAAGAATATCATAGCCTCAGGGGCAGTGATTAAGGAACCAGTGAGGGTTTCTGAGAGAGGAAGAAAAAGAGTGGCTAGGACCTAGTGTTTCAATCGAGGATTGAAATACAGGAGAATAACATTGTTCTCAAAAGAAGATGAGTTGTGAGTGTGAATCCTAGAAGGAGCATAGAGGAGTGCTCAAGGAGGTTATAAAAAGAGGACCAGTACTTGCCAAAGGACCAAGCACAGAGGAAGTTTGGTGAGGTAGTAGCAGGAGGAAGTGTTACTGTAGGGGCTAGTAAAAATCATAGAGGGTGAAGGAACTCAAGAAGATGAATATTGAAAGTCATAGCAGAGGTTCAGGAGGCAGCCACAAAGTGAAGAAGCAATATGCAAAGACAAATGGCATATCGAAGCAGATGACTGATAAATAATATAAGAGAGAAATACTGATATGAGAACCCATCTTGATCTATTGATGGAGTTGCTACAGAGGAGTGATGAATAAAAAGGGTGTGGATGGATTATGAGGAAGAAATTGAAGTGGCATGGGCTACATATGAAGATGGAGCATGGGTTGAATTCTCAAGAAGAAGAAGCATTATTCAGAGCAGCCGAGTATGAAAGGAAAGTTATTGCATATAAACTGGAACATGTATTTTTTTGAAGAAAATGATAATAATACTAATAGGAGGCTATTGAAGAAATTGCAGGTATGAAGGATGAAGGAAAACCATTAGGAATTGTCATGGAAGATGGAGGGTAGCATGAATATGCATCAATAATAGCCTGTGATGAAGAAATGGAGTTCCCAGAAGATATGTCCGAATTCTCAAAGGAGATAGAGCAGTTTTTGGAGCATGTGGTTACAGAAATTGAAGAGGATCAAGAAGGTAAAGGAGTTTCCATAGTAAAAAAAAATCAACAAGGTCAAAGACAATCACATGATGCAAATTTGTTTAAAGAATCTAAAGAAGAGTTTCAGCCTCCAAGAAATAGAAATAAGGAAGAACATAATCTGATTTCTGTTACAGAGGAAGATGAAGCAGTGTTGTTTCATAAATAAGATGAGAAACAATTACTAAATATTGTTTCTAAGGAGAATGAAAATTAAGAGAAGCATATAGGTATAATGATCATTAGATTTGATGAAGGCCTTATGCTAGAAGGAAGAGGCTCATACTTTGAGGAAGAATAAATTATTTTAGAAGATTGGTTTGCAGAGGACACCAAAGGTAAATATGACATGAAGGATGTAAACTCAGTCCAAAGTGATTTTACTGATTTATATGACGAATTGTTACTTCTGGAAGAAAGGCTAGTAAAATAGAGGATACAGGTCCAACATACAAAACTGAAGCTAGAAGAGGAGGGAGTTGTTTTGGAAAAAAATAAGAATGAGGCTGCAAAAAAAAATCAATTAAAATTGAAGCAAGTGTGTGGATCAGAGGTTAGTAAGAGTTTTGAAACTCTTATGCATAAATAAAATGTGCAGCAACAAGTGAGAGATAATAGTAAGGTTCAACAGTCAAAGATAGAGTCGAATGAATTAATGAAGAAGGAAGACAACGAAATTGTCATGAATGAAAATCATGAAGAAGAAGTTATCAGTCGCAATGAACAGAGTCAGAAGATTGTCTTGGAAGACAATGTAGCAGCAACTGAAAAGGTGAAAAATATTAAAGAACATAGAGTGAAAAATTCTATAGAAGACAACAATGAAATTTTTGTAAGGGAAAATTACAAGGCTGCTGAGTTGGAATAAGACTTGAAGGCTGAAGCTTCAAGTGAGGCCAAGAGGTCTCTATGTTTTAAAATTGACATTTTCCGTATGTTTTTAGGTGAAATAGGTAAAGAAATACAATTTGTTGATGTTATCATGAAGGAAGAAATTCTGTTTTGAAGAAAAATGGGACAACTGAGTCTCATGTAAGTGCTCATACACAGTTAAGGGAAAGTGCTTATTTTCAGCATACAACAAAAGCTGAAAACATAGAGGGCTTGGCTTATGATGATAGCCAAGAGCAGTAAGAAGCTAAGGAAGACATCAAGCATTCAAATGTTATGCTTGAGGAGGCTAAGAAGAAGAGCATTGAAGGCTTTCTGAGTCCTGTAAAATACTTGGAACAACAAGAATATTTGGTGACTGAATCATCAAATGAGATCATTGGGTCTTGTGGGTTTGAAACTAACAAGTTATGTGTGATTGCAGGTGTTGCAGGAGAAAAACCATCTTTTGGGATTGTCTTGGATGAGGCTGAAAGTTGCAAAGCAAGATATGATGAGGAATGTGTTTCTAATGAAGACAAAGAGGGACTATTGCAGCAAAAGGAGCTCATAAAATTCTTATTTAATGAAGGGATTAACGTCAATGGAGATGAAGTAGTTATGCTACATGCGATGAAAATTTTTCTTGATGAGGACAAGGAGAAATTGGCTTATCTGAACGACCAAGAGAAGATTGTTGGACATACATCTTAGGCTGTCATAGTGGTGGAGGATTAAAATTATATTTCGATAAAGAATGAAGAAATAGTGTCACAGAATGATTGGCTTGGTGACAAATAAGAAGGAAACAATGAAGATAAAAGTGAGGCATATATGTCTCAAGTTAAAATAAAACCAGTATTAGAACTGAAGGAAGCCGAAAGTTGCATGGAAAAGCATGAGGATACAATGTTTGAAGGAGATGAATGGATTATTAGGATCAATCAAGAAGTTGAAGGACAATCACTCTGGGTTGTCAAGGAAGGAGAGGAGAGTTATGTTGAAACTGCAATGCAACATACTGATGATGTGTTTGAGATGAGACAAGTAGAGAATAAATGGTCGAAATACTTGTGGGAAGCATTTGAGAAAAATAAAGGGATTGCAGACAATGAGCAGGAATTAGATACTACAGAGGGAGATGCTTACAAAATCATAAAGGAAGCATGGGTGTCAGCAATATCTTGTTCAGAGTGTAGTAGAATGCATTGGAAGAGGATTGGAAATAAGATTAGATTATAACAGAAGATTTAAATACAAGAAACCATAGATGAACTATGGGAGTTAATGCTGTTATTGTCCCGTGATTTAGCAGAATAGTAGACCAAATGCACGGGTAACATTAGAACAGTCTTTGGAGTCCTGGGACCTAGCCTTCTTGGACTCAGAGATGGATCTCTCTATTTGTATGCAAGGGATGTGAACTTGTTTGATTTAGATGGTTGATTTTATGCTAGTTGTTAAGTGTAGGGTTTGTTGTTTGTTTTGGTTGGGTAAGATGGTAAAGTATAATAGATAGAATGATGAAATCATCAATTCATTGGGCTATGGAGTCTATAAAAGTCCTGAAATGTTCATCAATGGATCGGGGAGCATCACAGGGAAAATCTGGCAGAATCAATGGATCTTCAAGGTTTTTTGAGGGAAATGAGATGAACATCAATTGTGGGAATAAAAGTAGGAAAAATGGAAATCAAGAATCCTTTATCATGTACTTTTTAACAATAAAGGGACTTAAATATCATAATAATAAAGAAGAAATCAATAGACAGGGAAAACCATAAATTCTTTGATTCAACTTAAGCAGATAATTATTCAAGACAAACATTCCAATGAAATATAGAAGGCGAGAAACTCATTTAACTTCTAGTGATTTCACCTTCAAGGAAAAAAAACATTCAAGACACACATATAATTGTAATCAAAGAAGAGGGAATGCCTAAAAATCATTGATCATAGCTATGAAGATATCCAAAACAATTATTTAAGCAAGTTCAAAGGGTATGATTGAAACAAAACCTCTTTGGCAGACCTAAGTAATGGTACTCTAGAGAGAGACTTCAAGAATAGTGTTTAGTGACATCAAACAAGTAGGGATAGCCATAAATCATCTTTGATACCTACTGTATTAAACCATTCATGAAATAAACAATCTTAGGGGGTCTAGAGAGCAATTAAGAAATCCCTAAAATGTCCTAACAAAGGAAAACAAAAAGGAAGTGAAGAACAAACATAGCTAAGGTGCCTTTGAAAACATTTATTAGTCTAAATACTTTGTTCTACTGCAGCATAGAAAGATGGAATCATAATGAAACATGAAAAAACAATAACTGAATAGAAGCACTTCACCACTAACTAATCTCAGGGATCCTATGAGCAAGCCTCCTCCATCAACAAACAAGTCAAGGCATTCACAAGCTCCAAAACATCAATTTCCTTTCAATTTCCAAAATACTATGTATTACTTCAAAGAACCATCAAATGCCAAAAAAATAATGAGCTCAAATGCAATATTTATCTGCAAATGAGGAGGTGAAGCTGAGCTTAGGGTTTGGGTGCCATTTATTACAGAGTTAATGATTTTTTTACCTTGAATACCATGCAAGGCTCAAGGAAAAAATATTTGAAGATACTTCTCTGGAATAATAACTCCTGTCTTAACTTCTGAGAGAATATATGTGAAATGTTTGACTGTAAGGCCTATTAATAACTTTACAATAACTGCTTGGTAGATAGAAAATATCTCTGACTGAGTGCAATAATTGTTTGATGCTTTATTGAATGAAACAAAGCATTAGGTAGCAAAATATTTTTGAAATAAGTAACTGCCTGTAGGTGCAGTTAATTTGAATGTGATTTGGGTTAATATGCCTCTTTTTTTGTCTTTAATCTCTATATTTAGGCCTTTAAAATCTGTCTTTAAACTCTGACTGTCTCTTTCTATTTTTTTTCTCTTCTGCTTTGCTAGCTAATCCTTTTTTTTTTCTTTTGATCAATGATTAGCCCTTTAATCCTTTAATCTTCTTTTCTTCACTATTTCTATAATTGTGCTTGTTTTCTGCATGTAGGGGATGCTTCCTTTTGTGGTAGGAGGGTTAATTAACCATCGATGATCATGTTTCATCAATGGTTAATCTCGATACAAGGCCTCTGATCATTCATGGTTCAAATCAAACTTCAAGATCGTCACCCAAAGGCTCATTTGGACATTTTTTGGACCATCAGAATTCTCTTTAGGCATTCCACCATTAAACCTGCACACAGAACAATTTTTCAGTTTGAAAACCTGTGGGAGGGCCTTGACTGCGCTTTTCTGTGGTTTTGGGCTTATCAGAGGGGTTTGTAGAGGGGAAAATGGCGTGGGAGGTAGGGTTCCAAAGGTGGAACTGGCAGAAATTTGAATAGAGGTGGGAGGGTTTAAACATTGGTGCAGAGGGATAAGTGGTTTTGAAAAACCGGAAGTGGTTTATTATGCGGTAAAAGGGTGGTAAGTGGTTCTTAGGAGGGAGCATGTAATATGGTCTACAGCACGATGTGTGGCAAGGAAAAATTGCCCATTTCATGTGGGTCACAGGACATTAACCCTGACGCAATTATATTTGCAATATGCACCGGGGATCGTCGGATCTCGGGGAGAGAGATTGACGGCCGTCGCATGTATTGGAGGTGGTGAGCAGGTGGTCAAATCACGGGAGTGGAGGAAAAGTGGCACGATTTCATTGGGTCACGGGGTTTAAATGGGGAATGGGCCTGGGGCTTTAAAAAATCAATGAAATGTGTTAATTTATAAGGTTTTGAATGGGCACAGGGTATGGTGGAGAGCGGGGCCCAATTTTCAATATAATAAAGGTCAATGAGGCCTTTTTATAAGGTTTACGGGGGGTTTCTATAATAGAAAGGGTGGAAGGGGATTTATTTAGACTGGGGGCTTATGGGATAAGTGAGGTCGGGGATACATGAGCACGAGGGGGTTGGGGCTAGAGGAAAAGGGGCTTAGGGCTTTATAACATGAGGTTGGGCCTATAATATAAAAATAGGGTTTTTATATATAAAACAAAAAGACTCGATAGGCTTAATTTTTGATTTTAAACAATGTAAAAGGGAACTTTTACATTGTTTAATATATATAAAGGAAAATTAAGAATAGTGGTTTTATTTATGAAGGTTTATGAAGGAGGTAATGGGCTTTCAGAGGGAAAAAGGAGTGAATGCGAGTGTGGGTAGGGGAGTGAAAAATGAGATCAGTAGGCCCAAAAATGAAGTCCTTTTGGAGTAGTAAGGTAAAATTTAGAAGGCAGAGAAGAAATATATAGTAAAATAGGTTGATTTAGGATAATGAAGACAGTGAGATTTCTAAAACTCACAATATTTCACAAATCTTGTTTTTAGAAATCTAGGAAAAGTACTTAGTCATCTTTAAATCAACAAAAATTACTGATGACTAAAAAATGCAAATACCTAAGAAGAGTTACAATAAAATGAAGAAAGCACTCCACTGTGGAATTGTTTGGAAAGTGAAGAACAGTGAAGGTAGATACAATGGATCACTACAGTACAAAGTATGGAAGCCTGGAAGATTACAACTGAAGAATGATGAAGACAATGCAACTTATGGACAACAACACAACAAAGTTTGGGATCCTGAAAGATTCAAGCATTGAAGACACATCACCAAGAGGTCATGAATTATTTTAATCTGGGGAGTCTGATGCAAGAAAATATCTCTCTTAATAAAAAATATACAGGTTGCATAGGCTTAGGGTCTTATCATGAGCCCAAGGAGGGGTCTATTGTAAAAAGGACATTGTAAATCCTATGTAAAAGTATTTAGTTAGTGAATAAGCATAGATGGAGTTAAGTATGGTTTTAAAAACTAGTATTTAGTTGCTGATATGTAGGAGTTAGTTTCTAAAACTTAGGAATCTGTTGAAAGATCAAGAAGTAGTTTTAGTATATGTAGAATATCTAAATTAAGTGATAGGGTCGGTCAATTGATGAACTCGAGGAGGGGATATTGGTCCATAGACCATGTGAGGAAGAATTGAATTTATGATATGCATGTACAGAGTTTTGAAGATAAATATAATAGGAAAATTCAGCCAAAAAGATGAGTGGTGGTTTATTATGAAATTAAGTTTCAGTGAAATAGACTTTGACTGATGAATGCATAGTTGTAGTGTTATATTTGAATTCTTTACATGTTCAGGTTAAATACATGACCGGGTATGTTGATATTTAATAATATCTGTGTGATTATTATGAATCTTAATTCCTGTAATATAAATTCCTTCGAATTTATATTTGCATTTGAATTGTATGGAGGCGTAGTCATATTTGGATGAGATAATTGCCTTGGAGATGGAAAATGTGCTGTATTATGCCCAACATTGGGTAAGTCCTGTGTGGAATGGAATGTGAATCACCTTCTCATTGCATTGGGAAGTAATAAATCTGTGGTGGAGGACAAAGTATCCTTTTGAGAAGAATTATTTTACAACTTAAGAGGGCTTTAAAACACAATGACAACCCTCTGTTACTAGCAGCAACAAAATTCATAGCTCACCTAGAGAACCAGCAAGTTGCACATGAGATTATTACTTTGGAATTTATTGTTGTTTTTTTGGAGAATCCTATAGACGAGAGTGTTGAAGTTTCTGTTGGATTTGTAAAGGAATGCGGGTCCATGCTTCAAGATTTATCACCACAAGGCCTCTATGGAATTTTTGAGCGATTTAGGGGTATTCTTCATGAGGGAGAAATTGATAAGCGAGTGCAGTATTTGATTGAAGGTCTCTTTGAAGTTAAAAAAGCTAATTTTCAGGTTTATCAAGCTATTCACCCATAACTGGATCTTGTGGAGCAAGAAGATTAGTTTAACCACGAAGTTTTTCTGGAATCCAATATTGATCCAAAACTTGGCCTTGATATTTTCAAACCAGATCCAGATTTCTTGGAGCATGAGAAAGCTTATTAAAACCTTAAGAAAGAAGATGTGAGCAGAGTATTTACTGCATAAAGTGCCACCAAAATCAATTTTAATTGACTGTGTGAGTTTGTGCCTGGAGGGTGCATCAATTGGTATCAGAGTAGGTTCATCTCACAGGTCGATAGTGGAGGAAGGCATTTGAAGATAAAGTTGAAGAAGATTATGTGTGGTGTTCTAGTCGCACACCAATATTCATTGTAAGAGTAAACTAGGTTTACCTTTCTGGACAATGAGAAAGGAGACAAGCATAGATTCTACAGAAAATTTATAGCAAAGGAATTGTGGACAGAGAAAGACAACTCCAACCAAGGAAGCACCCACAAGAATAATTGCAGATAGAGGTGTAGCAAGAACATTAGCATGGGGTTTAGTGCATGGGACAATAAATAGAAAATTAAATAATCTAGCATGCAAAAAAAACCATAAGGCAAGGAGGATGAACATGTTGCTCAGAGGATGAGCAACAGTTTCGGTAGGGGGTGATCATGGGCCTCTAAAATCGACATAAAATAAGGCCCATATAACCTTTATTAGGCCCACCTACCTTCCTTATGCACATGAAAAGATATATTAAATCCATCCTTCTACAATTAATAATATTTTCTTATGCTTTAATATGTTCTTAGGAAGGTTTAAAGGTAATTCCATATTTGTGCCTGATATTGGTTATTTTTGTAGAATATTGTGAGAATATTGTGCAGATTATGCAGATTTGGAGAAGGAGATAATTTAGGGACTTGATCCTTGCCACTGGAAGATCAATATTAAAGAATAAATGAGCACAATGTCAGGAAATTATGAAGAAATCTTGGAGAGATTCAAGGGGGCTTTCTACCCTCCTTAACTATCAAAGGCATCCAAGAAAATTGAGGACGAAGTGCACTCATTATATGGTTTACTTGGAGTCAAATTGGACTCAATCAATATTTTCTAGGGAGCTGTTGGTAGCTGCCATTGAGGATATATAAAGCTGACCAAGAGCTAATTAGGGTCGATTCTGGTCCAGTCAATTCCATTTTCCATTCCATTTGCATTCCATTCCACTCCATGCCATTCTTTTCCATTCTATTAGGATTTTACTGTTTAAGAGCTTCAGGATGTAACAAGACTGTGTTTTTGTAATGCAATGAGTATTTAGATAAATTTTTCTATTTATATAGTTCTAGAGAGCTGGGCTCATGGGTTAGGGCCAAACCCATGTGCCTCAACTTCTCTGATGTTTCATTCTTTCCTTTCTGTCATTTATCTAGTTTTGTTTCTGTCATTCAATAAGTTTTGCTTCTAATAGTTTCATTGCTATTTAGTTTTTTCTTTCAGCATGCCGCTGTAGGTTTTTTATTTTATTATGAGTAATATAATAGAGGAGAAGACTATAAAAGCTATGGATCAAGACCTCCCTTCTCATATCTGTCAATAGAGCTCGAGGAGGGTAAACCTTCCCATAGACCCAAAAATTGATTTCTGTTCACTACTTCTAAGATTAAAGTAAAGTTTCAATACCAGTTTCAGTCTTCCTATTCATTGTTTTTATCACACACTTCATATATTTTTTGTGCATGGATCAGCAGGGTTGTTTATAGGAATAAGTATCAACAGTCCCAGAGAAGTTCATCAAGCCATCCTGCTTCATTTTCCAGCTCTATTTTCACGGCTGAGCACTATTGTTGTGCTTCCATTCCATCATTTTTCTCTTATTTTCATTTGTCGCCCCTTTTCATTCCCAAAATGCTTGAAAATCATTAGAATTAGACCTTTTCCCTTGCTCCTCGAAAGTCTCGCTCACCGTACCTTGCTCCATCGGAAATCACTTGTGATTTTTGTTAACACTCTCTCATTCCAAGCCTGAATGCGATATCCATTTTTACTTCCCTTTGCTACTCTTTTATTAAAAACAGTCAAAAACATTAGAAACCATACTTTTTCCCCTTTGGACTCACCATTGCTCATTTTCACAATAACAGTTCCCATTTGGTCCTTGTTAACACATTCCTCTTCCAGACCTCGATTGCGATATTCCTTTTTCCCTCCTTTCTCCTTCGCTCCTCATTTCTACATCAGAAAACTTTGAAAGAAACTTACTCTACCTTTTTCTTTTTAGTGAAAATCCCATCACTTTATCACAATTTGAAAATCCTATTGGCCTTCATTAACACTTACCACTCCAAATGCCGATTGTGATAATTCTCCATATTTCACCACACCACATTTGCAAATCGCATTATTCATTTGGTTCTCAAACAAGTTCCACTACCAACGCCGATTGCGATATCGCTGTCATACTCTGCCACCGGCCCTACCACCACATCATCCCATCGTATTTCTCATTTCACAATTTTTACCCCATCACATTTCACATTTTTCTCTTCCTCCCGAAAAACACTTCTGCTACTCATCTAACTTTGTGATATTACGAATTGCGATATCGCATATCACACATCACACTTCTATCCACAAATTATAACTCCAACATCGCATATTTAAAGCCTCCCACTCCAAAGAATATTTGTGATATTATAAGCTTTAAATAAGGTCCAAACCCCTTTTTCCACACCTCTAAGCCTTGTCCCACGTGTTTAGCCTTCCCTTAGCTCCCTTAACCCCTTTTTCTTCGAACTGCAAGCAACACCTTCTCAAGTTTAGTTATATCATGGATTGTTTCATGGATACAAGCATGGTAGATAGAGCATAAGATAAGTAGGGTGTGTTTACCCGATTGGCCAAGTTAAGTGAAAATTAAATTAGCTTCATTTCTTCCATTTCCTGTCTGAAAATTAAATTAGTTTCATTTCTGCCATTTCCTTTCTGTAAATTAAATTAGTTTCATTTCCGTCATTTCCTTTCTGCAATTTAAGTTAGTTTCCTTTTTGTCATTTCCTTGCAGAAATTTAATTTCTAGTTCTTACCATAGTTTAATAAATAGCACCCTTTCGTAAAGCAGAAGAGGATGACATGAGAAAAATGCATCTACTGGGTATATAACACTATCACCTCCAAGTTTGTAGAAACCCCTGATTGATAAAGTAAATTAGGGTAGCCCCTGGGAGTTGCAACAATCTTGGTGCAATACCAGGGCTAACCACATTATCTAGGGCCCTATGTTGTTAATGAAATCTCTGATGGAGGAGAAGTGGGCTTAGCCACGTTGAGCGGTGAATACCTCCCTAGGTATGTAAATGGAAGTCGTCTAAATCCATACAGGGATGAACCTATGCCTACCAAATGACTATATGGCCAGAGTATTAGACCTGCATAGATGGGATGGAAAATGCACAGTGAGGTGTGACACGTGCATGGTATCTGCACAAGGAGGATGACTGGTGTGCAGAGGTGTAAAAAACTAGCTGTTGGAAAAATAAAACTAGATAAGACAGATTTATTACCATTTTTGGGAGCGTCTAGGATGCATTTAATGAAGGGATTTTTTCGAGATTTGGGACCATTTTGTCAATAATGGAGCCTCATTAATGTATAAGGAGTCGTTTAAGTTGTGCCACAAGTAAAAATATGACATATGGGGTCGCAATAGTTCCCTTTGCTTTCTGAGTGATTTTTGTGCTTTGAGCTCTTTAATTTCCATTTATTTTGCTGCATCTATGTCTGGTTTGGATCCAGGGTCTTAGGACACATTGCACTGAGCAGGGCTAGGGTATACCATTCCTGAAACAATGTCAACCATGATACCGGGTGATGACCATTTTGCGACCGAAGTGCCTATTATGGAAACATGTGCACCATTCAAAACTAAGAAGGGGAAATCCTCTAGAATGCACATATATCCCTGAGAGAAGACCCCCATACCACACCATTTAGCAAGAGAGAAAAGGAAAAGCCCATGGCAGAAGTTCTAGAAACTATTGAAGAAGAGGATGAGAAGGTAGTCGAAATAGCCCCATTCTTGTGGCTTCCAAGCTACATTGCGTCACGAAAACCCATTGCAAAGGCGCCTAAGGAATTGGATAAGGTGCACGTGAGTATACAAGTACCCCTGATCTCGGAAAATTTCCCAATGGAAGGGGACATTCTCACGAATATTCCACAAAAAAGGTTTGATGATTGGGACATCACAGATGTTGAGAAGTTCCCAGAGCTCACGTCAGATCTATATTTGGATCAAGTGACCTATGAGGGAGGCGTTGTGTGCCTCAAGCCAAAGAGGGTGGTGCTAGGTATGTATAAGGAAGGCTTGCTCAATTTGCCGTAGATCCCTCATTTTGGGCGAAGTCCCTTCAATGATATCTGTGTCAGACAATTGTTGGCTCTAGTCCATGATGATGTGCTCTCGCTGGGAGAGTGCATCCCCATTGATGCAGTATTGATCCATAGAATCACAGGTCTACCTACTAAGGGATCTGACCCTATCGCTGATTTTGGAGGTAAAGTGCAGGAGAAAGCTATGGCTGATCAAATCAAGAAGAAATACAATGTCACATGAAAGACCTGGGGCTTTGTAGTAGAGGAAATTAATGACCCCACAGTGCATTTTGGTACGCTCATCTTGGCCTGCAAGATGATGTATAAGTGAAGACCCAAGGAGGCGCCTGCGCATATGATTGGGCTCACAAGTCACTGTGAAAAGGGTGTAATTTACAACTTGTGCAATTATCTGTGCAAATAATTCCTAGAAAATGTGCATGAGGTATAGGAGGATGGAAAGCCTTTCCAATATGCTTGGCTCCTTTTATTGATTACGCTTATTTGATGGAGGACCCCAGAAGACACACAATTCCCAGAAATTGAGCCAAAAACATGCAAAGCTACATGCTACGCAACTCTATGGAACTCGTCAGATCCGGTGCACACGAAGGAAAATAAAATATTTTGGGTTTTATATGATGCCACTCTGAACCAAGCAGTGCAGTCGAAGATGTGACTGTCACCTTCCCTATATGATCAATAGAAGATGTTCATGGATTTCAAGGCAATGTTTCAAAATATTCATATGCACACAAAGGGCACTATAGAGGGAGTATGGTACAAGCTGCCATATTTGGTGACAGAGGATGATTTAGTGCACGTAATAGCAGAATGGCCACCGGCCTAATTGACACCACCTACCCCGACGAAGCTGCACGCTTCGACCGGATAAAGAAATCCATTGAGAAACCTAAAGAGACAACTCCAACGACAATGATAGAGAAGGTCACCGAGAAAGACACAGAGAAGGAAGCCACTCCTAAAAAAACTAGAGCAAATGTCGACACCACAACTGTGCTCGAGAAGAACAGATCTGCGCCTAAGGAGATAGGCGAAATTGAGACATCCAAGGCACTAAGCGTGACTCTCAGGCTGCTGGTGGATCGTGCATGAAGCAGAAAGGATCCAAGAAGGCATGGTAGGAGGTCCTGATGCTGACAATGGACGATATAAATGAGATTGAAAACACTATCACATCTGCAACTGAGGATCACTGGACTGACATGGAATTTTAGTACCAGTCCGTGCTGGAACTTGTACAAGTCAGATTGCAGGAGCTAAAAGTTCAGGTGAGCTAGATTTAAGAGAGTGTGATTCAGGTGAGTCGGACTAGCGCACATGTTACAAGCGTGCAACCGTTGGATTTTTCTCTACCAACATCTAGGGATGCATGCTTTGTCCACATCCCCCTACCAACAATTCAGATGGAGGCTAACCAGCATGTCTAGTTCAATGGTATTGGTGATGTGCATGTTAATATTTTGGTGTTGCTGATATGGATTTATGTAGGAATGCAACAGAATAAACACATAACCATAAATACAGAGATGCAGTGGAAATAACACTTAATTTCACTAATATCAAAGAACTAAAATTTGCTTACAGACAAAATGGAAATAAAACTATCTAGGGCGCAGGTAGCTATCTCTGAGAAGAGATGTGGCGGATACAGGCCTATAAACTGAGTTATCATGAGGCTCGAGGGCCTATTTATTATTTATAAACAACGGGAAATCCTAAACATCCAAAACCCTAACCCTAGGAGATGAAGCACCAAAACTATGGGCCCTGTTTGGGTAAATTGGTGTTTCAAATTCCCAGGGGCGTAACTTTTGCATACAATCTCCCTTTGATGCGTACCATACCTCGTTAGAAATATCTATCCGAGGAATACAAATTTTGAATGAGCAGCATCGGTCCATGGACTCATGTTGCTCTCCATTTTCCCAAAAAACGTCGTTTAGGGCCTCAAAACGGCTTTGGAAGTTCAGGACCCAAAAAACTGCTAAAAATAGTAAGTTGTGTCGAAACTGAAAAACTAAAAGAGACAATGGTGGGGCCCCAAGTGGAATAGGTGGGTGACCACCAAAATCCACCTAGATCAGTTGCCTACAGTTAAATTAAATCTTCTACATTAAGTGATCACAGACGAGCTTCATTATAGAGAGGCTACTGTAGACGAAGACAAAGGATGCACAATAGTAGGTCGCGCAAGAACACCAACAATAGAAACAAGCAGAAGAAGATTTTCGTGAAGAAGAGCTGCAACACGCTGTGCTGGAGGCTAAAATCAACCAAGTCTTCTAATATATTCCATCTATCCTGGCCATAACTGTACCTGCCAAAAAGTTAGAAGGACTAGCTGCTGCAGTGAAAAAATCCCACGCGGAAGTGAAAATAATCCGCACAGAGTATGAGCAGCAGATTGCAGACCGACAGACAAAATTGCAGCCAGAGACACCCCCAGAGGTTCGTGCATAAAGAGTAGTGAAAGTAAAATAATAAAGGGATAATATTTTTGCTACGATCACCCAGTGTGATAGTCTATTGAGTGAGGCCATGGATGTGTGGGCCTCTATCCAAAATTATCAAGTAGTACAGCAGCTTCACGACGCCCTCAACTAGAAGGAACAATAGTTCGAAGAAATCAAGATGGTGGCACCTACATTGGTCCTTACACAACGCCTTACTCTTCTGTAAGAGTTTAGAAAAATTCAAACAAAGATTGTAGACTTACGCCAGAAGGAACACATATTGAAGGAGCGCATGCAACCATGGGTAGAAGAAGCACAAAAAATATCACAAATGCTAGAAAAAAATTTGAAAATCTTTCAGCAAACTCAACGTAGAATAGAGATGGCCACTGGAGGGCCTACTACAAAAAATATGGTTCAACAAGTGTAGAATGCAATAACACAAAGTCTCGAGCTAGTGCTCCCTCTCCAGACTTCTGGCAAAACACTTTAGGCCAAGACCAAGGAGCCGACACCTTAGTGACTTGGGACGAGTCACATGTTTGTGTTTGGGGCCTATTGTAGCGAGGTCGCCTGAGGCACAATTTCTGATATCTTTTTGTATTTTTGTATGTGAGCACTGTGAAAGTGGAGGCAAGGGGATTTTGGGTGGGTCAAGGTCCCCAATTTTGATGTAAATGGGCTTAAGGGTAAACTATGGACCTCAAAGCATTTTTTGAGACCATAGTATCTGTTGTAGCACAATTGTACTCAGCAAAAAGTCAGAAGAAGCTGTTCTTCCTTGCATCTTCATGCGAACATCTCTTGACAGGCCTGTCTCTGCCAAGATCTTTCTTCATGGAATTCAGGACTGTCAAACAAGGAGAATCCTCCCACACTTGGTTGCTTCAATCACAGAGTTAGTTGAGATCTGAAGAAAGATGTGAAAACATTTATGGATTGTTGTGTGATATAATTTGTTACCTCTTATCTGATAAACATGGAATGGTTGAATGGATTGAAACTTCAAAAATTGACAGCAAAAAGCAATAGCAGTTGAAGCTCGAGCAATGTACAATGTTGGTCAAGAAGGCTTGACATTATGGGCACCCAATATAAATATCTTTCGAGATCCTCGCTGGGGAAGAGGTCAGGAAACCCCAGGGGAAGACCCATTATTGACTAGTGACTTTGCAGTTGCATTTGTAAGGGGTTTTCAAGGTGAAAATGAAAGTCATGACACTATGGACAAGAGTCAGAGAAGTGGAGCTAGGAGGGAGTTAAAAATGGAGGGGGTAAATAGCCTTCAAACAGAACCGAGTCGCTTAATGCTTTCAGCATGTTGCAAACATTTCACAGCATATGATTTGGATAGTTGGCAAGTGTAATTCACAACAGATTTACATCATCATTGATGACAACATTTCAGACACCATAAATTAGTATTGCAGAAACAATACATCAATATATGCATAAGAATGGGACAAGAAAATCGCTCCAATCAATTGGCCATGTATTCTTCCACATTCTGGCTTCAAATTTGTCTCAAATATACTACCAATCTGTCCGGAAATCCAAACTATTGATAGTTCCAGAATGAAATGGGAGACACTTCAAAAGGGGGTAAGCATTGATACATTCATAAAGAATGTTGAAGATCGTGATCCGGCCAGGGTCCATTATTCCAATGATTGTTTGTCAATTTTATTGAAATATTCACTATTAAATTCGTGCTGTTGCATATCCTTTTCTATACAGCAGACAATATGCAATATTTCCAGATATATGTAGATAATGTGGCAAAAACTGCCAGATTTGGTACTCTGCTTTGGATCTTTCCACTGTCTGAAAAGGCAGCATTTACAATTAATCATATGTGTCTGAGAAAGACCTGAAAGATACATTCCAACCACCTTTACAGAGATGTGTACAAGATGGTCATGCTAGTTGTATGATGTGCTTATATAATCAGCTAAATGGAGTCCCTATATGTGAAAACTATGACCTTCTCACACAAATGACAAGAAATGACTGGGGCTTTGAAGGGTATATTACTTCAGACTGTGATGCAGTAGCAATCATTTCTGAAGATCAGCACTATGCTACATGTGCAGAAGACGCAGTCACAGATATTCTGAAAGCAGGGATGGATATCAACTGTGGTACTTATTTGCTTCGAAACACAATGTCAACAATTAAACAAGGAAAGCTCCATGAATCAGTGATTGATCAAGCCCTTTTCAATTTATTCTCAATTCAGATGCGCCTTGGGATTTTTTATGGTGATCCTAAACAACAGGAATATAGTCATCTTGGACCAGACCATATTTGTACTAATGAACACTGGCAACTAGCATTAGAGGGCTCCAGACAGGGAATTGTGCTTCTCAAGAACATTGGCAATACTTTACCATTTTTGAAAAATAAAATCAGCTCTATAACTGTTATAGGACCTAATGCAAATGCTACGGAAGAAATGATTGGCGATTATATAGGCATCCCTTGCAATCCTGTTACTCCATTTCTAGCACTTCAGAATTACATTGGCAATATATCATTCTCCAAAGGGTGTGAAAATGTGCAGTAGATATTGCAGTTAAAGTAGATGCTGTAGTTATTGTTAGGGGGGTTGGATCTCACACAGGAAAGGGTCTCTTTGTATGTCCACGTGGATGGGAAAAATTTTGTTCTTGGGACACCATCCCGTGGAAAATGTGACCAGATTGGACTGGATTTTGAGAAAGAGTTCGAGCTCTCTCACACATCTCAAACTGGGAGCGTATTCGTATCTGGCTACACTACAACAAATCATGAAGCCCTGGATGGATTTCCGGATGATGAAGATCTCGAGTCATCGGAAGATGAGGAAGAAAATTAGCTCAGATCCAACGGTTTGCGGGGGCATAAATTAAACGAAGTTTATGAGAGCTGGTACACCCCATAAAATGGTTTAATTGAAACCACTATTCACAAAATCGATGGCTATGATGTATTACGGCCCCTCCGATCCATTTCTTAGAAACCGCTATCATTACCCCCCGCAGGTAGTTTTGGGTTTTCCAAAACCATGGGTGACTTTGTTGGTACGTATGGGTGTAGTGGGACCCAAAATGTATCATTGGTTCCTCTTTCTTGCGTTAGAGAAAGGTTTTATTTCAGTTTTATATTATATATTATATATATAATATTAAAACGAGCTTTTTGTAATTGTAATTAATGCCAAAATTTTCAAGAATCAGTTTTAAAACTGATCATAACAGTTAGTTAGATAAAATAACAGATATAAAAGCAGAACAAGGAAGAGGGGCAGGGGGTTCCGGTTTTCAGATCTCCAGACAGTGACCTTTGTACTGAGTTTTCAAGTGATTAATGAAGGAAATACAGACTTCTAGCATTTGTTGATATTGATTCGTCTCCTAGTTTACATAATGTATTTTTAGTCTTTGAATAAAATGAAGTATCGAAGCAGTAGGTCTCTTTTTGCATGTGTAAATAAGAGTTAAAACCCTTAATAGGTGCTCCTTCATTTTAACTGTTCTTTGCTTTTTATTCTTCTAAATTCTGAGATGATAGATTCTGTACAACAGCATATTGTTTTGGGCTTTTTCCTTTTATTCTTCTTCTGAACATTTCATTCTATATCAGCAAATAATAAAATTGTGGATCTTTTATAGCATTTGATTTTGAGGATGCAATGATTTAATTCTGGAGGTGATTGAACATGGATCCATATCTCTGTGACATAGTTATTTGAATGTCTTGAGCACGGATTCCTTTACACAGCAAGGAATTGTTTCTCAAGGTACAACATTAATTGGCACCATTGCCGGGGACCGAAGAAGCGAAGTTCATTTCCCTGGGTTTTCTTTCTACTTCCTCTGGTTGTTCAGTGAGGAGGAAGTTTTTGGCTATGTTTACTATTTACAAAATTCTCATTTTCAAAAGGCCAAACGCGAGGCCAAATACCTTGCAGTAGAAGCTTTCATAATCTTTTCTTTTTGATGGTGAACAAGATTCATATTTGACGATTGGTTGTTTATTATTCACCTGGCGACTCCATGGATGAAGGTTTCATTAGATGAAGAATTTTCCTGGCAAGAAGATGAGAAAGTATCATGGAAAAAACATGTATCAAAATTTCCGTTTTTTAAAGGAGGTTCTATTTTTTACTGTCAGTTTAGTGGTTTATTTTCCCTTTTATCTTAAAAGGATTGTTTCCTGCTTTATTTTCTTAGAAGATTATAAGGCCCAAAATGTAAATTCGTTATTGGAAAAAGATGATTTTTCTTCTGCTTGTATTATAAATCTTGACACAAGTGTATCTCCTAAACATGAAAGGAGGGATGATTGTTGTATTACAATCCCGGAAGATAAACAGTCACAGTCTGGGCATAAAGGTGATGATTCCACATCTTTGCATGATAATATTTTGCCTCATGAGAAATTGACTGCTTTTCAGTTCAAAAATAAAGAAATATTTAAACCCCTGAAGCTGCCTGCTATTCTCCATCAGTATCATTCAAAAGGATTCAAGTCCTTGCCAAGTTTCTCCGGGAAGGAGAAAGACATTTAAGCTAAATCACATATCTTGGAATTTGAATACTTCCTAGACAAATTTCAAATTACTTATGAAGACGTAGCTTTAAGGATGTTTTTTCATTCTTTAAAACAGGATGCTCAGCACTGGTTCCAGTGTTTGGAAGTAGGTTCAATCAATTCTTGGCAAGATCTTCGAGATATATTCCTTACATATTGGGGCGAGAGTAAGTCATATGAAGAGCATATTTTGGAATTATATTCTATCTGAAGGAAAAGTAGTGAATCGATTTCTGAGTTTAATAGGAGGTTTCAAAAAATTTATTTCAGCATGCCAGAAGAAATTAGACCTCTAGAGGCAGCAGCTATGGTCTATTATTTGAAATTTCTTTCTATTGCCTTGGATTTTTATCTCAGGGAGAGAAAGCCTAGTAATCTGAAGCTGATGTTTCTTCATGCGCAAGAAATCGAAGATAATGCATGGGCTTGTAGAAATTTTTCCTGCAATGCAGAAATTCCAAGTTTTGTCAAAGATAAGAGGGCTTGTGAAGGAGACATTGGAATTTCTTTACAAGAGAATGTAGGTTCAGTGGCAAATAAAGATTTCCAAAAAGTGTCAAAAGGTTCTTGTATTGTTGAAGAACAAGAATCTAATTCTTTTGAAGATTCTAGTCAAAACTTCGAAGCAACAACTGAATTACACTATGAAAGCATAGAAGATCATTGTAATAATTTTGTGATTAGTGAGGAAAATATTGTAGTTTCTCAGACATGTTTGCAAGAAGAAGAAGATTTTCTTCATCAACTGATGATAAATGAAGAACATCAGCATTATGGAGAGAAAAACTTGGATGTTTATTTTCAGCCTAAATGTCTGCCTATAGGAAGTGGCAGTCAAGTTCCTAACATACAGTTCCTAGCTGAAGGGTCAAACAATGAAAGAAGCTGCCATGTCCCAAGACCTCTGCAAAATGCTCAAGAAAAGAAGGTAACCAAAATTTTGTCTCATGATTTTTATGATCCAGTTGCTGAATATATGACAAAATTCTTCAGTCAGCAACAAGCTTTAATGCAAGGGTATGTACAAAATGTTGTATATGAAAAATTTTCATGGTACATTCCTCTTTTGATTTTTAAATTTCAGTAGTATGAGGGTATTAAATCTGACAAGCAGATGTTGGATTGGTTCCATTGAAAGGTCGACTTCACTTGATTAAGTTCAACCATGCTTATATATATAGGAGTTGTACATAAATAAGCTCAGGAGTTGAGCATTCCTAGTTGCAGTATTTCTAGTTTAAAATTTTCAGTTCAAAATAAAGATCCAAGAAGAAGTAGGGTTCAGAGAAGTTTTGAATTTTTCATAGATTTTGGATTGAGAAGAATTCAGTCTGACTTGACTCCATGCCCAATAAAAGCTACTGATCTACAAGTTATTAGCACTTTGTTACCAAAATACTGTCCCCAACTGGAGCTAGATGTTGTAGCACAATTGTACTCAACAAAAAGTCAGAAGAAGCTGTTCTTCCTTGCATCTTCATGCGAACATCTCTTGACAGGCCTGTCTCTGCCAAGATCTTTCTTCATGGAATTCAGGATTGTCAAACAAGGAGAATCCTCCCACACCTGGTTGCTTCAATCACAGAGTCAGTTGAGATCTGAAGAAAGATGTGAAAACATTTATGGACTGTTGTGTGATATAATTTGTTACCTCTTATTTTATAAACATGGAATGGTTGAATGGATTGAAACTTCAAAAATTGATAGCAAAAAGCAATAGCAGTTGAAGCTCGAGCAATGTACAATGTTGGTCAAGTAGGCTTGACATTCTGGGCACCCAATATAAATATCTTTCGAGATCCTCGCTGGGGAAGAGGTCAGGAAGCCCCAGGGGAAGACCCATTATTGACTAGTGACTTTGTAGTTGCATTTGTAAGGGGTTTTCAAGGTGAAAATGAAAGTCATGACACTATGGACAAGAGTTAGAGAAGCGGAGCTAGGAGGGAGTTAAAAATGGAGGGGGTAAATAGCCTTCAAACAGAACCGAGTCGCCTAATGCTTTCAACATGTTGCAAAGATTTCACAGCATATGATTTGGATAGTTGGCAAGTGTAATTCACAACAGATTTACATCATCATTGATGACAACATTTCAGACACCATAAATTAGTATTGCAGAAACAGTACATCAATATATGCATAAGAATGGGACAAGAAAATCGCTCCAATCAATTGGCCATGTATTCTTCCACATTCTGGCTTCAAATTTGTCTCAAATATACTACCAATCTATCCAGAAATCCAAACTATTGATAGTTCCAGAATGAAATGGGAGACACTTCAAAAGGGGGTAAGCATTGATACATTCATAAAGAATGTTGAAGATCGTGATCCGGCCAGGGTCCATTATTCCAATTATTGTTTGTCAATTTTATTGAAATATTCACTAGTACATTCGTGATGTTGCATATCCTTTTCTATACAGTAGACAATATGCAATATTTCCAAATATATGTAGATAATGTGGCAAAAACTGCCAGATTTGGTACTCTGCTTTGGATCTTTCCACTATCTGAAAAGGCAACATTTACAATTAATCATATGTGTCTGAGAAAGACCTGAAAGATACATTCCAACCACCTTTCCAGAGATGTGTACAAGATGGTCATGCTAGTTGTATGATGTGCTTATATAATCAGCTAAATGGAGTCCTTGTATGTGCAAACTATGACCTTCTCACACAAATGCCAAGAAATGACTGGGGCTTTGAAGGGTATATTACTTCAGACTGTGATGCAGTAGCAATCATTTCTGAAGATCAGCACTATGCTACATGTGCAGAAGACGTAGTCACATATATTCTGAAATCAGGGATGGATATCAACTGTGGTACTTATTTGCTTTGAAACACAATGTCAGCAATTAAACAAGGAAAGCTCCATGAATCAGTGATTGATCAAGCCCTTTTCAATTTATTCTCAATTCGGATGCGCCTTGGGATTTTTGATGGTGATCCTAAACAACAGGAATATGGTCATCTTGGACCAGACCATGTCTGTACTAATGAACACTAGCAACTAGCATTAGAAGGCTCCAGACAGGGAATTGTGCTTCTCAAGAACATTGGCAATACTTTACCACTGTTGAAAAAAAAAATCAGCCCTATAGCTGTTATAGGACCTAATGCAAATGCTACGGAAGAAATGCTTGGCGATTATATAGGCATCCCTTGCAATCCTATTACTCCATTTCTAGCCCTTTAGAATTACATTGGCAATATATCATTCTCCAAAGGGTGTGAAAATGTGCAGTAGATATTGCAGTTAAAGCAGATGTTGTAGTTATTGTTAGGGGGGTTGGATCTCACACAGGAAAGGGTCTCTTTGTATGTCCACGTGGATGGGAAAAAGTTTGTGCTTGGGACACCGTCCCGTGGAAAATGTGACCAGATTGGACTGGATTTTGAGAAAGAGTTCGAGCTCTCTCACACATCTCAAACTGGGAGCGTATTCGTATCTGGATACACTACAACAAATCATGAAGCCCTGGATGGATTTCCGGATGATGAAGATCTCGAGTCATTGGAAGATGAGGAAGAAAATTAGCTCAGATCCAACGGTTTGCGGGGGGATAAATTAAACGAAGTTTATGAGAGCTGGTACCCCCCGCAAAATGGTTTAATTGAAACCACTATTCACAAAATCGACGGCTGTGATGTATTACGGCCCCTTCGATCCATTTCTTAGAAACCGCTATCATTAACCCCCGCAGGTAGTTTTGGGTTTTCCAAAACCATGGGTGACTTTGTTGGTACGTATGGGTGTAGTGGGACCCAAAATGTATCATTGGTTCCTCTTGCTTGCGTTAGAGAAAGGTTTTATTTCAATTTTATATTATATATTATATATATAATATTAAAACAAGCTTTTTGTAATTGTAATTAATGCCAAAATTTTCAAGAATCAGTTTTAAAATTGATCATAACAGTTAGTTAGATAAAATAGCAGATATAAAAGCAGAACGAGGAAGAGGGGCAGGGGGTTCCGGTTTTCAGATCTCCAGACAGTGACCTTTGTACTGAGTTTTCAAGTGATTAATGAAGGAAATACAGACTTCTAGCATTTGTTGATATTGATTCGTCTCCTAGTTTACATAATGTATTTTCAGTCTTTGAATAAAATGAAGTATCGAAGCAGCAGGTCTATTTTGCATGTGTAAATAAGAGTTAAAACCCTTAATAGGTGCTCCTTCATTTTAACTGTTATTTTCTTTTTATTCTTCTAAATTCTGAGATGATAGATTCTGTACAGCAGCATATTTTTTTGGGCTTTTTCCTTTTATTCTTCTTCTGAACATTTCATTCTATATCAGCAAATAATAGCATTGTGGATCATTTATAGCATTTGATTTTGAGGATGCAATGATTTAATTCTAGAGGTGATTGAACATGGATCCATATCTCTGTGACATAGTTATTTGAATGTCTTGAGCACAGATTCCTTTACACAGCAAGGAATTGTTTCTCAAGGTACAACAGTATATGTGCGATAGGCATGAATTATTCAATGAATGATATGAATTATAGATGTTCTGATAAGTTTATGTATCTGTAAGGGTTGTTGGGTTGGGTTAAGAGGCTCCTGTTAGTTGTGTGCATGGAGACCTAGTCTTGGTTGTGTGTGGACTCTACTGGCTATGTGTGCGGAAGGGTTTTGTAAGGGTTTGTAAGAACAATTGATGCATTGATTGATAGATCTGAAGCTAATATAAAGGACAGTTTTGGTGAAGTTAGGGTGTTATGTATCTGAATTTTTTACTGTTTATGCTCTGTTAAGATCACATTATCTGTCTTACTTATTAATGATTGTGCAAGGATATCTGATCTAATTATGCATATTTATTGATGGTTAATAGATCCTTTTAATTATTTTCATTGGTTGAGATCTGGATCAGGCTATGTTCTATTTATCTGCCCTAAGGAAAACAACAATTCTGTGATATTTTGTTAATGACTGCGCTTTCTCTGTAATTATGTTATATATTATTGCGTGGATCTGTATAAGTTTGCATTAGATTTTTTTGAGGACCACTTCATTATCTTATCCCTCAGGGTGTGGAATCTTGGTTCCAGCACCCCCCCATACTGCTTCGGGTGAGACTTTGATATGCACAAGAAGATCACTACCGAAAGGGATAGTAGTTGGAGGGTTTGTTGGTTTATCCATAAACTATGAACCTAGGTCAGGATCCCTCAAGCCAACACTTGCCATTGGCTAGAAGATGCTTCGAGAGGGCTTAGTGTTTGAGATTTTGTGAAAGGATCATGAAAGAGGGGTATCATATTCAATTGACTAGCCTATTTGCTACAAGCTTCAACATCAGAAAGGGCACTATTGCAGGTGTTGTATCTCAAGAAAAAATCCCTTGGTTGTGGTAAGGAATCAGTGCTTAAGATATTTTGTAAATGTATTTCACAATTACCATATCAAATGGCCTTTTTTAACACCATTGGCATTCAGTTACTTAATACCCTCAGTAATATGATATAATGAAAGCCTTCACAATGCCATAAACTATTGATATTTGAATGGAATGAAAAGAAGAATAGTAAGAGAAACTCAAAATGATATGTTGAAAACACATAATCTACCACTTTTAAGTTTAAGAGGAAATTCGTGAAGGAAGAGAGAACTTAAAATAATATTTTGTAAACGCAGAATCTATCACTTTAAATTTCTATCAGGAGTTTATGAAGAGAGAAGATATGAGGTGAAGGAGCACAAATTAAGGCTATTCAAATCTCACTCACAAATGTAATTAAGATACCGACTGCTACATTACTTCACTTCATTCAAAGAGAAATAGCCAGAGAGCGAAACAAGAAAGATGTATCAACATCAACAAGAGTAGGAAACTTGATCCTCTTGCATTAATTTCTAAGAGAATTCAGTCATAAACTAACAGTCATCTAGAGGTCCAAAACTCAGAGTCTCTTTTCTTTATTTCTATCTCCTTAAATACATCAGATTAGTTTGTAATTTCTAAACTTCTTGAACTATTTTGCCTCCTAAACTGTTAATATTAATCGTGCAATTATAACAAGAAAACAAATTGAAACTTGGAAATATGCTTCGTTTTGCTGAATCTAATGTTGTTGATGCATCCTCCCAAAGTGCCAAGGAGCCTTTTCTGGTCGTGGGCTAAAAAAATCTTTAACGACGCCTCCATGCCTGAATTGATCCATTTTTCATGGTCCTAACGGTGCTGCTATACGCTTTTCCGCCCGAATCTGCCTATGTCCCTGTGCTTTCAAACGCTGTCACTCGTATCACCTATGTAATATCCCAAAAAGGGAATGCAGCAATACATGAACAAAAAACTAGAGTAGCAGTGATAAATCAACTCATAAAAATTAAGAATAGCACATAGCCATCATATTAATGTTACAAAAACAAAATGTATGCAATATATTGAGGAAATAATCACTCAAGTTAGGCAATACAAGCCTCAAGAAAGCATGTACATGAAATATGAAGTTTACTGCTACACAAAAAATTCCCAAGGCTATGACAACGCATTTTTATTAGATAAAAATGCTACAGGAGTATGTCAATACATGGATATGGAAATATACAGCTCATACAATGTTGGGAGAAAATATCTAAACTCCCAAACACAATTCCAAGACAATTTACAGAGGATTTCCTAAAATATGCAAAAAGTGCAAAATGCCAGAATGCAGTCCTAGGACTAAATAGAAGCTGCAACTCAAGAACTGGATGGAGATGGATAAATATGTAGCATAATCTGAATAAAAATCCTCGAATGGATCTTCTAAGTGAAATATTGATCTTAACACTAAAGATCTCACCCTCCAAACAAAACTGCAGCCCCTCATTATAAATGGTCACAGAAATAACGTAGTCAAGGAGAGGGACTGCACTATAGGAGATAGAAAATAGGTTGGCCAAGTGCCAAGATCTGAAATAAGCTCTAGAATCTTCCTCACTGATCTCCCAAATGAAAGAAAGCTTCCTCCTTTGAAAAACAAGCTTTGGAAGTGGTGTTGTGAACCCTCCACTGCAACACCCTGCAACACAACATTATACTTCTGCAGAAATAACGCTGTAGCTAAAGGAGGTAACTTGGCCTCAAGCCTAGATGTGGAGAAATGAAGTAAAAGCTCCCTCAAGAGGCATCTCAATAAAGGAGAAGGAATTCCTAAACAAGAATGCCTTGTGCTAAGTAGCACAACAATCTCAACTAAACAGTTGAAGAAAACACAATAGTCATGCAGACCACAAATCTAATATTCAATAACATGTCTTGCTATGTCTACCTTGCCCTCGTTATATACAAATGGAAGCCTTCTCAACTTGGGTCCCACTCATTAGGGTTTCCTCCACCAAGGAATCTTCCTCTCACTATCACTGCGCTGTCTCCAAAGATGATCTCCACCTCTTATCCCAGCGCTGTTGACTTGGTCAAACTTGACCTTGTCCCCATGAAAATGTCCCTTTTTACGCATGAGGGTGTGAAATACAGCTCCTATGATGATCCATTTTCACATTATGAGGGATTTAATTCCTGTTCTAGAAATTTATGGGCCTCCTTACCCATTTATTCATCTCCTAGGTGTTAAAAGCAAAATTCAATATTCCAATTAGCTGCATGCTAATTTTGGAATATTATGGTCCTCCCCTCCCAAATGTTGCTTGTCCTCAAGAAACTACAAGGATAGAACTAAGAAATCTCCCCTCCTCCTATTGTAGCATCCACATATGATAAAATCCTCCAAGGAATGAGATTCTGTCTCATCAATAAATCTCCATATTGCCCCTCCCAAGCATGCAAGCTAGCTAAATAGCTATCATCATGAATAAGTAGAGTACTCAAGGAGGAAATAAGGTGCTACATAGAGGTCCCTTTGAGGCATGGGATCTGAAATGAATTGGGAATCATCATTCCAATGTGGATCCTCCATTCCCAATCTATCATCCATACAAAATGAGTTACCTCCCAACATGGCAACTCCTGAAAATCCTCCTCCAAATTTGGCTCCTGCAATGTGGGTGGGCTGAATAACTAAACATGGTAGAAAAAATAGCCTACTCCATGCTGTCCTCCTCTCCAATTATGATAAGTGTAGATTATCTGCTGATCTAGGGCTGCAATAATGTTTCTCTCAAGTGGCAAGAAGAAGACTAGATCTCCAAAGACCCTTTCTCCAACATTGTGAATCAAGTTGGCCCAAACCATCCCATATATGATGAATAGGACATGATAATCATATGGCATCCAAATGAGAAAATTTCTAAAGGTTTCATATAATGCTGAAAGGTACCAATAGTTTCCCAAGTGGTCACAACGTAGTATTCCTAACTTTTGTTTCAGAAAATGACATGGCAAGTTGTTTCTTGACAAATGGCTAATTGTGTATGTCATCACATCTACTAGTGAATAGTAAATGGCTTGGTATATAAAATGAGCATACATAGAATAATAAAACACTTTCCCAAGGCCATACAAAATATGGCTATCTCCATCATATAATTTGGCTGAAATTGACCATGGAGCCCAATGAGAAGCTTGCCCTCTTGTATAGAAATGCACTGGAGAGAAATGGTAAGAGGATGAAAATACTGTGTTAGATAATCAATAAATGAAAAAAAAAAATTCTTACCATGTAATGGAAGTAAGATGATATATGGATCCATGAATAAGTCCTCCATAGTGGTATGAAATACTCCCATGAAGAGAAATGAATCACATGCTGCATTAATATCACCCTTCTTATGCTTGGAAATCCAAGTTAAGAAGATCATATCTCTGTAATAGATGTTCTCATCCATTATTCCATCTCTCTCACCTCCTCCTTGTCCACCAAGTGCATCATGTGTAAAGTTATCTTGGGGGTACTCCATCAATAAAACCAAGCTCCCAAGTGACAATGCCATTGGCCTATGTGAATAGGCTCCTGCCAACTCATAGCTCCATTCTTTGACATGCCCATTTTCAAAGGCATCTCCCACAATGCTTCTATATATAGGAAATTCCTTCCAAAGTGGAAGTAACTCCTGATCAGTCAAGGATAAGGAGTAGCCCCTTTTCACCATGATAGTGCCATCTCCTACTCCTGCAACATCATGCAAAGTATGAGAGAAAATCTACCCATGCTCTCCCAAGAACAACCAAAGAAACAATAGTTTTTGTTGCCTCCTCATACCTCCATCACACAAATCATGTGGTGAAAACACAATGATTGATATGAATAATTTTATATCAACACAATTCATCCATACTCCTTGCTGCCCTATGATGCAAGTATCCTGCCAAACTTCCTCCATCCACGTATCCTTTGAAAGAGGATATGTCACATGATGGCCAAACTCTTTCAAGAGTAGCTAACGCAACCAAGCCTCCTGCTACCCAGTGTCATATATTTGCAAGTAGCTTTCCAGCCTCTTGCTCACCATCCATAGCCATTCATCAAAACGTGGGTGCCTCTCATCATGTTCTACCTTGGTATCCTTCCAATGAATGCTACCCTCATCCCAAATCAGATTTCTCTTCTTGCATTTCATGGGATGTTGAAATGCAACTCCTTGTAGACCTCCTAGAGAAGATCTCATACCAATGACCATCTTGAATCCAGGAGGATCCAAGTGAGTTGGAGGAAAAACCTCCTCAATGCTGCTTAGTGACACCGCTGTTAATCTCCTCAATGGCATGTCTACTGCCTCATGCTCCAACTCAAAGATGAACATAGGATTGTTTAGAAAAAAATTCATCCTATCCTTCAGAAATCCACACCCCAACCTCAAGTGTTGTGTGTAGCTCAACAATGACACATTAGGATGATTTTTCATCCCTCCCTTGAACAACTCAAGGTTGCACAACACAGTGCAATTCTGTTGCTCAAAATTAGCAATATGTTCTGATCCTTGATCATGCAAAGGAAGACTTCCACAATCCTTCATAAGATTTGCTAAAATAACAGAAGGTGGAAAATCAAGCATACCTTGGTGGAACTTGGAAACATCGTGTATGACTACAAGAGTTCCTTCCTCCAATATGTTGGCTCCCCGAATTGCTGATGTTGATGGCTATTCCTCCATAGTTGTAACAACGCTGGTACAAGTCTCCTAAATAGGTGGTGTAAACTCCTTGTGAAATATTTTGCTCACCCTTTGAGTGAAATCTGCAAAAGTAGTCACCCTTGCATGACTCAAATGGTTGAACCACCAAGTGCTTTCTTTGCCCTTAAGGTGCAACGCTGCAATCTCAACAGCCTCTCTTTCTACCACGGGATTTAGTAGGAAGAAAGCATCTAGCTTCATCACCCAAGCCTTTTCTATACATGTAGATGATCCATCAAAGGTAGAAAATAGGAATCTATTGCCCCTCATTCTCCTATTGCTGCAAGTCCTCCTTTCTTCTTCAAGCTGAATAAATTGAGGAAAAGGAAGAGTCTCCTTGAAAGCTCTAGGTTGAGACTTGTATTTTGAAAGGTATCCACTTAGGATATCATGTTACAAATGCCCTCCATCTCCATGCCGTTTTTCTTCTTCCTCAAAAGGAAAAAAAAAAGCGTAATGATTTGGAGCTTTCTGCAACATTGGTTCTTTATTTTGAGAATAGGAAGTACATGGCCCTTCCTCTTCTTAAAACCCGCTAGAAGTTTCACTGCCTCTATTCTCTTCTATCTGCTTAACCTCCTTGGAGAGGTTCTTCATAGATTTGAAAAATGATGAGAAAAAACTCATTTTATCCATCATTCTGACTTTTCCTTCTTCTTATATAATTTTGGCTTGAAGTTCACAGGCTGAGCCAAATATCATGCTCTGATACCACTGCAATATCCCAAAATGGGAATGCAGCAATACATGAACAAAAAACTGGAGTAGTAGTGATAAATCAACTCATAAAATGTAATAAGAGAACATAGCCATCATATTAATGTTACAACATCAAAATGTATACAATATCTTGAGGAAATAGTCACTCAAGATAAGCAATACAAGCCTTAAGAAAGCATGTAAATGAAATATGAAGTTTACTGTTACACAGAAAATGCCAAGGCTATGAAAACGCAGTTTTATTAGAGAAAACTATTGATGGAGTACGTAAATACATGGATATGGAACTATACAACTCATACAATTTTGGGAGAAAAGATCTAAACTCCCAAACACAATTTGAAGACAATCCGGAGAGGATTTCCTGAAATATGAAAAAAGTGCAAAATGCCGAAATGCAGTCTTAGGATTGAATAGCAGCTGCAAATCAAGAACTGGATGGAGAAGGATGAAGATGCTGCATAATATGAATAAACATCCTCCAAGGGATCTTCCAAGTGAAAGGCTGATCCTAACACTGAAGATCTCACCCTCCAAACAAATACTACAACTCCTCACTGTAAATGGTCACAAAAATAACACAGTCAAGGAGAGGGACTGCGCTATAGGAGATAGAAAATAGGTTGGTAAAGTGCCAAGATATACAATAAGCTCTAAAATTTTCCTCACTAATCTCCCAAAGGAAAGAAATCTTCCTCCTCTTAAAAACAAGCTTCGGAAGTGGTGTTGTGAACCCTCCACTGCAACACCCTAAAACACAACGTTATACTTCTATAGAAATAATGTTGTAGCTGAAGGAGGTTGCTTGGTCTAAAGCCATGATGTGGAGAAATGAAGTACAAGCTCCCTCAAGAGGCCTCTCAAGAAAGGAGAAGGAATTCCTAAACAAGAATGCCTTGTGCTAAGCAGCACTGCAATCTGAACTAAACAGTTGAAGAAAGCACAATAGTCATGCATACCACAAATCCAATATTCAATAACATGTCTTGCTATGGCTACCTTGCCCTCCTTATATACAAATGGAAGCCTTCTCAACTTGGGTCCCACTCATTAGGGTTTTCTCCACCAAGTAATCTTCCTCCCACTATCACTGCATTGTCTCCAAAGATGATCTCCACCTCTTATCCCAACACTATTGACTTGGTCAAACTTGACCTTGTCCACATGCAAATGTCCCTTTTCACACATGAGGGTGTGAAATCCAGCTCCTATGATGATCCATTTTCACATTATTAGGGATTTTATTCCTGTTATAGAAATGTATGGGCCTCCTTACCCATTTATTCATCTCATAGGTGTTAAAATAAAAATTCAATATTCCAATTAGCTGCATGATAATTTTGGAATATTACAACCTGCTACTCGACTCTTCCTCTTCTCTTTTGTTCTGTGTTGGGTCACTTACTCGAGTTTGTCTACCGCATTCTACCTATTTCTTCATTGCCAAGGCATTTCATTGGTTTCACATTATAATTCTCTTTTCTTCCTCCGACATGGTTTAACACACCAAAATGACTTGCTTCTAGATCTAAAAAAATTGGAATTCACCTTTGAAACCGCGTCGCATCCTCCTGTACATCGCATTTCGCTGCTTTTAGTTTTTCTTTGACACTTATCTTCTAAATCTTGCGATTTACGCTATGTGGTTAGGTCCCACCGAGAATTGCACGTCACACTTCAGAGAATTTATCAATTATCTCCCACAGTTATCCTTTAAAATTCGGGACTTGTGATCAGGCCCCACCACATCGCATATCGCAGTTGGATGAATTTAACATTTATCTCCGCACTTATTCTTTAAAACTTTTGACTTGCAGTTGTAATTTGGCCCCACCACATCACATATCAAACTTCGGTGAATTTAACATTTACCTCCACACTTATTCTTTAAAAATTTGCGATTTTCAATTTGCGATCGGGCCCCACTGCATCGCATATCGCACTTCGATGCTTTTAAGATTTACCTCCACACTTATTCTTTAAAACTTGTGATTTGTGGTTTGTGATTTGGACCCACCGCATCACATATCACACTTAGGTGTTTTTAACCTTTACCTCCACACTTATTCTTTAAAACTTGCGATTGGTGGTTTGCAATTTAATATCCGCTGTCTTTCTCTCCATTCTAGTTCTGCACTTTGATCCTGACCGTCCATTTTTCCCTCTACGCCTCCTCCAAATCTCTTAAGTGTTCAAGGGAAATGCACCCTTTCTTCACCTTTGTGAAATTATTTTGTTTTCTCCACAGTGTAACCTTCTTGAGCTAGCCGGTGTCCTACTGCGCTGGCCCCTCCTGAGCTTGCAAATGAGCTTGACTCGACCCTGTTCGACGAGAAATGCTATGAACGCGCCCATCGGTTCGGCTCTTGAACTGTTCTACAAGTGAATGAGCCCGACTCGACCCACCTTCACATCTCATAATGTAATGTTAATGTACCAATATATACATCAAAATTCTTCTATGAAACACAAAATTTTACATTTTCTATCATATATGCTTTTTTTGGTGTTTTGAAAAATATTTCAAAGGCAAATGCAAATGAGCCACAACATCTGGCTCCACCTAGGGATAGTTATTTATTCCATAGAAGTGCTAAGAACCACATACTAGTGTCTTATCCATTGGGAATGGAGTCAAATATTTCTTGGTGACATATGAACAATGAGTAATCTGGTATTTACAATGGTGGAGTGCTAACTTTTAATGCTGGAAATGATGCTTCAGATACGCCCGTTCATAGGTCGTTGTACTGGCTCTCCATCTAGATCTTCCAAAATGAATGTGTTATTTGACCTTGCCTCAGAGATTCTGTATGGTCCATACCAGAGAGGATCAAATTTACCATGTTTCCCCTTGTCTTCTCATTTGGTGTCCCATCTCAGTACCATATCTCCTGCTTCAAAGAGAACCTCTTTTTTTTTCCCATCGAATATATACTTTATCTTTTCCTGATAAGTAAACAAGTTATCCTTGAACTTGTTTATGCTTTCACTTGATTCAATTATTTTTTTCAATCTCCTTACCAGAGCATTAGGTTCTTCCTAAGCTTCTTGAAGGAAAGAAATCGCTGGTTTAGCCAGCTGAGTAGGAAACGATGCTTGAGTTCCATAAACTAGTTCATAGGGGGAGTTTCCAACTGCAGCCATATTAGCTTCAATCTCTAAAGTGTCTTTCTATATCTCCTCAAGAGTAGGGGCTCTTATTTCTCTCAATGTAAAGCTAAATCTGTAATGTTCCTAATTAGCCCAAGCTAATTGGAACATCTCATTTTGTCTTAATTTTATGTATTAATGGATAAAATGGGAAGGAGGACATTAAAAAATCCTAAAACTCAAGAATAAATTAGTGCATATGTGAAAAGAGGCATATTTGAGCTACTTGAATAAAACTTACAAGTGTTAAAGGGTCAAGACCACCAAGGGAGATCCTATTTGACCAAGTCAACCAGCGCTGTCTAGGTTCATTGAACCTCCTTGATGGACTACGCTGTTCTAGAAGGGGTTTCCAAGTGTGAAAGGGGCCAAAGAGATGAAGTGGTTTAGGGTTTTACAAGAGACCCTAATGTTATAAAAAGGATGATAAGGCACATGAAGGGGTTTTTGATGATATTTCGAATTAGAGGTTGCTTGAGCAACTCTACTTCTCTTGGCTGTTTAGCTAGAGAAGGAGGATCTCCTGTTTAGGAATCCTCTCTCCTTCCATGGAGTAGCTCTTTGGAGGAGGATGTGCTGCATTTCTCCACTATCTGACATTTTGGCCTAGCTACATCTCCATTAGCAGCGCTGGTCCTGTTGAGGGTTTTTTAGCTACTGTGAAGTTGCAGCAAGTGGTGATTCAGATCTGCAAGGATCTAGATGTTTTGAGGGATTTATCTTAGGGAGCGTGTCTTGTGACCACCCGGAAGAGGATATCTGTTGTATTTTTATTTCAGATCTATATATTTCATCCATTGTAACATTCACCTCAAGCTACAACACTATTTCTCTAATGAACTGTGTTATTACATGTACTGCTTTTACTGCTAGTTGTATTTCTCTCATTGTACTTGCTTCCTGATGATTGAGGCTTGCCTCTCATCTTGAAGATTCATCTTGTAGCTACTGATATCTATTTTTCAGATATTATATAATATAATAATAATCATATTCAACAATTTCTATAATTTTCCTGCAGTTTCATGTATTAAAAGTCAGATCTACATCTTCTTGTGCAATATCTTGTAAAAACCCCAAAGGGGACTTGTAGAAGAGGCTGAGTAGTTTCCAGATCTGGTATGAATCTGATGTTACAGACATATATCTTCCATATATATTAACTCCATCATTTATTTTCTGAAACACACTTATAGGGATGCAATCCATTCTTTTTTTCAATTTTATAAATGTCGGAGATGTCATTTTAGTGGATTTTTGCACTATTATTTCATGTGATTTGCTATATGTTAATGGGATAATATTTCATACTACTAATATGATGTCCTATGGCTGAATTCTGAGCCTTATGGCTGATCTTCAGTGGTTACTGGGAAAAACCGCGCAATTCTGGTTGTTGGGTTTCATGTTGCAGCAACTCTTCTCTTTAGCTGATTTTCAACTAGTCAGCTTCGTGGGAGATCTGTTTAAGGTCCTTAAACACATTTGTTTCAGCTAAAATTCAGCATGGAGGTCCCAAATATCCTAAGCTAGGGAATACCATCCCTTTTCTAAGTTATTTTTTCACTCCCTTGCTTATACAACGTTTTACCTAAGCCTGTTGCAGAATTTCCTGAAGTGGAATTTCCTGCTTCTTCCTTGGATGGTTTTTGCTCCTCTCTGGACTCATTTGTTAGATCTGAAGATATAAGAATCCCAAGGGCTAAAAAAATCCATTTGGAGTGTGTTATTACCATCCTTGCTGTGTTTCACCAACTTTCTATAGACAGAGTCTGAAATGGGCCATGTAGCCTCTGGATCTCACCCTCTCCTTAGAGGTGACACATCCAGTAAAATCCCCTTCAGTATATATCTAGTTTAGAATTTCTGGTGAATTTCCATACTGCTGTGAATCAATAGAGGAATATCTCAAGATATTCCCTACTGAGTCTAATTTTCCCCTTTTTGGATATTACAAAATCAGCTTCAAAAGCCCCAACAAAAACTACCTTTTCTCCTATAAGGGGGGGATTCATATCTATAGGTAAACTATTGTACAATTTATTGAATATTTTTACAAACTTAGAAATGTCTTCATTAGGCCTTATTTTAATTGCATTAAAATCTGTCAATGAGTAACCATGATATCTCTTTTCTCCCCATCTCTGAGTGAATCTATTTTCTAAATATTCCCAATTATTTATTGAACCATTTGGTAACCCTTTGAACCAATTCCTAGCCTCTCCACTTAGAGACTGAAAAAATAGTCTCATCACAACATCAAGATGTTCTACATTTAAATTCTTGGCAAAAGTGAAAAATAAGGGTAAATGTTGTTCTACAGTTACTTCATCTTCTCTAGTGAACGAAGGAAGTTATTTGAGGTATTATTGAGGCATGGCATTCATTGGTTGTGGAAGATTTAGTGGTGCATATCTATCCATTAAGAAAGCTGGTGCTGCATATTAACGACTTGGTTAATTGCTCCTTGGTTGGTTGAGGTTGATGAACCTGCTGTGAAAGTGAATGAAGGTGGATGTAAAACTGATATGGTGGTAGGTTGATGGGCAATTACAAAGGGACCAAAAAATATATCTGGTTGAGCTTGAGTGGAGGTAAAAGAAACAGACTTGAAGGAATGTTATTCTATCTGAGGTTCTTGAAAATAAATGGGTGTGGAAGGGGTATCTTGTTCCAAGAAAGAGAGTTCCTTGGAAATATCTTCAAACAAAGGGTTATGAGAATTGCTGCTAGGAGCAGGTAATACAGGATCAGGTATTAAAGGAGTTTTGGGTTTCTGAGCCTTTTTAGAAACTAATTTTTCTGGATCTGGCAAAGTAGGGACTATCTTTTGTGAGGCATATGACCACGTGTGAGGCCTTTTGGAAGAAACAATTTTGAAAATAATAAACACGGCTGAATATTTCCTCCTCACTGAACAACTAGAGGAAATAATGTGAAAACCCCAGGGAAAATAAACTTCGTTTCTTCGTCCCCCACAACTACGCCAGAAAATGTTGTATCTTAAGAAACAATCCCTTGGCTGTGGTAAGGAATCAATGCTTAATACATTTTATAAATGTATGTCATAATTACCATGTCAAAAGGCCTTTGTTTAACACCCTTGGAATTCAGTTGCTTAACACCCTCAATAATCTAATATAATGAAATCCTTCACAATGCCATAAACAATTGATATTTGAATGGAATGAAAAGAAGAACTGTAAGAGAAACTCAAAATGATATGCTGAAAACACAGAATCTACCACTTTTAAGTTTCCGAGGAAATTCGTGAAGGAAGAGAGAACTTAAAATAATATTTTGTAAACAAAGAATATATCACTTTAAAGTTATATCAAGAGTTTATGAAGAGAGAAGAGATGAGGTGAAGGAGCGCAAATTAAGTTTATTTAACACTTACTCACAATTGTAATTAAGTGACCGACTACTACATTACTTCACTTCATTCAAAGAGGAATAGCCATAGAGCGAAACAGGAAAGACGTATGAACATCAACAGGTGTAGGAAACATGATCTTCTTTCATTAATTTCTAAGAGAATTTAGTCATAAACCAACAATCATCTAGAGATCCAAAACTTGGAGCCTCTTTTCTTTATTTCTATCTCCTTAAATACATCAGAGTATTTCGTAACTGCTGAAATTCTTGAACTATTCAACTTCCTAAATTGTTAAGATTACTTGTGCAATTATAACAAGAAAACAAATTGACACTTGGAAATATGCTTCATTTTGTTGAATCTGCTGTTGCTGATGTGTCCTCCCCAAGTGCCGAGGTGGCTTTTCTGGTCATGATGCAGTGGTTGCACAGCTCTGTAATGACACTCCCATGCCTGAATTGATCCAGTTGTCATGCTCCTAACGGTGCCGCTATACACTTTTCTACCCAAATTTGCCTATGCCCCTGTGCTTTTAAATGTTGTCACTCGTAGCACCTACTACTTGACTCTGCCTCTTCTCCTTTGTTTTGCATTAGGTCACTTATTTGAGTTTATCTGTCGCATTCTACCTATTTCTTCATTGCCAAGGTGTTTCACTAGTTTCACATTATAACTCTCTTTTCTTCCTCTGACAAGGTTTAAAACACGAAAATTACTTACTTTCGGATCTGAAAACATTTGGAATTCACCTTTGAAATTGCGTCGCATCCACCCACACATCGTATTTTGCTACTTTTAGCTTGTATTTGACACTTATCTTGTAATATTCCAAATTATCCATGGGCTAGTTGGAATATTAATTTTTGTTTTTGCTTCTTTGTTTGATGAATAAGAGGGTATGCGGACCCATAAATATCCCTAATAGGAATAAAATCACTCCTAATGTGAAAGGAGGACATATTAGTAGCTTAATTAGGCACCCTTGTGTGTGAAAAGTGGCTAAAGCACATAGACTGGGTCAACTTTGACCAAATCAACAACTTTGTTATGGAGGAGTGGACATTTATTGAGGGACAATGCAATTTTGGAGGGAGATATCATGCATGGAGATAGTGGCTTTAATGAGTGGGGCCAAGGGTGAGGAAGCTCACCACTTATATAAGGAAGAGGATGGAAACCATAGATCATTATGTTTTGTTATGATATTTTAGATTTATGGTCTGTTTAGACTTGTTTCTCTCTTCATTTGTTTAGCTAAGATTGCAGTGTTGTTTAGCATAGGGTGTTCCTGAGTGGGAATCCAACCTCTCTACTTTGGGAACTTCTAGTGTCCACTCAGGAAGAGTATTGCACTACATTTCCACATTCAGGCATTAGCACAAGCTACAGTCTTATGTTACACCGCAATTCCTATTTAGGTTGTGTTGTGTTGCAGGGCATAAGTTGTGGAGGGTTGACTTGGGTGATATTTGAGCTAGATCTCATTGGAGGAAGGTTTATTTCTATTGGGAGGCTAGTAAGGAATGCCCTTGAGAGTTATTGATATATTTGCACCATTCCACAGTGTTTTTATCCCCTATAATGTGGTATCAGTCTGGATCTCCGTTATTCTAGGGAGGAGTTGTAGGGGTAGTTTGCAGTGGGTGATTTAGGGAATGATTTCTTCAGTGAAGGGGCCAACCTTTCATCTGGAGGATCCATTGGAGGAGAGCATAGTTATTTTCATATCAGATTCAACCATAAACCTTTAGTTACTTTGTTGTAGCATGCTTCTAGCCCTAGGGCTGCAGCTCATATTGTATTATTGGGTGTTTTTCCCGGAGACCCTCTTGGGTTCTTTGTTGGAGGTTGTATAGAGCATTGATCTTCATTTGTTGTATCTTTTGAGGCATATATCAACCCTTTATCTTTTGTGTAATAATTTTCTATATTAGTGCTCTTATGAATGCACTGTAGCAGTGTCTCTGACATTTTGATAGTAGCAGCACCTCTTTCTTGAGGGATTTCTTTATTGGAGGCTTGTTGTATCTTGTTGTATGGTTTTTGGCCCATTATTTTATACATGTTTGTTGCTGTTATGATTAATGGAAAGGCTCCATATTGGTATCATATTTTTATGTGATGTTTACACTTCTATTTCCAACATTTTTTTCTGTATTCCTACTTTTCCCATTTGGGAATATTATAGTGGTTGCAACTCATCACATCTCTCAACAGAAACTGCGCTGTAGAATATTATGGCCCCAAATGGGAAAAGCAAGAATATAGTGAATATACATGGAAATAGTAGTGTAAACATCACATCAAAGCATGAGACCAATATGGAGCCTTTCCATTTATCATAAAAACAACAAAATAGTACAAAATAATGGGCAACAAACCATACAACAAGATACAACAAGCCTCCAATAAAGAAATCCTTCAAGGAAGAGGTGCTGCTACTATATCAAAATGTTGGAGACACTGCTACAACGCAGTCATAAGAGTACTGCTACAAAAAAATAGCAACAAAAATATAAAGGGCTGATATATGACTCAAAATATATAGCGAATGAAGATCAAGGCTCTATACAACTTCCAACAAAGAACCCAAGAGGGTCTCCATGAAAAACACCCAATAATACAATATGAGCTGCAGCCCTAGGGATAAAATCATGCTGCAACAGAGTAATTGAAGAGTTATGGCTGAAGCCAATATGAAAATAAGTATGCTCTCATCCAATTTATCCTCTGAATGAAAAGCTAGCCACTTCACTGAAGAAATCACTCCCTAGATCACCCACTGCAATTACCCCTGCAACTCCTCCCTAGAATAACGTAGATCCAAATTGATACTGTGCTGTAGGGGATAAAAACACTGTGGCCTGGTGCCAAATATATCAATGGTGCTCAAGGGACTTCCTTTTTGGCCTCCCAATAGAAAGAAAACTTCCTCCAATGATATTTAGCTCAGAAATCACCCAAATGAACCCTCCACAACTTCTTCCCTACAACACAACACAACCTAAACAGGAACTACGCTATACAATAAGACTGAAGCTTGGCCTGATGCATGAATGTGGAAATGTAGTGCAATACTCGTCCTGAGTGGACACTAGAAGTTCCCAAAGGATATAGGTGGGATTCCCGCTCGGGAACACCCTATGCTAAATAACACTGCAATCTTAGCTAAACAACTGAAGAGAGCAACAAGTCTAAACATACCATAAATCTAAAATATCATAGCATAACATAATTATCTATGGATTCCATCCTCTTCCTTATATAAGTGGTGAGCTTCCTCACCCTTGGCTCCACTCATTAAAGCCACTATATCCATGCATGAGATATCCCTCCAAAACTGCGTTGTCCCTCAATAAATGTCCACTCCTCCATAACAACGCTGTTGATTTGGTCAAAGTTGACCTAGTCTATGTGCTCCAGCCCCTTTTCACACACAAGGGTGCTTAATTAAGTTGCTAAGATTTCCTCCTTTATCATTAGGAGTGATTTTATTCCTATTAAGGAGATTTATGGGTCCCCATACCCGCTTATTCATCAAACAAAGAAGAAGAAAAAATAACAATATTCCAACTAGCTCATGGCTAATTGAGAATATTACATATCTTATAAGTATTGAGATGCACACTATGTGGTTGGGTCCCACTAGGCATCACATGTCTCACTTCAGAGACTTTAGCAATTATCTCCCACGGTTGTCCTTTAAAATTCACGACTTGCAACTTGCGATCAGGCCCCACCACATCGCATATCACACTTTGGCGAATTTAACATTTACCTCCGAAATTATTCTTTAAAACTTGTGATTTACGGTTTGCAATTTGGCCCCACTGCATCATATATCACACTTTGGCGAATTTAAAATTTACCTTCACACTTATTCCTTAAAAATTGCGATTTTCTACTTGCGATCGGGCCCCACCACATCGCATATCACAATTCGACACTTTTAACAATTACCTCCGGACTTATTCTTTAAAAATTGCGATTTGTGGGTTGCAATTTGGCCCCACCACATCGCATATCGCACTTAGGCGCTTTTAACATTTACCTCCGCACTTATTCTTTAAAAGTTGCAATTGGCGGTTTTTGATTTAATCTTCGTCGTCTATCTCTCTGCTCTAGTTTTGCGCTTTGATCCCAACAATCCATTTTTCCCTTTGCGCATCCTCCAAATATCTTAAGTGTTGAAGGGAAATGCTCCCTTCCTTTGCCTTTGGGAAATTATTTTATTTGCTCCACAGTGTAACCTTCCTGATCTTATCTGGTGTCCTACCACGCTGGTCCCTCCTGAGCTTGCGAATGAGCTCGAATCGACCCTGTTCAGCAGGAAATTCTCTAAACGTGCCCATCGGTCCAAATCTTGAACTGTTCTGCACATGAATGAGCCTGAATTGACCCACATTCACATCTCATCATGTAATTTTAATGTACCAATATATAAATCAAAATTCTTCTATGACACACAAAATTTTACATTTTCTATCATATATGCTTTTTTTGATTTTTTGAAAAATATTTCAAAGGTAAATGCAAACGAGCCACAACAGAAGGTATGGAGATAAGCCTATCAATGGACCTAAAATCTTCAACAACAATTATCCCTTGTCATGGGGAGTAGTGGTTCAAAGGCATGGAGTTAGACATTGAAAAATACAAACAGTTTCTCAAGCCTCATGCTAGAGAGGATCCAGATTACCTATTTCTTTTCAGACACCTCAAAAAAAAGTATGCTCCTTTGATGATGTTCATAATGAAGTACTTCACATGTGAAGGAATATTTTCTAGGTTGTATAGGTATCATATCAGGCTGTTGATGCATTTCACCTCTGTAAAAAAAATTGATTTGCCATATTATTTGTACAAGAGTTTGATTAAGATGACCAAGAAGGTTCAAAGTAGAAAAAAAGATCATCACACTAGTATTTTTCATCATGGTCTGATCAAGCTCATTGTGTTGCATCACCTTTCCTCCATCAACATGACTTGGGAAAATTTCTTGGAGATATTATCAGCAACACCTACCATTATCCCTCCTATCTTTCCTAGTATATCATCAACAACACCAATGGAGGTTGGCTCTTCTAGCATGCCAACTCAACTTTCAGATGCTCCTAGTGTTTTTGAGTTTACTCACACCAATGAGAAGGGGAAGAGACAAGTATTTGTGCCTAAGTATGCCAAAAGTATTCTTACACTTGACACCATTGTGGAACAAAGTGAGATAGAGGAGCAACCTATTTTGCATCAGCATAGTGAATTAACGCCATTGGAGGTTGAGGTAGCATATCAGGTGGAGGTTAGATAAACTGAAGAGATCATCAAAGAGAAATATTAGGAAATACCATAATTGAAGAGGATGTTTTCCATTGCTAATTTTCAAATCACTTTTTTGCGGCAAGACATTTTCAATAGAAAGTGAAGCATCTCCTACAAAGCAAGCCCAAGCCAGAACTAGAGGTAGTCAAAGGTAAAGGAAAGGAGGTTATTTATGTTTACCAAATGCAAGATATGGAGGCTACAACTCAATCAAGAAGGCAAAAAACAAGAGGCCTCAAAATGGCGCTGGAGCTAGAAAGACAGTCATCTCATCCACCTGAAGAGTTGACCTTTGATGAGCTTATAGCAATAGATATTAATGAAGAAAAAGATAATTTGGCTGTCAAGGGTAAATAAAAATTTGGAGAAGCTTTTGAAGAGGGCTAATATGGAAAATAAATTTCAAAGACACATGGAAAATCACTATCACACCAGGAACACAATTTCTCAAATAAGGCTAAAATAATTGAAGAAAAAACTAAAAGAAGCTCAAATGAAGCTTAAATAGAAGGATAGCTTTGATTTGTTGGCTGAAGCTTCCTTGGCTATCTATCCCATTACTCACAAATTCGACAAAACCAATTTTGAGAAGTTTTGATCAATTTTGGTATTTTTAGTGATTTTTGCACAATTATGGAAATTCCTCATTGAAGAAGGGTAACAAACTTTTGTTATGATTATTTTTGGGGCATCCAAATGATGATTTACTTCCATGGATGGATTTATTTTGATGATTAAATCATAGATCAGGAACCCCCATGGCATGAAAAGCTGTAATATTGTATAAAAAGCTCAAAAACCACTCATTTTTCATGTTTCTGCCACCTTTTTGGAGCCTTTGTTACACTTTTGGAGTAACCTTGGGAGAATTTATTTTTGAAGGCCTTCGCGTGGGTATTTTTGAAAAATTCAAGATGTTATGGAAACTAGACACACAAAGCTAGTTGACCATTCTTTCATAAGTGGATTTGGACTCCTAAAAGTGCCTAAAAAGTGCCTCCAAAGTTTTGTTACACTTCTGTAAATTTTTGTGAAATGTCACAAATCAACATTGGATTCATCAGGATACTTGTCAGGCTCAGAAATTGTCACAAATTCAAGGTTTTGATGTCCTATGAGTTGGAATTATAATTTTTGAGTTGGTTTTGCCTCCTATCATGAGGGAATATGTAATTATTGTAAGGGACAAACACTCCTAGTTCATAACTAAAATTCAGGGAATAGTTTCTAACCTCCTTAGAATCTAGGAAATGACTCATCTTGTGTATTTATGATCCATTTTGGATGGGATTTATACCTGATGAGGTGTCATGGTCCATATTTTATATAATTGGACTCTCTTTAATCTTTTTTTGGGTTGGATAGTCTCATATTGTAGTGGAGCTTTTGTAATCGACTATTTGGAATGAAATCAAAGACAAATTTGCAGAAATTGTGTTGAGATACTTGTGGTATGCATTGGAGCATATGTTATTCTTATGTATGTTTATCAATTCATGCTTAATATCATATCTTCTTCTTTCATATATGTTTGTCTTGTAAGTTTGTGAGAAAAAATCATGTTTGTTCATGCTCTGTTTTAGACAAGATTTACATTGCTATGTATATTTGCTTCTAAATTAATAAATTCACCTCATTTCTCATTCAAACTCTTTTTCATTTCACCCTATACTCAATGACCTATTAAAAATTATTCACATATTCTCTACAAATTTACCTTGGAATTTAGATTGAAAAACCTTACACACAGTCTTCTCACTGACCTTTCTATCCAACACTTAAAAAAATCAAACAAATCCTCTTTACTGAGCTTACATACATAGCCTAAGATCATTAGATACTTAATCATTACTTTGATTTCAAAAGTGACAACGAGAGAGCCCTCTCTGGTCTTGTTAGGGCTCGCTACCTAACCTAAATCCTGGTCTATGGTTACCTTTCTTCAATCCCATTTTCAGCCTTGGGAAGTTGGGGAGAATGATAAAAGATGGAAGGAATTTTGCAGGCTGATAAGACTCAGGTTTGGTCATCTAGATGCTAAGATCGCAGAGAAGTAAAATGGTAAAGATGATCCTCACAAGAATTTATCTCACTAGACTATGGCTTGGGGCGAATAACCTCAACTTGAATGGGTGCATATAATCTTTCATACCTTGGATACGATACCTCAGTAGTCGTATCCTGAAACGAGGTTGTGCCATGGCACCACAGAATGGTATGAGATGACAGAAGGTTTCTTATTGACTTATAAATTCACCGATGGATGTTATTGTATTAATGATGCTCTTCCAAAAGTTAAAGTAGGAGTATTATGAATTACCACTAAGCCAAAGGATTTGGAACAACCTGATTGGGCTGTGCAGTTGGAACAGGAACAAGAATGTTACAATATGACTATAGAAGAAGGTGAGGACCCGCATAATGTCAATATTCTTGGATCAAAAGGACATTGCGAGGCTAGAGGTCCTGAAGTAGATATGCCAAACATAGGACAACCTATCAAGACTCAACAAGTGAACATAAGCTTAGAAGCAGAGTCCAAGTTCGTGAATATTGGAGACTATTGGGACGATGACATGGTGAGTAAGGTCACTGAATTGCTACATGAATACTAGGATCTATTCCTGATGAATTTCTTTGAGCTGAAAGGAATTATAGGAGATTTGGTAGTTATGCATATCACTTTTAAGCCTGATGCGAAGCTGTTCAGGCAACACCAATATCGCCTGAACCCAAAATATAAATAAAATGTGTGGGAGGAACTGGAAAAAATGCTCGTTGTTGGCATTATTGAACCAGTAGAAGAGTCAGAGTGGGTTAGCCCTATGGTGGTCCAGGAAAATAAAACTAAGGGAGAAATAAGGATTTGTGTTGATCTCAGAAAGTTGAACAATGCATGTGTCCATGATCCGTTTTTGACACCATTCACTGACGAAGTTTTGGAGAATGTGGGAGGGTAGGAGGCCTACTCTTTTACAGATGGATTCTTAGGATACCATCAGATCAGAATTGTGATGAAAGATAAGAGCAAGACCACTTTTTTACTAAATGGGGATCATTTCGGTACACAGTTATGCATTTGGATTGAAGAATGCTCTAGACATATTTTCCAGAGTCATCATTGCAACATTTAAATAATATATCCAAAATTATTTGGAGGTGTACTTTGATGACTGGACAATCTCTAGACTGTTAAAGAAGCATGTTTCTAGTCCATGCTTGATGATGGATACCTCTAAGAAATATCAAATCTCCTTGAACCTGAAGAAGTGTATTTTTTGCATGCTATATGGTATATTCTTGGGGCATATCATCTACAAATAGGGGTTGCTGGTAGACCCTGTGAAGATTGCTATGATTATCAACTTGGAGCCACTGACAAATGTGAAGCAACTACACATGACGCTTGGGCATACAACTTATTATAGGAATTTTATAAAGTCCTACGCACATATCACTGCGCCGACGGAAAAAATATTGAAGAAAGATGTCAAGTTATGTTGGGATGATGATTTTTAGAAGATCCTTGATGTGCTTAAAGAAATATTGTAATTGCGCTTATTCTAGTCTTTCCAGACGGGAATAAGGAATTTCATGTACATGTCGATGCATCTTGCATAGCTTTGGGAGCTATCTTAGCGCAACGAGGAGAAGGTGATCTAGATCACCCTGTTTCTTTTTAGAGAAGGAATCTGTCTAATACGGATCACAACTAATCCATCATAGAGTGCGAAGGACTGGAAATGGTATATGTGCTGCAAAAATTCAAACACTATCTATTAGGTGCACACTTCAAAATGTTCATGGACCACTTTGTTTTGAAATACCTGGTCAACAAGCCTGTTTTTGGGGGGAATATTTTCTGATGGCTATTGTTGTTCCAAGAGTATGATTTTGAAGTAATTTTCAAGCCTGAATGTTTGAATTCCAAACCCGACCAATTGTCTAGGATCGAGATAGGTGAAGAACCAATGAATATTGAGGAAGGATTACTTGATGCACAATCTTTCGCTATTCGGGTTGTAGATGAAATTTCTGGATATCATTCAGTTTCTGACTACGGGCACTACACCTACGAAGTACACTACGCAACAGAATAAAGAGATGGTAGTAAAGGCAACAAATTTTACTATTATCGCAGGACATTTATACAAAATGGGAGTTGACGAGATTTTGTGAAGATATGTTCCTGAGCATGAATGACACAGTATTTTGGTTGAAGCACATGGAGGATTTTTTGGAGGTCACTACGTAGGGAAGGCCACTGTGCAGAATATTCTATGATCCAGAATTTGGTGGCCTATGGTGCAAAATGATTCAAAGGATTATTTTAGTGCTTACGATGTTTATCAAAGAATTCATAGACCTTTGTGAAGGGATGCAACGACACTGCACCCTAAAGTCACTTTACATGAATTTGATAAATGGGCGATTGAATTCTTGGGACCGATTGATCCACTTGGGAAGAAAAGAATTGCGTGGTACATTATTACTGTGACAAATTACCTCACTAGATGGGATGAGGCACAACGGGTGAAGAATTGTAGTGCATACACAACAACAAAGTTCATTTTTGAACATCTTTAGTCAAGGTTTGGTTGGCCGAAGATATTGATGAGCGACAGAGGTACGCATTTCTTGAAAAACACTATTGAATCATTGAATGTGGAGTTCAAAATGCATTACTAGAAGAGCACACCATATCATCCATATGAAAATGGGACGGTTGAGGCCTTCAACAAAATTTTGGAGAACACTTTGATGAAGGTGTGCAACACCAACAAGGATGGCTGGGATCTGTGCATTCTTGTAGGTTTATGGGCCTACAGGACTACCTATAAGAAGTTGATAGGTCAGAATCCATTCAGATTAGTGTATGGACAGGAAGCTATGATGCCAATGGAGTACATTGTACCTAGTCACCGCATTGGAGCAGTTATAAATATGGAATATACCTCGCACTAGAGGATGATAGGTTCATCGCTAGGTTTTACCAATAGGTACAAAAGGAGAGGGAAAAAGCCTTGCATGATAGAAATATCAATTAAAAGGCGTTCAAATATGGGGAATTAGTTCTCTTGTATGATAGTAAGTTCAAAAGGTTCCTGGGTAAGCTGCAAATGCATTGGCTCGGCCCTTAAATTTTCTAGCATGTTTTGGAAGGGGGTGTAGTTTAGCTCAAAAATATGAATGGAGAATTTTTCCCAGACGTATCAATGGCATCAGATTGATTTTATACCAGGATAACTCCATCCTTGGAGGTTCGCAATGACTATATGGCCAACGAAGAGTCTTAATGCTCCACGCAGTTGAAAGAGATCATGGTACTATAAACAATTCTACCGAAGGGTGGCTTCGTCGTAGTCATAACATTGCGAAATATGTGGGAAGATGGAGAAGATGGAGAAAAATATGCCAAGGGAGGTAGGACTATGTCGAAGGGACGAGTCTGATGAAGTTCATCTAAAAAGTGATCATTGGAACATGAACAATTGATTTGACAAGGACTCAACCATTAAAAGGAGCAGGAGGGATGTATTTAATAAGCATATTTGGGTGGATCTGCCACCAAATCTGCATTTATGAGTTCATGGAGTTTGAATTTGAATTTTTCCATAAATTAGGCATCCCGCTCCACATTCAAACACTTTGTGCTCTAAGTATTAGAATTGAGATTTCGTGCTTGTAAGAGTGCCAAGTGTTCCGCTGTATGTCAGAATACAACTTTGAAGTGTTTAAAGAGGAATTTATCAGAGCAAGGCTAGGGTACACAATCCATCCAGGTCTAGCACACACTATGATGGCTACGCCACCAACAAATGTCACAGGGCCGAGGTCACCCAGGAATAAAACCATTGCGAGCGTGGCTCTGTCCAAGAAGTTGAAGAAGCTAGTGTTGGGAACGTTTCCTATGAAGAAAATTCCAAAGGAGAAAAGGACTAAGGCGATCCAAGACCAGTAGAAGCAAGCTGTCTAGGTAGAAGAGTCAGACAACGAAGAAATTTCATGAGGAGGGATAGTGGAAATTGATGTGGAGGCGGTGGAACCTATCTTTAGGTTTTTACCATACATTCTACCATGGAAGTCGATAGCTACGAAGCCTGCAAAGGATCCAGATGCAGTCAAATACAAAATTTTTACACCATCGATGTTGGAAGAAGTATCAGCTAAGGGGAATTTTTTGGGCAAAGTGCCCGAGCTACACATGGAGGACTGGGATTTTAACGACCACAACAAATACCCGTAGTTTGAAACAATCTTGTATCTGCGCTCCACCTACTATGAAGCTACCAGAGTAACATGATTAGAACCAATGAAGTGGGTGGTTGACATCTAGGACACAGGGATGTTGAACATGTTATATGTTCCACACTTTGGGTGAAGCATTATCAATACAATGTATGTGCGCCAACTGCTGGCCCTGGTTCACGATGACTGCTTATGGTTGGGGAATAGGATCCCTATTGATGTGATGTTGATCAGGATGATCACAACACTTCTTTGTCTTGGATTGGACCCCGTAGAAGTATTTGTGGGCAAGTATTAGGAAAATAAGCTAGCAGACTAGATGAAGAAATATTACGGTTTGATGAAGGGAAGTAGGGGTTACTCGATTAAATCCATCATTGATAGGTTGGTGCACTTTTCCACACATAATTTGACAGGAAAAATCATGCGAAAGTGTTGCACAGAGGAGGTTTCTGCACCGGTGGTGTCTTTGGATGTAGAATGCAACAAAGGTGTCATGTATAATTGGGGAGGATACCTATGCAATGAATTCTTAGCTGACTTCCATGAGGCTTAAGAGGAGGGAAAGCAGTTCCACTGTGCATGGCTCTTGATATTAATAGTATTGATGACCTAGAATGAACCATGGAGTTGTGGTTCTCCTTTGCCGACCTATATCTCTGCGAGGACGTTGCATGGTATGCCTCGTTGTAGCATTCAAAAGAGCAGGCCTGAGTGATGGTGAAAAAAATATTTTGGGTTGGGTTCAAGATGAGTCTTCACATGGTGATCAACCAAAATCCTTAGCTATCATCAAGTATTTTGGAAGAATATTGGCGGGTCAAGGATTTCAAAGTAGATTTCCACGATGTACATATCCAGGCAAAGGAGTACTTTGCTCGGGTCTGGTATGAGCTACTGTACTTGGTGTCAGAAGAAGATGTTGTATCCATAGTAAGTAATTGGCTACATGACTGACTAAATCTTCCCACTCAAGGCAAGGATACTGACTAGGAAGGGATAAGTGGCGCGACGACTAGTGCGCAAATAGGAAATAAGGACACAAAAATCCGCCTAAGCACATCTCCTTTATGAAAACTAAGGAGTCTGAAAAATAATCTGAGTAGGAGACTGAAATAGAGGTTCCAGGGAAATTATCAAGGCACTGATACATATATGGATCTGACATACCCCCCCTCCCCTTTTATTACTAAGAGAAGACAGCCACAAAGTGGTGGTGCGCAGAAGAAAACGAAGTCCAGTAGCTTTGTCGGCCCGAAAGAAATGGTACTCAATGAAGGGGACCTCGATGAGATAGGAGAAATTGTTCAACATGTCACTGAGCATCTATGGGGTAACATTAAGGACCAATACAAGAAGGTACCAGCGGAGGTCCATTAGGGCCTCAAGAATTTGCAGGTTCAGATGAGCATGAGTCAAGCGAGAAGGCTTCAAGTGAGCATGACTCAAACAAGTGGGAAACCAGCAGGTGCAAGAATGATAGAGCATGAACTGGCCATTAGAACTGATTCCCACATAGTGCCAATCCCTGCAGGCACATTATGTTTTGAAGCTGTAGAACAACTGAAGCAGGTGGGGCATTGGAAAAACACATGGCTTAACCTTGTTGTGATGCCTCTACAGACATTGCATTAGTTCCACTAGGGCGTTACTAAAGAGTTGCAGATTAGAGAGCAGCGCGCCCTATTTGTTATACACAATTTTAAGTAGGAAAAATAATGAATGGTTGAGGAAATACAACTAGCGGTACATGAGCGCGATGTAGAGGCTGCGCAAAGATAGAAGATGGAGGAAGCCATATCCAAGGCTTACAATGAACTATCTCAAGTACATATTTAGGCTACAGCTGCCCTAGAGGAAAAAGTGGAAAAAATCGCAATGGAAGTGAAGGATTCTAAGGCCGAAGTTGACTAGGTGTGACTCAAAATGAAAATGAAAATACTCAAGCTGCAGATGCAATTGTAGCTCACCACTCCACTTGAGGTCCGGAAGCAACGCAGAGCAAAGCTCAAGGCTGCCACTGAATAGATTGAATCCACCATATAGAAGTGCACACAAGTATTTGAAGATGTCATGGATGTATGGGCCTCATTGTAGGAGGACCCTTAGGTGTAGAAGATTAAACAATAAGTTCAAGAGAAGTTAGAATAGATGTACCACATTAAGGTCATTGCGAAGACTCTGGCACCAATACAAACATATTCCCGTCTACAAGAGTGTAAATTTTTGTAGAAATAGATTGATGAGATGTGAAGAAAAGAACAACTTATCATAGCCAGGAAAAATCCATGGTAAGTTGAAGCTAGTCAGCTTTCACAGCCGATCGAGAAACAACTAAAGGGATTGCGCCAGACGTAGAAGGATATTTCTGCCAAAATTGCAGGGCCATCTACTGAGACGTTGCTGACTGAAATTCATGAAGTTGAACAACAATGCGTCAAATCAATTCCACCTCTGAAGAATTTCTTGAGAGAAATCAAAACAAATATTGAGGTTGCATCGGAAGAGTGACTCAGGATGAGTCACAGTTTTGTGTTGTGGGCTTGTTGGAAATAGTACCCCTCGATGAAATATTTTGAGAAAGACTCCATAGATTGAGGTGCGGAGCATGTAGAGTTAAGTTAGAGTCTTAGGGGATTTGGGGTGGGTCAAAGCCCCTTATTTTGTAAAAGAATGAGAATATTTTGTATACGTTGAGCTCCGCCCATGGTTTTCAGACCATGGTATTTTAAATGTAAATAATATATAAGGAGTTTAGAATAAAGCTTAAGGATGTACTTGATATGTGATGATAGAATTCAATTGGATATAAGGTTATTTTGAGTATGTGTTCTATGGTTTGGGTTAGAGAAAAGGCTCCTTAGTTGAGTGCACAAAGACCTTAGGAAGTCTGTAGCTGAGTGTGCAGACCCCTGCAGCTGAGTGTGTAGGGTGGGACTGTTTGTATTGGGAGGATATGAGAATTAATGAAATACTCTTGAAGACATATCTGTGTTTTGAGTTTATGTGTTTTCTTTACTTATATTTTATTTTATCTGTGCTAAGTAAGGATTATAATATACAATTTTCATCGCGAAGTCCTGTTTATGGTTATTTATGTTGTTTTATGCTTGTTAAAGTAAGATCATGTAGTGTGCAAGTTGGTTCAATATAAGTGTTGAACCACGAATGTTGAATTAAATGCTCTGTTCTACAAAGCTATGTCAATTATGGAACAAAATAGAAACCCCAAAACCACACTCCATTGTCCCTCTGAATGTAGAAACCTGGTTCTAGCATCCCCTTATATTTCCTCGGGTGAGACTTCAGTCTGTGCAGTAGATTGTTACTAAAAGGGCCAACAATAGTGGGTTTTTTGGTTTGCACAACCATATCTAAACCTAGGTCTAGGCCCCATCAAGCCAAAAATTTGGTTTTGTGATATTGGAACCGGTTTAGGTGAGATTATAGTATGGTGAGGGTGGAGGTGGTTTAACATCTGGATTCCCTTAGTTTTTTATGGATTGGTTTATCCCATGAGATCCCACATTCATGCTTGGATTATGGCACGGGGGTGATTAGATGAAATAAAAATTTGATTCAACCCAAACTATGGTCAGGTGATACATGGAAGTCCCATAATTGGTTGGATTTTGCATATGGTTAATAAGAGCTAAGTTTATCTTGCCTTTGATGATTAATTATACTCTTTGTGATGCATATTTAATGGTTGTTCTATGATTGTTATCTATCTGGTTATATGCTAGTTATAAGCATGGTTTTATGATAGATCTTAGTCATGGCTCTCATAATATGTTTTTTCTTGTAAATAAATGAATAATGAATGCATGAATTAAATTGTGTTATGATATATGTTGTGACAAGGTATTCAACCTTTAAGTTAAACCTCAGATAATTTTTCAAATATTTATGTTCAAATATGCATTCATGTCCTGTAGGTTGCATTTTTACCATGTGTTTGATGAAGTGTTAGTCCTAGCTGGGAAGGGTCAGGTCAATTCCTGGTAAAGTTTTGGTTTATAAGCTTTTTTTCTATGTCACTCATCATTTTTGAAAGTTTCATTGAGTTATGGGCAGAGGCCTCAGTCCTAGCCCTGAAAAGGTAGCTCAAAATTTGGGGCTGCTTGCATAGAACTAGTTGGAAAAGTCCAAAGTCACTAGAAGGTAGGCCTATGGGAGTGACTGGAGGCTGAAAATCACTTACATGCCTTGGAAAGGGAGCTAATGAGTCTATAATATGGTGAAAAAGAGAGTTATCTCAGGGGTTGGGTTTGTCCTCAAGGTCCTGTAACACCTGAGGGAATTCAGTAAGGTCTTAAGTTGTCGACTCCATTTCTTTAAGGTCATATAGGAGGTTGAGTCTTATCATAGTGACCCTCAGCTCATGTTCACCTCGGGGAAACTGGTGAAAGTGGGTAAATGTGTGTGGATTGGGTTACACCTCAAAGTTGTGGTAGCTGCTATGCCAATGGTTGAATTGCACTATTATATGTGCTTGCTCTTGACTATTCTAAAGTCACGCCCAAGATGAGATGTGAAGATCTATCTTAGTGGAGAACTTTGGTTATCCATGGTACCCTATCTTTCAATAGTAAGACCACAATTTTGACTTGGATGTATAGTTTGAATGAATCAGTTCACCCTACTGACTCAAAAATGGGAAAGGAAAACCTTAATTAGCAAAACATATTTCGGGAAACCTATAAAGTCTCTGAAAAATGATAAAAAATCTCTCTTGCAATTAAAATAAGTCAAGATTCATCATCTACCTTGGAAAATAAATTCCCAACAAATAAGTGCCAAAATCACATAAATAAAGTTAAATAAGGGGTAAAGGATTGAGAGAGGCTTCCTATGCAGAGAGGTAATGCAATGACTCTACCAGGGTACTATCCAAGCTCGCTGGCAGTGAAGCAACACCAAAGACCCATAACCACAATACTGAAAATATTTATAGATCATATTTTATCTGGACCCCTATTTCGAGTCGTTGGTAACATCTTTGGTCTGTGTGATTAACAAGTCAAGTCAAAGTAGTATGGAACATCCGATCAATACTAAGGGTAACATGGAGACGTTAGTGGGACCTACGATTTTGGAATGATGTACTCATAAGGATCCAATACACCCTAAATCAAGGGTAAGCAGAGATACTGAGGTTCTACCAGTGAATCACCAATTGCTGTAGCCATTGCAACAACCCTTCAAAATTTGTGCCCTTTAAAAATTTTGGGACCCCTTGGACTAAGCCTTAGCCTCTGGCTACATCTCAATCTTGCCTCCACATCCTGGTAGTATGTCAAGTTCCGTTTGGGCTCCTATGAAAATATAATTTTGCATGAATTAAGGTCTATCATCTTCCTAAGTCGCAGGTCACATGAAATGGGTTCTAATTATGTTAAAAATGACAACTTGCGACCTCCCTTTTCCCAAAGTTACACTCTGGCTAGGTGAAGTCATAGGGTCACACATTAGTTAGGTATTCAACTTACAAAATTTTTACCCTTATTGTCTCGTGGCTATGCATCCTCTAGATTTCAGGTCACCAGGTCATGACATAGTCTCATGCCCAACCTCATGATTTGTGACCCCTCTTTTCATGCGACTCTACAACCTTGACCTTAGAGGTCGTTGAGTCGCTAAGTAGTAAGCTACTTGGAGACATAACTTGTGACCTAGGCTAGTCCACAAATTAACGACCTATTAAAGCCCCACACATGTGACCATTTATATTTATATCACTCGCCCTTTTGGATCATTCATCTGATTCATTGAAGCACTCGAACGACAGAGAGACTGGGCGACTGGGTGAGGAATGCGACTCCCTCTAGGTAGGTGTCCCTTCATATTCCCTGGTAATCATTTTTCTGTGCCATTTTTCCTTATCTACATGCTGACCCCATGCCTTCCCTGATGGTGAGGATTTTTATCCATCCTTCAACAATTTCTTAAACCTATTCCACCCTAGAAACCCTCCAGTCTCGTTTTCTCCCCATTTAGTTGTCCTTTGTCTAGGAAACTAGCCCAACTTGAAGTCCATTCCCCTTTTCTCCCAGTCACTTATGTTTTGAGGATCCAAAAAAGCCCAAATCCTCATTTCAAACCTTGATTTTTTTTCCAAGCCTCCACGAAGAACAGGTCGTGCCATTTGTAATATCCGAAAATGGGGATGTAGCAACACATGAACACAAAAATGGAGTAGCAGTGATAAATAAACTCATATAATGTGAGAGGAACACATAGCCATCAAATTAATGTTACAACAGCAAAATTATGTTCCACTGTATTATCCCAAAGTTGGGAAATGCAGCACTATGGACCATGAAAATGTTATTCCTAGAAAATTACACTATAACAATGGAAAATAGCACTTAGATCCCTTATTTTATGTATCATGGCTCTCAAATTCAGAAGGGAATAAAAAACAAATCCATTTTTCTAATTTAAACAGATCTCCCGGTCTCAATATTTCTTAAAAGCACCCAAATCCCATGACCATGTACTATACATAATTTTCTGAAGCAAGTAAAACGTTATTATATGAGTGTTTTTGATAAAATATGAAATAAAACCATAGATATTGATTTTTATTACTCAAAGCATAGATAAAATAGAGATCCAACCTCAATACATTATTTAGATAACCCAGCAAGGGTTTCTTGAAAGCATGAGTACAAGAGAGTAGATCTGCATAACAAGCTCTAAAATAATGCAGTATTACTACAAATTTACATGCATATAGCTGAATAGTACAAGAAGAAGATGAAAATTCCCCTTTCTAGCTTTCCGGGAGAAGGTTTGGCCCTTTCCAAAATAAACTAGCTCAAAATCAAGAGGTCTAACCCTCCTGTTGCAACACTGTGAGAAATGACGCAGTTCCTGCAAGGGACCATGCTGTAGGTGGTGGAAAATAAGTTTTCCAAGTGCCAAGGTATGAAATCAGCTCCAAGGTATTCCTCACTGATCTCCCAAGGGAAGGAAAGCTTCCTCCTCTGAAAAATAAGCTTCGAAAGTGGTGTTGTGAACCCTCCACTGCAACACCCTACAACACAACGTTATAATTCTGCAGAAATAACGCTGTAGTTGAAGGAGGTTGCTTGGCCTCAAGCCTGGATGTGGAGAAATGAAGTGCAAATCCTTCAAGAGGCCTCTCAAGAAAGGGGAAGGAATTCCTAAACAGGAATGCCTTGTGCTAAGCAACACAACAATCTCAACTAAACAGTTGAAGAAAGCACAGAGTCATACAAACCACAAAATCAATAATCCATATCATATGATGTATTGCTATGGCTACCTTGCCCTCATTTTATACAAATGGAAGCCCTCTCACCTTGGGTTCCACTCATTAGGGATTCCTCCACCAAGGAATCTTCCTCCTACTATCTCTGCGCTGTCTCCAAAGATGATATCCACCTCTTATCCCAGCGCTGTTGACTTGGTCAAACATGACCTTGTCCACATGAAAATGTCCCTTTTCACAGATGAGGGTGTGAAGTCCAGCTCCTATGATGATCCCTTTTCACATTATGAGGTTTTTTATTACTATTTCTGAAATGTATGGGCCTCCTTACCCATTTATTCATCTCCTAAGTGTAAATAGCAAAAATCAACATTCCAATTAGCTGCATGCTAATTCTAGAATATTACAGTCCTCCCCTCCCAAATGTTGCTTGTCCTCAAGAAACTACAAGGATAGATCTGAGAAGTCTTCCCTCCTCCTACTGTAGCATCCACATATGTAAGCTCCTCCAAGAAATGAGATTCTGTCTCATCAATAAATCTCCATATTGTCCCTCCCAAGCATGCAAGCTAGCTAAATAGCTATCATCATGAACAAATAGAGTACTCAAGGAGATGATAAGGTGTTATATAGAGGCCCCTTTGAGGAATGGGATCTGAAATGTAGTGGGAACCATCATTCCCATGTGGATCCTCCATCCCCAAGCTATCATCCATGCAAAAGGATTTACCTCCCAACATGGAAAATCCTGAAAATCCTCCTCCACCTTTGGCTCTTGCAATGTAGGTGGGCTTAAAATCTGATCATGGTAGACAAAATAGCCTACCCCATGTTGTCCTTCTCTCCACTTATGATTAGTGAAGAGTAGCTACTAATCTTGGGCTATAATAATGTTTCCTCCAAGTGGCAAGAAGAAGATTGGATATCCAAAAATCTTCCCTCCAACGTTGTGAATCATGCTGGCCCAAACCATCCCATATATGATGAATAGGAAATCACCATAATATGGCATCCAAGTGAGAGGAATACTGAAGGTTTCATGTAGAGCTGAAAGGTACCAACAATTTCCCAAATGGTCACAATGTATTTTTCCTAACTGCTATTGCGCAACATGACATGGAAACTCATAGAAAAGTTTCTCCCAATGATTTATGAGAGTCGTAGCCCAAGTGCTCCAATCAATCTCATGGCCCACATCATAAAGAAACAAGTGTTTTACTGTGGTGGCCATATCACCTCCCATGCTCCCCTTAGAACATGTAATGCAAAAAGTGTGGAAAACCTCTTCCCTAAAGGACACATCCAGCCAATGTGTCTCTCCCCCAATCATGCTCCCAATAAAAAAAATAACAACATCAACATAGGGAACCATAATGAGAATGATACTTGCTGCCATATGTAGCAAGGGAGAAGGAAAATGGTCCCTCAAATGCAACCAGTGCAGTTTGACTCTCAACTGCAACAGAGAATGACATAATGTGTGGCTTCTCAACCACATGCTTGCTGCCCCAATCTCCTCACAAGTTTGGAGAAAGTGTATGGTGTATGGTGCATAGTGAGCATGCTATGCAAAAGATATAATCTCCCCAAGTACTTCTAGGGAGTGGCCATCACCAATACTGCTTATGGTCTCAAATAGACCATGAATTCTAGAAGAAAGAATGCTCCTCCTTGGAGCAATATCCTGCACATATATGGTTAAGGAATGCACATATACATTATACAAATCATTATGCAACCAGACAATACCCTTACCATATGTTTTTCTCATGCAAGTGGAGTGGCTCATAGATGAATCCCCTCTCATCCTCAAAGAGAAAATAGGTGGTTGTGTTAACTCTTCCAAAGAGTTATGTATCTCCTCCATCTCCACATGATTCATGCATCTCATCACATGCTGATATATCTCCTCCTCAAAGCCTTCCCAAGTGTACCCCTCCATGATGGTGTGGTACGTCCTCATAGAATAAGTATGGCTAAAGAGAAAATCTTCATGAGCTTCTTGTAGTAACTTCTCCTTGAGCTTGGAAGCTCTAGATAAGAAGATCCTACCACGATAGTAGATGACCCCATCTCTGACTGAGTATCCCTCCTCATGCAATTGGCCATCCAATATCATACAAGTAGGAAGATCCTTGGAATAATCCACCAACAGATGGGATTTCCAATATGGATCTATCCTCCATAGTGACAGCGCTGATGATCTATCATAAAGAGATCCTGCCATATAGTTGTCCTCCTCTTTGACATCTCCCATACCAAAGATGCAAGTTGGAAGGCTGATACCCTTCCCATGCTACTCTTGCCACAACACAGAATCTGAAATGAGAGTGGGTAATGATGATGTTGAGAGAATGCCTCTCCTCTCCTTGAGTCTACCGAAGACTCTCAGCGTTGCACCAAGCTCTCCCAAGGTCTTCACTATTTTGGAATCAATTATTGGTGCCTCCAAATGTACAACATCCCTCATCATCTGTTGATCTGGTGGTCTCCCTGGTGAAATTCCTCCATGCAATGAGACATTAATATCAAGAGTAGAATTCATATATGAATGGACAACCTTGTCCCTGCCTTCAATGCACAATCTAGTCTCCCTCTTCTGTGCATCAACCCTCTGAAATAGATAGGGGTGTGTGCTCATCAAATGATGTTGGTGATTCAATGGAGACAAAGATTATATACAGTGGTTTCTTCAATCATGGTTTACTTAGACTGAGATTCATATTCTTGGAGATAGCCACCAAGAGTCTCCTCTTTTGGTGTCTCTTCTTCTACTTCTTCTCTTGCTAGGAATGTAGGAATGCTACAACGTTGTAGATCTGGTTATGTGGCTAAATGATCACACACATAAGATGAAGAAATAGGGCTTTCTTCATATGAAAATCTCTGCAAATGATTGCAAGTCTTTCATTCCTCATTCCCTTGATTTCTATTTTCAGCTTATGCATAGTTTGGAATAGATTTTTTGGGAACTCTTTCCCTCTCATTCTTACAGATAAAGGGGTTTGACCCTTGTATTCTTTATCTTCATTGTAATCAATCTTCTTCTTTAGTATTTTCTCTTCATGAAAAGACATATTGGCTTCCTAGAATGCACATGCTATGCCAAGATGATGCTTTGATACCACTGTTATATCCCAAAATGGGGATGTAGCAATACATGAACACAAAAATAGAGAAAAAGTGATAAATCAACTCATAAAATGTGAGAGGAACACATAGCCATCAAATTAATGTTACAGCAGCAAAAATATGTTCCACTATATTATCCCAACGTTGGGAAATGCAGTAATATGGACCATAAAAACATTATTTCCAGAAAATTATTCTATAAAAGGGGAAAATAACACTTATATCCCTTAGCACATGTATTATGGCTCTCACATTCAAAAGGGGATCATAAAAAAAATCCCTTTTGCTAAGTTAAACAGATCTCCTGACGTCAAAATGGCTTAAAAACACCCAAACCCCATGACTTATACCATGTAGAATTTATGAAGAAAGGGACTGCGTGATTTAATGAGGGTTTCTAGAAAAATATGATAGAAAATCATAGATATGGAGTTTTATTAATCAAGGCACTGAGAAAATAGAGATTTAGCCTCTTTAATATGTTATTGAGATAACTCGGTAAAGGTTTCTTGAAAGCATGAGTACAAGAGAGTAGATCTACATAAAAAGCTCTGAAATAACACAGTATTACTGCATATTTACATGCATATAGCTGAATAGTACAAGAAAGGGATGAGAATCCCCTTTTCTAGCTTTCTGGGAGAAGGGTTGGCGCTTTCTCTAAGAAACTAGCTCAAAATCAAGAGGTCTAACCCTCCTGCTGCAACACTGAGAGAAATGACATAGTTCCTGAAAGGGAATGCGCTGTAGGTGGTGGAAATAAGTTGGCCAGAATCATGAATCATAAATTAAACCTATTCATCCTCCCTATGTCCTCCTTGTAGCTACATTTTTTCACCATCTGTCAACAATGGTACATGCTGATCATGGGTTGTGAATTGATCTCCGCATATGAGATCCTGGGGAATTCCTTGCAATGATAAAAGAATCCATTTTGTTGGAACAAGAGCTCCCTCTTCTTCTGCATGAGGTGCTAGATAAACTCTAGATATGACAACGTTGTTGCCCCCAACCTCATCAATATGAATGGGCAACCTTCCAATAAATGGATATAAACCAATACCACTGTAATATCCCAAAATGGGGATGCAACAATACATGAACAAAAACCTAGAGTAGCAGTGATAAATCAAATCATAAAATGTAAGAGGAACACATAGCCATCAAATTAATTTTACAACAACAAAATTATGTTCCACTATATTATCCCAAAGTTGGGAAATGCAACAATATGGACCATAAAAACGTTATTCCCAAAAAATTATGCTATAACAGTGGGAAATAACACTTATATTCCTTATTTTATGTATTATGGCTCTCACATTAAGAAGGGAATAAAAAAAATCCCTTTTTCTAAGTTAAACAGATCTCCTAGTCTCAATATGGCTTAAAAGCACCCAAATCCCATGACCATGTACTATACAGAATTTTCTGAGGCAAGTACAGTGTGATTATATGAGGGTTTTTGATACAATATGAAATAAAACCATATATATGGAGTTTTATTAGTCAAAGCATAGAGAAAATAGAGATCCAGCCTCCTTAATACATTATTTAGATAACCCGACAAGGGTTTTTTGAAAGCATGAGTACAAGAGAGTAGATCTACATAAAAAGCTTTGAAATAATAGTCTTACTACTTATTTACATGCATATAGCTGAATAGTACAAGAATAATATGAAAATTTCCCTTTCTATATTTTCGGGAGAAGGGTTGGCCCTTTCCCTAAGAAACTAGCTCAAAATCAAGAGGTCTAACCCTCCTGCAGCAACACTGTGAGAAATGACACAATTCGTGCAAGGGACTGTGCTATTCCATGTAGGTGGTGGAAAATAAGTTGGCCAAGTGCCAAGATCTAAAATAAGCTCCAAGGTCTTCCTTACTGATTTCCCAAAGGAAGGAAAGCTTCCTCCTCTGAAAAATAATCTTCGGAAGTGGTGTTGTGAACCCTCCACTACAACACCGTGCAACACAACATTATACTTCTAAAGAAATAATGTTGTAGCTGAAGGAGGTAGATTGGCCTCAAGCCTGGATGTGGAGAAATGAAGTGTAGCTCCTTCAAGAGGCCTCTCAAGAAAGGAGAAGGAATTCGTAAACAAGAATGCCTTGTGCTAAGCAGCACAACAATCTCAACTAAACAATTGAAGAAAGCACAGAGTCATACAGACCAAATAATGAATAATCCATATCATATGATTGCTTGCTATGGCTGCATTTCCCTCCTTTTATACAAATGTAAGCCCTCTCACCTTGGGTCCCACTCATTAGGAAGGGATCTTCCTCCCACTATCTCTGCATTGTCTCCAAATATGATCTCCATCTCTTATCCCAATGTTGTTGACTTGGTCAAACTTGACCTTGTCCACATGCAAATGTCCCTTTTCACACATGACGGTGTTAAATCCAGTTCCTATGATGATCCCTTTTCACATTGGGAGGGATTTTATTCCTATTTCTGAAATGTATGGGCCTCCTTACCCATTTATTCATCTCCTAAGTGTAAACAACAAAAATCAATATTCCAATTAGTTGCATGCTAATTCTGGAATATTACACCATTAAAAGGAATGATAGGCTAAAATATGTGACTTTTCCATCCCCACGACCCTACGACCTCTTCAGCCCCATGAAATTCATGACCTGGTGACCTTGCGACCTATTAAGATTTGTGACCTAGTCATCCCAAGTCGCCAAGAACAATGTTATCGATGAAATAGGTAACCGCAATGTTACCTATTTTTTTTTGGTAGCATAAAAAGCACCCGATTTTGAAAAGTGGTGATGCAGAATCACCATTTTTTTTTTTGGTGCACATTTTTGACACTCTAAAATTTTTATTTATGAAGTATGAATATTTGTTTTAAAATGTTAGTGATTTGCATGCTAATTTTGAAATGTATTGATGCAGCATCAATTTTTTTTTTTTTTTTTTTTAGAGTGGTGATTTTCATGCTAATTTTGAAACGTATTGATGCTGCATCAACCATTTTTTTTTAGAACCGTGATTTTCATGCTAATTTTGAAACGTATTGATGCTGCATCAACCTTTTTTTTTTTAGAGCAGTGATTTTCATGCTAATTTTGAAACGTATTGATGCCGCATCAACCTTTTTTTTTTATTTTCATGTAGGTAATAAAACACAAACTTAGATTAAAAAAAATATATAAAAACAATAAAAAAAACCAATAAAAATGTAAAAAAAAACAAAAATAGCTCATAAAAAGAAAAAATTTAAACAAAAATAAATAAAAAAAACAAAAATATATGAAAATTATATCAAAGGAAATGACAAAATTTGAAGAAAAAAAACACATAATTTAAAGAAAAAAAACAAAAATTCACCAAAAAATTAAAAAAAAAAAATCAAAAACATTTTTTTCGAACTTATTAAAAAAAACAATATATTTAAAAAAATATATATATATATTTAAAAAAAATTTTAAAATAATTAAAATTACAAAATTAAAATTTAGGAAAAAAAATAAAAAAAAAATAAAATTTAAATTTAAAAATTTAAATTAAAAAATAATAATAATAATAAGGAAAAAAATACAACTTTTAAAATTTACAAAAAAAACAAATTAAAAAAAAAACAATTAAAATTGAAAAAGAAAAAGAAAATAAAAATTTTAAAAAACAAAAAAAAAAAACCTATCATTAAAAAACAAAAAAAATGAAAGAAACCACGTGCAAATAATTAAAAAACAAATATACATAAATTTAGTGTTTTTTTTTTTTTTTTTATAGTGAAACCATTTATAAATTTTAAAAATGAAAAACTAAATAAACGAAAAAAATAAGAAAAACAATTAAATTAAATTAAAATTTAAAAATTTTAATAAATAAATTTTAAATTTTAAATTTAAAAAAAAAATTATTCTATAATATTAAATATAAAAAAAAATTAAACAAATTGAATTTAAAATAAAAAAATTGGATTAAAAAAATAATTTTAAATTTTTTGAAATTCAAATTTTTTTTTTTAAATCAAATTAAAATAAAAATATTAAAAATTAAAAAAAAATTAAAAAATAAAAATAAAATCAAATAAAAAATAGATGTAAGTATATATTTAAAATAAAATAAAATAAAAAAAACGAATTTTACTTCAAATCAGTAAAATTTAAAAAAAAACAATTAAAAAAAAAAATTAAAAAAAAAAATTAAAAAAAAAAACAATTAAAAAAAAAAATTAAAAAAAAAATCAATTAAAAAAAAAAAACAATTAAAAAAAAAAAATTTAAAAAAAATCAATTAAAAAAAAAATAAAAAAAAACATTTTAAATTTTTTTTTTTTTAAAAAAGCAATAAAAAAATGTTTTATATGGGGGCGGCGCCCCAGGGGCGGAGGGCCGATTCTCGGAATCGGCCCTCCGCCCGCCGGGGCCCGGGAGGCTGGCTGGGCCGCCCCCGGGGCGCCGCTCGGCCGTCCCCCGCCGCCCAGCGGGCGGGCTGCGCGCGTAGCCCGGCCGCCCCCATATAAAACATTTTTTTATTGATTTTAAAATTTTATTTTTTATTTTTTATTTTTTTTTTAATTGATTTTTTTTTAATTTTTTTTTTTAAATTGTTTGTTTTTTTTTAATTGATTTTTTTTTTAAATTTGTTTTTAATTTTTTTATTATTATTATTATTTTTAATAATTTTTATTAAATTTCGCCCATTTTTTTTATTTAATTGATTTTTTTTTTTTTTTTTTTAATTTCATAATTTTTCATTGTTATTAACTTTTACTTTTAGTTTTTTAATATAATTTTATAAAATTCAATAAATTTTTTATATTTTTTTTAATTTATTTCGATTTAATCCACTTTTAATTGATTTTTAAAGTTTTTAAAGTTTTCGTTTAACAATATATATATATTTTTTTCTTTTATATTTAAAATTTATTTTTTCTTTCAAAATTTATTTGTTTATTCATTTATTTATTAAAATTTAATATTTTTGTTTTTAAATTTAATTTGTTATTTTAATATTAACCTCTCTTTTTTTTTAATTTAATAAAATTTGATGTATATACCTATTTTAATTTAAGTTCATATATATATTTTATTTTTTATAATTTAAATTTAATTTATTTTTATAGTTTATTTGTTTTTTTAATATATATTGTTTTAAATTTGATATTTTTATTGTATTTTATTTTTATTTTTTATTTTTAATTAATTTTTTTTTTTTTTCCTTTTAATTTGAATAGTGTTTTTTTTTTTTAATTTTGAATTTTTAAATTTATTAAAATTTAATATATTTCCTTAAATTTAATTATTTGTTTTAATTTTTTTTTTCTTTTTTTAAATTTAATAAGCATTTTCTTTTTCTTTTTTAAATTTAATTTCTATATTTGATTTTTTTAATTTCCTTCCTTTTTTACTTGTTTTTTTTTTTTTAAATTTAATATTTTTATTTTGTTTTTATTTTTATTTTTTAATTTCTATATTTTTTTAAATTTTAATCTTAATTTTTTTTTGGTTTATTTTTTATTTTTTTTTGCCTTAAATTTTAGGTTTTTTTTAATGATTGAATTAAAATTTTTACTTTGTTTTTATTTTTATTTTTTTTATCTTCATATATTTTTAAATTTTAAGCTTTTAAATGTTTTTATTTTTTTAATTTATTTTTTTTCTTAAATTTTAGGTTTTTTTTAATGTTTGAATTTTAAAAATTAAAAAATGTTACTTCTATTTTAAAAATGCCAAAAGTATGACACAATTTTTTTTTTTGTTATTCCAGCATCAACTGGTTTTGTTTTGAGGGTGTTTTTTCAATCCTTTTTTTAAGAAACAATTTTGTTTTTACCATAATTTTATAAAATGTTGAAATTTGACCTTAAAAAAAAACGAAGTGCGTTCTGGAAGACACACTTTTTTTTTTGGGGGTGTTTTTTCAATCCTTTTTTCAACAAACAATTTTTTTTTTAGCATAATTTTAGAAAATGTTGAAATTTGACCTTAAAAAAAAAACAAGTGCGTTCTGGAAGACACACTTTTTTTTTGGGGGGTGTTTTTTCATGTTTTTTGAGAGTTTTTGGGCTAGAGTTCCCGTTTTGAGGTCAGGTTACCTATTTCATCGGTAACTATGTTCAAGTCGTTGATTTAGCACTCCTTTTCTTTTCAACCTCATTTTTGGTGCAACCTATCAACCTCCATTTAAGTTGAACCCAAGCTCAAGAATTTTCCATGTGTTTTGAATCTTAGGTTTTGATATGCCTTTCTATTTTATATAATTCATGTCATGTCTCTCATCTTGGGATTATTTGTTTAACATGCTAGGTGACGACGATCTCGATTTATTTTGGAATTATTCTTTCTCTGGAGAGATGGCACCTCGAGTATCTAAGTCCTCTCATAAGAGTGCTGAAAGTAGTTCCTAGGAAGTTCTCAAAGGACCACCACCACCCATCTACCAAGATACAACATCCAATGTCAATAAGGATGCCAAAATTTCGTGGTTTGACATGTACTTTGAATTCTCCAAGAATAACATCCCTTAAGATCAAGAGGACTTTAGGGTGAAAATCAACATCAAAAGGTCCCAGCTTCACAAAGTGGGTACACACCAGCATGGCTTCCCTTATGCATAAACCATTGACTAGATACTAGAAAATACTGATACATATCTGCGAGTGATAAGGAGCTACACATATGAGGCATTTTCTGCCATCTCTGCCAGAAACATCTCCACTTATTACAGGTTTCTAGAAGGGAAGAAACCCTAAATACTAAGTGGGTGTCATATTTTATAGTAATATCTAAGGAAATTCTAAGCTCCTCGTGGAAAGGACCCTCTAAATTTTGGGTAATGTCTGACCAAGTTTACAAGACAAAATGGCTGAGGAAAGTCTACTAGCTCATGGCCGCAATGATGAATAGTTTATATGGGATACCTGATATTCATACCTTTCTCAGAACATGGGTACCTATCATGTATATTGTTGCCACTAGGGGTACAATCTTCAACTGGACAAGCATCCTCTCTTCATCATTGAAAACCAATATATAGGCAGAAAATAATCGGAAGGTTAACCAACCATCATAGTTCTATATGGAATCATACTTATTAAACGTAGTGTGTGCAAGATTCCAGTTTCACTGTTGGAGCTACAACTAGACAACAACTATATTTGACCTCATGTACCTGCATTATAAGGTCTTATGCGACCCGACCTATAAGAGTGTGCACGAGTCTACTTCAGAATCATTCACTACCTTGTTATATCAATTACTCTTCGGAGAAGAAGCACATTGCATGTCCAAGAGGGCCAAGGAGATGATCACCAGGGTGGAAATCTGGTTCCATATTTAGGATGGTACTTTCATGAGAGCCTTTGCCTCATACAAACCCCCTCACACACTCCCTAGGTTTGTGAAATGTTTTTTTTTTTTACAAGAAGCATGATAGCATATGACTACAGGGTTCTATAATGCATTGAACAAGGGAAAGAAATAGCCATGAACCACCATTCCTTTCAATATTGAGGCCTACACTATTGAGAGATTTAAGGAAGTGGTAGTGGAAGTTGAGTGGATGAAAGGATTTTATTTTTTCAATATGAGTCATCGTCAATATGATCCCAAAGGAGTGGTTCCAACATACTGCAAGAAGGCAATATTGAACTGGTCATACCCACATAATAAGTGTAACACCCTCCGCCCACATTTACCCAAGATAACCGGTCCATCGGTGTAAACATGTGAAAAGAGTTACTATGATATGATTCAACTTCCCAAGTATAGTTAAGGAAGTAGAACCAACAAGACAAGACCAATATAACCTTCCTTAGATGCTACAAGACCTTCAGGATCCAACTAACCCTTCTAGGTGGTCAAACCTTGAGTCAACATGTTATTTGAATGATCTAGAGTCCCAGTCGCACTGATGACAAGCCCTCCATGCGACTAAAAACCTCCAGTGACATGAACAACAAGGAATCCATGTGGCTGTATCCTTTTTTAGGCAGTTTTGTGCAAGTGATCTCAGATTTTGAGCCACTTTTTCAGGGCCAGGACTCAGGCCTCTGCCCAAAAATTCATGAAACTTCTAGAAATGATAAATAACATGATAAAAATTCCTCTAATGAAAAACTTGATCAAGGACCTGATTTGATGTGGCCTATCCATGACAAACATTCAATAAAACACATCATGAACATGTAATCTACATGTCATATAAACACATCTAAGCGTAGGAACTTCATACTTATCTGAGAATCTCCAAGAAATACTGATGTCCTCTCATAATAACTGCACTACCCTCTATCAGGTCATACATTCATTGTTCATTCATGTAGTAAAAAAACATAATGAGAGCCAAGACTAATATTTATCATAAAACCAAGCTTATAACCAACATATAATAAAAATGATAGAACAACCTTTAAGATCACATGATAAGAATCACATTTACCCATAATACATAAGAGGAAAATAAATCTTATTAACATATGAAAATGCAACCAAGTCAAGGACTTCCACGTACCACCTGACCATATATTGGGCTGAACCAAATATTTCCTTTAGTAAATCACCCCCATGCTATATTCCAAGCATGAACATGGGACTTACAATATAAATAATCTAGGTTTCCTTAGGATTTATCGCAATCCACTAAGGGATTCCTAGGCCCAAACAATAAGCATACAATACTAAGATTTTCCACAATCCCACCATATACCAGTCCAGGCCTATACAAGCATGGATGCCTCTAGATCTCTCCACGTACATTGTGAGGAATTTTTCTATCTCCAGTATCTAGGATTTAACGTATATCCTGCCATTCACTGGTTGAGGATTCCTAGGCCTAATCAAGACTCCACCCACTAGGATTTACTGTATACCCTGCCATTCACAGGTTGAGGTTTCCTAGGCCTGATCGAGGGCATACACCTATAGGATTTACTGTATATCCCTTCATTTATCGGTCGAGGATTATTAGGCCCATCGGGCTACACATAATACAACTTTACCACAATCCCATCCTCACTGGTACAGGGATTGATATGCCTTGTGTTCTTCTACAAAGACGACCCCACTCAATTTTGAAACCATCCAACTAACCAACTCAACTAAGTAAGAGAGAACCCCATCACACCATGTCTATCTAGAAATGGAAAGGCAAGACTGAAAGCCACTGTCACACCTGACAAAACCCATGCTAATGATGGTAAGAGAACCAAATACACACATCCATGTACCATGCATGCCAAACATAGAAAGGAAATCACACACGAAAATCAACACCTATAAGTAATCTTGCTATAGCCACTTGATCCTACTCTTCCTTTCTTGATATTTTTCTTCCCTTTTCCTTCTTTGTCTTTCCTTTGATTTCCTTGATCCAATGCTAGAGTGCTCCAAGAAAAATATATGTGTGCAAGAGTATGAGAGAGTAGAGAGAATAGTGAGAGAGCTCAAAACTAAACTGACCAAAGCTGTGTATTGATCCTCATAAGCCTTTTTATCAATGAGGCCTCTAATTCTTCATTTTCCATTATTTTTCTTCATTTTCCTCCTCACATGCAACATGTGACCTTTCACCTTCCTTTTCTCCTTTTGGTTCGACCTATAATATAAATTGATTCAATAACATGATCAACATCCTTTTCATACTGTTTAAGCAAAGAAACAAGGAAAACATCATTGAATATCAAAAGGCCCATAATACTGAGTTTCCAGCTTCTCACATGACACAATCCTAACGGATCTCTTCTTCATATTGATGCGCATGTACACCTATTACCTAACCTGAAACTCCTTAAAAACCCTTTTTTGATCTGCATAACTTTTCTACCTATCCTGTGTTACCTTCATATTCTTCTTGATAACTTGAATTTCCTATTCCATCTCTTCCAACATGTTTGATCCATTTAATACTTTGTTAACTGGATCACTCCAACTGATGGGAGTGTTGCAACTCCACCCATAGAGTGCCTAAAACAAACTCATACTCAATGACTCCTAATACCCATTGTTGTAAGCAAACTCAACGAGTGGAAGATACTCTTCCCACTTCTATTTTTGATGCATAACACACATTCTCAGCATGTACTTAAAGATCCCATTGACCCTCTTTTTTTGCCCATGTCTATGGAAGATAAGGTATGATGAAGGAAAAATTTGTACCCAAACTTACAAATAACTCTTTCCAGAACCTAGAAGTGAACTTAGCATCCCTATGTGACACTATCTTCTTTTGTGCACCATGAAAAATCACTACATCTATGATAAATAATTGTTCCACATCATTAGGTCAATAAGTAGACTTCTCCAGAAATAAGTGCACTACCTTCATAAACCTGTCCACCACGAAAATGATGGAATCATGATGTATATATGTCCTTAGAAAACCTGTGATGAAATCCATAGAAATTACCTCCAATTTCCACTCTGGAATCAAAATAGACTGTGGTAATCCACCTGGATGCTTACACTCTGATTTTACCTGTTGACAATCCAAGCATCTCACCAAAAAATCTACTACTTCTTTCTTTAGATTTGGGCAATAATAAAATTTCTTCACAATTGTCAATGTTTTATGATATCCTTGGTGATATGAATACAAATTAACATGAAATTACCTGAAGATAATATTCTTGAGCTCAATGTTGTTTGACACATAGATCTTTTTCGTACATATGACCAAACCATCTACTGTGAGATGATTGTCCATATCCTGATCACCTGCACCCTGATATAACCTGTTCCTAAGCTCCATATACCTATCATCCTGCTGACCTACCTGCAAGATCCGATCCTATAGATATGTCCCGTATGAAATCATAAATGCAATGTGATTTACCTGTACCCTTTTGCTAAAAGCATATGCAACCCTATTTTCCTTTCTCTTAATGTACTTGATCTCAAAGTAGAACTCATTTATTGTTGCCAAAAATCTAGCTTGCCTGACATTTAGATTTGTTTTATCAAATAAGTACCTCAATCCTCTGTGATTACTCATCAAGATGAATCACCTACCAAGAAGATAGTGCCTCCAAATGTTCAATGCATGAACGATTTCTGCCAAATCAAGATAATGTGTAACATAATTATGCTCGTGCTCATTCAGTTTCATGAATTCCTAACATACCACTCGTCCCTCCTACACAAGGACTCCACTAAACCCTCTCTTGGAAGCATCTATACACACCATAAATTTTTTATTCGGATCTAAAATCTTGAGAACTAGACAATTTGTTAACAACTATTTCAACTGTTCAAAACTTGCTGCACATTGATATATCCAATCAAATTTCTTTACTTTCCTTTACAATGATGTGATAGGATAAGAAATCCATGATAAATTCATAATGAAACTCTTGTAATAACCTTCTAACCCCATAAATGACATTACCTCATCCAATTTCCTATGAACTTCCCATTCCATGATAAATTTTGTTTTTTCCAGGTCCACTGATATGCCTTTTTTGGAGACAACATGCCCCAAGTAATGTACCTATGTGTGAAAGGAATTTCATTGTCTAAGCTTGGAATATAACTGATGCTATCTTATAAATCTCAATACTACTGCTAAATTCTCGACATTATCTTCCTCATTCTTAGAGTATATCAATATATCATCAATGAACATAATAACAAACTTGTTTAGATAAGGACACAACATACTATTCGTAAAGCACATAAAAGTGGCTAGAGTATTAGTCAAACAAGATGGAACTACAACAAACTCATGATTCCCATACCTGGTCTGGAAATATATCTTATAAATGCCTTCTTGAGTCTTCTTTGATGCATACATGATGGTATCATGATCTCAAATTAATCTTTGAGAACATTGCTTCTCCCTTCAACTGGTCAAACATGTCATCAATCCTTGGAAACAAATATTGGTTCTTGATTGTTTCCTTGTTCAATTGCATGTACTCAATGCATAGCCCAGGAGTACCATCCTTCTTCTTCAAAAAAACATATTGGTTCACCCCATGGTGATGCACTTCGCCTAATGTATCCCTTATCAAGAATTTCCTTCAACTGCAACTTCAATTCCACTAATTCTGGAGTACTCATCCTGTATGGTGCCTTCGATGCCGGTACTGCCCCTAGTACCAACTGAATATAAAAGTCTACTTCCTTGTGAGGCAGAAACTCTAAAATATGTGTGTAAAAAACATCCTAAAACTGTTGTAGAGTCAGGTACCTGTTCAATAAATCCACATCCACAACATCCTTACCTTTATCACTAGAAATATGCATTGCAAATAACACACACCCTTTCCTGCGACTATGCTTTTCCTGCATAGCTATGACCATCCTAACTGATGTAGCTTTATTATTACCATGTAAGATTATTTTTTCTCCATTTTCATGCAAGCATTCAATTTATCATAACAATCTACCTTGGTCCTATGAAGATACAACCAGTCCATACACAACAACATACTATATGATACCAACGAAATTACATTCAAATGCACTGATGTAGGCATGAAATTTAACTCAAATGCACAAGTTATTACCCAATGATGAAATCTTTTCTTAATACATGTATCCATGTGCACTAACCAAGAATCTACATCCACTTCTTTTCTTGAAACACACTTATCCACCAAGTCATGAATAACATAACTTTAATTTGATCCAGGGTCAATCAAAATAGAAACAACTTGATCAAAAATGTTACTGTCCATCTCGATAATAGATTCCTAGTGATCCTATTGTTTGTTTTCCAGTGCTATATAAATATGAGGAATGCTCTACCAAACAACCCCAATAGTCTGCGGACAATGCCTTGAGATACCCCTTTCCACATGTCCAATACTCCAAACATCCCTTACCATCACCTCTATTATGTTTCCCTTCAAGTTGTGACCCATGTCCTTGTCCAACTACTTTGAAATTCTTGTAAGGTGCACCATTTTCTTTCTCACTTGTATCCTGGGGTATTATTCATTTTGGCTACCATTTACCTTTAGCTTTTTCTTTCCCTTTCCGACCACCTTGTTGAGACATTGTCTTACGCTTTGATTTCTCATAATAGTGCTTCAACTTACCAATGAATTATTCAAGCAACTAAGGCTCATCATACACAATCCAATCTCTAAATACTATTGGTAATACACTAAAAAATATCTAAACTTTGGCCTTCTCATCTTTAATATATGGTACTTACCTCAATAACTCCAGGAACTTAGTCATGCACTCCTCATCTGTCATCAATCCCATCTTTAGATTATAAAAATAATTGGCCTTACTGACATAATTCCTCTTTAACAAATATTTCTTCCTGAAGATTCTCTTGAATTCATGCCAAATCAACTCTTTTGCCCCGATGTCTCTAACATGCTTCACATATTCTCACTTGACTATACATTCCATTTAAGGCCAAACATAACTATTATGGCCTTCATTTTCTTTGTGTAATCATGAAATTCAAATAATTTCTTCATCCATAGTAACCATGCCTCTACATATTCTGGTTTCTTCAAATATCCATCAAAGGTAGGTGGATTTGATTTCTTGAATTCGTTTGGAAAATATCCCCTATCACTCCTCTTGTAAGGATGATAATGACTGTAACACCATCCTCCCACATTTACCCAAGTTAACCGGTCCATTGGGGTAAACATGTGATGAGAGGCTAATATTATTTGATTCAACTCCCCATGTATAGTTAAGGAAGTGAAACCCACACAACGCAACCAATATGACCTTCTACACATGCTACAAAACCCTTAGGAGACATCCAACCCTTCCACGTGATCAACCCCTGAGACAACCTGGAATTTTACTACATTAAAGACTCAGTCACTGCCATGACATGGGAATGCATGCGATTGGGAGCCTCCAGTCGCTCCCACAACAAGGGCATGCTTATGACTAGGGGATTTTCCAGGTAGTTCTGTGCCAACAACTCTAGATTTTGTGCCACTTTTCCAGGGCTAGGACTCAGGCCACGACCCAAAACTCTATGAAACTTCTAGAAATGAACATGTTATAAAATGTTGTTCTCTTAGCATGGAGTTGGGATAGGCCCGAACTCCAAAGGCTTGGAGAATGTCCTTTCTCCTGCTTTAGTTATAAGTAAGTAACATCAAAACAATGATACAAATGCAAATACTTGAAAACGGAATTGAATGGACCCCTACTATCCATGATGGTAATTTCATCAAACATGTCACAAATATGCATTCTACAGGTCATAATAATAGATCTGAGCATAGAGGTCTCATACTTATATGAGAATCGCTAAGAAGCATTGATGCCTTATCACATTAGCTGTATTATAATCTATTAGGTCATATATTCATTGTTCATTCATTTATAAATCAAAACATGATGATATCAATACATCATAATTGTCATAAAACATACTCATGACCATCATATAAACAAAAATAATAATAAGGATACTACAACCATAAATGCCACATATGAGCCAGTGCATTTTCATATAAAATTCCAAGGAAAGGAACTCTTATTAATGAATGCAAAATCCAACCAGGTTTGTGATTCCTATGTTCCACCTAACCATGGATTGGCTGAACCAAATCTCTCTTCATCCAATCACCTCCGTGCCATATTCCAAGCATTGATTTGGGAATTATAACCAAAATCAACCAAGGCTTCCCAAGGCTACACCACCTCAACCTCATGAATATACCAGGCTTTACTGCAATCCACATAAGATCACTAGGCCCTAAACAAGCATGGATTCCTCTTGATCTATCCACCTAAACTATGAGGAATTTATCCATGGAAACCTCTCGACTTTACCGTGTATCCTGCCATTAATGGTCAAGGGATTCCTAGGCCTATGAGGTCTCCAATCTCTGGGATTTAGCGTGTTTCCTGTTGTACCTTAAGAGACAATCCCTTAGTCGTGATAAGGAATCAGTGCCTAAGAAATTTATATAATTATGTCATAGAAATATTTGTCTTTGTTTAATCACCCTCAAATATTTACCATTAAACCCTCAAAGATCAAATACAATGGATGTTCCACAATGCTATTATATGTTGATATAGAATGGAATGATCATAAGAACATGAAATAAAGAAGCCCAAACTGATATGCTATTGTATAGAATATATCACCTCAAATTCCAGAAGAATTATAAGAAAAAGGAACAATTAAAATGAAGGAGCGCCTATTAAGGGTTTTAACTCTTATTCACACAAGTAAAAAGAGATCTGAAACTTCATTACTTCATTTTATTCAGAGATAGAAAACACAGAATGTAAACTTGATGATATATCAACATCAACAAATGCCAGAAACTTACTTTTCATTCATTTATCATTTGAAATTTGAGTACAAAAATTGCAGTCTGAAGGTCCAAAACTTAGAACCTTTCTCTTTCTTCTCTATCTCATCAAATCAAATAGAAAGCAGTTTGTAACTGTTGTAACTGATCTTAACTACTTCAACTACTTAGGACTTCATACACTATCTATGAAACCCCCTCCTATTGGAGAAATAGTTGTTTTTGCTAGGGCATTTATATCAGATTTTAGTTTTACTTTGAGAGAAAGAAGATCTCCCACTCTTGAACAGATCCAAACTGATGCCTTGGAGATTGAAGAAAATATGACTGCTACTAAAAAAGCACAAGAAAATCAGTCAGCTCAAGATAAAGGTAAAGCCAAAGAAGATACATCACAGGATCAAAGGATTTATGACATGACTAAGGTCATCAAGAACTTGTCAAATAAATTAGTGAATATGGAATTGGATAATAAGAAACCTGCACAACAAAACTAAGGGGTTTTTAATCCCAAATTCAAAAATCAGCCCTTGTAGAGGGAAAAGAGAGACCAGGAACAAGTTTAGGCACCCTTATATATAGAATAAGCACCATCCGTAATATCCCAAATTAGGGAAAATCAACAAGGTTGGGAATATCTTATAATATCCCAAGATTGGAGACACAACAATATGTAAACACAATAATGGAGTAGAAGTGAAAAATAAACTCATATAATGTAAGAATAACACATAGAAATCTTATTGATGTTCTAGCAGCAAAATGTATACAAATCCTTGATGAAACAATCACTCAAGATGGGCAATGCAACCCTCAATAGAACATATACATGATAAATGAAGAACACTGCTACATGAAGAAAGCCCAAGGCTATGGCTGCATAGTATATAAGGAATACTACTGTAAAATGATGTAAATACATAAATATGTCAATATATAGCTCATACAATATGGGGATCAAATATATAGATTCCCAAAGGCAATTTCAAGACAATCCTGGAAGGATTGGCTGAAATATGCAAAAATACAAAATGTCGGAGTTGCAGGGGCAAGACTGAATAATAGCTGCAACTCATGTACTAGATGTAGATGGCTAAATATGATGTCCAATCTGAAATATGCCTCCTCCAATGGATCTTCCAAGTGAAAGGCTGATCCTAACACTGAAGATCTCACCCTCCAAAATAGTGGTGCAAATCCCCACTGCAAATACTCTTAGAAATAACGTAGTCAAGGAGAGGGACAACGTTATAGGAGATGGGAAACTCTTGTCCTGATGCCAAAGATATGCAATCAACTCTTGAATCTTTCTCACTGACCTCCCAGAGGAATATAATCTCCCTCCTCTGAAAGATAAGCTCTAGAAGTGGTGTTGTGGAACCCTCCACTGCAACACCCTGCAACACAACGTTTCCTGCTGCAAGAATAACGTTGTAGCTGAAGGAGGTGGCTTGGAATTGAGCCTGAATGTGGAGAAATGAAGTACAAATCCCTCAATAGGCCTCTCAAGAATGGAGAAGGATTCCTAAACAGGAAATCCTCGTGCTAAGTAATTTCTTCTCCTGTTTTAGCTTGACAATGCCTTCTGGAATACTTGTACATCACTGCTTTTGAAATAGACACTGAAACCTTGTAAATCAACCCAATATCAGTTTGGATTTTTAAACATGTAATACTGAGACATCAATACCTTTTAGTGGCGCAACTTATGGGTGTATCAAGATTTGTTTCTTGTAGACTAAGTGCCAATTCAGGGTTGGCTGGTATTGAACAAAATATTTTGGCTCAGAATGCTTTTTCCAAGGGATGATTTCCTAAAGCGCCACTAACTAACTTAGGGGAGATCTTTGACAGATTTTGAGTATTCTCTTTGGTATGAACAGATATTAATATGACATATGACCAGAGGTAGGGTGGCTAAATTTTTATCAACAGTTGGTTAATGAATGACCTGGGGATGAGGGTAAATGAAAACAGATGACTTTAGCTTATGGAAGCTCATGGACAGGATTATATGACTGAAACGAGATAGGACTTGAAAACTACATTTTTTCTCATCATAGGCTGACATAAAAAGGTAGGAGGAAAAAATTTTTTAGGGATGCTTTCTAGCTGACAAATTTGACAAATTGGAGATCAACTTCTAGAAAAATTGGCTTTAAAAACTAGTCATCATTAACAGGTAAAAAATACTGATGACTAACAATATTATAGTCAAGGAGCCCGTCAACAACCTTGACATCAATATTCACTATTTTTCCCCCTAGTTCAACATGCAAGATATTAATAATACCACAAGGTTTATATGTTCTTCCATCAAAAGCCATCAACATTGTTGATGATTGTGATAATCGTGGCGAGCCAAGTGACTTCCAACAGTTTAGAGACATAATGCATGTAGATGCTCCCTCATCAATAATAGTGTGATGAACAAGGTGATTGAGAACATTTACTTGTATGGAGAATTCCAATTCTGCTGGTAGCTATGGTACATAGCCCGTATGATTAAAGACAGAAAGATTAGAATCAGTTGGATCAATTTCACCAATGGCTGACAATAAAGCTTGCTTCTGGGAGGGAAAATTTTGTAATACGTCAAGAGAAGACATAGGTCAAGGGGATTGAGCTAAATCTTCAACTATATTATAATTTTTTGCAGCTCTTTCTCGAGTATTTTATGTCGATTTATGAATTATTCCCTTTGGTGGCTTAATTGTCAATTCAGGAATAACAATAGGTGGCATTGATTCAGTAGATGGATTTGTTATTGAGGTAGTAGGTTGATCAGTGGCATGAATACCATAGTATTTATTACGTGTTGACACCAAAATATCTTGTGAAGGTTTTGTGGTGGATAACATTAACACTTGGGAACTAGGAGATGGATCCATAGCAACCAAATTGGTATTTGGATTCAGAAATGGGTCTGTCAACATAGCTGATGCATGGGAAGTCTTGATGATTTTTGAGACTTCAACATGGTGAGGAAGATCCCTAACAAATCTTCCTTGTTACAGATTATGAATGGATAACAAGGTTTCCGTGGTCCAGATGGTTGATCAGATGATCTATCCTGCGGGTTAGAAGTTTGATTTTTCTTTGATTTCCCCTTTTTCTTACTTCTTGGTTGCTTGTCACTCTTGCCTTTGTCAAATGACACGGTATTAATTTTGGAAGTAGGAGCAAGATCAGATGCAGTAGCGTGGTGTTTTTTTGTAGTGCCTATCAAGCTGTCTATGGCATGAGAGTCCTTTATTTCAGAAGGAACATTGAAATTTGATCGCAGCGCATTAGGAATTTTTTCACAGAGTGTGCCAGACTGAGTGTAAATAAAGTATAAATATTGGGCACGAGTGATAACTTTCTCTTCCGTGACGACACCACCCTAGCCACATCCTTAGTTATAGATGGTAACAGGGACTTAATGAACCATTCAACAAGTAGCTGATCTGGAACAAATGTCTTAACCATTCATCGATGACGACGCCACTCACGAATATGATCAAATATGTGAGTAGAATTATTCTGTTTGAAGTTGGTCAACAGTTGAATTATAGTTTTGTATCTGATCGGTAACTAGAAATGGGTAAAAACGATAGTAGGTAAAGCAGTGAAATTGTCAAAAGAAGCTCCAGGTAATTCAATGTACCATTTAGCAGCTGGACCTATGAGCATACGCTGGAAAAGACAGTCGAATAGAATCATCATTTAGGGAATTTGATGAACACCATAAATGATAAGTCATAACATGATTCAACATATCTTCTCCAGGGTTTCCATTGAATTTAGGAATATTAGAGGGTAATTTATGGGGTATCACCAGACACCAAGGAGCATAATTGATAGGATCATTGGTTAACCAGTTTAAATCTGGTAATTCTAATGTTGCAACAGAAGGCAACTGTCTATTAAGGTCAGGTTGAGCATACCCAGGGTAAGATGGAATTGCTTGAGAAACAGGCCTTTGAGCACCAACATACGGAATCTGTGGCTGGTAACCCAGATAGGGGTTGTTTGCATAGCAAACGCTTAAGGATTATGTTGACCAAAACTTGGATATGATACTTGTTGAAATGAAGTTTGAGGAATTTTCACTTGAGGTTGCCAAGGGTTCCATCCACCAATATTATAACCCAAATTAGGATAAATTGGATTCAGTTGATATGTATAACCAGGTTGCGATTGTGACATCCCAAAAAATGGTAGACTAACTTGTGAATAAAAGATTCCTGATACAGATTGTTGTAAATTAACCAAAGGATTTTAAGTGTGTGGACCGAACATTTGATGATATTGAGTTGAAGGACCCACATGATAAGGCTGATGTGCAATATTTTGATTCTGTAATAGGGGTAGAGATGTATTAACAAGTGGTAATGAAGTGGATGTAACAGGTTGAACTGGTTGATACGAATGTACAACCATTTGTGGTTGGATAGGTAGAGTGGGCTGCCATTTATAAACATTCAATTCAGTATTAGTTTGAACAAAAAGCGATGGAATAATATCATATTGTGTGACCAAAGGTTTCCCCCCAGCATGAGGAGAATAATGAGATGGAAAATAATTTTGTCCAAATGCTGGGAGACCAGTTGATACGGTACTTAAAGGAATTGATCCAAGAGGACCGACTTGATATTGCCTTGATGATGTATATAATGAATCAAGTTGTTCATTACTAACGATAGGACTACCAGTTAGAATACCAGATGATGAAATTGGTAGAGACCATGGTCTTGATGATGTACCAAAGAAAGTTCCAGATAATGATTTGTAACCCGTTGGGACTGAAGGGTCACCGTTTAAATATGAATCTGGTGAAGTTGTGAACATTGACGGAGTAACGAGGGTAGGAGCTAATGTAATTGGAACAACAGACCCAACCAAAGATGCTGGTTCAGAAATGGTTGTTTGACCAGATGTATACCCTTGAAAATCAACGGGAGATTGAATGGGAACAAGATCGACAAAAGCAGATGGAAAAAATTGAGGAAAAGACTCGTACAGGTAAAGGTCGCCCCCAAAATGGGTTGGAGTTAAAGGTGTATCGTCTTGTGGGATTTATTCAATCACAATTAAACCAGGAGGAAGAGCTTCACCGTCAGGCCCGAAATATATTTTAGATGGTTGACTGTGTGGTGTAGGAGTTTCAGTGGCTACAGAAATTTGTGGGATGACCAAGGTAGGAACAACTCCCGGTTGTTCGACTTCTAGATTCAGATGTTCTGGCAAAGAAGAGATAGGATTTGGATCAATTGGTGATTGAAAAATATTGGTTCCTAGAGGTACGGTCTCACTGATTGGATGGATTGTGACCACGGGTAGCTGTTGAGACTCTGTTTCGACAATAGTAGATGAACTGGGATGTGTGGAAACAATTTGAGATAACTCTAGTTTAAAAGATGATGTTTCACCAGAGGTACGGATTGTACTTGATTCAACATATCGTGATCGCCTTCACCTACCAGAAGTAACTTCCAGTGGTAAAGGTGGTTTTAAAGCTAATCTACATGAAGGACAGGGGATAGGATTTTTTTCTTCCACGATTACTGATTTATTTTAACCAAAAAAAAATAAACAAAAAGAGGGTAATGCTAGGAAAAAGGGTTTACTAAGAAACTCTGAACTACAGAATACCTCCTCACGAACCAAGAAGTACGGGCAAGCGTTCTCCCCGAATGTTGTGTTCAGTGTATCACAATTTCAAGGCGACCGACTCGGTTCACTATGGATGGATAGCACCTAAAAGTTGTCCTCCCAAATATACCCGAAGGTACGTGGAGGCCCAAGTCCTTATTAGCACTGTCTGATGTGAAATCGCAGAGTGAGAGCACCCCTCTATACTTATCGTACTGTAACACCGCCTGATATACCCGAAATTACATGGACACAAAATGATATACTTACGTATGTGGAGTGAGGTATCACACTCGGAATGTATCGTAGACAAGTTAACGAAAACTGCTATGTTTTACGATGCCTAAACACGTCTCTAGCCTAGACCTTCTAAATGTTATCATTATGGTTCCAAAGCGTTGTTAAGTAAATTGAGATTAATTTTATGTTGATCTTGCTTAACAATTTTCCTTTCAAAGGTTCACCTCAATGATAGGTATGAGATTCCTAACATGCAAGCTAAGAATTATAAAAAATATTTCACTTTCAATTTATTCAATGAAAAGCCTAGCTACTAAGGGAAAAGAGAAAATAATTTGTGAGCAAACAAAACAATGAACAAAACAAATAAATGAACACAAACTAAATGCATATTTCCTAATGTTCCTTTTGCAAAACACACACAATCTACATGAAAATGCAAGTTTTACTTTTTAGTTTCCTTAATCTTATAATTGTAGAAAAGAAACTAAGTGCACTAAATCAACAATTCAAATTCTTTTTACTTTTGAGAAACAAAGAATACAAACAACAATTTCTCTTTTGAAGGAAAAATGAGGATTTCAACAACAATTTATTCTATCAAGGAAATGAAGATTTTACGACAATTTCCTATTTTGAAAGCAAATGATTCTTAATGTGACCATAAAAAGTACTTTGAAATCAACTTGTCAATGATAAAGAAAAACTTTTTTAAGCAAACATTGAACAAATTTTTAGCCAAAGGAGGAAGAAGTATATAGAATCACTGGTCAATTGAGGATCAAAATTTTCAAAACATAGTAGCAAACAAAACTGAAGAAAATTGCAAAGGAAAATTCAAGGGAATTTGGGTGTTTTCAGGAGTCAACGTAGTCTCCAAGGGGAGACAGTGCTCTACAACATAGGCTAGGAAGGGAAACAATGCTCTGCAAAGCACTGTGTCCAGTCTAAGGGTGCATTAGTCATAGTATACAAAGAAAAATACTATTGTTTAACTCACTGTATTTACAAATTAAGCTCTGAAAAGGTTTAATATTTGTGTGTAACAACTACTGGGTGGATAAACAGATCAAATCATAGGCTAAAACACCTAGAACTAAGAGAAATGCTCCCCAATGGAGTTGCCAATTTGTTGGGCCAGAATTGTGAATTACGGATAAATCACACTTCCCTAGGCAAGTGCTAGTCTAGAACAACAGGTGAAAGACTATATGACTATTTTTCCTAACTCATAATAGATACACAGAGAGGATTGGATGCTTACTTGATCAGTCACTTCCAAATGGCTCATTCTGTCGCTTCCGTTGCAGCTTCAAATTCAAGCAGTTTGTGCGAAATGCTTCCTGCAAGAAAGAACACTAAAACAAAAGAAGATGCAATAATATATATATATCTATTCAATTTAACTTTCTAAATTAGTAAATAATAAACCAAATAAATCAACTAAGATCTTGCAATATATAAAATCAAAGCCAATATAGATGCATATAGTGAAAAATAAGCAATATTCTTTATTGATAATAAAAGGAGAGGTTACAACCAAGTGATTGATTTGAAGTGACCCTTCTAGCAATGTCCCCAAGCCTCATCACAGTATAAATCTTTCCAGTAGCAGCTACACAAATCTAGCTCTAAATTGAAAATTCTCCATCATTTCTATACTCAAATTATTCCTTCTCAAGAACTCAGATCTGTGCTCAATTTATAGATGAACTGAAGGTTGTTTTTCAATCAATGAATTTCCAATAATAGGTAAGACATGTTCCCAGTCATGTAGATGTCAAATGGACACTTTGTTCTGAAGCTTGACACATGTGAACTCTTCTAGAAGGCACTGACCAAGTGGAGATTTTGGAACAATGAGAATTTCTCTCTTGTTGGAACGGGGTATCCTAACAAGCTACAAACTGGTCCATTAAAAATAATTTTAATTATATTTAATCTAGCGGAGGGGTTTTGGGGTGGGTCAAAGCCCCAAAAGCATTGTATTGGGTAAAAGGGAAAACTAGGGGTCCGAAAACCATGGGTTACGGACCATAGGAAATTCTAGGCTAGATTGTTATAAATAGAGATGCATTTTGTATTGTAAGGGATAGGATATGATGAGCTATTGATGTGATCCATTGTTTAAGTTATCTGCTTGGGTTTTGGGGAACAAAATCCTGATGGCTGTGTGCACGGAGATCCAAGTCCAGCTGTGTGCAGAACCTACTGCTGTGTGCACAGGTTGGGAAGGGAATTGGAATTGTAAGGAAGTATTGATGAATGAATGAATGAAAAATATTGTTAGAGAACTGAATCTGTGAGTACTTTTATGTGAATTACTGATAATTGTTGTATTGTGCATTTTTTGTCTTTAAGATGCGAAAGATTTGTATACTACGTTCTTGGATCTAGATTTATTATGTTCTGTTTATGTACTGTTGTGTTGATGTTATAACAAGCATATAACTATAGATCTAGTGCATGTGGATGCGAATAGAGACTTAATTAACCCTGCGCTGAAAAAGGTAATATAGGAATCCCAAGATCTAGCGCAACTATGCTTGCCTTACCCATCCTTTCTCAGGGTGCGGAAACCTGGTTCCAGCACCCACCCATGCTACTTCAGGTGAGACTTTGACCTGCGCAAGCAGGTCACTACCGAAAGGGCTAGTAGTATAGGGGTTTGTTGGCAAACCTTGCACACCAAACCTGGGTCAGGACCCCTCGAGCCAACAAATGGTTCCATTGTTGGGACTAGAAGAAGTCTGAGAGAGGGATCGAGTAATGAAAAGAGAATTATGGAAACCTGAAAGGAAAGAGATCAAAGACTGGTTCGAAAGACAGATCCAGGAGTTCACAGTAAAAGAAAATCACAGTGAGAATTTAACGACGACAAGGTGAAAAAATGGGTACATCCTTACTGAAAGCTACAAAATATTCTTTGTAACCTTTGTGATTGAACTCCAGGAGTGGCTGGCTAGACTTGTGGAATTCCAGAAGTGCTGGAAGGACAAGCAAGTCACTCACTGGACCCCAGAGCTGCTCGAGCAGTTGGAAAAAAATGATAATACTATCACACACATGGTGGATCACTGGGTGGATAGTGTGCTGGGAGGATTTGTGACGGAATTTTCCATTGATCAGTTTGTATCATACTCTAAGGCCGAACGAAGATTCTTCAAAGGGTTTCGAGGAAAATTTATGAGGACATTATCGTTGCTGATCAAGAAATTACTGTGCGAAAAGAACATTCTGTGTAGTCATACTGACTGAATGACCTCGGATCTAGATGGGAGCATGACACGTAGTGGTAAATACTATCGGACCAACCTTGATGGAGGGAGATCCACCTACGATTTGTTGCAGGGACCAGTTGTGCAAGATCCCCCAGCTACATCACCACCAAGGTTGTGCAAAGGTAATAATTCGCCTATATCACCACCCCCCCTAGACAGTGATATGGATGCGCATATAAAACTACCTATCTTCAAGGGGGTGGGAGATGAGGATATGGACCGGTTTTGGTTCGTTGCAGAATTTGTATGGACTGCGCAGAATGTGGCAAGTGATATGGTAAAAAGGGAGCAGTTTTCATTAGCCTTCAAGGATAGGGCCCTGGACTAGTATATGTGGTATGTTGCCCAAAATGGGAGCGCATCTATTCAAGATATCAAGGATGCTTTGAAGCACCAGTTTAGGAAGCCAAAATATTATTCCCAGTTGGTAGCAGAAGTGAAGGACTTCAAACAAGGTGAGTCTGAGTTAGTATGGGAGGCTGATCAGCAATTGAAGAAAGCAATCAGGGAAGGAGGGTTCAAATATGATGATAGACAGGATATGAAATGGTTCATCACTATGTTGTTACCTCACTTGTGCACGCTAATGAGTCATCAGACCTTTGAGTCACAGGAGAAGGATGTGGAAGTCGCTATGAAGCTAGAGGCTGCCCTTGAGAGGATACGTCAACAAGGGTACAAAAAATACAGGAACAACTTGGGGCTATGCATATGGAGATACAAAACCTGTGAAAAGAACGAGGAAAGGATGGTTGCGCAGATCTCTGGTGCATACGATGCCGAGCGTCTGGCCATATGAAGGATCAGTTTCCTTTGCTGACGGATTACATGCAAGCTAGAGGACCTAGTTCAGTATGCCCAGGGGGAAGTAGGGAACCCATCCTGTTAAAACCAAGTTCAAGCGGACTTGCGCTATGGTGTGATGATTGTCAGGTAGCAGGACTACATGATACGAAACATTTCACTCGGCTAGGTGTGTATGTCCCAGAACTGAAGCAAAAATGGTGCTGATTTTGCTGATCAGTGGGACATGATGAGTAGAACTGTCGTACTTATGACTTAATGATGGATCATGGGAACTTATATAGGGTGAAATCGGACCCTGCATGGCCAAGATTTTCTACACACTTTGGGGGATCACCGGCCCGAGGCAGAGGAGGTCAGGGAGGAAGCACAGGGTGAGGACGTGGGCAGCTAATCTATTATAGATGTGGAGAAATAGGGAATTTTTCCAGAGAATTCCCAAATCCCGCCAGGCCATCATGCAAATATTGTAGGAAGTTGGACCATGAGGTAGAGGACTACCCAGTTTTAATAGTCAAGATGTAGGAAAAGCAACCCACCCCTATGCATAATGTACAAAGAGTTAAAAATGAGCTAAGAAAGGCAGATACTTGTGTAAAATTCATGACACGCAGCAGGCTGGTCACCCATGGAGCAAAGGAGGAGCTTGCTTCCCGGGAAGGAGTGCCTTTCAAAGAAAAAATACCACTGGAAATCCCCGCGTAGCCGTTGATGCAACCTGAGATAGAGGTAGGAGTTGAGCCCTTTTTAAAGGCATGTCTGAAGCTACTGAAAAATCTGCAAGCTAAAGGAAATCTCCAAGCACTACTGAATTCCTGCGCAGTTCGGTCCAATTTTATCCCCAAGAGCAAGGATGCACACAAGCTATACAGCTATAAGAAGCGCACCAGAAGAGAGATGTGATTGATTGCGCAGATCAGTCACTACGAAATGGATCAGGTTATCTTAGATCTAGGGTTAGATGTGAATGTATTACCAAAGTAGACATGGCAACGAATGGGAGAACCTAAATTAGAATGGTCCACCATGTTAGTATGAATTCTTCGTCGAAGTGTACGAAAAAGAACCACTTTAGCTATGCATAACTAATAGCCCTAACAACAATAGAGGCTGCCAAACATCTTCAGATCTGCGATTAGTAGTTAAAATGCTACAACAAACAGATCTATAAATGGAAAGACATTAAGCAGTAAAGTAAAGAGTTTGCTCCATGCATCCAACGGACAAGACAAGAACACGATTTTTGAATGAATTTTTATATTACAGGGCACCTGGGAGGAAACAAGAAGGTGTATCCAGATCTCCTCAATGGGATGGGTTCTTTGTAGTCCTCAACACTTCAGATCTAAGCTTTCTCTCTCTTGTAGATGTAGAAAACCCAATGTAGAAGATAGAGCTCAATGGGAGCAAAATGGTAGAAATGAGACCAAGTGTGTAGATCCAGAGTGATCTAATAGGCAACAAAAGGTGAAGAATGATGGGGAAAACCCTCCTATTTATAACAAAATATTGGGTCATTCTAGATCTTGGTGCATGATTAAAATAATGTTAATCAAATCTAGATCCACCTCCACGGAATATTTTATTATTATTTGTTGGAGGGAAAGGGTGTTTGACTTGGGTCAAATCCCTTGATTAGTGAAGAATAAATAAATAAATGGTTTATTTATCTTTTTAAGGAAGTGGTTGGGATATAATAAAATAAATAATGATTTATTTAATTAATGGTGGTTGATTTGGTCATATTTAACAAGGAATATTATCTAAATAAAATTTAAATAATTATTCCTAGAAAATAATAAGATAACTATGGGTTTATCTCATTAATTTCTTTGTTTTTGGGTTAAACATGACTAGGAATAATAATTAAATTATGGTTTAATTAATTATTCCTTGGGGAAAATCAAACAAATATGGGTTTGTTTAATATTCCCTTTTGGGGTTTCCTAATTAACATAGTGAAATCAGTTTTACTTGGGGTAAAACTGGTCTTACATGGTGTACTTGGGTCCATCTAATGATAAAAGGTTAGATGACCAAAAAATGGTGTAACAGATTGCCCCCCAGCGTGCGAGTGTCAGGAGCAAATCGTATGACCGAAGTACGTTGTAAGAACACAATCACTAGACAAAAAAAGGGATGTCAGAGAGAGAAATGTGAGGTAGATAGTGTGCTGAAGGACTAGACCCTGAGGAGACGAGACTCGCAGGTGCAACAAGTCTCTTTTTATGAGAGGGTACCTGTGCTGAAGGCGGCGGGGGAGGCATACCTATGTCCGCCGTGACAAAGTACAAAAGAATAGTGTGTCCAGTAAACAAGGGACCGAACCATAGAGTACAGCTGGCATAATCAAGGGCCAGATAAAAATACAATGAAGAGTCTCACATACATGTTGTGCCTGGGATAACAGCCAGGACTAGTACAATAATATCTGAGTACATGAGATAAATACAACCCAAATGCCCCCCGTAAATGGGGAAGGGCTCACAAAATCTGACTGATACATGCAAATCAAAGAGGTGCTGCAAGTGGCTAAGGCCAACATCATCAAAATCTGGAGCGGCATCGAAGGCTGCAAAGAAGAGGTCATCCGGGCATGTGGGGGGCTACCTGCAGGGCCACCCCCTCATGAGGGTTGAGACATCTCACACACACCCGGGAATCATCAAGAGCTGTTGCTGTATCACTGAACCATCAAGTATACGGATCTCGGTCATGCTGAAAGGAGCTGGAGTGGAGAAACAATCAAGTCAAAGGGAAATGAGAGATCCCTTTGCCTGATCCGAGGCACCGAACAAGAGTGGAAGCTGGAACCAAGGTACACTTCCCTCTAGACCTGTCTTCTGGAATGAAGGAGCTGATGTCGACAGAAGGAGGTCCGCCATAGGTGAGGCAATGAGAGATCCTCAACTAAGGCACGAGAGAAAATAGTAGAGCGATGGACAGACTGACACTAATGATGATGGCGGAATGGAAAGGATGGGGTGGCGAATGGACGACTTCCCTTTTTAGAGAATAAAGGGCATGAATGACATGGCAGCGACTGACACAATATCAGAAGGGATAGGGGACAGTGAGGCTGAAGGTCATGATATGCGACACAAGAGAGGAACCAAGCAATAACGGAAGGAGGGTTATGGTGGGGTACAAAGGGACGCAGGATAGACTCCATGAATGCGATGATGACTCAACTTGGATGCTCTAAACAAGGGTGACACGATAGTGCTGCCACACAGTAAAGGCCCCAATGGGGGACCATGGAAACATGAGTACAAGGTGGGCACTCATGATGAAAATCGGCACGAACATGGACAAGTAAGGGGGCAGTATGGTGCCCCCAATACAAGTGGCGTAGGTGAGGAAATTCGATTTAAAATGAAGGTGAGGTAACTTCGCGTGGACGAAATGGGTCCTGGTGAAGTAGGAAAAATGAAACAACAGATGCTGGCTATCAAAAAGAAAATAAAACATGCATTTCCGAGGGGAAATGCTAAGGGTAATATTTCTTAAGATAGAGTGCATTGCGAGGGTTAGGAAGGGGATGACCTTCAAAATCCTCTAAGAGGTATGCCCCTTCGCCAAGATCCTTACTAATGATGTAAGGGCCTAGCCATAATGAGTCAAACTTCCCATGGCCCAGGACATCATGGGCCTGGTCATAGACTAGAACAAGGTCGCCTTCGTGAAAAGTGTGAGGCTGGACTTTTCGGTCATACTGAGCTTTGGTGCGCTTTTTGGTCGCTTCCATGGTTTGTAAGGCAATACGGCGGTCTTCGGAGGCACGCTCAAGCATGATAAGTCGTTGTTCTAGCGGTTGGGTGTCAGGGAGAAGTTCAACGGCTAGTTGCAGAGAAGGAATTTCACACTCGATCGGTAAAACTGCCTCCTCTCCAAAAACTAGGTGGAAAGGAGTGAACCCGGTGGCAGTTTTAACAGAGGTTCGATAGGCCCATAAGGCAAGAAAGAGCATGAGATGCCAGTTGGTTTTGTGCTTATTCACTGTTCGTTGAAGCATGGTCTTGAGGGTTTTGTTGACTGCTTCAACTTGGCCATTACCTTGGGGGTAATAGGAGGAGGAATATTGGTGCTCAAAACCCAACAGTGAGGATAGCTCACGCCATATCGCATCTTCAAAATGTCTGCCATGATCAGAGACCAGTTGCTTGGGAACCCCAAAGCGAGCTATAACATGGTTAAAGAAAAAGAGGGCCGCGGTAGCTGCCGTGTTGTTGAACGTTGGCATGGCCTCGGCCCATTTGGTGAAATAGTCGACCGCCACGATGATATACTTGTGGCTACCAGAGGATGGCGGGTGACACTCCATAAAGTCGATGGCCCATTTATAGAAGGGACCAGTGGAGACGACCGGATGGAGGGGAGCTGGTGGAGCTCTCGCCTTAGGGGCGAAATGTTGGCAATTGGGACAATGTTTGACTGCCTCGATGCAATCACTGAAGAGGGAAGGCCAAAAATACCCGGCGCGCATTATTTTTTGGGCAGTAGCAAGACTGGAGAGGTGGCCACCGCAAGCACCGCTATGGCAGGCATTAAGGACCTGTTCAGCTTCAGCGTGTGTGAGGCAATGACGAAGGACAGTATCAATCCCGCGACGATAGAGGTCGTCACCGATAAGAAGGTATCGGGGGGCCTGGTGTCGGATACGTCGGCGAGCCTCACGGTCAAGGTAGAGGGCGAACTTTTGGGTTCGCAAATAAGTAAGAATATCGCCGTACCACGGGTCATCGGAAGTAATGGCAAATAGGTGTTCATCAGGGAAATCGTCGTTAACGGGAGGGTCTTGCGATCCGGTAGGTAGTTCAGAAATGAGCTCAGCGAGGGCTAAGCCTTTCTTACTTTTTGGGGTGACAAATTCAAGGTCGAATTCTTGAAGAATAACGACCCAACGGGCGTACTTCCCAGTGAGGATACGACGACTCAATAGGAAAGCCATAGGGTTGGAGTTTGTCACAACCTTGGTGGAGCGCAGGAGTATATAATGACGAAGTTTTTGGACTGAGAACACGACAGCCAGCGCTAATTTCTCGTCATAGGAGTATGAGACAGGGGGTCCCACAAGGTTCTTACTGACATAGTAGATCACATGCTCAATGCCATGGTCATCCTCTTGGATAAGGACTCCAGCAACCGAATAGGTGGAAGCGGAGATATATAGGATGAAGTCCCGATTAAAGTCGGGAGGGCGAATTAAGGGAGCAGATGTGAGAGCCTGCTTGAGGGCATCGAAAGACTCGTGAGCATAGGTATCCCAAAAAAATGGGATGTGAGAGCGTAGGAGTCGAAGGAACCCGTGTGCGGTGGTGGCATAGTCAGGGACGAACCGACGAAGAAAATTAGCTTTGCCTTGGAGGCTTTGGAGCTGGCGGAGGGTACGCGGAATGGGAAGTTCAAGAATGGCTTGAACTTTCAAAGGGTCAAGAGTGATACCGTCCTTAGACACGATGAAGCCTAGGAGACGGCCGGCGGGAACGCAAAAAACACATTTCAACGGGTTAAGGTGGATATTATACTTGCGACATCGGAGAAAAATGGTGCGCAGATCGTGTAGGTGTTGTGCCCGATGCTTAGAACGCGCTGTGAGGTCGTCTAAATAGGCAAGGATAATATGAGCTAAGTCGTGGAAGCAATAAGACATGGCCCGTTGAAAGGTGGCGCCAGTGTTTTTAAGGCCGAAGGGCATGACCCGGTAAGCAAAAGTTCCCCATGGACTGATGAACGCGGTTTTTAGTTGATCAGCAGGACGGATAGCAATTTGGTTGTATCCGGAGAAACCATCCATAAAGGATAGGACCTCATGCCCCGCACACTCGTCAATGATTTGGTCGATGAACGGTGTGGGGAAGTTGTCTTTGGGACAAGCTTTGTTCAAGTTGCGAAAGTCCGTGCAGACACGAATGGTGCCTTGTTTCTTGAGAATGGGAACTGGGTTAGACACCCAAGTGGTGTATTCAATGGGGTAAATGAAACCAGCCTGCTTGAGCTTATCGATTTCGGCTTTGATAGCGTCACGTCGGGAAGGATGAATGGGTCTCATCTTTTGTCGGACTGGGTTGGCATCAGGCCATGTGTCGATGTGATGTTCGACAATGGCAGGATCGAGTCCGGGCATTTTAGAATAGGACCAGGCAAAGATATCGCGGAATTCTTTGAAAAGCTTGGTGTAAGCTTCAATCTCTTCCGGGGTGCATTGGGCACCCAAGGTGATGTATTCTTCGATGCCTGGTTTGACTGAAATGTCAATTTTGATGGTAGGCGAGACATTGGCCATGTTTCCTTCTTCGAAAGCATCAGCTGCAGGGATAGGGTTTTTGAACCAATCGACTGCATGAGGAATGAAGTCTTTGGTTTCCACAGCGTACTGGTCATGGGACTGCTATGGGAGGAAATATGCGCGATGGTGCATATCGTCCCAGGGAAAGTCGGGATTGGTCATGGCTTCCATAATGTCTTCATCAGAGTGGAAGATGGGAAGACTGGAGGAAGATGGGTCACCCGAGGAAGTAGTGGTGTGGGACGGGTCATCATGAGGAGAAGGGCTCAGATGGGCGATATCAACAGATCCAAGGCCAGCGGAGGAGCTGAGAGGATCGGTAGGTTGAATGGTCGGTGAACTATCTCGCAGGGATGATGACAGGTAGAAAACGGTGGTTGAGGGCTCCGTTGGCTCGATAGTGGGAGGAGGAATGTGAATGGGAGTAGGAATGCCCTCAGGTCCGATCGAAGTGGCCTTGAATTGGTGGTACATGTCCAAGGAGGCACGATACTCGTCAAGGCGGGGACAGAGGTGGGTGTAATGGCCGTGAAAATCGCACAAGGCACAAGGGTGGTTTGTGCGCAAGTGTTTGAGTTTCGGGATAGAGTCGGGGATAGTGACATAGACCTCTGGGATATCAGAGTCAGGGAATGTCTCATTGACCAGAAGCTTGAGGTGCGGCAATTCAGGACACATGTGAGTGGCGTGACCGACGATATCACACAAAGCGCATTGGATGGCGGGCTTTGGTGGTCGTGGGGAGGTAAGAGTTGTCGGGGCGGCCTGGTCCTGGTTGGTTGCCCCCTTACGAGCTTTTCCTTTCTTTCCAGGGGTTGGCACCACAGGGTTCTGTGGAGGCGCGGGGGGCCCGGAAGAGGTGAGGGGGACCGGCTTAACCGGTGTCAAAGCAAGGTAAGGTTTGGGGTGATCGGGAGGGGTAGCGGCTGGAGGGTCAATGTACCAGACGGGGAGGCCGATGGACAGATTAGGGAGAGAGAGGGTGGCCATGACGGGGACAGAAAATACTCCGGGAGGGGGAGCCAGGAAGGGGATCTTTCCAGTAGGGTAATGGCCAGGAGGGACGGCTCTGAGATGGTTAAGGCCACAGGGAACCGAGCCAGGGGGGTAAAGGGGTTCAGGGATACCAGCTGTAGGAGGAAGGCCAGAAGGAGGAGGTCCGGTTGGCGGAGAAGTATGGCTAGGAGCGGGTTGCGGACTAGCCGAAGCAGGCCGTTTGAGGGTGGCCTGAGACGATTGCATCATGCAAACATTTGACAAGCTGGGATCAGGGATAGGAGGAGGGGGAAGACAAGGAAAAGTTCCAAGCAGGGAGGAGTCCTTGTAAACGCCGGGGGAGACACTGGTCAGGGAATCGACGGTTTGCTTGTTGGCTACAGAAGAGATGGTGGTCTCAGGGGAGGTCTGAGAGGGAGGCTCATGATATGTCAACTGGTCAATGGTGACTATCTTTTCATTATGGGGGAAAGACATCTTGCGAAAGACCGCGGACGGGACAGCAGACATAGCATAGGTGTAGCTTCGCCCAAAAATAATGTTGTAGTCGAGTGGGGTGTCAATGACTTCGACGTCAACGCAAACAGTCTTACCGGCGAGGGTGATAGGGCAATTACGAAACAAGCCAATGGGCTGGGAGGCATGACCGTCCCACGCTCTAAGGGTGATCGTGGAAGGGGCCAGCTCGGGGGATCCGAGTTGCTTCCAAACCGAAGCGGACATCACGCAGGTGGATGCCCCCTCGTCAATTATACACCGGGAAACGATGGCGTTCCGTATCTTGACTGGGATTTGGAAGGCGACGGAAGGAGGGAGGGGAGGGTGATCCGATTGGGTGGCGTCGAAAACAATCATTTGGTCGTCAGCAGGATCTACAGCACCCACGGCAGATAGTAGAGCCTTATTTTGGGAAGGGCACGACTGGAGGAGTTCCAGTGTGGAAATGGCCGCGGGTGACTGCGCCAAATCATCTACTATGCTATACGATTGAGCGGCTCGGCTGGAAGCAGCATTTCGGCGTAATGGTCCCTTTGGAATCTTTGGATGAACCTCGACTTTGGGTTGAGGGATGTGTAAGGGGCCACTGGATGTCGAAAGAGGCTCTGTAGAACCTAAAGAGGGAGGCTCGGGGGCAGACGGAGCAGGAGGCTTGGGGTACTGGCGAGCCCGAGTTTGAAGGTGAAGATCGACGGAGGGGTTGGGATCAGAATTCATCATAAGGATCTGGTAATTAGAGGACCCAGAAAGGGAAGGGGGGGCAGCTACCTGGTTGTCAGGTGGTTGGGTAGCCACGAATCCTTGCTGAGGGAAAGGATCGGTAAAAACAGCTGGCTGGGTAGTGGCCACATTATGTGGAGCATGAGGGGAGGCGTACTGTCCGCGCAATGTGGCTTGAGACTCCCACATCTGCCGCATCTGGGGTAAGAGGGGACAATCGTGGGTGTAATGACCGTAAACACCGCAACACGAACAGGGCTTGTTGGTGCGAAGCGGCCTGTCCGGCTTGGGCTGACTGCCCGGTTGCTGGTTGCCAGTGCTAGGGTCCACACCGGAATTGGGTCCTCGGGTACCAGGGGCAGATTGGTTTTGGTTGCCTCTCCGCCTTCTTTGAGAAGAAGGGGGATTAGTCGCGCCCTGCTGTGCAAATACTTGCCCTGGAGGGGGCTGTAGGTGCTGTTGCTGGGGTGGAGGAGGCAAGGGAGGAGGAAGCGCATATGCTGGAGGAGCTGGCGCACCAGGCTGCGGATAAGGGTAATAGGTAGGGTGGGCAACATTAGGGTAAGCAGGAGGTTGGGCAAAAGGAGGAGGCGTGCCGTATCCTGGATACATGTTACCGGGAGGGGAAAAAGTGCTGGAGGAGCTGGCCCCTCCCTGAGGGAGACCATAGCCCATAGGAGGTTGAGCGTATGGATGGGAAAGGGCTCCAACGATACTGTCGGTGGAATAAGATGCCCCCGGGGCGTTAGCGCCACCGGGCCTGGGGATGTCAGGCAGGACGGTATAAACATAACCAGACTGAGCGTAGATCAGGTCATATTTCAAAGCTATTTGGAGGGCGGCTTCTTCAGTTTGAGGAAAATGGGAGGCGACATATTTGCCGATGGGAGCGGGAAGGGTGCACAGGAACCAGTCCATGTAAACCCAATCTTCGAAGGGAGGGGCTCGACATAAGCTCCGTCTTCGTCGCCATTCCTGAACATGGGCGGAAAGGCGTGTTGAAGAGGCTTGCTTAAAGGAAGTCAAGAGCTCCATGCCAGTATCGTATCGGAGGGGGAGCTGGAAGTACGACAAAAAGGCTTGGGCAAGAGTCTTAAAGGTGGTATGGGTAGAGGTGGCTTGTTCAACATACCATTTAGAAGCTTCGCCGTAAGCGTGCATTGGAACAAACGAAGACGGATGGAGTCATCGGTAATGGAATTGGAGGAGCACCACATATGGAAAGATCGGACATGGTTGGTTGGATCTTCTCCATTAAGGCCCTCAAACTTAGGGACGTCTGAGGGGAGCTTGGTTGGCATAGCGGGCCAGTTAGCATTGTGGTGAATGGGGTCATTGATCAACTGATGGAAATCGGGAGGGCCGAGGCTCGCAATACGTACCTGCAAAGACAAGGGTCGGCAGTGGCTGTGGCGTCCGCAGTTAGCCGCATTGGGCCGGGAGAACCGCTCGCGCAGAAATTCCGGGACGACCGAGTGAAGGCACAGGGGAGAACCGGAAGGAGAAGGGGGACCCGATGAATCGGGAGAGGAGTCGGAGTGCGGACTCGAAGGTGGACTGGCTCGACGACGGCGGTGCGGAGCAGGTCGATCAACCGGAAACTGAGGGTGAAGGCCAAGAAGTCTCCGGGAAAGGCGCCTTGGGGGCGCAATGATGACAGGAAGAAGGAAACCGACAAAGGCAGAAAGGGACAGAATCAAGAAAGGTCAAGGGCAAATAAGGTGCAGTGACAATTGATTTTAGAGTCTTTGCCAGGCGGTGTTAACCAGGCGCTTCTTCACTTAGGGTCAGTGTGTGGCGTGCGTTAATTTTAATTTTTAAACCCTTTCCGTTGTTGAGAGCAAGAAAAGTGTGCTGCGTAGCTGAAAATAAACCTACAGAGAACAGAATATAACACTGAAATGACAGAAAAATAACAGCTACGTATGCATCTATCTAACCCAAGAAGGTGGGTCTCTCACAACTATGCTGAAAAGAAAGGGAAAAACTATGTAAAACACACATACAGGGAGCTCAACAGATCTAGGGTCAAAAGGGACAGGGATCTGGAGGATAAGGCTGCAGGCAAGAGGTGCAGATCACAACCAAGAGACAGAGGCAAGGTGGCTGGAAAAAGGGAAGGAAATCAGCAAAAACCAGAGGGGGTGAGGCGGAGGCCGTCAAAAGGAGGTCCAAA